>OY728160.1:1183006303-1184305353 GCA_963277665.1 Viscum album
GAATGATTCACAAAACATTGTTGCAATGATACTTCCCATAGGAGTTTTAACTGAAAACTCATTTGTTAAATCAAATTGTAAATATCTAATTTTCTTAGAAAACGTGGAAGATATGAAACAATGCGATGATCCAGAATCAAATAATGCATTTTCTAAACTTGAGGAAACCATTAAATTACCTACCACCACGTCTTTTGAAGCTTCTACCTCTGCAGTAGTGATAGCATAATTTTGGCCTTGATCCCTTGGCCTTTTCTAAGTTAAGTTCCCCTGAAACTTAAGACATTCATTTTCATAATGTCCCATCTCCCTGTAGTTGTATATTTGAACATCTATTTATTCTTTCTTCCCATTGCAATCATGAGCTTGGTGTCCTTTTTCACCACACTTGTAACAGACTCTCATTCCTTTCAAGAATGTACCTGGGTGTTTCTTACCACATTTACTACAGGATGGATAATCAACCTTTCCCTTCTTCCCCTTATTTCCATTTCCAGAGTGATCAGCAGATCTCTTCTTCTATTTCTTTGCTTTAAAGTCATAAGACTTAGAGAATTCATTTTCTCTCTTGATAGTGCGTGAGACAATATATTCGTACAACGAGAAGGTTTGTGACACTAATTATCGAGGGAGAAATGGTTTTAACCCATCAAAGAAACGATCTATCTTAATTTTTCGTTTACGTATATAATCTTCCACATACCTCGCTAACTTTGTAAAGTTAGCCTCATATTATGAGACATTCTCATCCTCCTTTTGCCTCAGACTCAGAAATTTCCTTTTCATATCTGCTCAATGGTCATGAGGAAAGTATTCTTATAATAAAATATCATTGAACTACCTCCATTTCTTATTTGATAATTCATAATCTTCCTTTGTGTTTTGAATCAATGACCACCATTGGCCAGAATCTCTAGTGAGGCGGTAAACTGCCATGATAAATTTTTCCCTTTCACTACTCCCCAAGGCATGGAATATTTTATCTAAGGAATTTATCCATTTCTCAGCTACTAAGGGATTTTTACTCCCATTTAATTTTGGTGGTTGTTTCCTCATGAAGCGATCTAGCATTGATCCTCCATGCTGTGGATCAGGGTGTTCCATACAGTTAAGGTTATTATTAAAAACCTCAATGAGTTTTCTGAGTATGGTGATAAGTTGATCTACACTAGTTGTATCACTAGCTGCACTATAATTATCTTGAGAAGGAGGGAAAACCCTACATGGAGTTCGTGTATTGATAAGATTTCCATTCCTTCAACAGGGTTCCATTTCTAAACCATGGCATAAACTAGATCAGTTTATGAATCGAAATAAATAATTCCAAACTTATAAAACACTTAACATAAATTGAATAGTTTATGGATATAATCCATAATCTTAAAAAAATGTTTTCTTTGAGAAATTATATACTCATAAACCCTTCACAATGGTTTGTAAAGAAAATGAAAATTATCTTAAGCATATACCTCGGGAGTGTCGTAACCAAGAGTGCAGCAAGGCATGTTGTTGTGCAGTAGTTCCCATTCGAGTCTATCTTAAAGCGGTGTTTTCGGATTTTAACCCTAGATACATCTTTGCCCGAGCCACCTCTACCTGCTTGTATCCATACAGGGATGTATTTCTCAGAAAACTCACAAAATATCTATAATACAAAAATTCTAGGATGTTATTCTATACAAATCCTCAATTTCCATCATAGGTCTATGTGCTCTAATTAGAGTTTATCTAAATATAGCTTCTAAGGTTTGTACTAAACATCCTATGATACCAACTGTAAGGCACCAACCCTAGTTACCCAGAGTCGGTGCATTATTACATAGCATTGGCATGATCACAAAAGATCATGTTTCGAATGACCGATTAGTTTAGTAGCCTTGGAATAACTAGATACATTCAAAAAGATTACATTACATCATAAAGTGAAAACTACAACAACATCTTCTCTCCACACTCATTTCCCCTTATACTATTCCTTTAGGTCATTCATAATATACTTCTTCACATCCTGGGAAAAATAAAACATAGAAAGGGGTGAGCTCAAATTCCCATTAAAGATAACAATATAGCGGAATCTTTCATAAATAAGAATAAACATTTAAGGCAATGTATAATTAAAACAAAAGCCTTTTAAACTTGAAATTCAGCATAATATGGCAGGAATAAAATGGAATAATTCCATTCACTTATTCACATGCATATTCTACTATTCTGACAATCACTTGCAATATTAATATCCACTTTTATAATGTTGGAATGGATAATGCAAGACTATCATACCACATAGTCAATGCCATGAGCCAAGACTACAAACAATATTTTGTCAAGGCCTTGTGATAAGAAACTAGTTTCTCTCATGAGACCAACCGATGCATCGAGGAGCTATAGAGAGCTACACCCATCACTTTTTAAGACCTATTCATTCCTCATATGAACATGTTTAAACATAACATAAACATTCGTATTAAAATTAGAATACGAAAATTCAATACTTTCTCCCTAAACCATGAATTGTATAAAAATAACACATCGACACTCAAACATATCAGAAAACCTTAAATACAACATGGAAGTTTTCTATCATAATATATCAACATCAAATAAGCTTAAAATCCCTCAAAGGATGTTGACATAGATGAAATCAAAACTATTTGAGAGAAATATCTCTATTTTTTGAAAGAATTTAAAAGTCATATAATTATAAAATAAAACATTTACTATGAAAATATTCATATAAACTTGTAATGGAATCTTTGACGATTTTATAATGGTAGAAAATAGCCTCACCCACCATATAAGTTATGAAAAGACATTCTTACCTTAATTTTATCGAAAAGGTTAAAAAGGACTTTGTTTGGAAAATGACAAAAATATTCCATTATAAAATTCTTATAAAAAGTCAAACAAGGTTATAAATGAAATTAACCAATATTCTGTAAAATAGTAAGAATGTATTGAAATACATTCTTAAGAAACATCTAAGTGGATGGTAAAGAGGTCCCAGTATATAATTATGTATAAACAACCTTAGATAATGAAGAGATTGTGAAATAAACCCTTACCTAGTACATTTCCTTGGTAGAAGGTAGGTTAACCTCCTGTATAATGGTGAAATAATTGTTTTTAGTTTATACAAGAATCATATACATTAATATGATATCATATATGATATTTTAACATTTCTTTGTTAATAATATCTTAGTATTATCATCGCTTCGATTGTTAACTTACTCGTTTTATTTTATATGTTTTGTTACATAAGTCATGTTTTTTTGGACAGGTCATATCGTATTCATATACAGAATGATTTCAAGTCCTTAAAAATTATTTTTAATCATCAAATGAGAATTATATTTGCATGTATGTGAAGGGGAATGAATCTCATCGAGTTCGTGGAGATGTTAGTCTGTACGTACGCATGAGTGACAATATCATTCTTTTGATATTAAAATAATATATAATTGGATGGTATATCCGATATAAAGAATAATTATAATGTTATATTTAATATTTACATCAATTACACATCATTATCATACACATCCAAATAATAATGTTTTGAATAACAATTACACTACGACGTGGAGACGGTAAGCCGTACGTACGCACGTATGGTGACATGTCCTTAAAAGGATGGATAGAATACTGAATATGGTTGTACCATATTTATAATAACATCACAGTATATAGAAGATAATGGAGTTATTAGTTTATAATGGAAATAAAAAAGAAAGAAGAAGTGGAAGAAGAAAGGAACTTGAAAGTGGGTGGTGAAAACATTACCTCTTCTTCGGGTTATTCCTTTTGATTTGATCAAAAGGGCTCCTTAGGGTGGATTTTTTTATCAAACTAAGGCCTCTAGGTTGAATTGAGGGAAGTTGAGAGAATATTTGGGCAGGGTTTGGCCGAGCCAATGGGCTTTGAAGGTGTGAATTAGAGAGAAGGGGGAGTGCCCATTTATAAGAGGGGTGAGGGGCACCTTATGAAAAGCTAGAAATATTATTTTGTAATAAATTTATATTTGGTTTCTAATGGATAAAAAGTGTATTATTTAAAGGTTTAGTTGGGGATAGGTCAAAAAACACTCACCCAATAAGTTTTAGACAGGTTTGGGTCAATATATAAACTTTATCGTTTTGATTTAACTCTTAGTTAAATAGTTTGACATTTAACATGTATGTTTGTATTTTTTTATTATATAGTTAATAATCAGACTATAAACTTCCAAGAGACCTCCAAATGGTACAATAAAAATACACCTATCATTATATTAGTCTCTTGGACGAACCTTATATTTTTAGGAATTGAATATCAATTAATTATATAATATTTGTTTTAAAAACACTTTTATGTCAAATTTGACACTATTTGGTAATGGATTTTTGTAAAAATCATAACAACATGATTACTTAGAAAAAACATAATTAAATCAATACTAAGATGTCATATTATCCTATTAAATTAGTGTAATTCATAAAAAGTATCAAATTACATTTATTTGGGTATTTATATTATCAATTATTTTAATATTTCATTAATTAGGTATTTACTGCATTACCATTGTATCATTAATAAATTAAATCATATAATTTCTAAAAATTAAAAATAAAATACCATTATGTAGGGAATAGTTTTAGATTTATAATGAATATTTTTAATCGAATATATATTCTTTATAACTCTATGTTAAAAATGTTTTAGTTAATAAACATTGATTTTAACTCTTTTAACTCTTCTTTAAATTAAATAATAATAAATGTGCTAATCTAATCCATGTGGATGAAATAGGGTAATATTTTATTCCTAAGGTTGTTTTTGGTCTAATTATACTTAGCCAATAGAATTAGAACATGGTTTAGGGTAATACTAATATCATTTTTACCTTTAATTACCATATTTACATTTGACCATGGTAAATAAAAGTTAAAAGTTACTATTCACAAAAAAAATATTTTTATCTTATTGAACCACATTTTACTCCTTGATATTAACCGTGTCTCTCTTATTTTCAAAATTCCACTCACAAAAGTGGTAAAACTATGTTTTATATGAATTTCCAAATTCTCCTGGGAGGTGGGTAAAAGACAGTGAAAAGTTCAATAAAATTTTTATATATCTAAAATTATTCTAAACTAACTCCAATGAATTGAATAGAACTTATATAGGAATTATGAGTCTATTTTGACCTAAAATAAATAATTATTTAAATAAAAATTTGGTTTTAAACTATAACTTAGTGTTTTTAACTATTCATCAAAAATTGAATGTTTTCAGAAAAATACCAAAAATTCACCCTAAAATAATTTTGATATTTCGAATCAAAAAATAAAGTACATTTTGAAATATAATATTTATAAAATTTCAGAAAGTTGGTATTTCTATTCATAACGTCTAGTTTGATTGGTTGTGGTGTTTGTTAGAACCTGTTGTTGCGTACGACACACACTACTGTATTATTCAAAGAGAAGTGTACCATGGAATCTTGGGGTGTTACACATCAACTTTCAGGAAGTCCAAAGTTTATGTATCCAAAATATCCGTCTTTCCATAAGAAACTCAACGTGACAGACGGTACGTCAATTAGACGCCCGGTCTGTGAGTTATTGGTATTTCCGTTCCGAGGGCCCGATTGGATTTACGTCCGATCCGACTCGGTCATACCACATCTATGTCAAAACCTTGAGTGGGGTAAACCAAAAGAACTGCCTTTCTCCATGTTTTTCGTTTCTGCATACAGTTCATCAATCGGATACTCATAGCCCATGTTAAGGGCGAAAAGGTGAAAACTTTCCAAAACGGGTCTGAGTCCGGTCCTGCCCAATCGGATGGACCCAACCCGACCCGGGTTCAGACTGGGGTCCGACCCTGTCCATGGGTCCGACCCGGTATTCGGGTCCGACCCGGTCCATGGGGGATGCTCAGCTTGCGAGGGAAGCCCGTTACGTGAGGGCGGCCCGCCTACACTGGGTCCGGCACGGCAGCCCGTGCGGCTGGCGGTCCACACAGCTGGTGGCCTGGCGACCCATGGGGTCTGCCTACGCCACATCCAGGGGGAGGTCATACCCCTTGGGGTTCCCAAACAGCTAAGTCGTTCGTGTGGGAGACAACCTGTGCCACGTGGCGCGGGTCCGCGTCACACTGGACCCGCTAGGTCCCGCTCCTCCTGGCTGGCCGAGCGGCCAACTGCCTCCCACGCGGTGTCGTTGCGCCGCACCACCTCCAACGACCCATCAACTCACGCAGGAGGTCTTCATCGCGGACGGACAAGCGTCGACCACCGCTGCATCGTCGCGACCCCTTCTTCTCCATCGCGTGGCTCGGTTGCGCCGCACATTCTCTGGTGACCCCGCGGCTCGGGCCGCCGACTTCCTTCGTGGCCGGCCTTGCGCCGACTTCCTTCGTAGACAACCTTAAGCCGGCTACCACTGCACCACTGAGGCCAGTTATCCATGACCTTCTCCTCCAGTAGTGCAGTCGCACTGCCACTGACCATGAGGGAGGCCGGAGAGTAGGCCACCCTTTTCTTCGTCGCCAGTTCTGATAGTCGACGAATCTTCCACGGGACACCGAACGAGTTTCGGTGGCCCATTTCTCGTTCCGGAAGAGGTTGAACTCCCCATAGGATGTCGCCTTCGATCCGAAAATGATGTTAATGAGAAAAACGTATCCCAGAATCATGTCGCGTTGGGTGTCAAATCCATAAGAAAGGAGGAGGGGTCGGGTCGTGGTTGTTCGGCCCGCGCCGTCCACGTTAGGGTGATATCAAGTGGCTTCGAATTCTAAACCACGACGGGATACAAAGAACACACAAAACTTCTCATGCTCGAACCCTTAAATTGGATTCGTTATTCATTGACGATGTTGCGGAAAGGCGGACGTCGATTCGTTGATGTCGGGAAAGAAGATGAAGAACTCGAGGATGACGTCGTCAACGTTCTTCAAGGAAAGAACTTCCTCCCTTGTTCCAGTTGAAGATCATTCTTCGCTGGCGAAAGAAGTGTTCTTCATTGGAGAATTCATTTCCTCCTAAGCTATCCTTTACCCAAGCTCCACCAAATGAAAATGTCGACCCCAAAAATAATGGATTAAGTTAATCCATTATTTAACTGTTGGCCCAAATATTCAAAAAGATTCAAATTAATTAATAAATGCTCCATTAATTAATTTTTCTGGATTGGAACCATAATGTGGGGAGCTCAAGAGGCTCTCCCAACTTTATGGGATGTTTATGAGGTTTCCAACTCCGTTGGTCCCCCAAAAATTAATCCTTACATGGAAGGTTGAGTTTGGGTGGACCCCTCCAAAATAACCTCTCATTGGAGGTTAAGGTGTGGCGGTCCCCACCTCCAACCTCCACATGGTGGTTATAACAAAGAAAATAAAATAATGCAAGCACTTATTTTATTTTATTATTCCACGTAAAACCCAAAAACTATCTTTTATTCCCGACTATCTTTCGTCGAGGTGAAAGTCTTCTTAAGCGAATACTGGTGTTGTGAGTTCCACGGTGCCCTCAGAATTCAATTTGGAGCACTGGTTCAAATGTTATAAAACCCCGCTCGTACTTTTACTGAATGTACCCGAACAAAAAATAAGAAATTGATTCCAAGAACACCGGGCCTCAGAATCATACGCCTTTAATTTTCGCAGAATCGTAAAATTCTCCTATAGTTAAGAAAAAATTTTCCATGGAAATTCCGAGTCTTTACATTTCAAGCCTTTTTTTTACATTTTCAAAGTACATCAAAATAAAATATTTTTCAAAAGGATTTATGTATTAAAAATACATTTTCATACAATAAATTAACCTTTACATAATAAATTTATTCACTAGACATTTCAAAAATTAATTTCTATATAAGATTACTTACACAGATGTTACTCATTCCTTTTTGGAAAATGATCCAATGGTTGCATTCACATTCTTTCTCTAAAAGGATTATAATTTTATGGAATGATATTTATGAAATTTATTTATATTTAATGGTGTATATTTTTAGGAAACCATATTCTATATCATAGGATATATGTTTATGAAACCTACTTCACATTCCTTGGATTTATGTTTTTGAGAACTATATCCCTTTCAAGGGGAATATATTTGAGAAACCCACTTATTTTCATAGATTATGAATTAATGAAATAATTATGAAACATGTATCTTTTTTCATATATTATGTAATGATTACATTTTTATGATTCCCATTTCATTTCAGGTTTTATGATATACTTTTATATGATATTTTGAAACACGTATGTATGATTTCATTATGAGATGGTTTGGATATATATCTTCATCCATGGCATTGGGTACTGATTTATAGCTCATGAGATATACATGGATGGAATTTGGTTGTTACCATGGTATAATAAAATAAATCTTCCACTAATATGATCTTGTGAGTCAACCTTGACTAATAATATGGTCATTGGAGTTATCCCTAACTGAAAATATGGTATGGGAATGCACCCATACTTATAATATCAATTTGGTAGTGATGCATTGATTACTATGAAAATCATTTTATATTTCACTTTGATGACCAGAAACTATATTTCTTATTCCAATGTTATAGTCTCATGCACCAGTCATTGATTCCCTTGTGAATCATGTCATATGAACTTCCAATATTTATACCAGGACTCATGTATAAGATCTTTGATATAAAGGTTATGATCATCAAATGTTATTGTGATGTTGTACTCCCATTATACATATATTATACTTGTGTGTATCCTTTTTCTATCATTACTAATCATCTGATATCATACATTACAAATATATACTTTCCCCAGGTTATGAAAAAACGTTTAATTAGATGTAATAATAGGGAAGATATTTGGGGGAAATATTAATGATCTTTCAGAGATTTAGATTATTTTGTTACATGATTCCAAGAAACCTATACTATTAAGTTCCTCAATTATTTATATTTATAATGTTCAATATATTCATCTAAAATTATGTAATGTACGTGCATGTTAATTATGGTTCACTATATCTCACAACCTACAAGTTCCATCGGGAGTATAAAGACTATCTTCTTCCTAATTCAATGAAAAGGAAAAATTTCCACTCAGAGGTGGTTATTGTTTCAAATCCTTGGGATTGTATAGCTACATCTGTGGGACTTGTCTAATTTTATTTTTTTTATGGCACAATGGGGTTTGATTTCATTTTCAATTATATTACGGTTCACCATATCGAGGGTTAATTGTTTTTATACTATCTTTTTATCCTATTTATATTGTGTTTGTGTAAATTTTCATACCACATTCATATTGTATAATTATAGGTGATAGTACAAAACCCACAGAGATTATGTATTAACATTCGGATATGTTAGGACTTGCCTAGTAACCTGGTTAATAGTGTATCTGGGTAGGTTCGTGACAATGTGGGTTCAAAAATTTAGGTCATGAATATTTACTTAAATCAATATGTAGTTTTATAATCTTTTATGGACTTATAAGGAAGTATTGATTTTTTTATTTACCATCTCTAAGCATTAGGATCCATAATCCACCAAAAGGGTTTGGTTAAGAAATCATGAGGACTACTTCTATTTTATTCTTCATTTTTTATGTTGAAATATTGAAATCCAAATCTTATTTATCTATTAATTGGTTTTAATTTTCCTTGTTTATATGTTTGTGTGTTAATATATTGTATTCAATATTTTTTTAAATGTTATATAGAATAATGAATCAAATAAGATGTATGAATCATCTTGTAGAGTACACTTATAAGGTACAACAATAAGGTAATCCTCTAGTGGACTTGAGTCTGGTTGAGGTGATTGTGTGTACAGTCTTAGCTATGGGACATGCACCACCGTCTGTTCTCATTCATTCCCCTGATATGGAATCTTAGAGTGATATTTTCTAGAATAATCATCAGGAGTTCATTATTTAAATTCCATAAATGTTTAAAGGCTCCAACAATTCTCAAAATGGTGATGAATGATTGAGAAGGATTTTCCTTTTCATTGGGTTCATGGAGACACCAAATGAAATCAAGGTGAAGGGTGCCACATTTATGATGGAGGAAACGAGAAGAGGATAGTATAACATGATGGTGGTGGTGAAGATGCATGTGACGTTAAAGTGGAATGACATAATTTCATTATTCCCTAAATAGTTTTTTCTAGAGTCATTTGATGTGACCAAACATATTGAGTTTTTCAATCTCAAGTAGGTGAATGGATCATGAAAGGATATGCAATCTGTTTTTCTAATCTTGGGATATTTTTATATGAGATTGTTTCAAATGAGATAATAATTAATCAATGATTTGATATTGGAATTTTATATGATATTTTATATTAGTTTTTTCTTCTAATGATTACTTCTTATGATGATGTGATAGATAGAGATATGATCATTAGAAAAGTACATATATGGAAATATAGGGTTGATGAGAGTCTCTTTTTTCTTAGTGGCTATGTGAATGTTTATAATTGGAAGAGGAATCAGGAATATTCAAGGAATGTTTCTCAACTTTAGTTTCCTTCTTGAAATAGTAATGTTCCTAAAACATTACCTTTTATTTTATACTTATATGGAAATACGGGTCTCTCAAAGAGGGTCTGCACTGAGGTACCCAATGTATGTGGTTCTTGTAGATGTTAAAGAAACTTACAAAAGTTTATCCATATCTATTCCACTCTACATTATGAAATGATTTCATTATCACCCTCTAAAACTATTGTTCAATCAGATGATTCATGAATATATGGGTTATAGAAACATGTATCTATAACGAATCTTCATCATGAACTTGAAGATTATCATAATGAAGTAGATAAGGGTCCAACAAGTGTGATAGGAATAACCACTATAGCTTCATCATTACTGATTTGGTTATTCGATACTTTTTCAAATAATTCATTTATTTAAACACATATTTTTGGTCTTCTAAATCATTCTATATAGATTTTATCTAGTTTTATGTGTTTTACTTCACCACCCTGAATGAACAAATTTCCATTTCATCATAGTTTTTATTGTTTTTTTATTTATTATAAGTTGAGATAACTTTTTATTTTTTGTTTCCTTTCATGGAACCCCTTGACCTCATATTCGGGCTTGATTCGATCATTGGAAAAAAATAACATACTAGTTGTTATTTTGAAGGGTCTCTTTTATTATGTCAAGTGGTTTTTACCATGTCATTCATGTAGAATGGGAACTGAGGACAAGTAGAGCCAGAACTTTTTAACTAGAGTTTTGGAAAGTGATATCAGTGTTTTCTTTTGTCCTGGAGATAGAATCTGTGAACATTGATCTCCCTTTAGTTTTATTGATATTTCTAACATCTATCTTATTTTAAATTATCATATTTTACACCTATAAGGGAGGTGGATATTTATATTTATATATTTCATTGTAATCAACTAGTGTTTATTCCCTATTACCTAATTGAACCAACGGAAATGATGGAGTTGAAGACATAACAGAATGATCTTTTTGTGAATTTCATTATATTCCCTAGTATGTCACTGTAGGAATTTATGGATCTCTTCTTTGGGAATTTTGATAGTTCAATTAACTATTATGTGGATTACTAAAAAACAATCATTCTATGTTAAATAAGAAATATTTTTTTCCAATGATTGACGATCTCTATGATCACATGAAAGGGGAAAAGTGGTTATTGATTATTGATCATTAATTTGGATACCATTAATTGAGAATTATATAACATGAAATTTGAAAAAATTTCATTAATATACGGTGTAACCATTATGAGAACATTCTCATTCCATCTGGTATAATCAATTATCATACAATATTTATGGAATTAATGAATATTAATCTCCAATAGTAACTTGATATATTTTGGGGGGTATTTTTGGATAAAATCATTTTTTACTCAAAGTATGTTGAGGATATCGTGCATCATCTGAAAGAAGTTATGTAATTGGCATGAAATAACAGACTTTAGGGAAAGCTATAAAAATGTAATTTCTTTATTTCTGAAGTGATTTTCAAGGGAAAATGGTGTAAGAACATGGTATTTGAGTTGATCCTAAAATGGTGAATGATGTTTTAACAAGGTAGAAGCCCTGAACTGTTTTCATGATTCATAGAATTTTGTTTTTAAGTGGGTATAATGGAATATTTTTAAAGTTATTATAAAATATTTTTTCTACAATGAATTCTCTAACTCTAAAGGGAGGATATTTTTCTTGGGATATAAAATTTCATAGAGTTTATTTGCAGATAAAAAAATTATTTTGACTAATGCGTCAGTGTTGACTCCTCTAGAGGCTGGGTAGGGCTATGTAGTCTTCTGTGATGCATCTGGTTCGGGTTTTGGGATGTGTTCTTATGAAGGGTGATATTTCCCTTTCTTATGGGTTCTACCAGCATAGGCGATATTAAAATAATTTCAAAACCCAGGAACATGAACAAACGGTGGGGATGTACACGTTTCATATTCAAGACATTTCAATTTTATATAATGGTTTACTATTTATTAAAACCACAAAATATTGAGTTGTATCATCTCTCAAAAATATATTATTATCCACAAGATGTTTTGGTTTGAACAAATGAAATCATTTGACATCGAAATAACCCATACAATGAGGAAAGGTAATTCTATTTTATATGATTTATTCTAGAAATGTCTGACTAATGTCATTAGAGAATATTCAAATGAGTGGAACATGATGGATCCTTGTTCACATATTTATGTAAATGTTTTGGAAATATGTGAATATGTTTCCTTGACCAGTTTTCAGTTATCCTTCACTCTCCTTGAGATTATTCATAAGGGAAATTTTTTATAATTAGTTTCATAGCATTAGAGTATCTTCTTATTGTCAGGAGACCATTGTTGACAATTCATTCTTCATGGAGAGAAGTATATGTTTTCATAATTGTTTTATGGAACCATTATCTATCTAGAAAATTGTGATCAGGGATTTCCATAACCACCATTGAAAAGTGAAGGCATAAACCACAAATATGTTCTATGAAATGTGTCATAGATCTTGATGACCTAGATTGAGGTAGGTAGGTTTTGATTTTATCTACTGTTGTTATATATGAATACTTTTCATGGATAAGAATCAGAGATCTTCGGTTTTCTTTATCCTCTTTAGGTGATGAATTTAATATGGGATGGTATCCTAGTGTACATTTTGGTTGGTCTTCTTCATACATAAAAATTAATAATACTATATGTTTTTGGATCGATAGGCTGACTAAAATCATCTCAATTTAATAATATTCTTGATACATCTAAATTTTAGGAGATAGGAAGTCACTATTTGTTATAGATTGTTTGACTAAAAGCAGTCCCATATACTATAGTATATAATAGGGAGACAGAGTTCACATCTAATATTTTGGATTTCTTTGGGATTCATTGTTTTCTCATGTCTCTTCGGGTACAAAATATCATCAGTAGTCAAATGGAAAGACATAAAGAGCTATATATATTCTTCACGATATACTATATGACTGTGTTCGTGACATAGGTGGACATTGGGATGACCATATATGGATGGATGAGTATTCTTATAATATTAGTCACAAAACCATGATCACAATCTATATTTATTAGGCCTTATATGGATACCCATGTAAATATCAATAGTGTTGGTTGTAGATCAGTGAATGTTCCTTAGTTAGACCAATCATGGTTGAATAGATGAGGATAAATATTTTCTTGATCCATCAATGAGTTTTGATGTCATAGATATAGAAATATGTCATACATTGATAATCCTCACAAATTTTTGGAATGTTTAGTTGTTGATCATGTGTTTTTGAATGTTTTAACCAATTTAGTCATCAACAGATTGGGAGGAAAGTGAATCATTATTATAATTCATGGATCACTTATAGGATGTTATGAATGTGGGGAATGAGGGTTACCATTATGAGATTCAACCATAGATGAAATACATACATAACATGTTCCGTGTATCACAGAAACATAAGTATATTTCTTATCCACCTCTTGTTCTGAGCATAAATGATCTTAATTTTGAGCAAGGAGTATCTATGACTAAGAAAGTATTCTAGATTGTTTAATATATAACAAAGGTACATCGTGGGAGGATGATACCATTGGTTCTAGTGATATGGAAGCATGATTATGATTATCATGAGTAGTAAGAGATGGAGGCATGTATGAATGTTAATTTTACTCATTTTTTGGACATAGACATTTCTTAACATGCATTATGGGGACACAAAATAATTCTGGAAAAGTGGTTATAACTTCCTTTTATTGATTTATAGTATTTTTAAACCACTCATTTGAACATTATTTTGTTTGGATTCATTTCAGGATGTATCAGGTGAAATTTTGGAAACATAGAAGGGATTTTGGGGATGTGAACACTTGGTGATTGGATTGAAAAATTGTGCTCCCACAATGGAGAAAATGTGAATACCCATTAGAGGGGGCACAAAGATAGGGTGCATAGTTTGGGTCACTATGCAGCCTGACCCAGAAAACAATGTTTACGATATTTAATTAATCCAAATATTAATTTAAAAATAATGATAGCCAAATTTTATTTTCTTGAAGGGAATGTACTACCCTAATATATATTTTCATCTTTAGAGGCTTCGGGATTTTATTTTAGACAATATAAAACCCTCTAAAAGGGAGTCAAAACTAGGAAGATGATGTTCGATCCCTTTGCATGTATGTTTCCACTTCCCATTCCATATCTCCCTATCATTCATATTTCCTCCTTATGGTTTAATAGTTATTAGTGTGCTTTGAGGGCCTGATTCGTGTTGGTTTGTATCCTGAATCTAGTTTTTATTCTCAGATTTACATTTTTGATGTTCATTGTTGGTGTTTCATGATAAGGGTTTTGTGTCTTGAGGTCATGTGATCACAAGGCATGTGGTTCCATTTAGGATTTCCCAATTGATATAACTATAAATAACGTTATTTAACTTCAATTTCTATTTATAAATTTAATTTTTTTCAATTTGTTTACTGAAACCCCAACTCAATTGAATTTGGATTTTGGATTTTTTGGCTTTCAGATTTGGGAAAATACCCCCAATTCTATTGAATTGGAGGGTGTTGTGAAATTGGATGGATAATTGGTTACATTAAAATATGGAATATAAATTTTGGATTTTTAATTTTGAAATTTAATTGTGATGTTGATTATAAAGTTCCAATTTGATTTCAATGGATAAATTTGTTTTGATATAAACACTTTGGTTTTATCTTCAAAAGGAATGTTTTATTAAAATAAAATTTGGTTTGTAAATGGAAATTGGAGTATTGAAATTGAACATTTGGTTTAATTTTATATTTAATATATTCAAAATAAATTTCCAATAATTATTTTTTATTAGAGAACATGATATCCAAGGTGGTCAGTGAGTTATTATGGAAAAAAATATATTGAAGGATTAAAATACTAACAATCTATATGTTGTAGGTTACATCCTTGATGGTATGGTGAAATGTTTGCCTTTCACCAGTTTTTGTGGGATGTGTGTACAATTGTTTTCATTTTAAATATTCATGTGTGAAGGAGTCCCACATACTTGATCTATCATACCCCTATAAAGATTAAAATGTGGATCATTATTTTTATTAGAAATATATTCTATTTTTAAACTATTTCACAGTTGAAATATGAATTTATATAAACTATTTTACATAATATTTTTATTAATCAATTTTTTTTTAATTTATCTATATAATATAAAATGAAATTAATTATTTCACTTAAAAATTCTTTTGAACATCCCAGGATAATTATTTAAAATTGAATGATTTATTTGCATTATTATTTTTGGTATCTTATTATGGAATCTTTGATGATACCCAACTAGGATTTCAGATCACACACTATGTGCACCTTATAATGGTTGTAGGTTATTTTATTTCCTTCCCAATAAATAGTAATGTGCCACATAGAGGTTATTTTATTCCATTTTTTCACTGTGTACATTGGGAAAAGTGTGGGTTTCTTTTTATCTAGAAATTTTGGTATTCAAATATTTTTCACTTCTAGTACAATTACTTCTATGGTGTTTTTACTTTATAAATATTGAATTTGTTATCTTTCATCGGTTTTTCATGAGGAAAATTAATTCCTACCTTCATATTTTATGATTCCAGGTGTAAGTCACCAATCCATGGGGACGAGAAATTTTCCTTGGGATATTTCAGGATTGGCCTAGTTATCAAGGTACTGGGGTATCTAGGATGGTTAATGACAAATTAACTACGTTTGTTGTTTACATACTTTTCCCCAATATTCTTTTGTTTTATAGATTATTTCAATTTTTCCCACATTATAATTTTCTTTTTGTTTCCACATATTTTTTTCCATTATAAATTAATTGAACCATAAAATAATACTTTAAACATCCCATGTTATATCATTTGAGGATGTTTAACTAAAGGATCATTATTTTATTGGGTTAGTTAAATTAATTTCCATATTTAAGGAAAATTCATAGGCAACATACCTTCACCTAATTGTGTTAGATTAAAAATTAATTGTATCTCCCATTCCCTAAAACAAGAAATTATTTATTTTCATTAAATTAAAGTGGGCTGAATGTCCACTCAATATGTTGTATATCTATATATAAATTATGTAAATTTTTACACCCATAATTATATTGGGTAAAAATATTATGAATTATTAAGGGTAGATTCCTCCCAATTATAAATATGAGACCATGCTTATTTATTGATGTTCAATGGTGAAATGACCTAATGGGAATGCAATTTTAGGATCTCTAATGTTTAATGTTACAAATGACTTCTCACAACTTTTAAATTTATTATTTATGATGAACATGATATTACACATACTATTGAATCTTTTGTATGGGAAGACAACTCAACATATTATGTCTACATATGATAATGAAAAGTCACATTCATATAAGATTTTGGGGTGGTACCCTTTGTTGTACCATATATCTATTTAGATAAGTCATGTTATCCAAAGTTATGCCTTGTGTCCATATTGAACCTATTATCCATGTATATACCTCCATATGTCATTACATATGTTTTTTATACACATATATACATATTGTATATGAATATATATATATATATACTTATGGGAAACTGATTAAAACTATCCCATACTATAACAAATAAGGTAATGTCTTCTAGTTGTCTTTTAGGAAGCTAACCTGATTACTATTTAGCTTTAAAAATATTTTAGGATATATCATACTAGTGCACTACTGTGTTATATATTCCAGGTGGACTATTATTTACAATTAATATGGTTTCCTATTGAGTTTATCCCACACCCTACTCAGGCTACATTTGGTAGCTAAGTATTCATCATGATTGTAGGTTTGGATAAGGGGTTGTTCCCTATCACATATGATTGAATTTTATTTCTTATATTATGTATCATGGAGTATAAGATAAAACATATAATCGTGATTATAGTGGAGTTATATTTTGGTATTTTTTAAATTATTTTTAGAATGGTATATGTTCTTACTTTCATGTATTCATTTTATCTCCATTAATGTATATCTGCAAAATGTTTCATGATTTTGTATATGAAGTAGCCTATGTATTTTTATTATTACTAATTATTAGATGATTCCTTTTCTTATATTATTTTATTGATATAATATGATTCCTCTATTTATTTTTTCTATTTGTACTCACTGTTCAACTATGATATAAGGGTATAGTCTCTCCATTATATAGAAAAATTACCTTGCTTCTAGTCAAAATCTTTTGGTGTATGGGGAGGAAGACCTGATTCTCATAGACCCACCTTCATGGGTAGCCTTTTAGTAGATTCTAGATATGTATATAACATGGTGGTATTATAGGATATTTTTCCCTTTTTATTACAATTTTTTATCAATCATGAGTCTTGGACGTAATGGAATTTTGTTTTGTGGTTTTTCTTGGATCTACATTACCCATATATAGGTACAACCAAAATTGCCTTGGATGAGTTATTATTTCAATTTGATTACACATAATACTGTTTATATTCTTTCACCACTGGATAATGCTCATATTTTTCTATATTATTATTTTTATTATTATTTATATATAATTCATTTACACTGGGAGGGTGCAGAAATGAAGTATTTATCATGCATCGTTATAGGTAATTTAGGAATTATATAGAATGAATTTTTATACGATATGATTACATAATAGATCTATTGCCTACTATATGTATATTTGGGTGCCTTTTAATGCATTTTTTTTGCAAAAACTTTTTAAGGTTGAAATAATAGTTGTAATATAAGATTCTACATCAATATAAATGGGGGTTTCTACAATATATTGATGATTATTTTTTAATTGCCACATGATACCATGTCTTGGGTTTTGTATCTACTGATTACATAGAACGAAACAATGGTAGTTGATTTTAATAAATTAATTCCAATTGTAATTTTTGAATATTGTACATATATAAATTTTTAATGAGAATTCAATTAATCAAATCATGTTATATGAATAGTTACATAAAAAAAAGATATAACGGTAGGTCACAGTTACATGATGATCCTATTTAAATTTACAAGTGTCAAGATTTTATAAATTGAGAATTGTGAATCATTATATAGTACTATGATATATATATATATATATTATAAATGTGTTTGAAATTAAACGAATTTAAACAATTAATTGATTTGATTACACAAAAAGGTGATTCTAATTATAATTTTAATGTTTTTTTCATATATAAAAGTCAATTAAAACTAAATATACTATAGCCTCTATCTGGTGATGTTAGAAATAGAATCAAACTCAACCTTATTAGTTGGTAGTTGGGGGTGAATTGTACAACTATTCTAGCCTGTTATTGTTTTCCGTTATCAGATAGACATATCATTTGAAGTAAGAAGAAATGGGTTAATATTAATATTTGAAACATATGTAATTATATTCATATTTATATGTGTGTTCATTCCTAATACAAAATTTTCATTTTGAGACATTAAAATAGAAATGTATAACCATTCCCCCAATACAGCCTCGAGAGGTATTCCATGAGGGAGGGGATGAACAGGCTCTGAAAGAGGTGGTTCCTATGTCACTTATGATACATACTATTGTGCAACTTAAATATTCACCTATTATTTTAGATTTGTGCATTGATTCCATATTTTCATAATGGATTCCAAAGTGTAGTTCATTTTATGAAAGGATTTTTTGGACCTTCCCTAAAAATGGAATAGTTTAATAGGTAATTACAATCGAATAATTCTCCACCTTTTTGGGCAATGGAGGAAAACATGAAACTGAGTCATGGTTGGAGGTCTAGATTTTTATATTCGAGAAATTAAAGATTACATCAGTGAGGCTCGTCTGGAAGAGGGATTATTTGTTACATGGTTATTCCAACTAATGGTGGGATTTAAAAAACCATGTATAAATTCTTGAGGATAATTCTAGAGGTATTTTTAAAATATATTCTATTATTACATAATTATAGAGAAATCATTTAATGACCATTCTAGAGAGTTAATGAATTTCTACTAAGGACCTATTTTGGTACCAATACTTTCATATCCTTTTACATTGATTCAGTGATTAAATACGACCATATCTAGTGATGATATCATAAATGTGGGGAACATTGAGAAAGAAGTTCAATACATCATATTATTATAGGTTAATAATATTTATATGGACATTATTTTTGAAATAGTCAACTAGGTCCCCATGTTTGAATTAAATTTTATAGAAGATAACAGTGTGATCTTGGGTGGTTAGTCACCAAGATGTAATAGTGGTTCATCACATAGAATTATGTTGTGATTTAAGGATTCATTCAATGTTAGTATAACACATATAGCTTGTACAGAAAAATTTATTACATTTCTTCAATTCATGAAACTATGAAACACCAAACCCAAGTGTATGCGAGATCATGTTGAGTGAAAAGGATGCATCATGATGGGGCATATTCAAAACTTCTTTAGTTTTCTCCCACTAATTTCTAGTGAGAGATGATCTACATTGATCCCACATTCTAGAATTGGACCAATACATCCTCCCTAGGTACATAGCTTCAAAACCACTTACCTGTAAGGATGAGGTTGTTTTTAGGCCAAGGGACAAGAATTTGAATTTACAGCACTAGAAGAGCGGGACTACTTATGGTATCTTGAAATAAACTCTGAGATATGGTATGGGATACTTACATGAAATGAACCATGTTCCATAGAAAGAGAGTCTAAGATATTATACTATTTGAGGTATTATTATAGTATACTCCACATTAGTTTTTTCATTATTTTACAAAGGTTCATCAGACTATTTTATATCTAGATACACTCTGGAGATGGTGAAACTTGAGATAGAATACATTAGTTGATTAGAGACACTCTATAACATGTTGGGTATATAATCATTGAGTGTTCCCAAATGTTCAGAATTTCCCCCACAGATAGGTGGTTATCTATTCTTGGAGAATATTTTCATCCTCAATGTTTTTGGGTTTTATGTATTTTGTGTGATGGATTGGTTATTTCCATATCTTTTCCATATTAATTTTTATTTCATTAGGGATATGTTTACAACAGAAAAGTCTGATAAGTAGGTTCCTAAGGGATAATGGGATATCCATATGTCTCATGCAGGAGCTAACCATCATGGGCTAGGTAGAGTGACATCCGAGTTCATTCGTCTTATATGGAATATTAGGGGTTATGAAAAACTATTTTCCCATTTTTTAAATATTTTTTCATGTATTTTAATCCCTAAATACTTTTCTATGATACCATTAGTTTGGGTGATTAAATTTAATATTTATCTACTTTATGAGTGGAACTAGTATCCATTATTCCTTACAAGATGCCACCTACAGATATTTTGGACCTTATGATGAAGTTGGAGAACCGAGTGGATAAGTATTTTATACACCCATTAAATTTGATGTCAGTTCACCGATCATTTTTTCCAAAATGGAAGATGGTACACTCTGGTGTTTGTTGGATTACACATGGTTTAACTACCTCACAGTTAAGAATAAGTATCCACTGACTGGAATAAACGCCCTATATTATCAGCTTCCTAGTGAAATGATGTTTTCAAATATTTATTTTTCATCGGACTACCAAATTCTTTTTTTGAGGACATCATACAAACTATGTAATACATTTTTAAGTCACTATGTTTTTATTGAGTACTTGGTAATGTCATTTGTTTCACAAAGTCTATACCATTTTTCATAGACATGATAAATCATGTTTTCCTCCTATATTAGGATTCATTTGTGATTCTACTTTTAGAATAAATATTTGTGTATTATATTACCCTACATGACCATTCCCAATAAATTGAGATCACATTAAACACAAAAATATTGTATAAACCTTGTGAAACACTCACCAAATTAATATTTTGGATGAAAAATTCAACTATCTGGGTCATTTCATTTTAGAGGAAGGAGAGTCTATTGACCTAGAAAAGTTAATAGCTATATTTTAAATTGTTCAATACAAGTACATAATTGATGTAATGGATTTAATATATATTTTTGAGTTTTACAGTCACTTCATCTATGACTTCTCACATCTAGAATGACCTCTTACGAGGGTGACTATAAAGGGTGTGAAATTTGTATGTCCAAAAGCATGTGATTGTTCCTTTATAGAATTTAATTAAATGTCTACTTTAGTGTTGATCCAGATTAAAAAATTACTAAAAAAAGATTTAAAATTTATTATGATTTATCAGGTATCATAATGTGGTCAATTTTGAAGTAAGATTTCAGATCCATGATGTATCGTTTCTAGCTGTCTTATACACATGATAATAATTAACTAACAAACATTCTCAATCTTGATTATTTTGTTCATGCTTGACATTTGTAGTGTAATTATTTTCATTGGTACCATTATGTCTGTAAAGACCTGAAAAAATTCAAGGAAATTTTTTTCTGAATTTTCTTTGTATTTTTACAAGAACGCAGTTTCTGACGGCACCTGATTCCGAGGCCCGGTGTGCCTGAAATAATTTTCCGAAGTTTGGCTCAGGTACGTTTAGTGAACGGACAAGCAGGTTTTTCTAACTTTTGAACCGGTGCACGTAATCGAATTATGAGGGCACTGATGGAATCGCAGCGCCGATATTTTCTTAGAAATGCCTCTTCCGGAGTTGCGTTTGCTCGGGTGTGGTTTTTAATTTTTGGGCTTAAAGTTAAGAAATAAAATAATTTGTACGAAACAATTTATTTTATTTCACTTAAATCCACTTGAAAGCCACTTAAATATGCTTAAGCTGAGTTGATGCGGATAGGGTGCTATCCAAAAATATCCTACCCTCTTGGTAGGATATTTGTGAGGTGGGGGCCGCATGAGCCCCTCTGTTTCTTTTCCGCTAAGTAACGCACCCGCGAAAACCAGTCATTATGAAGGTCAACTGACGCGTTTTCTTAAGTTATTAACACTCCAATTAATTGGGCGGTTTTCTTCGTTGAATTAATTTTATGAATTAATTTATTCGTTTCTTAACCTGTTTGAAATCCGTTGGCGTAATAATAAAATAAGACCAACGCACAACATCTGGAAAAATGCTCGTTGAGGGGTTTTGAAAAGTTTTGTGCCTTCACCCTCCTTCGCGAAGAACGTGAAGAACGCGAAGAACACCATCACCCTCGGAGATTGACGACGCTACATCCGAGACGTTCTTCCCCGCCCTGATCTCCGATCACCTACTGCTGGTGGTAAGGGATTTCAGGTTTCTTTTAAAACTCCTTTGAGGTTCATTAAAAAACACAGATTTAATTATTTATAATTAAATCTGTTGTTTCTTGGTCCTCAGAGTTCGTCGACGCAAAACCGGACACCGCGACGACATGATGGTCCCCTCCTTCCGTGACGATCAAATCCGCGAAGAACGCGCGTGCGACGACTTGACGAGGTACGGTTTTTTTTTTGTGAAATAATTTATATTCCCATGATTGTTTCTTTCAAAATGAAGAACCCGATTCATAAGAACAATTTTTTAATTTAATAAAATGGTTTTTGATATGTTCTCTATGTGTTGATTGTTTCTCCCGACTGTTATCATCTAATGCGGAGGGTGCGGGCCCAACAAACACAGCCCGACAACCCTCCGCCGTTCTTCGTTGTTGTGTGGATTTTGAGGGTGACGACAAAGCATGCCGCAGAGGCGTTTTGATGATTCCACAGTGAAGAACGGATCCCGGGATGAACAGCGGCGTAGGCGGGAAGGGAATCGGACCACCGGAGCAACTCCGGTGGCCCGCGGAAGCCACCGGCGGCGACGCCCCGGCGCGCCGCCGGAAGAAGCCGCCGCGACGGCAGCAGCGCCAGCGGACCTGCGGCCGCACGGGACCGGCGCACTCAGGAAGCGGCATCACCGCGTCCGTTGACCAGGGCGGCCCCCCGCGGGGGCCGCGGAGTTGTCACGCGGGGGCAGCATGCCCCCCCCCCCCCCCGCGTTTGCTCGGCCGCTCGGCCGAGCCGAGCCGGGCCGGCTGGCCGGGCCGAACTGCGGCCTGGCCGGACCGGACCGGGTCAAGCCGGGTTAGACCGGGTCGGGTCGACCCGGTTCGGCCGACCGAGGGGAGTCGGGCCGGGTCGGCCCGGGCCCAGACCCCCCATCTTCGGACCGTTTTCGGTCTTTTTCCCGTAACTTGAGCTACGGGCCTCCGAAAGACGCGCTGTTAGCGGAAACAAAATCCTTGGATCGAGACAGTCGTTTCGGTATATCACAATCAAGATTTTGGATTACTTTGAGTTCGGCTGGGATGGTTCGTACACGAAACCAACCGGGCCTTCGGAGCGTAAACGCTCATATCTTGAGCATCGGATGTCCGATCGACGTGCCGTCGACTTCGTTGAATTCCTCTAAGTGAGACAGATCTTTTGGCATACTCCGCCCGAGGATTGGAGGTAGGTGGAGTACAGTTGGGTTGGTTTTGCCTTAAAAACCAACCGGGCCCCTGGGACGAAAAAGCCAATAACACTCAGACCGGGCGTCCGATTGACGTTCCGTCTGCGACGTTGAGTTCCTGTTGACGATACGGAACTTTTGGATACATCAACTTCGGACTTTGTGTGAGTTGATGTATCATCCTCTCGGCTCGTGGAGCGGACCCTCCCGAACGATCTTGCTATGTGCGGGAACCCTAGTGCTGGCTGCGACTGCTACTATGACTGCGACGACGACTGTGTAGAGATCCTCAGTGGACTACGGCGACGACTGTGAAGAGATCCTCAGTGGACTGCGACGACGACTGTACAGAGTTCCTCAGTGGACTGCGACGACGACTGTGCAGAGATCCTTAGTGGACTGCGACGACTGCTACACTCAGCGATCCTACGTGGATCAGTGCTATAGATCCTGTGTGGATCCGATCCTGTGTGGGTCAGCGCTCAGTAGTTCTGTGTGAGCCAGCGCCTAGAGGTCCTGTATGGGCCCGATCCTATGTGGGTCTTTGCGGGGGTTAGTTACCAATTGATCCTGTGTGGGTCTGATCCTGTGTGGGTCTTTGCAGGGGTTAGTACCTTTCGATCCTTTGTGGGTCCGATGACTTAGATTGATCAGTGATCATCTTTATCGTCATACAAAGAAGTATACCTGTGCGAGCCGAATCCTGTGTTACTCTCCTTTGTGGATTGTGCTGAGCTATCCTGTGTGGATTTACTGTTTACTCTCCTTTGTGGATTGTGTTGAGCTATCCTATGTAGATTACTTTTTCTCTCCTTTGTGGATTGTGTTGTGCTATCCTGGGTGGGTTTAGGTTTGCTTTCTTGTGTGGACTGGGTTGTGCTTGGGCTCGGATGTTGGAGCTGAACGGGAATTGATGACTTAGGTATATGTATGGGCATATACCTAAGCAGTGTCGGTTGTTACTTCGTGATTGGATCTTTCCTTTGTGATTTATCCTTTGTGGATTTCGGGAGGCCTTCGGGGGTCTCAGGGTCCCTACTGAGTAGCTTATACCCACCCATGTACGGGTTATGCCCGCACTTCGTTGTGTTGGTTGCAGACGACGGACATCACTGATCGTGGTGGAGGCTTGCAGAGTAGGAAGGTACCTGGAGGTGGACCACTGGGCGGGACGTGCTCGGAGCGGACGGCTGGACCGAGGAGCTGTGGAGGCTATCTGTGCTCAACCTTCACGTGAGACTTCTAGAGGATGGCTCAACGCTGTGGCTTTTCTTTTCAGTTGCTGTTTTTCCCTTTAGTTGTACTTTACAGTTGGGCTTGTATTTCTGACCCCTTTTACTTTCAGCATAGCTTGTTACAGTTTTTACTTAGTGTTTACTTTTCCGCTTGTTTACTCTGTGGTGCTTGTTTTCTTTACAAAGGCAATGCCATCCCTTTTTCCGAGATTTACGCCTTGGTGCTAGTCGCCAGCCCCTGGCCTATGTAAGGCGGGCTTGGGGTAGTCACGGCACGGGCCCGAGGACGGGTCGTGACAAATTGGTATCAGAGGGAGGTTGGTTTTACCACAGACTCTGATCTTTCTTCTATGTGAAGAAATAGTGTTTAGCGTATTGGGTGTGGTTATCAGTCCAAGGAGCCCAGTGTTGGTGCGGCAGCCGACGTATCCGTACACCAGGACCCTGACATCTGATTTCCGACTTAATGTACGAAAACATTTATTGCATGTGTGTTTCAAGTTTTCTTTGTGATTATTTTGTATCAACTCACCAGGTATATTGTTCTGACCATGGCGCACTTATTTCCTTTTCAGGATGGCCCCACGACGGCAACCTGCTAGGGTTCCGAGAGTAGAGCGCGATGACAGCCCGCCGAGCGATGAGGCCTCGGTACAGGTCCCTTTGACGGTGGAGGCACCGACGGTATCTCTACCCACCGAGCTAACAATGCTCCCCGCCACGACCGCTGATGATGCACGTCGCCTCAGAGCTCTGCACGAGTTCCAGCGCCAGCGACCACCCAGGTTTTGTGGGGAGACGGAGCCCCAGGAAGCCGAGGACTGGATGGAGGTGGTCGTACGAGTTTTCAGGCTTGTGAGAACACCAGCAGACCTCATGGCGATCCTCGCGGTGAGCCTACTTCACGTAGCAGCAGGCCGATGGTGGAGCTTGATGCTCCAGGTGAACGATGAGGCATCTATTCTCTGGACGGAATTCGAGAGCCTCTTCCGCTCAGAGTTCGTCCCAGCCACCCTCCGTGCGGTGCACATCCAGGAGCTTCTTCAGCTGCGGAAGGGTAGCTTGACGGTCGCCCAGTACGTGACGAGGTTTACCGATCTTTTTCTCTAATCGACCGATATGGTATGGGACCCATTCTTCAGGGACCGGACCTTTGTGCAGGGTTTGAGACACGAGATCAGGGCATCACTGATCTCCCTCGGCATTCCGACTCAGGCAGGAGTCTTGGAGCGATCCCTTCTGATCGAGAGCTTACTGGCTGAGTCCACAACGAGACCTACCGCAGGGCGGCAGGTAGCGGAGTCTTCGGCAGCAGGTAGCCGACGGATGACTCAAGGTTCCATGCAGACCAGACCTTCCAGCAGATGACCTCGGGATACTAGATCAGCAGTGCGGGGCACATAGAGCGGAGCCAATCTTTCGAGAGGCAGGCAGTGCTACGCATGCGGCGGGCAGGGCCACATGGCTCGTGACTGCCCGACCCGCCGTGACGAGGAGCAGCAGACGGTGGTGGGGCCACCCAGGCAGAGGCAGAGGGACGACCGTGGCGGTCCGCAGGGAGGAGGCGGACGAGGCAGAGGAGTTGGCCGAGCAGCAGTTGGTGGGCGACACTTTGAGGCTCTACCACCACCACCACCAGGAGGTCTGCCCCGACCACAGGGAGCTGGCGGGCAGGGACAGGCACAGCTCCAGGAAGCGAAGGTCTACGACCATGGCACTCCAGAGATGATTCAAGGTAAAATCTGTGTCTATTCCACCCTTGATGCAGTTCTTATAGACACAGGAGTGAGTCACTCTTTCATAGCCGCAACCCTTGTTCGGAGCTCGGAGATTCCGACAGAGCTGTTGGCTCGATCCTTACAGCTAGAGACTCCTACATAAGCAGACTCGATGATTACGAACTGGTGCTGGCAGTGTGAGCCTACTCTAGGAGGTGAGAGCGTCGGCTGGGATCTTCTTGTAGCGGCTTCGAGGCCTTACGACATCATCTTGGTCATGGATTGGTTATCTGCGATCCATGCTCAGATTGACTGTATTCGGCACAAGGTGCGATGTGTGCGCACCGACGGGAGCAGGTTCACCTTCACCGGCGAGAAGGGATCCTTAGAAGCACAGGATGGACTCACGCAGAGGAGAGGACAGCCCATCACTCATCAGTTGGCTAGCCTCATCCTTGGAGAAGTTGACGTGCGGAGTCCTAGTTTTCCTGCAGTGGTGGATCAGTACGCGGACGACTTTCCCGATGACGTTCCAGGGCCACCTCCTCGCAGAGAGGTAGACATTTATATTGATCTATACCCCGGGACAGCCACAATATCCACTCCATCGTATCGGATGGCCCCCGCTGAGCTTCGAGAGCTGCGGGTACATTTGGAGGACTTGCAGGGTAAGGGGTTCATCCGACCCAGTGTTTCACCCTCGGCTTCCCCGATATTGTTTGCCAAGAAGGAAGATGGGAGCTTGCGACTGTGTGTCGACTATCGTTTCCTGATCCAGGTGAAAATGAGGAACAATTATCTGCTATCGAGGATTGATGACCTCTTCGATCAGCTCAAGGGAGCACGGTGGTTCTCGAAGATAGACCTCAGGTCAGGCTATCATTAGCTCAGAGTTCGAGACGAGGACATGCAGAAGACGACCTTTAGGTGTCGGTATGGCCACTATGAGTTCTTGGTTATGCCTTTCGGCGTAACCAATGCTCTAGTAGTGTTCTTGATCCTCATGAACAGGATCTTCCAGCCATACCTCGATCGATTTGTCGTGGTCTTCATCGACGACATTTTGGTATACTCGACCACGGAGGAGGAGCACGCCTACCACTTGTGGGTTGTCCTAGACACACTCCGAGAGCACCAGCTTTATGGAAATCTCTCGAAGTGACAGTTCTGGTTACGTGAGGTCCACTTCTTGGGGCACGTAATTTCTGAGGCGGGAGTTGCGGTGGATCCTGTGAAGATCGAGGCAGTGCTAGCTTGGGAGCCACCCAAGAGCGTGGCGGAGGTGCGGAGTATCTTGGGACTAGCTGGATACTATCAGAGATTTTTTCTGGAATTCTCCAGAGTTGCGGCGCCACTCTCAGCTTTGAAGAAGAAGGGGAAACCCTTTGTGTGGTCAGACAGATGTCAAAAGAGCTTTCAGGAGCTGAGACAGAGATTGACCAGCGCACCTATCTTAAGGTTGCCTGAGGAGGGAGTAGGGTACGTAGTCTACTACGATGCATCAGGGAACGGACTCGGATGTGTCCTAATGCAGGATTGGGCAGTTATCACCTATGGATCACGTCAGTTGAGGCCGCATGATCAGAACTGCGCTACCCATGACTTGGAGTTAGCAGCAGTGGTCTTCGCCCTGAATACATGGCGACACTATCTGATGGGCGAGTGCTTTACAGTATTTTCTGACCACCATAGTCTCAGGTACATCTTCTCTCAGAAGGACCTGAACCTGAGACATCGGCGATGGCTCGAGTTCCTCCAGGACTATGACATTGAGATAGTCTATACTCTTGGAAAGGGGAATGTAGTAGCCGATGCCCTCAGCAGGAGGATGTGCATTCAGCTACTTGAGGAGGCAACAGAGTAGCTAGCCTCCTTGCAGATATCCTTCGTGGATAGGGACGGAGCAGCCTTCCTTCAGTCTCTCACAGTCTCTCCTCCACTTCTACAGCGGGTCAGAGAGGCACAACGTGGGGATGCTGACTATGAGACACGACGTGCACAGATATCCTCGGGATAGGCACCTATTGGTTTCTCCCTTGGAGTAGAGCATGAAGTACTTTTCAGAGGACGTACCTTGGTACCAGTTGCTTTATGGGAGGAGGTGCTGAGAGAGTTTCACACTTCTCATTTGGCGGTACATCCTGGAGTGGCGTAGATGTACCAGGACCTCAGATGATAGCACTGGTGGCCGGGCATGAAGAAGGTTGTGGCAGAGTTCGTTTCACGATGCCTCACCTGCCAGCAGGTGAAGGCAGAGCATCAGGTACCAGAAGGCTTGGTACAACCCTTGGAGGTCCCGGAGTGGATGTGGGACGGGATATCTATGGACTTCATGACTGGACTTCCACGCACTTCCAGAGGTCATGACTCCATTTGGGTGATTGTTGACCGACTCACCAAGTCGGCACACTTCTTACCCATCCGAGAGCAGGGCTCAGTGGAGAGCTTGGGGCGTCTCTACGTTCATGAGATTGTACGACTTCACGGAGTGCCCTCATTTATCGTCTCCGATCGAGATGCTCTCTTTACTTCCCAGCTTTGGAAGGGGTTGTAAGAGGCGTTCGGGACGCGGCTACATCTGAGCATCGCCTTTCACCCTCAGACGGATGGTCAGACGGAGAGGACCATTCAGACTCTCGAGGACATGCTCCGCTCATGGGTCCTTGACTTTGGTCGCAGCTGGGAGGATCACCTACCCTTGGTGGAGTTCGCATACAACAACAGCTACCACTCCACCATCGGGATGGCACCATATGAGGCATTGTACGATAGACCCTGTAGATCTCCTTTGTACTGGACAGACCCTGGGGAGTCAGCACTTGTGGGACCAGAGATGGTCCGGGCCACGACAGAGAAGGTCCAGGTCATCCAGGACTGGATGAGGATAGCTCAGAGCCGGCATAAGTCTTATTCTGATAGGAGGCGGAGGCCACTAGAGTTTGAGGATGGTGACCACGTCTTCTTGCGTGTCTCACCTCGATGTGGATTACAGAGATTTGGCCGAGGCGGCAAGTTGTCTCCATGCTTCATCGGACCCTTCCAGGTCCTCAGTAGGATTGGCGAAGTGGCTTATCACCTTGCTCTACCACCTCAGTTGCATCGGGTGCACGATGTCTTCCACGTATCTCAGCTGAGGATATACGTGCATGACCTGACGCATATCATTGACTATGGGGAGCTGGACGTTGATGATGGGGCAACATCTGCGGAGGTCCCGGTGGAGATTGAGGATCAACAAGAGTGGGTCCTACGTGGACGATCGATTCCTCTAGTGCGCATCAGATGGCAGCACGGGAACCTCCAGGAGAGCACTTAGGAGCGGGAGGCTCAAATGCATGCTCAGTACCCACATTTGTTTCCCTAGTTTATGATGTATCTTTACGGGGACGTAAAGCCCTGAGGTGGGAGTGATGTAAAGACCTGAAAAAATTCAAGGGAATTTTTTTCTCAATTTTCTTTGGATTTTTACAAGAACGCAGTTTCTAACAACACCTGATTCCGAGGCCCGGTGTGCCCTGAATCATTTTCCAAAGTTTGGCTTAGGTACGTTCAGTGAACGAATGAGCGGGTTTTTCTGACTTTTGAACCGGTGCTCGGAATCAAATTCTGAGGGCACCGATGGAATCGCAGCGCCGGTATTTTCTTAGGAACGCCTCTTCCGGAGTTGCGTTTTCTCGGATGTGGTTTTTAATTTTTGGGCTTAAAGTTAAGAAATAAAATAATTTGTATGACAAACTTTATTTTATTTCACTTAAAGCCACTTGAAATCCACTTAAAGCTGCTTAAGCTGAGTTGATGCGGATAGGGTGCTATCCAAAAATATCCTACCCTCTTGGTAGGATATTTGTGAGGTGGGGCCCACACGAGCCCCACTGTTTCTTTTCCACTAAGTAACACACCTGTGAAAACCCATCATTATGAAGGTCAACTGACGCATTTTCTTAAGTTCTTAACGCACCAATTAATTGGGCGGTTTTCTTTGTTGAATTAATTATATGAATTAATTTATTCGTTTCTTAACCTGTTTGAAATCCGTTGGCATAATAATAAAATAAGACCAACGCACGACATTTGAAAAAATGCTCGTTGAGAGGTTTTGACAAGTTTTGTGCCTTCACCCTCCTTCGCGAAGAACACGAAGAATGCGAAGAACACAAAGAATGTCGTCACCCTCGGAGATTGACGACTCTTCATCCGAGACGTTCTTCCCCGCCCCGATCTCCGATCACCTACTGCTGGAGGTAAGAGATTTCAGGTTTCTTTTAAAACTCCTTTGTGGTTTATAACAAAACACAGATTTAATTATTTATAATTAAATCTATTGTTTCTTGGTCCTCGGAGTTCGTCGACGCAACGCCGGACACCGCGACGACGCGACAGTCCCCTCCTTCTGCGACGATCAAATCCGCGAAGAACGCGCGTACGACGACTTGACGAGGTAGGGGTTTGTTTGTGAAATAATTTATATTCCCATGATTTTTCTTTCAAAATGAAGAACCCGGTTCATAAGAACAATTTTTTAATGTAATAAAATTGTTTTTGATATGTTCTCTATGTGTTTATTATTTCTTTCGACTGTTATCATTTAACGCGGAGGGTGCGGGCCCAACAAACACGGCCCGACAACCCTCCGCCGTTCTTCCTTGTTGTGCGGATTTGGCGGGCGACGACAAAGAATTCCACAGAGGAGTTTCGATGATTCCAAAGTGAAGAACAGATCCCGTGATGAACAGTGGCACATGCGTGAAGGGAATCGGACCACCAGAGCAACTCCGGTGGCCCGCGGAAGCCCCCGGCGGCAGCGGCGCCCCGCCGCGCCGCCGGAAGAAGCCGCGGCGGTGGAAGCAGCGCCAGCAAACCTACGGACGCGCGGGTCTGGCGCACTCGGGACGCGGCATCGCCGCGTCCGTTGACCAGGGCGGCCCCCCGCCGGGGCCGCGGGGTTGTCACGCGGGGGCAGCATGCCCCCCCGCGTTTGCTCGGCCGATCGGCCGAGCTGAGCCGGGACGGTCGGCCGAACCGGACCGGGTCCATCCGGGTCGGCCCGTGTTGGGTCGACCCGGTTCAGGTCGACCCGGTGCGGCCGACCCAGGGGTGGTCGGGCCGGGCCCAGACCCCCCGTCTTCAGACCGTTTTCGGTCTTTTGCCCGTAACGTGAGCTACGAGCCTCCGAACGACGCGCCGTCAGCGACAACGCGATCCTTGGATCAAGGTGGTCGTTTCGGTATATCTTACACAAGGTTTCAGATTACTTTGAGTTCGGCCGGGATGGTTCGTACACGAAACCAACTGGGCCTTCGGAGCGGAAACCCTCATATCTTGAGATTCGGACGTCCGATCGACGTGCCATCGACTTTGTGAAATTCCTCTATGTGAGACAGATCTTTTGGCATACTCCGCCCGAGGTTTGGACGCAGGTGGAGTATGTTCGGGTTGGTTTTGCCTTAAAACCCAACCGGGCCCCTAGGACGAAAAAGCCAATAACTCTCAGACCGGGCGTCCGATTGACGCGCCGTCTGCGATGTTGAGTTCCTGTTGACGATACGGAAATTTTGGACACATCAACTTCAGAATTTGTGTCTGTTGATGTATCAGCCTCTCGGCTCGTGGAGCGGACCCTCCCGAACAAGCTTGCTGTGTGCGGGAACCCTAGTGCTGGCTGCGACTGCTGTTGCGACTGCTGCTGTGACTGCGACGGCGAGTGTGCAGATATCCTCAGTGGACTACGACGACGACTCTACAGAGATCCTCAGTGGACTGCGACGACGACTGTGCAGAGATCCTCAGTGGATTGCGACGACAACTTTGTAGAGATCCTTAGTGGACTGCGACGACTACTACACTCAGTGATCCTACGTGGATCAGTGCAACAGATCATGTGTGGATCCGATCCTGTGTGGGTCAGCGCTCAGCGGATCTGTGTGAGCCAGTGCCTACAGGTCCTATGTGGGCCCGATCCTGTGTGGGTCTTTGCGGGGGTTAGTTACTTATTGATCCTGTGTGGGTCCTATCCTGTGTGTGTCTTTGCGGGGGTTAGTACCTTTCAATCCTTTGTGGGTCCAACGACTTAGATGGATCAGTGATCATCTTTATCGTCATACAAAGAAGTATACATGTGTGAGCTGAATCCTGTGCTACTCTCCTTTGTGGACTATGCTGAGCTATCATGTGTGGATTTACTGTTTACTCTCCTTTGTGGATTGTGTTGAGCTATCCTATGTGGATTACTTTTTCTCTCCTTCGTGGATTGTGTTGTGCTATCCTGGGTGGGTTTACGGTTGCTTTCCTGTGTGGACTGGGTTGTGCTTGGGCTCGGATGTTGGAGCCGAACGGGAATTGATGACTTAGGTATATGTATGGGAATATACCTAAGTAGTGTCGGTTGTTACTTCGTGATTGGATCTTTCCTTTGTGGTTTATCCTTTGTGGATTTCGGGAGACCTTCGAGGGTCTCAGGGTCCCTAATGAGTAGCTTATACTCACCCCTGCACGGGCTATGCCCGCACTTCGTTGTGTTGGTTGCAGACAATGGACAACACTGATCGTGGTGGAGGCTTGCGGAGCAGGACGGTACCTGGAGGTGGACCACTGGGCGGGACGTGCTCGGAGCGGACGGCTGGACCGAGGAGCTGTGGAGGCTATCTGTGCTCACCCTTCACGTGGGACTTCCAGAGGATAGCTCGACGCTGTGGATTTTCTTTTCAGTTGTAGTTTTTCCTTTCAGTTGTACTTTACAGTTGGGCTTGTCTTTCTGGCCCCTTTTACTTTCAGCACAGCTTGTTATAGTTTTTACTAAGTGTTTACTTTTCTTCTTGTTTACTCTGTGGTGCTTGTTTTCTTTACAAAGGAAATGCCTTCCCTTTTTTCCGGGATTTACGCCTTGGTGCTAGTCGCCAGCCCCTGGACTATGGAAGGCGGGCTTGGGGTAGTCACGACACGGGCCCGAGGACGGGTCGTGACAATGTCATATTCAATTAACATAATGTCCTCATGTACATCTTTATAAAATGTTAATTTTATCTCAGGAATCATTGTTGGGATGAGTACATATTATCGATTAATTTTGAGAAATCTTATACACATGTTAATGGAAGTCAAATACCATATGATCTAAGAATGATGAATCAAACATTGGTAGTTTTGGTGGAGAGTTAGGAGTGGAATATTTTCTCCATATTTTTAGAGATTCATGTTTAGGGTCAAGAGGATAAAGAAAAACATTCCTCTCAACATTAGTTGTGACCTCTACCCATTTTAAATAAGAAAATAAGAGAAAAGTATCACATCCTGAGGTACAAGAACTGAAGTAGAGTGTTTTAGATGTGGATTCATATTCACTTTGGACCATAGAAGAGGATATGATATTATTCATAAATTGTAATTTTTGGGTCCCAGCTACCAACTGGGATGAAATGATGTGGGAATCTCATGATTTAGCTTGGGAAGTACATATAGGTGATACTTGGTTGTATCAAGACACACTTTTCTAGTATTAGTGGAAATACATGAAACATGATATAGATGAATTTGTTTCTTTATGTTCCACCTATCAATAAGGTAAGGTGTTACATCAGAGAACAATTCTCATTTGATTGAAACTTACCATTCTAAATATAAAATGGGATGATGTCCCCATTAGAATCAGAAATCATTTCAATAGATCTCCACAATTCAATGATTCATTTGTGTAGTTTTTATCAGATGAATAATATCTATAACTTCATACCAATTTTAGAGAAATTATGATAAGATGATATATGAAGCCTATAGGATAGGGAAGTCACACACCTTCATCGATCTCCATGTTCTATCATATCTAACAGGGACTCTCATATCACGTCATGGATCCAGAAGGGGTTTCAAAAGGCCAATGAAATACATGTTCTTATGATCATGACATACCACCCATAGACCTATATTCAAAAATAGAACATGATTTATAATATATAGGACATTATTTATGCATGTTTCCTTGTCTTTAAGGATTTTGGGGAGAAAAATATACCATTATTAGAGTTATCATTCAATAAAATAATTTAGGATTTCATGTAGATTGATTCTTATGAGGCCATATATGGTATTCCCCATCATTAAATTATTTTCTACATATAGTTAGGGGGAGAAAATTTTCATCGGTCACATATCATTTAGGATACATTAGAGAAGGTTAAGATGACCCAGAAGCCCGTTTTGATAGATCAGTCAATGAATCAATCATTTAATAACTACAATCGATGTCCTATTAAGTTAATAGTGCGGTTTTTATTTTCATAGATGTTTCACATAGCACATTCTAGTAATAGATCAAGAGGTAGGGTATGCTTGATACATGGTTCATTAATCATTTTTAACTATTTAAGCGAATCAGACAATTGGCATACTAGATATCATTTCTTTAGAATTATATAACAACCCTTCTTTTTACAACATATTAATTTTTGAATTATTACAAAAAAGTAACACGTAATAGTTCATGGAATAATGATAAGACTGGTGTATTTGTATATTATGAAGAATTAAAAACATATTTACCATGGAATACAACAACATTATAGAAAATGTTCTTAATAGGCTTCCAACATTCCATGGGGTTCAAATGTACACTAGATAACCGAGGGACATACATCAGAAACAGGTGATCAATAAATCCCAGTAAGGAAATAATAATAGAATAAGGAAATAAAAGTTATAAAATAGGAATATCAATTTGGAATAAATGGAATATGAAAAAACATGGCATGATATATCATGATAATCATTACATTGTAAAAGTGGAAATAGATTAAACCACTACATCAAAAACCACGGTTAAGGGTAACTATAACATCCCAGGTAAATAAAGAATATATCATTTTTATATTTATTAATATTTGTGAATTAGATATTAATTATACATTAAAGGGGATTCAATTTTCGATGGCATACCTGACACACAATAATCGGTTACTCTGAAATATTATGTTGCACACAATGCTAAGTCATACTGAGAAAAACAATAATAATATAATATTATTATTTTAAATGATAGAAAACACCTAATATTTTAATTGGAAGGAATGAAAATAACTAACCATATTATGATTAAAAATGTTTGTTAAATGTTTTTACATTTAAATTTTGTGGCTTAAAATGAGAATAAATCCAATTTTAAGCATAAATACTCTAATATTTTAAGAAGGTAGTTTTACAGCCTTTTGATGGATAACCCTATTTAATTCTACTTTCCATCACTTTTATATGTTACATTTTAAAAAATAACTTCTTCTTTAGAAATGGGACATCAATATTTACTTTATTTAAATTTTTGGTACTTTTCTTAAAAAGATCGTTTTTAATGAATAGTGAAAAAATACTGCATTTTAAGTCAAAAATATATTTTCATCTAGTTTATTTATATGATAATATTGTAATATTAATTTTTTACTGTGTTATTATATTATATTTTTATAATTTAATACATTGATGTTCATTGGATGTAATTTCTAATTGAAATTATACATAAACACATATCAATCTTTTGGTAGTTTTAATTCGTAAAAACACGCTTTTTTGTTTGACAAAGAGAATTAATTTTATATTAATTTCTATATATTTTGTATTTTTGATTTATAAAAATGGATTCTATATCTGGAATAATGAGGTATAATTTGTGTAAATTTTAATCTTTTATTTATAGACATTATGAAAAGTAACTTCAGTAAATATATTATTTACCCTGGTTAAATTGTAAATATGGAAATATGGGTAATAAATAATATTATAATAATAATAATAAATTACCGTAACTGATTTCCTAACTTTATTTTTGGAGATATGTCCGACCATGGTCATCATTGGGTCTATTTTAGGACCCTATGGACCCACATGTGTGTGTAAATAACATTTAATTACTTTTAGTTTAATGTTAAGGAAAATATAACCTAAACATATAACTTTTACTATTTTTTATGAGGATATAGAAGTGATAGTTTTGACCATAAATAGTAATTATAATGATAATATTATTTCCTATATCATGGTATTTTATTTATAATTTTTAATGTTTAAATAAACAAAATTATTTATGACACAAGGCGATGTAGTGTTTACCTTATTAATGAATGATTTAAATAAATGAGATTATAAATATTAAAATAATTTTTTTTGAAACATTTTATATCATCCATGAATTTTATGAATGGTTATTACTTGTTATCATTGAATTAATGATATTTTTTTAAAGAATAATGTTGTTAAGGATTTTTAAAAATTCATGATATGAATAGTAAAAAAGTTGACATAGATGAGTTTTAAATAAATTAATATTTTATTAAATAACATAATAGTTAAAAAAAATAAGGTTCAGAACACTAACTTATATATTGTTAAAAATTTCCTTAATGATAAATTTTTTCATCTCTTGGATGAGAGTATTTAAAACCACCCTCATCTGATATTCTATATATATCACTTTGGTGTTATTATAATTCCAAAATCCATTAATAATTAAATAATACTTTCAAACATTTATAAAGTCCCCTCCTCCCTCTTATAAAAGTACACCATGTCTAACCTTTACTCACACCACTCAAACCCCATTGGCTCATACAAAATCTGCCCAAATAATATACCTACATTCCTCTCTTACTCTTATAAGACTTCCCATCTGTATAAGGCAATTGAAGAGATACCTTTGGCATATATCAGAAGAAGATACCTGATTTGAGGTAACGTCTTCTCTCAAGTTCCTTTTCATTATTTTTCATTCTCCACTCCCTATGATCTTCTAATAAATTTTTTATATAAAAACACCATTATCTTCAATATACTATGTTGTTGATATAAGAATTATTATAACTACACTTACACACACCTCCGTCTAATGGGTATAGAATATATTGTTTCTGTGGATGACAAACTATTACCTCATGAAACGATGATTGTTCAATCCCTGCCTACCACATTTTATGGTGGCCATTACAATAGAACTATAGTTATATATGATATTTATTTTATCTCTATTCTACTTTAATTCTCATTTATAACATACCTTTATGCTTTTCATGTTGTATAAATATGATAATTTCTTTTGAGAAAGTGTGGACTACCGCCCCCTCAAAGTGATATGCCTCGTTCATGATATACATGGAAATTAAAAGGGATGTAATTAATGAAAAATTTAACATATATAAATTAGATATTATACTTGAATTATAATATTCCTATGTATCATTTAGTTATAATAAATATGAAAAAGAAATAAAAGTAGAGTTCACGTGTACGTATAACTTACGGTCTCAATGAACGGTGCATTTCATTTTTTATATAAAAATGTTATGGACTATAATAAATACATATATACTTGATATATATTATATATATGATATCTAAATCATGAATATAATTATGGACACAATTCAATTTTGACCACATGGATAATTTATAATTATACGAAGTTTATTTTTGACTAAATTTCCGAACATCGATAAAATGTACGATATGAACTCAAATAATTAACTAATTGTAATAGAAAGGTAATAAGTGATATAAAATTGAAAATAAAATTGAAAAAAGTTACTAATAAATTATAAATTAACATAATTATATTATTCAGGATATTAATGAGTGAACGAGTCAAGTCAGAGATGAGGTAAAAGACTTTTTATAAATCTCTTTCTTTGAGGAATATTTTGATTTATACGCTATATGATTTTATATGGTGTATAAACCCCTTTAAATTATAATTTCCATCAAAGGGAATATTTTTATATGCATCATGTTACTAAAAAAAATTAAATGTTTCTTTTTAATGTACGTGGTGACAATGACCATTCTGCCACCATGAGCACTATTTGATACTTGGCTTCCTTAACAAGCCAGGATGTTTTTTTTGGAAAATTAATACCATATACCCTTTTTAAATATTTTGGCAATGAAAATGGTTTTCAAAGTGGATTAACTATTTAAATATCTTAAAATTATTTCTTATGATTAAAAATGTTATTTCATTATTGATATGATGATATTTACTATCTTCTATTTGTGATGATTATATAATGGTACTTGGACATTGATGGGTGGTTACGTGATAAATCAGATGATAGGTGGTTCCTTGATAAAACAAGGACGATATGTTACATTATAAACTCCAATAAATTGGTTATGGAAGTTGGTTGTATGGTTATTAAATTTCTATAAATGATTTGGGGAAGTCGACCGTATAGTTTTTCTATTTAATTATGATTTTGTCCCATGTTTTACATTTTATATGTTATTGTGATTTCTATGGGTTTTATGGTAATCTGTTTGTTATAAAATGGTATCAAATGAGCTTTTATTCAGTGAAGAGTATATATTTATCTATAATGGTGAAAAGTATTACTTATAATAATGTATTCATGGTTTACATGTTTGTTTGATAAAATAATAGTTTTACTTCTATGTGTATCCCTTACTATGCTTTTTATACTCATCCCATGTTTTTGAAATGTTTTCCATAGGACATAAAGTGGAATATGGTCAAGGATGGGATGAAGGAAAATTCATGATGTTTAAAACATGGAATTAAACATGTTTCTCTTTTTAAGAGTTTTTATTTTAGGAACAAAAGGATACTGAGTAGAAGTGTCTACATGTGATATTCAAATTGTTATGTTTCTGTTATGACCTAATTATCTAAATATCATAACCTAAAAATATCTTCAATTCCAATTATTAACTTAGTTCAATATTATGTAATGTTTAAGTTTGGGCCCTTATAGTAACTACAAAGAAAACATGATGTAAAAAATACGCATAAATGAATTATGTTCACTCAAAGTTCCAACATGATGTCTCATAATAATAATACTTACCTAAAATCATTGGAGCACAATATAATTCTGGGTGGAAACATCACTTTATTTGATAGTAATTATTTGGTATTCCCCATTGAATATACATCATGTATTCAATAATCATCATATTTTATTCCATGATTAAGTTGCATGGAATAAATACATGTATGTTTAATGTTAAATAAGTATGTTTTTATAATGATGGATACCCTTGATAGTAAATGGGTATGGTATTCACAACATAACTATGTTGGCACAGAAAATCTTTGTTAAATTTTGACATCTTAACGACCATCCATAAAAACTCAAATAATTGGTTGATGATAGAGAATAGAGACTCTCAAAACATGGTAATATTTTCAAATTTATGGGGGTATGGACTAAAATATACCATAATATTTAAATTATTATAAAATAAAAAATTTAAATATGAAAATTAAATGAATATGTGAAATCAAAATATCCCTTACATGATAGTGTGACTCAAAATTCTTGGGAGGATCATCTTTAGAGATTGGGGGAAACATGGGATGAGTATTTTGAAGGTAAGTCTAATTAGGTACATGCTAAAATGTTTCTTAGTGGAGAGAAAAGAGATATTGGGTTTGTTTATATAGGAAATGTGGTGGGAATTTGTTATCATATCTCAATCATTGGTTTGGGATTATATGTATTAAAATTTTCACAACAAAAATCAATTCTATTGTTTTCCCCATTGTTTCATCCAAATGGGAGTGGTTTTCATTAATTTATAATAACAAGGTATGATAATTATAAAATAATATCCATTCTTCTTTGGATGTGACTCATACTCTTAATGAAATGATTATAAAACCATAAAATATATTTTTGTTTTAGGAGGATTTATAATGGAATTTTTAAATTTATCAACCAAACATAAAATAAAATTAATTTAAATATAATAAATATATTTTTTCATTGATACTATTAATATTATTTATTACATAACATTTCTGTTCGTTTATTGTCATAATATACACTGTATATTTACATAGTATTCAATTTATACAAAAGAAATCGACTCTCTTGGCAAAAAACTCACTTTTGGATTACTTTGTCATTATGTTTCAAAAAAAATATTTATTTTACATAAATGATTTTTTAAAATTTTAATTTAGACTTAACATAATAATTATCAATTATTGTGAAGTGATGGGGTTTTTATAATAGAAGTTTCTAAACCCTTTGAAAAATTACAATTTAATTCATTAATATTATATGATCATTTATATTTGATAAAAAGTATTTAATAGTAATATTTTATTAAATTATTACTTATTTAAAAAATCCATTAATCCATCAAACTAAATTCCTTATTTTAAATTTAATATTATCGAAAAAAATATTTGTGTATTACTGTATCATAATAAAAATTATTAATAATGTAAAAATAATAGGTTAATAATCTATTCATTATTATATGAAATATAATGTACATAGTCATATTTTAGGTTCTTCATATATATCCCTTTTTCAAAATTGAAATTATATTTAGAATAATGTGTGTTATGGGGATAATTTCATGGGGTGGTTGGGCATACAAGGTTTGGGTCGTGATCTCACTGATCTTGAAATTATCTTATAAAAGGTTTTCCTTTGGCTTATGTTACTAGAACATTGATTTTCATTGTTATTGGGAATATCCCAGTGATTCTACCTCAATCATAAATCCATTAAATGGGATCCATTGGGTAAAATCCTACTGGTTTAGGCCCTAACAACTTTGGTCCATGTCAATTGGATTTTTAAGACCCTGTATTTATATTAATCATGAAATCACTATTCAATGACTATTTGTTCAATTTTAAAGATTATTGACTGTAATTTAAATGTATTTTGATATAATAAATCAAAATAAGAGAATTTGTTTTTATAATAAAATTAATTTATAATAGATTTAATTATATCACATTGAAAATTTTAAGTATAAAATTTCTTTTCATTACAATCTCCTCCCATTAGAAATTTATCCTTTGAAATTTTTTTCTTCACACACTAAAACTGATGTGTAAAACTCTGTTTCATCACATACACATGTTCCAACATCACTTCTTCAAACTTTTGGTTTCTCTACAACACTTTGACCATGTACATTTTATTATTTCATAGACCATTATCTCTATGACCTATGATATTCCCCGACGACCCCTCATATGAGAGAACATTCTCTAGGATAACCACCTATATATTAAGTATAGTTGAGGTGTTTGGTATCAACATTCTCAATAGGGATACATGTAATACTTAACGTAGATGAGATAGATTTTGTGGGAGTGATAGTCGGTAGGCCACAACTCCAATGTGATCAATGATCTGAATGGGGATAATGTATCTTGGAAAAAGCATTACCATATTCCCAAATATCATCATATTATTCCATATATATATGATGAATAATAAAATTTTCCTACGTCAAACTATATGTATTATTAATGATTACTATGATAGCTATTTTTTCAACTCTAAGAAGCCTTAATGTGTTGTTGAATGGTCATATCCTTTCACCCAATTTCCTCAACCATTTTACGACCTGGAAATTTTTGTTCCGCAACATCATCACAACATGTAGTCTTTCTTCAGATTTTCCCTTAAATGGATTCATATATGGCCAATTGGATACTTTATTGGAGCTGTTATTGTAAGGGAACTCTACCCTTGAATGATGTTATCCCAATCATGCATTTATGTCCATAAAAACATGATCTCAACATGTATTCCATTTTTTGATTTTTCCTCTTATAATAGCCATAATTTTAAAGATGGTAATATTTCTAGAAGATTATCTTAGTATATAGAGAATTTTAGATGATTTTCTAGAACATATAAGAGAATAACGGATCTCAATTGGGTATAATTGACAGTGGTACCCTAGGAAGCCTCACCACTTCTCTAATTTATATCCATGCATGATGGTTGAGTGAGATGTAATATAGTGTTGTGATAATGTGATATGTATTTATATGATGATCCAAAACAACCCATATAGCATTTTTCCTCTATAGTTATTTGATATTTTGGTGAAACATTCCATGCTAATGTTTTCCCATATCAATATTGTTATGGTTAATGGTTTCATTCCCCCTATAGACATTTTCCTCTCTGAATTAACATGCTGACATACCAAACTCATTGATGTATATTCATTGATCTACATATTCATATTTTACCACTGATAGTTCTCTCAGAGATTAGGAAATATAATTGAGATTCCTAGGTGGTGTATATGGTTGAGCTATGTGCATCATCCAAAGGACCCTTTTTTATCTCCGAATTTGATGGTACACATATTATTTACCCAAATCATACAACACCATCCGCATCAATTTTTAACTATGAGGATTTACTATTTCTAATAGTTTATGAATTATTATGAATTACAATTTCACCAATTTGAGAATCCCTTAAACTCTTACTAATGGATGGTTTAACACTCATTTGGGAAAGTATTGATGATGTTATTTCCGTTTTGATTCCCATGACCATCCACATCTAATATAAAAATATAAAATCCTTTTCAATTCACATGAATGATATAATTGAGCAATCCTTTATAATTAGAGAATATTCAACATTATACTTATTCCTACAATGGTAGTGGATTGATCTATCAAAGTCATTTTCATCTCTAACCATATTTTCATACATTTTAATATCTTTATGTGCTAATATATACCTGGGTATTTTTTGATCCATATATATTTCACACTTCACCCTAAAGAGTTAATTCCTAAATGAAAATATCATAGAAATAAACATTATGTCATTATTTGGGTAGAATTTTGTGAACATTAATATACCATGAAGAATAGGCTATCACTTTTTCATTTTTTATTAACACACAACCCAAGACATTATTTAAAGCATAATTAAATATGGTTAGTAGTTCACCATTGTTTTGTAGTTTGTGAAAATGATTAGTGAAATTCCACATTTTCAACTCCTTGAATCTAACCATAAATTAATTTCCATATGAAAACATTACTCCCATCCATGTTTTCTTGGTAAAAAAGGCTTTATAATCATGAGAAATTTCTCACAATTCGACAATAATTCCTAATAATGAGACATACTTCCACTATATCTCACATGTTATGTACATGTCATAATGATTTTCATGTCATAAGGATGCTAGAATAGTGATTAGATGCTCCCCATGTTCCTCCATGGTTCAGGAGTATATTATAAAACCAATTATAAAAAATAGGAAAATTGTGTTGAGGTATTTCATATAGAATATATTCATCAAGTACATTAATATTTTTGAAGCATTAGTGAGTTTGAATGGAATTAATATGAACTCAGAATTCCAGAACCATGTATTAAAACTAGTCATGGGGATATATTCCTTTTTAACTATTATATGATAATATATTGACCAAAGATACAACTTGGAGAAGTATTGTCCTCCATGTAACTAATCAATAAGGTTTTCAATATGTGAGAGAATATACTTGTTCTTTATCACGATCGTTTTGATCTCGCAATAATCAATAAAAATGAACATTGTCCCATCATTATTCTTGATAAAGTGGATTTTTGTACCCTATGGTGAAGAACTTGGTTGTTTGAATAATTTATCTATATTATATAGTAGTTGTTTCTCAAGCTTCTAAAGATCCAAAAAATAAAATCTATATGGATTCTTGGATAATTTTAATTCCCCACATATAATCTCAATTTAAAATTAAACCACTATGATAAGAAGAAGACAATGAAACTCATAAGGAAAGACATCAGTTTATACCCACAAAATGGGAATTTATTAAATTATTCTTATTTCATTAGATTCAATCAATTGATATACATATTCTTGATCATAGTTAAATAATATCCATTTCAGATAAGTTGTTGTTAAATAATAATCATCCTCCTCCTATCACTTGTACATATTCAAGGGTCAATTGACAATATGAATAGAGAGTAAGTTATCATGGAAATTGTTATTTTCTATATGTAGGGAAATAAAATCCATTCCTATTATTTCATAAAATTCAACAAAATTATTTATTTAATGGTATGTTGGGTACTTCATGAAAAAAATTATTGTAGAGGATCAGTTATATAATTGGAATGCAAAAATTTCTCTATTTTACAATTTCCCAAACACTCTAATTCCATGTCATGTGGTAGTGTTTTAATAGTTCTAAAAATCATTCATGATATGAAGAAATTCATAGAACCCGAATCATAATTTTTTTCACTATTATTGAATTATTTACTATCATACATGTCATCAAATTATCTTTGGGATATACCTGAGCCGTTTTGAAACAATAACCATTCCCTTATTTCTTTAGAGGTGTTTTATTGTTTTCGAAAACCATTTTCTTAGTGAATTGGTTAGGAATATTCCTTGGGTCCTTATAGTTAAAAATAATCGAGGGTTGACTAGATATTTTTTATTTGCAATCACATTATTGGGTTCTCCCCTCTGAAATTACACGTTAGGTTCTTTACTTTTCACAACTATGTAACTTCCTCTTTATCCTAAGGTGATTTTCAAAGGTCATATTTAAACAAATATTTTATGTAGGATGTTGAAATTCATTTTCACTGTTATATTTCTCAATACGACCAACACAATTAATCTACACTTTCAGATTCTTATCCATATGATTCCCATGAGATTCACCAACCACCATCTTGAAATTATAGGCGTATTGGAAAATTTCCTCAGAGATATCAATGTCTCAGATCACCATATATTTTCATTAACAGGGTTTTATACCAATAAGGATGTATTAAAGACTTCATTTTGGGGAAATAAAAATAAAAATGTGTACATGTAATGATTTCGGATGATTTCCTCACACACCGGATAAATTCATCATCCTTAGGTTTAAGGTCAAGGAAACACCTTTCCATTTTTTGTAGCAGAGTGAAAGGAATATAATTATCAAAAAACATTTTCCATAATTACTTTAACCCATATCTTCAATATCATCTCCTTGAAATATATTTATTATCAATTTACACCACTAAATAGTTTCTCCCTCCATACCATAATCATCAAGTAGAACAATATCTTCATTTAAAGTTGAAGGATGGTGAAGTTATTCTTAATGGAGATGATCCATTGTTCGAAAATTAACATATCAGATGGTCCATATAATTTCAAGGGCCTTTATCACATTAATTAATATATTTCAACTTATTCGTTATTTGGGGGGTTTGGTTTCTCCTCATTATCCATTATTTTATTTGGAACCTATGTCAAATAATAGAGTATCATCAAAAATTATTTTATTCACACTTCCATTGGGTTGTGAATATCATTGTGGAAGTGATCACATTTCATGTCACATTGAATTCATACCTTATTCTTCATAATTAATCCCATTGTATTGAATGAAGGAAAAATTAGGGATGGTTATTTTTAAAATAAAAAACATTTAATGTGGGAATCTTTAAAGACCCCAAAAATCAATGGAAAATATTTTTGTTAAATACATGGAAATTTTATGAGTCCGCGAAAATTTACGGCGCATGATTTCGAGGCCCGGTGTGCCCTGAATCAATTTTTGAAGTTTTGTTAGAGTACATTAGGTAAACATATGAGCAGGTTTTTATAACTTTTGAACCGTTGCGCAGAATTGAAATATGAGGGAACCATTGAACTCATAACGCCGGTATTTTCTTAAGGAGACGTACATTTTGAAGTCAGGGGGTCGAGTTTAAAAGATTGATTTTTGGTTTTCATGGAAAATAATAAAATAAAGTGTGCATCAATTTATTTTATTTGAGCCACCAAGTGAGTGTTGGGTGGTTAAAACCTCCTCTTGGATGTTGAAGGTGGGACCACCACACATTAACCTCCCTTGAAAGGTTATGGTGGTGGGGCCCACCCGAACTCAACCTACCATGTGAGGATAAACGAGGTGAGGACCACCAGGGCTCTTAAACCCCTTGAAACTCCCAATTAAAGTGGGGAAAACTCTCAAGATCCAATTAATATAGGGGAACCTCTTAAAATCCCCTTTATTTAATTTTTGCCAACTTTTCACATTAATTAAGGGGAGCCTGCCTAACTAATTAGTCATATTTAATAATTTTCCAACAAATTAATAGGAGATTAGAATCTATTACTTTGTTGGAATATTCACTTTAGTGGAGCTTGGAAAGAGGATAACATGGGAGAAAAGGAGTTCTCCAATGAAGAACACCCCTCCCAATGAGGAATGAAGAATTAAGGTTGCCGATCCATATTCGACTTCTTCCTCAAAGCTTCAACCTTCGTGTGACATCTTCGACAACCGACTTCTGTGACTCCGTCAATGAAATACGAACGATTAGTCAAAGGTAGGGGTGTGTTTTTGTTTGAGAAATGTTGATTTTAACTTAAATATTAATTTGTTTCTCTTGACCTGCTTTCTACTGAATTAATGCAGATGGACTGAGCCAAACTAACACGGAATGATTCCCAAACCTTTCTTGTGATTGTTTGGTGTTTTCTTCACGTTCTTCATGGGTGAAGAACAATGGATCGTTGTGAGTTCATTGTGAGACGCATTGATCAAATATTTAAGACCCAACATCACAAATACCTAGCTAAGGTGCAACAACGACAGCGAGTGACGGGTCAGACATGAATGGGAAGAAACGTCCCTCGACCGTTCTTCGAGCGGATGAATCAAATCATGTATTCGAAGCCGATCGGAGGCCCTAAAACACTAGAGATGACTTCGGGACATCAGGGTGACCTAGTATCTGAATTTTCATAATGAACAGACCGTTAGAACAAAAGACAGACTTCACAGGAGGCGCGTTGGTCGGAGGCGATGTTTTTGTAAAATTCCAGAACACACGACGTATACTTCTGATGAACACGCCGTGTAGTACTGGCGTTCTTCGGCTTGAGTTTTGGACGATAGACAACTCACACAGGGCGTGTGACCCCAGTCACATGGCATGTATTCTATGCACAAAATATAAGAAGTGGATTCATGAGACATGGTGTGTATTTTGGGAAATACACGGACACAGACAGAACTACACAGCCAAGAGGCACGACGTGTATTCTCTGCGCAAAATGGTAGAAGTGGCTTCATGAGACTCGGTGTTTATCCTGGGGATACACGGACAGGGGGTGGAGTACATGGGCATGTACTCCACCACACAGCTAGGCATGGACAGTGGCACAGGCTACTCCATATAAAAGTAACACAGGATGGAGAACATGGGTCGAGACCGTGTATGGGTACATGGCCAGCTTACACGTAGATGACCCCAGTTACTTGGACATGGCGTGTAACCATACCACACATCGTGTAATTCCTTTTCTACACGACCAGTTTCTTATGACATATGCCGTTGCACATGGGTAGTTCCCAAGGTCTGTAGACATGGTGTGTAATCCTACCGACACGCAGTGTACCTTTTTTTGGAAAATGGACGGGTCATCTCGTCTCTATGTCTTGGACACGTATTGCTTGGATTTTCCCCCTATGACGTGGTGGATCGTTGAGATACCTCTACATGGGACTTCATGGTAGTTTAATTATAATCACTTGGAATGAGGAGTGGGCCCTCCCAGAATCAAGCGTGCTTTGTGCGGAAATCCTGTGGCTAGCTGTGCTCTAAAGATTGTTCCCGGATCCTAGGTGGGTCTAACTATTCTGAATAATGTTCTTGGATCCTATGTGGGTCTGACAGTTCTGACTTCTGTTCCTAGATCCAGTGTGGGTTCGACAGAATAGCTGGTCCTGGATCCTGTGTGGGTATGATAGCTCCGATTACTGTTCCTATATCCTTTGTGGGTCCGGCAGTTTTGACTTCTATTCCTGGATCTTATGTGGGTTCAACAGAATAGCTAAACCTAGATCCTATGTAGGTCCGACATCTCTGATTACTATTCCTGGATCTGGTATGGGTCCGAAAGTTCTAACTATTGTTCCTAGATCCTGTGTGGGTCTGACAGATTAGATGATTTTGTGGTTACATATGATCATATCTATCTCACTACCTAATTTGTATACCTGTGTGAGCTGAGTCAATGAATTCTGTGTTTTCCTCATGATTGAGATGGGTTACTTGATAACATAGGTATATTTATGGTCATATACCTATGTAATGGAAATCCTTTTATTTCATACTCTGTGGTTTAACCTTGGTGGATTTTGAGAAACCTCGGTGGTCTCAAGGTCCCTACTGAGTATCATTATACTCACCCCTGCATGGGCTAGGCCCACACATCGTTCGGTTGGATGCAGACGACATACAACAATGACCGAGGCTGAGTGTTCCAGGACTGGCTGGTACCCAGAGGTGGACCATAAGATGAGTCGGTACCCATAAGAGACTGAAGGATGTGGAGTTCTGAGGAGGCTATCTGTCTCTACCCTTCAGGTAGGATCTGTGGTGGATGGTCCAGGGGCTGGTTTCCATTTTTCAGTTGTTTGTCCATTTTCAGTTGTACATGTACTTTACAGTTGGGATTTTATTTCTGGGCTCTTTTACTTTTCATTACTCTTTTGTTATACATTTTTACATACTTTTTTCCTTCCGACTTGTACTCTATTATGTTTCTTTATAGTTATAAAGGAAATGCCTTCCCAGATTTATGGAATTACGCCTTTGGTGCTAGTTGCCAGCCCCTGGCCTATAGAAGGCGGGCTTGGGTAGTCACGGCACGGGCCCCGTGGGACGGATCATGACAAATTGGTATCAGAGGAGTCAAATCTACTGCATAACTTAGGTCTATGATCTTTTTTGTGAAGAAATAGTTTTAAGGGTACTGAGTGTGGTTTTCAATTCTGGGAGTCCACTGTTGGTGTGGTAGTTGACGTATCCATACACTAGGATCTTGACTTATAATTTCTGACTCAGTGCATGAAAAAACTTATTGCATGTGTGTTCTTTATGAATTCTTTGAGTCAAATCACCAGGTATAACTTATTGATCGTGGTGAACATATTCCTTATCATGATTCCACTACATAGATAGCTAGATAGGATTCCCGAGATAGTAAATGATCACGGCCCATCGAGCAACGAGGCTCCGATGTGGGTCACTATTACTATGTTGGCACCTTCGGGTGGTGTACTAGCAGCAGCACCACCGATTGGGAAGAATATGTCACCAGCCGCACTGGTGTATGGTGCATGTTGACTGAGCGCATTGCACGAGTTCCAGTATCAGAGGCCTTCGAGGTTTTGAGGTGAGAAATATTCCCATGCAGTTGACGGCTGGCTGGAGGTGGTTACTATAATTATCCGCCTAGTTGAGACCCCAGTAGAGAAGATGGTGATTTAGCTACTTGCCTCTTTCAGTGAGTGACCCTGAAGATGGTCCGCAAACTAATAAGGGTTTGGTACGTGGAACATTGCCTGAGATAGTACTTTCGGGTAGTGTTTCAGCTATATCACAGCCTGTTGGTCAGCAGTTACCACCAGTGGTACCGGTAGAGGACACATATAGGCTTAGTTCCTTACATGTGTTTCAGCTTCAGATACCCATTAGGTTCTGAGGCTAGCCGGACCCACAGGCGGTTGAGGACTGGCATGAGGAGGTGGATGAGAGTTCTTTAGAGCATATACATATTTGTCCGGAAGACATGTCGGTAGCTGAGTATTCATCGCGACATACCGATCATTCTCGGTACATGATGTATACGATACGGTCAGTGCATTGGGGCTCGAACTACTAAGTGCGGTGTGTTTTAGGACATCTGATCCAGCACCATTTCACTAGAATCGAGAGATAACCTTTGCGGTTGAATGTTCTTTGGCTAAGAGGATTTGTCCAATGAATGTTAGTAGTGGGAAAGTAGGAAACTAGTTCTAGTCTCAGAGACTTGGGTGTGCAAGAAGTTTCAGGAAGAGGATGTGATAGGGATAAATGAATCTTCAGTGCAGAAGACGTGGAAGTAGAGCTAGGAGATCAGCATGAGGTGGTGTACATTTCGACATGTGACAACCAACCACCAGTGTAGTCCCCACCAGGCTCAGGGATCTGGATGGAAGGGGAAGAGAGTAGCTGCATGTGGTCAATGAGTGTGACCCAAGGGCTCTAGGAATGATTCGATGTATGTTCTGTGTCTACTACTAACTACCATATCAACAGACATAGGTTCCAATCATTCCTTCCTTCCATGAATCTTATCCCAGACCTAGAGCTTCCAGTTAAACCATTGACTTTACCCTCACGTCTGGAGATACCTTTCGGAGGAGACTCGATAATCACACTTATGCTGACAGTGTGATCTGACCCTTGAGGCGAGTGTTTTGGTTGCAACCTCTTCGTTACAGCGTTGAGGCCTTATGACGTTAGATTGGGTATGGACTGGGAAACCACTATTTATCAACAGATTGACTATATTATGAGAAATTTTGTGGATTATCTACAACATTGGGATGAGGTTTTCCTTAGTCAGTGAATATAGAAACCCTGGAAACACAGGTTAAACTCATGCATAGGAGGGTGCAACTGATCACTCTTGAGTCGGCCACTCTTATCCTCGTGGCAGTAGGAGTTTTGAGTTTTCAGTTCCAAACAAGAGTGACAGAACGTGGGGAATCTTTTCAAAAGATGTTTCCAGGATTACCCCCCCCCCCCTCCAAAGGTGGAGGGATGTCCTCATTGGCTGGATACTACTGGAGGTTCATTCCAGACTTCCCCAGAGATGCAGCACCATTATCAGCCATGAAAAAGAAGGGGAAACCCTTTGTGTGGTGGAAGAGATGCCATCAGATCTTTTTGGAGCTGATGTAGAGGCTGACTAGTGCCCCCATTTGGAGGCTTATAGAGGAAGGCGTAGGGTACGTAGTCTACTGAGACGCATCAGGGACCGGACTCAGGTGTGTCCTGATACATGAGTGATCAGTGATTGTATATGGTTCTCAAAAGCTATAATAGCACGAGAAGAACTATGCTACCCATGTCCTAGAGTTAGCAGTAGTGGACTTCGCCTTGAAGATGTGGCGAAATTATCTTATGGGCGAACATTTTACCAAGTTGTAACACCCCAAGTTTTTGGAAATAAATATAGAATTCAATTTTATAATCTACCTTCTTCTATGTTTTGAATTTCAAGAAATGGTCATCTAGAGTTGTGCTCAGCAAGTCATTTGGAGTCTGATAGAACAAACATGATTTTTGGTGATTAGTAACATACCCTTATGAATAGTAATATGAATATTAATATGACCTCATGAATAGTAAATAGTAATATTATTTTATTTTCCCAAGGCAATAGGATAATGGGATCTTAATTAATTTTCCAATGTCACATAAAACCAATTGCACTTCAATATTGTTTTTTTCGAATTAACTGTGACCTTATTTAAAAATTAAACTAATAATATTTAGAAAATTATTTTTTCAAAAAAATGGATTTCACTTTTGAATTCTACACGTCGAAAAATGGTAGGGTTAATTTTTTTTATTTTTATGAAACTCTTGAATTTTCGGTGAATAGTGAAATAAAAGAAAATACTGTATAATCAATTTATCAGTAAAAATGCACTTTTTATGACATCATAAGTGATGCAAGGCCACTTTCAAAGAACTCAGATGATATTATCACTATTTAGGGCCACATGTTTTTAGATTATTTATAGTCTTGATAAAAATATTATAATAATGATTAAAATAATCTAAAATACCTTCCCTCCTCCACTATAAATACTACCCTCACTCCCCTCTTCCTCCCACACCTATCAAGCCTTGAGCATTGTATAAATTCTTCCAAATTCCATCCCCAATCTTCTTCCCCACGTCCTAGAGCTTCTGGTCTCCCCAAAAGACCAAGACCAAATCCCTTAAGGAGGATCTCAAGGAGAAGAGATCAAGAGGTAAATATCCTCTGTCATTTTCATTATTTTCTTTCATTGTATGTTATTCTCTTCTATTATCTTTGTTTTGTGTTGAGATATTTCATTAAATATTTTCCCATTACATTCCATATTATGTATGAATGATGAGATATTCCATTCCTCTCATCAAACTATATTTATGAAATTTTAAGAGATGCAGTTAGGCTGCGGAATTTTCGTGAAAATTTATCAAGTTTTCTTTCGTTTTAGGATTCCTTTATTTTCTTCTTCTTTCCTCACCTCCTCTATACAAATGATCATGATAACTCCAGTACCATCTATATAATGGATTTATATCATGTTAATGGAATAACTATCTTAAATATTCTTACTCCCTCCCTTTTATTTTATAAACGAAATTGACGTCCATAAGGTTCAGATTTATAACCTTCATGGACGAACAAGTTTTGTTCTTAAATTTATTATTCATTACTGGTCATGACACCATATTAATGCTTGAAACATACTATAATATATGTTTTATAACCTAATTAAAATTCATGAACCATAATATGTACATATAATTAAGTTATATGACAAAACTAGTTCATAATAATCCAAGTACCGCCGAATAATCGAAGTGGTTGTCATCTAATGATTCAACCTCATTCCATGTAACCAAATTATAGAAGTGGAAATTCACAATTTTGTATGTTCATTATTAATATTTAATTTCAATTCTGGATATTTACATCCATTCAGCTTCATTACTTAAAAACAAGTGAACCGAATATGAAAATGAAGGAAACAAGCAATCCAGAACGACAAAATTCAATATAATAACTTAAAAATAATAACACAAAGGAACTAAAAAGAATTATGATAAAATAAATAAATTTATATTAAGTTCTGAAATAAGTTATTTATATGTATAATTTCACATTCCATGACCTTAAGTTCAAGAGGAGAACACATTTGGATTTAAGGTAAGGGTTTCTTCATCTCACTTCCATTTTTGTGAGATATTCCGTAATCACTACTATTACTTTGTATGGTGTATGCATACTACCCACACATGTCTCTTATCATGAATATATTTATTTTCATGATATTAAAGTTATCATTTGACGATCATTAATTTTGGGGCATATGATTCAATTGAATAAAAAGTTGTAATGGGTTCCTCATCTCACTTTCATTTCTGTGGGATTTTCATTGTTCACCACTTATTTCTTGTATGTGGTATATGTGTACTGTCATTTGATATATATAATAACAATATTCTCTTTATATTCATGTTTTTCAATTAGTCACTTGATATTTATTATGTTCTGGTCATATGATTCGACCTATCACATTGTTGTAAGGTAATTCTTAACTCGATTTCCATTCTTTGGGCTAACATTATACTTTGTTAATTATGTGGTATTTGAATTGTTTGTGTGATTAATTATGATTATAATATGTTTAATAATGAGTATTTACCTATTATTTACCTATTCCAACCACTATATTAAGTCTCACTTCATGTATATGATGTTTATATGGGACTTTTCTTCTAAAATCCTCTTTTAAAATTCTGTTTTACAAGATTCAAAAACATGGTTTTTATGCTAATATTTATGTTGTATGATTATGTTTTGGTTATTGGGAATTGTTTATGATGAAGGGTGGGACCTATATTTCCTTCCAATGCATTGGGTATGTGTAAGTTGGAGGTCGTCCGTATGGTTACTCCAAGTGTAACTGCGATGGTTACACAATGTAAGGAACCTGTGAGGGTTACAAATTTTAAGGTAGCCAAGATGGTTACAAGATTATGTAATTAATTTCCCAAGATACCTCTATGATTATATTTATGTTCTCATGTTTAATGTGGTTATTAGACTAGTAGAATACCCATAATTATTTTTAATTATAGCATTATTTATTTATCTCATATTTCTCCCATAATATGTTCATGTTTATTATTAAAGGCATGTGTTTTCAATTATTCACCATGTATAATGTTTATATTATCTTCCACTATATTGCTTACTCTTACTGAGAATTTGAGATCACCCCTTTCTTATGTTTCATTTTCTCAGGATATGAATAAGTAATTTATGAATGACATACAAGCATAATCTAGGAGACGTGATGTTTCTAGTGGATTAAAATAGTGTTTTTGTTTCCCTCCATGTTGTAATGATAAAATTATGTATGTATCTTGTTTCCAATAATACTAAACTACTTGGACATTTGGGATTCATATTTCTTTTTTGTATGCCAACATAATCATATAAGGCACCGACTCCGGGCAACTGGGGTCGGGTCCTTACAGTTGGTATTAGAGGAGAGTTTAGTAGAAAACATGGAAACTAGATTTAAGAAACGTAGATTAGGGAATAAATCCCTAAGATAGCATTTGAGGATAAACGTACAAGAACATCCTAGTATTTTGGTAAGGAATAGAATATGTTAATCCTTCTAGAAAATACATCCCTGTCTGGATATGAGTAGGTAGAGGCGGCTCTGGCACAGATGTATTTAGGGGTAAAACCCGAAAACACCGCTTTGAGCTAGACTCGAACGGGAACTGGTACACGAAAATAGGCCTTGATGCACTCTTGGTTACGACACTCCCAGGGGATATGCTTAGGATAATTCGTATTTTTTACAATCCATTATAAGGGAGTTAATGTAAATTTTCCTCATAGTTTTGGGTTTGAATAACTCTGCAAACGAGAACTGAACAATTAAAAACATTCTTAAACAATACTAAGAGCGATTTTTTTTTAATTTTCAAATGAAAAATGAAGGTACGAGCCTTTTTTCCCTTCCCACGGAAATCCTCGAAACTATAATCGTGATGTAATGTATGGAAGACTATGAAACCTTTGGAAACCTCCGACTATCCTGCAAGATTCTTTAAAAAGTTTCGAACAAGTCAAATGTCCTTCGAATCTTCCGGGGATCGGAAGTTGTGTATAACCAAATGGCCAATGCACTGTTCTAGAATTATAAAAAGAAAGGTAAGTACTATGAGGGACTCTTCCTGTGTTTCACCCTGAATAAGAAATGGTTGGCCATCACGGCTTTCGGAGAAGATGCAAAGGAGCTGGAATTTCATGCAGTCTTTATGTACCAAATCCTGAGTTTCAGCATGCTTGGGGACCTCTACGATTTTTAATATTTTATCGAATCCTTCAAATATTATGTGGTTAGAAAGATCTTTAAGAAAAAAATCCAACCGGATGTCGCATAACTTGATGTTACTCGTGCCTATCTCTGGAAAACCACCTGTATCAATTGAGAGCTTGGGTTTAACCACGATCTAATTTTCCGAGAGTGTATTTGGGAAGAGGAGACCTATGAGATTTGTTCTGCCCTGGGAGTAGAGTTTAATAATACCTTCCTCCTTATGTGGTGGAGTTAGAGGGACATCACCAAGGATGTCAGGAAGTCCATACTAATGTTTTGTGAAAGGGAGCAATATATTGTGTAATTTCTTGAGTTTTATAAATCATGTCTAAATGAATGATGTTGTATTCTATTTTTTGATTTGTTTTTATATAAAACAATAACTTGGTTTAAAATGGATTTTCCAAAATGAATGTTGATTTACTAAAACTTTTCATATAGAAGATGAGTCAACCAACCAATATTTTATCACTACTTACCGAGTTGTTAGAGACTATAATTGTCAAGACAAGCTCCGAAGAGGACCAGCCCTATGCCAACATACGTCTGACTTGTAAACTAGTCCATTGGGTATCAAATCATACAAACATTCTCCATATTTACCAAGGAAGAAATCTTGTCTATTACCGTATTGTATATACACAATTTGATGCATATAGGAAATGATAGAAGTATCAGGAAGCTCTTTTTCTATGTTTCACTATGGCTGATAACTATCGAGTTGTGGGTAAGTTTCTTGAAGCTTCTTTGGACGGTGAACATCGAGCAACCTACCTATTTCAAATCCCGAGTTTTAGTGTGTACAAAGAACTTTACGACATCAATATCTTCATGAATGATGTGGTGCGTGGGAATTATAGGGTTTTATTCCACACTGCAATTTCCGACCTCCACGCTTCTCGTGCCTCTCTATGGAAGCCTGAGTGCATTAAGCACAAATTCGACCCTAGCTATCTAGAGTGTGTCTGGGTTAAGGAAATCGAGCAACTAAATACTACATTAGGAATTCACCTGAGTTCGTCAGCAACCTAGCATTAGTGGTGTCTCTAGTAAAGGGACTTTTGGAGTAACGTGTGTCTAGTGTTGTGTATGGTTATGGGAGATTTAAATCTTTGAACTAGTTTGGGGTTTCATGTATTGGGGTACATGGGATACCATTAGACCATATTTACATTTTAAACCAGTGGTTATATACAAATATATCATGTTGTATCTTCTTTTTATCCTTTCATCGGTTATACTTTTGAATGAGTATCACTAACTAAACTATTATAATAAATTTTCAGATGGAAGGACAAACCCATATGTTATCTCTTCCTATGGAGATCCTGGAAATCATTGCAATAAAAACCTATGAAGAAGGCTACCTACCTCTCGCAAAATTTCAAAAAACATGTAAACAATTATATGAAGTAACAAATTGTTCGGACATTCTCCACAGATGTCAAGGGAATGCTTCTATTTACTACCGCTAATCCATGTCACAATTGGTTGAGTACAGGCGAAGAGGGAAATACCACGAAGGGCTTTTCCAATGTTTCACCCTAGGACGAAACTATACGGCCAGGTTATGTTTTCAAGAGGCTGCTTTGGAGGGAAACCTTTGTGCAGCTTACATGTACCAACTCTTTAGTTTTAGCTTGTACAACAATATTTACGACTTAGATGTGCTCAGTCGAGACATAGTTCGGCGAGTTCTTTATATGTTGGTCCATTCGGACATTTCAAAACATTTCTCTATTCGAGCCTCCCTCTGGAAGCCTGAGTGTTCGATGCAAGAGTTTAACCCCTTCTATCCGAGGTGTATCTGGGTCAAAGAACTAGAGGATTTGAGAAACAATTTGGGTTTTCTGCTGAACGCACCTGAGGATCCTCTACGATGAGAGATGTGGTATAAACATCTGATAGCTTAATTTTGTGGTTATGAAATGAATTGCGAGGATGCAATTCTTCGAAGGAGGGAATAATGTAACACCCCAAGGTTTTGGAAATAAATATAGAATTCAATTTCATAATCTATCCTCTTCTATGTTTTGAATTTCAAGAAATGGTCATCTAGAGTTGTGCTCAGTAAGTCATTTGGAGTCTGATAGAACAAACTTGATTTTTGGTGAATAGTAACATACCATTATGAATAGTAAAATGAATAGTAATATGACCTCATGAATTGTAAATAATAATATTATTTTATTTTCCCAAGGCAATAGGATAATGGGATCTTAATTAATTTTCCAATGTCACATAAAACTAATCGCACTTCAATATTGTTTTTTTTCGAATTAACTGTGAACTTATTTAAAAATATAATTAATAATATTTAGAAAATTATTTTTTGAAAATTGGATTTCACTTTTTAATTCTACACATCGAAAAATGGTAGGGGTAAAATTTTGGTATTTTTCTGAAACTCTTGAATTTTCCGTGAATAGTGAAATACGATAAAATACTGTATAATCAATTTATCAGTAAAAATGCACTATTTATTAAATCATAAGTGATGAAAGGCCACTTGCTTCAAACTCACATGATATTATCACTATTTATGGCAACTCTTTTTGAGATTATTCATAGTCTTGATAAAAATATTATAATAATGATTAAAATAATTTAAAATACCTTCCCTCCTCCACTATAATTACTACCCTCACTCCCCTCTTCCTCTAACACCTCTAAATCCTTGAGAATTCTCTAAATTCTGCCAAATTCCCTCCCCAATCTTCTTCCCCATGTTCTAGAGCTTCTGGTCTCCCCAAAAGACCAAGAGCAAAGCCCTTAAGGAGGATCTCAAGGAGAAGAGATCAAGAGGTAAACATCCTCTTTCATTTTCATTCTTTTCTATCATGTTATGTTATTATCTTCCATTACCTTTGTTTTGTGTTGATATATTTCATTAAATATTTTCCCCTTACTATCCATATTATGTATGAATGATTAGATATTCTGTTCCTCTCATCAAACTATTTTTATGAAATTTTAAGAGACATCGTTAGGCTGCCGAATTTTCGTGAGAAATTTATCACATTTTCTTTCGTTTTAAGATTCCTTTATTTTTCTTCTTCTTTCCGCACCTCCTCTATCCAAATGATCATGATAACTCCAGTAGCATCTATATATTGGATTTAAATCATGCGAATGGAATAACTATCTTAAATATTATTACTCCTTCCCTTTTATTTTATAAACGAAATCGACATCCATAAGGTTCAGATTTATAACCTTCGTGGACGACGAAGTTTTGTTCTTAAATTTCTTCTTCATTACTGGTCATGAAACCATGTTCATTGTTGAACTAGACTATAATATATGTTTTATAACCTAATTAATATTCAGGAACCAGAATATGTACATATAATTAAATTATATGAAAAAACTAGTTCATAAAAATCCAAGTACCGCTGAATAATCGAAGTGGTTGTCATCTAATGATTAAACCTCATTCCATGTAACCAAATGATAGAAGTGGACATTAAAAATTATGTATGTTAATTAGTAATATTTAATTTCAATTCTGGAGATTTACATCCATTCAACTTCATTACTTAAAAACAAGTGAACCGAATTTGAAATTAAAGAAAACAAACAATCAAGAACGACGAAATTCAATATAATAACTTATAAATAATAACATAAAGGAACTAAAAAGAATTATGATAAAATAAATACCTGTCTATTAGGTTCTTAAATACGTTATTGATATGTATAATTTCACATTCTAGGACCTTAAGTTCAATAGGATAACACATTTGGATTTAAGGTAAGGGTTTCTTCATCTCACTTCCATTTTTGTGAGATATTCTGTAATCACTACTATTACTTTTTATGTTGTATGTATACTTCCCATTATTGTCTCTTATCATGAATATATTTATTTTCATGATATTAAATTTATCATTTGACGATCATTAATTTTTGGGCATATGATTCAATTGAATACAAAGTTGTAATGGGTTCCTCATCTCACTTTCATTTTTGTGATATTTTCATCGTTCGCCACTTATTTCATGTATGTGGTATATGTGTGCTGTCATTTTATATATATAAAAACATTATTATCTTTATATTCATGTTATTCAATGAATAAAATTATATTTATTAAGTTTTGGTCATATGATTCGACCGATCACATTGTTGGAAGGGAATTCTTAACCCGATTTCCATTCTATGGGTTAACATTCTACTTTATTAATTATGTGGTATTTCAATTGTTTGTGTGATGAATTATGATTATAATATGTTTAATAATGATTATTTACAGATTATTTACATATTCCATCCACTCTATTAAGTCTCACTTCAAGTATATTATGTTTATAAGGGACTTTTCTTCTAAAATCCTCTTTTAAAATTCTGCATTACACGATTCAAAAACAAGGTTTTTATGCTTTTATTTATGTTGTAGGATTATGTTTTGGTTATTGGGAATTGTTTATGACGAAGGGTGGGACATATATTTCCCTCCAATGCATTGGGTATGAGTATGTTGGAGGTCGGCCATATGGTTACTCCAAGTGTAACTGCGATGGTTACACAAAGTAAGGTAGCCGTGAGGGTTACAAATTTTAAGGTAGCCAAGATGGTAACAAGATTATGTAAGTAATTCCCCAAGATACCTCTATGATTATATTTATGTTCTCATGTTTCATGTGGTTATTCGACTAGTAAAATACCCATAATTATGTTTAATTATGGCATTATTTATTTACCTCATATTTCTGCCATAATATGTTTCAAGTTTATTATTAAAGGCATGTGTTTTCAATTATTCACCATGTCTAATTTTTATATTATCTTTCGCTGTATTGCTTACTCTTACTAAGAATTTGATCTCACCCCTTTCTTATGTTTCATTTTATTAGGATATGAAGAAGTAATTTATGAATGACTTACAAGCATAATCAAGGAGACGTGATGTTTCTAGTGGATTAAAATAGTGTTTCTGTTTCACTTAATGTTGTAATGATAAAATTATGTCTGTATCTTGTTTCCAATAATACTAAACTACTCGGTACTTTGGGATTCGTATTCCTTGTATGTATTCCAACGTAATCAAATAAGGCACCGGCTCTGGGCAACTTGGGTTGGGTCCATACACAAGTACTCTGATAACAAGAGTCTTAGGTATATCTTCCTTCAGAAGGACCTGAACCTGAGATGTCAACGATGGCATGAGTTCCTCCAGGACTATGGCTTTGAGATAGTCTATGATCATAGGAAGGGGAGCACTGTTGCAGATGCAGTTAGAAGGAGATCTGGTATTAGCTTCTAGGCGAGGCGATAGAGCAGTTGGCTTCTTTATAGATATCCTTTGTGGATAGAGATGGAGTAGTATTTCTTCAGTCTCTTACAGTCACTCCCCCACTTCTTCAGCGAGTAAGGTAGGAACAACATGGGGACACTGACTATGAGACACGACGTGCTCAAAAATCCACAGGGCAAATACCTGATGGATTTTTTGAAGGTGGGGAGCATGTCATCCTCTTCAGAGTACATACCATGGTACCAGTGGCACTTCAAGAGGATTTGATGAGGGAGTTCCACCCATACCCTGTAGAGGTACATCCAAGAGTGGAGAAGATGTACCAGGATCTCCAGCAACAGCCCTGGTGGCCGTGGATGAAGAAGGAAGTTGCAGAGTATGTCTCACGGTGCCTCACATGTCAGCAAGTGAAGGTAGAGCATTAGGTACTCGTAGGATTAGTTCAGCCTTTATAGGTCCCATAGTGGAAGTGGGAAGGGAAATCCATAGACTTCGTGATTGTACTTCCACAAACATACAGGGGTCATGATTCTATTTGGGTGATCTTTGACCGACTCACTAAGTCAACCCACTTCCTACTGATCACAGAGCAAGGTTTTGTAGAGAGCTTGGGAATCCCCTATGTGTAGGAGATTGTGCGGCTACATGGAGTTCCCTCAACGATTGTCTTCGACCGGGATGCATGTTTCAATTCCCATCTATGGAAGGGGTTTTAGGAGGCCTTCAGGGCATAGCTTCACTTGAGCACTGTCATCCATCCTTAGAAAGATGGTCAGACTGAGCGGACCATTCCGACACTCTTGGACATGCTACATGCTTGTGTCCTCGACTTCGGTCACAGATGGGATGATCACTTTCCCATGGTGTTGTTTGTGTACAATAATATCTATCACTGCACCATATGGATTGTACCTTTTGAGTACTTGTATGATCAACCTTGCAGATCACCACTATGCTGGACAAACCTAGGAGAGTCACCACTGGTGGGACCAGAGATTGTATGGGCTACCACGGAGAAGGTGCAGATCATCTAGGAGTGGATGAAGACTACACCGAGAAGGAAGAGGTCATATGCCGATAGGAGATGGAGACCTATAGAGTTTGAGGATGGTGAATGTGTCTTTCTATGGGTTTCGCCTCAATGAGGTCTACGGAGATTTGGCCGAGGAAGCAAGTTATCTCTAAGATTCATCAGACCTTTTCAGTTCCTCAGCGGAGTTGTTGAGAAGTCTTACTGCTTAGCTCTTCAACCACAGTTGCACCGGGTGCATAAAGTCTTCCACGCATCTTAGTTGAGGAGATATGTGCACAACCCTTCACACATCATTGAACATGGAGATTTGGACGTCGACGATGTGACAACTTTTACGGAGGTTCCAGTGGAGATTGAGGATCGATAAGAGCGGGTCCTACATGGACAGTCGATACCTCTGGTGTGTGTTCGTTGGCAGCATGGGAACCTCCAGGAGAGCACATGGGAGTGGGAGGCTTACATGCGTTCTCAGTACCCCCACTAGTTCCCTTAGTCCGAGTTGTATCTTATGGGGACATAAAGCCCGGAAGTGGGGAGAATTTAAAGACCCGAAAATTCCGTGGAAATTTATTTTCTTAAGTACATGGGAATTTTACAAGCCCGTGAAAATTTACGGCGCATGATTCCGAGTCTCAGCGTTCCCGGTATCAATTTCTGAAGTTCTGTTCATGTAGGTTTAGTAAACGTAAGAGCAGGTTTTTATAACTTTTGAACCGGTGCTCAGAATTAAATTCCAAGGGCACCGTTGAACTCACAGTGTTGGTATTCTCTTAATGATACATTCACTTTGACGAAAGTCAATCGTGTTTAAAAGATAGATTTTGTGTTTTCATGGAAAATAATAAAATAAAGTGTGCATCACTTTATTTTATTTCAGCCGCCAAGTGATTTTTGGGTGGTTATAAGCTCCTCTTGGAATTTGAAGGTGGTACCATCGCACCATAACCTCCCATGAGAGGTTATGGTGGTGCGGCCCTCCCAAACTCAACCTCCCTTGTGAGGATAAATGAGGTGGGGACCACCCGGGCTCTTAACCCCCTTGAAACTCCCCATTGAAGTGGAGAAAACTCTCAATCTCCAATTAAAATATGGGAACCTCTTCTACACCCCTTTATTTAATTTGTGCCAACTTTTAACATTAAATATGGGGAGCCTAACTAATTAATTAGTCAATTTGAATAATTTTCCAACAAATTAATAGGAGATTACAATCTATTATTTTGTTGGTATATTCACTTTGGTGGAGCTAAGAAATAGGAGAACATTGGAGAAAAGGAGTTCTCCAAAGAAGAATGCCCCTCCCAACGAGGAAGGAAAAACGAAGGAAGCTGATCCTTCTTTGACTTCTTCCTCAATGATTCAACCGTCGTGAGACATCTTCGACTAACGACTTCCATGACTCCATCAATGAACTAAGAATGAAAAATCAAATCTAGGGGTGTGTTTTGGTTTGAGAAACATTTATTTTTCCCTCCATGTGGATTTGTTTCCCTTGACGTACTTTTTACAGAATTAATGCGGAGGGACTGGGCCAAGCTAGAATGGCCCGATTCACCCGCCGTTCTTGTGAATGTTTGGTGTGTTCTTCACATACATCATAGGTGATGAACAACAGATCATTTCGAGTTCGTTGTGCGATGAAACAATACCAAATTGAAGACCCAACATCCTGATGACATAGCAGATGTGCAGCGACGATAGTGGGCGACGGGTCAGACCAGAACAGGAAGAACCGTCCCTCGACCATTCTTCGATTAGATGAATCAAAACATGTTTTCAGAGCATATCAGAATCCTGAAAACTATTGAGATGACTTCAGGAAATTGGGGTGACCAAGTATCTGAAGTTTATTGACAAAATAACCATCATAATGAAAGACGGAATTCACGAGAGGCGTGTTGGGAAGAGGCAACATTTTTGGAAAATTCCAGAATACACGGCGTGTACTTCTAACGAACATGACGTGAAGTACGGGCATTCTGAGGCTTGAGTTCCGGATGTTAGACAAGTAACACACTGCATGTAACCCCAGTAACACAGTGTGTATTATCTGCGGAGAATGGCCCAACCGGCTTCACGAGACATGGTGTGTATTCTGGGAAATACACGGACACGAGAGAACTACACGACCAATTGGAACAACATGTAAACTCTGCGCAGAATGGAAGAAGCGGCATCGTGAGACTCGAAGTGTATCCCGAGGATACACAGACATGGGGTGGAGTACACGAGCATGTACTCCACCACACAGCCAGGTATGGACATTGGCACGGGCTACATTGTGTATAAGTTACATGGGATGGTGAACACAGGTTGAGACTGTGTACGGGCACATGGCCTGCGTACACAGAGCCAACCCCAGTTACATGGAAACGGTGTGTAACCATAACACAGTTCATGTACATCCATTTCTACATGACCAGTTTCTTATGACACATGCCATTACACATGGGCAGTACCCAAGGTCTGTAGACACGACGTGTAATCATATCAACACACCGCGTACCTGTTTTTTTGGAAAATGGCTTGGTCATCTCGTCTTTGTGTCTTAGAAACATATTTCTTGGATTTTCCCCCAATGACGAGGTGGATCGTTGAGATACTTCTACATGGGACTTAATGGTAGTTGAAGCATAGACACTTGGCTTGTGGAGTGGACCCTCCCAGAATAAAGCGTGCTTTGTGAAGAAACCCAGTGGCTGGCTACGCTCTGACGACTGATCCTAGATCCAGTGTGGGTCCAATAGTTCTGATGACTATTCCTGGATCCTGTGTGGGTCTGACAGTTCTGACTTTTGTTCTTGAATCTAGTGTGGGTTCTATAAAATAGCTGGTCATGGATCTTGTGTGGGTTCGACATCTCCAACTTCTCTTCCTAGATCCTATGCGGGTCTGAATGTTCTGACTTCTGTTCCTGGATCCTGTGTTGGTTCGGCAGAATAACTGGTCATGGATCCTGGGTGGTTCCAATAGCTCCTACTACTATTCCTGGATCCTGTGTGGGTCTGACAGTTCTACCTGCTAGTCCTGGATCCTATGTGGGTCTGACAGCTTAGATGATTTAGTGGCTAAATCTGATCATCTCTATCTCACTAACTAAGTTGTATAACTGTGTGAGCTGAGTCAGTGACTTCTGTGTTTTCCTAATGATTATGATGGGTTACATGATAACTTAGGTATATGTAAGGTTATATACCTAAGTAATGTCTATCCGTTTATTTCATACTCTTTGGTTTATCCTTGGTGTATTTTGAGAGACCTTGGTGGTCTCGGGGTCCCAATTGAGTATCGTTATACTCACCCCTACACGGGCTATGCCCGCACCTTGTTGTGTTGGATACCGATGACGAACAGCGCTGACTGAGACTGAGTATTCCAAGATTGGATGGTACCCGAAGGTGGACTATATGACGAGTCGGTACCCCTAGGAGACTGGCAGACATGGAGTGCTGAGGAGGCTATTTATACCTACCCTTCAGGTAGGATCTATGGTGGACGATCCAGGAGCTGATTTCCATATTTCAACTATTTGTCCCTTTTCTGTTGTACTTGTACTTTATAGTTGGGCTTGTATTTCTGGCCAATTTTACTTTTCCGCACTCTTTTGTTATACATTTTTACTTAGTGTTTTTCTTCCATCTTGTACTCTGTTGTGTACCTTTACAGTTATAAAGGCAATACATTCCTAGATTTAGGGATTTACGCCTTTGGTGCTAGTTGCCAGCCCCTGGCCTATGTAAGGGTGGCATGGGGAAGTCACGGAACGGGCCCCGGGGGATGGGTCAGGATAGAATCCAATGAAATTAAAGGGATAACATATAAATTACATTTATTTATAATATTGTAAAACTATAGGCTTTTATCTATGTTATCTATGATCAATTTAGTAACATATAAACTTGGGGGAATTTATTTCCATTAATAAGGTTTCGTAAGGATATTTTTTAGCTACTAATATCCCTTGGAAGTGTCAAACTAGGAGCTCATTAAGGCTTGTCTTTTTACTAGTTTACATCTAGTTAGGGGAGATGCACCATATCAGAGTTGTTACCCCATGGTACATCTTTAATAGATCAGCATTCACCTATAATATATAGACATAGATATTTTGTATTGATAAACAAATTACTCTTTAGTTACCAAAATTTTGGTATTTTTTTCATATTCTTACTCTTATCCCTTAGGATTTCGATAGAGTTTTCTAACCCTAACCCCCTAAATAACAATACATTTACTAGGATACAAAGAATAACAACCCTTAACAATATTACACATTAGTACATTATTTATTACATAAAAGTTCACATAATAAAATCTAGAAGTATGATAACAGTAATTTATTTGTGAATTAGGTACATATTATTACATCTTCGTCATGGGATACAACAACATTATTCAAATCATCTTTAACAAGCTTTTAAAATTCCATGGCTTTGAAAGCTACTTGTGATAACCTGGGGACATACATAAAAAGGAATGAAATATAATGACTAGTAAGGTAATAAAATAGAATAAGGTCATGAATGGTAGAAAATTTCGTTATCAATGCATAATAAAAGGAACGTGAATAATATGTCATGAGATAGAATGACAATCCTAACATGGGAAATGTGGAAAAAATGTAAAGCAGTGCTTCATAAACATAGGTCACAAATAAATACCAAGAAATTATGATTGAAAAAGTACCATAAAGGAATAAATTTCACTATCTATCCAAACATGACGTATCATGAGACTAAACATTACCCATTTCGTTGTAGCACTATATAATTTCGAGCGTACCTATCACTTTCATTTCATTATCACAATTTAGTATGCCAAATAGATAATACAATATCGATTCATTCATATTCATATTTTATTACATGATTAATGTTCATGAAATAAGTACATATAATTCCCATTTCTAACAAATTTTTGTTTTTGAAGGTTAATACCCTTGATAGTAAATGGGTACGGTAATTACAACACAATTTTTTTTTGGAATGGAAATTTTTTGTGAAATTTCATCTTCATAACGATGTAACATAAAAATATGTAAACTTGGCCAATATGAGTGAAAGGGGAATATAACAATTTGTAAAAATAATTTAAAAATATGGGGGTTATGGAATAATATATCATATAATTAGGAAATTATGATAAAAGATAGAAGTTAAAGAAGATACTTGAAATTTTTTGAGAATTGAAAGGATCCATTACATGATTATGTGACTCCAAATTGTTAGTAGAGAATCTTATGAGCTTGGGACATCATTTGGAGGACCATAGGAAGACAATAAATTATTTTGGATGTTATAAAATGATTTTAAGTTATTATTAATTAGAGAATTTGTTGGTTAATATCGGAAATGAGTGGGTAATTTTTTATAATTTCATAATCATCGGTTTGGAATCTATATACTAAAATAAAAAAAAGAACCCCTTGGTTTTTCTCATGGATTATTACAAATATGATTGATATTAATTATTTAATAATACCATGAAGTAAAATTATTAAAAAAATACCATTTCTTAGGTGTATGGAATTCATAATCTTATAGAAATGATTTTAAAACTATAATGTATATTAATTTATTTGGATGATTAATAAAATCTTTATCGAAAAAATAAAAAAAACAAATCCTATTATTTATAGAGTAATCATATATTTGTTCTTGGCTATCAATTATATTATTTATTACATCACATTTTGTTCATTATGATGTCATAATACATACAATATATATTTATTGTATTCAATTTATACCTGAAAATATGGTTGTCAACGACAATTATAAAGAATTAAAAGTTGGATTACATTGAAATCCCTATTAAAAAATTATATTTATTTAATATAAATAATTTTATAAATATTTTAATTTTATATTTTATAATAAAAAGATAATTTTATTGAGACACACTTGGATTTTTACAATAACATTTTTTAAACCCCTATAAAAATTATATTTGACTTCATAAAAATTATATGATAATTTATATTTGATAAAAATTATTTAATAAAAATATTTTATTAAAATATTAATTATTTAAAAATTTAATTTATTTAACAAAATAAATTATTTATATATATTTTTATATTTGTAAAAAATAATATTTTTGATTTATGGTATCAAAATTAAATTCATTAATGATTTAAAAATAATAAAAAGGAAATATATAAATTAATATATAAATAATATTGACCATAATTATATTTCAAGGGTCACAATACATATCCCATTAATACACCTGTAAATTTTTAAGAGTAATGTGTGTGATGGAGATACTTTTATGGTGTGGTTCAATGTACTTGTATTAGAGTGTGATCTCGATGAGCATAAGATTCCCCTGAAAATGGGTTTGCTCATGATTTTGTTGTTAGATCTCAACATAGGATTGGTTAATAGAAAATCCTAATGATTATACCTCCCATGGAAATGCTGATAGGTGTGCTTCATAAGGTATGATCCTATAGGTTGGGGCCATCACATACTTTGTATGTGTCAATTGTATATGTTAAAACCCAATATTTATAATAATCATGTGATCAATGTTCAATGGATATGTTATCAATGATAAACATTAATAATAATAATAATAATTAAAATTTGATAGAATATAATAATACCAAATAATATAATGTGTTTTCTATAACTATATTACATAATGAGACATTTAATTAAATCACATGAGAAATGTTATTTATAATATTTCGAGTCATTATATGATATTGATTCATGAAATAGCTTTTTCACGTGTCTGAACATTGACAATATCATCTAGACCTGTCTAATAATTCATTTCCTAAGGAGGACAAGTTATATGTGGATTCTTCTTTTCAGGTGTGCCTTGTTCATAACGTGTATTAGATCATGAATGCTCTCTGAGGATGGTTAGTAGCATTAGTGTGGTTGCATTGGTAGCTTGAAGAATTGAAGCATGAGACATGTGAGTGGTAAGATGATGTACATCACTAGTGTCTACATATTCTAATTAATGATCCCTTACTACCCTATGATATCCATCTCAGGGAAGAGTTTCATTATGGATAATAGGTTGGGATGAACATGATATTCACAATGGTTGGGATAATTTTTTTCAACTTTAAATTCTTCGTTTTATTCTAGACTGTGATCCCTATGACCTAAAGATGTTCATGATAATTAAGTTATTGTTTAGTGTCTGTGTAATTTAATTTGGACAGATAAACTGAGCCCCACAATTATCTCATGATTAGTTCTAACTGTGGGTCTCAACCATATAGGGAACTCAGTGTAGAACAACAGGCTGCAAGTTTGGACCAAAATAAGTGAGATGGGAAACATGGATATGAAAATTTTCTTAGATAATTCTATATTCTTTTCGCACATGTTTCACATGTTTAGTAAAATAATTCTCTTATCCCAAGTGAGGGGGTATACTGGATATTGATGGACACTTAGTTGGAACAGGGGTTGGATATCCTTGTGGGAGAAACATGAGAACCCCTTTAAATTAAGTGGAGTTTATATTTTTGACATTGAAATTATTTTGACCTATATTTAATCCTTCTCCTTTATCCCCCATATGTGCACCCCCTTTTCATTCCTGTCATATATCACTTCCTTTCTTAGCTAGGAATAATGTTATCCCCTCTATCCAATATCTGATTTAACCACTTTAATATGTGTTGTATCCTCACCATTATGAGATCTAATCCTCTTCCTTCATGGCATAAAATATATTCCCATCTATTATGATATTTTTGTGTTATCCCATATAACCAGTTTTAGGTAATTTATCCATTCTTCCAATTTCATCAATTCTACATCGAATCATGGGACAAAATTGGATGGTGAGAGTAATATTGACCTTTTTTATGTGGTTTATTAATTTTCCATAAATGGTTAGGCATTTGATGTAATTTTTATATTTTAACTCATGGTCTAAATTTCTGGGAATTTCTATAAAATGTGATTTCCTTTATAAATTTATTGAAACATGATGAAATATGTAGTCCCTTGTAATATCATTATATGATTCTTACTTTCAGGATCACCACCCCATTTGGTGTAAAAAATTAAATTCTATCTCTTATGTAAATTTACAATTATCCATATATTTATTAGTTGTTTTTTACTTTTAAATTAATTATATTTTCAAATAATTTTAGAAACAATGGATTTATTAAATACAATAGAAGTGAGGGAAAGGCTACACTATGTATAATATATATATATATATATATTATACAAATTGTAACACCCATTATTAAATTGTGATAAATTAATTTAAATTATTAATACGATATTATTTATGAAGTCCAATATTAGGATGGTTTTTGGTTGAGGGAAAGTGGTTAAGGGACCTATTACGAATAATGTAGAGTCTTTTAAGAGTCCTTCAAGAACCCGAGGTGACATATATTTACTTTTAAACATATTTTATTATTAGTTTTACCTAGAAAATAATATGATATATATACTTGATATATTATTCTAGAAACTATTGTCTGGGGCTTACTAAGATTAACACACCCTACTATGTCCCCCATTGCTACTAGAGTAAACTTCATTACTGCATGTGTGGATTCAGGGAAGCACCTTGTTAGAGATTCATGAAATGTTTTTCATATTTCATAGAGTATGGAAGATGTGTACAATGCATATACTCATAATGATGTAAAGATTTATTTTGGTATTTTTTAAAATTTTAATACCATATTTTATATTTCTTCTATAGTGTATTCTGCATCTTTTAATTTTATTATATCAGTATGAAATGAAAACATTTTGTATATGACTCAGAATATGAATTTTTTTAATTAAAAATTCTTGGATGATTAATTTTCCTATGTTCCATGAGTTTTATTAATTTATTACCTTAATTATTATAAATATTTATATTGGTTGTTCTACTCTGATTTGAGGGAATCATATCCCCACCATAACACAATACCCCTCAAATTCTTGTCGACATCCTATGGTTTACTGGGAGACATTCTTAATGAAATGTGATCCATCATCTCGAGGAACTATTTAGTGGTTCCCTAGTTTTGAAAATACATATTTATAATAATTAATATTTTTATTATCAAATATGGAAATCATAATTTTTTTTGAAACTAATAGTCAATTTTTTTTTAAAAATAACTATTGTGGTTAAGGAAAAAAAATTAATATGCTTTTAACAAACATTGATAATTGTTAAATTGATTTTAACTCTTGGAAAAATTCTATTTTATGCATATGTATCAATATTATCCTTCTAATGATCAAATATATTGTCAATTGGATACTTTTTGAAGGGGAATTAATATTATAATTTGTATTATTTTTGGAAATTTCCATGCATCTTCCAGGTGGGTTCTTTTCTGCTACTTATAAATGGCCAACACCACTCACTATACCTTCACAACTATAAATCAATCTACTAGAGAGATTATATTAAAAAATAACCAAATAATATATATGTGTGTTATTGAGTGTATATTCCTCCCAAAATACCAATAATTATGTCTTTAATAAGTGATTTGAAGGAGGTTCTTCTAAGCGATGGAAATTTTCATCACTAAGATCATTTTTTTCATTATTCCTTTTCCACCTTCATTAATTATTAAAAAATTAAAATATAATAACACCAGTATATACTATATAATATTATTTTATTTTATTGTTGTAATAACATAAAAATATCACCATGACAAACATATTTATTATGAAATCAACATTCATGTGTATGGTGGACTACCACCTTGCGAAACGATTTCATTCCATTTTTCCATTACTAGCTATCATGTCTGAATATAATAATGCATATATTATTTTTATATAATATTTATTATATTAATATATTTTTTAAATTATTATAACACTCATACCTTCATATATTTCTTGTCATGGGAATAGAGTAATGGCACCCAATTGCACGACAAATTACCTACACAGGAAGTAGTGTGATTCGTTCATGCAATATATGGAAGGTAATAGTTATAGTATTAAAGAAAATTTAAGAAATATATGAAATAAAAATTATAATATAATAATAATATATCATTCACATTTATATAATTCAATCCAATAAGAAATTATGTGCAGCATTCATGTTTATGTATGGCCTACCATCTCTGGGAATGATGTATTTCATTTTCCATGAATAAATTTTATTATTACTATAAATATTTATATAAACAATAGATATGATAATTATATTATTTTTAAAATTATATTGATTGTTAAATAACAATTACATTAATATGACAAAAAATGAATGCACAAATCATATATTAAAAACAACGCAGTAATTACCCGAGATATAGCTTTAACATGGATATATTAAAAAATTGAAAGTAAATGTTTGTCAAAAAATCATATATGGGATGAAATAAATTAATATAGTTAGTAAATAGATTTATAATTATCTAATATTTATCATTATAGAGTTTTAATCATTTATGAAGGAAGACATGACTTAAAGTAAGATATGTTTTACTCAATTATACTTCTTTGTGATGTAAATTATGTTATGCACCAATATTCATCAATGAAGTGTATATTATTTTCCTATGAAATATATAAAAATGAATCAAAATATCCTTATGATATTTAATAATCTATTTTATTTTATTACTCCTGGGGAAATATGATTCAATGTTACCAAAATAGAAATTATTTTATGATATAATAACATCATTTATTGGGATTATACGTGGTTATGTTTGTATAGATCAAATAATATTATGCATCTATAAATTTCCTCATAAACGTTCATTTACATTGGTCATTCATGATATTTTCAGGTAATATTACCATTTTTTAAAATTTTATACTTATAATAAATTGATAATTTCTTTAAGAAAATCTAATTTATTTCTCTCTTCTATTTAAACTTATTTTTCTTCTAAAAACATGTTTTTTAAATAATTCCTTAAAAATGATTTATTTTTATAATATGGGATTTGAAATTCATTATTACACATTATTTTATTATTTTATAAATATTCATAATAAATCATAATATCATTTCCTAGCATTTCAGGTTTGGATTTAAATGAAAATGTAAATGGAATAGGTTTTTTAAATGAATGACACTATTGAATTATGCCACCATCATGTTCAATATTTTATTTAGAGAATAATTTATTTTTTTCAATTATTGTTTCAATTAAAATGATTTTAAAGATATTTTAGTTTTAAAAATGTACTTTTCAAATCAAAATGTATATTTTCCTTCAAATTGTTTTTAAGAAAATGTTAAATTTTTTTTCCATCAAATATGACATCATTTGATGATATATATGACTTATTTGAGATATGATCTAGTGATCCCATTATTATTTTCTTATTAATGTTTTATTATTATTAATGAATAATATTTATGAATCCCATATATCTTTCATTGGGTTATTCCATGATAAAATTGTTTTGAAACCTTATTTTTGTCCCAAAGGTCCTTTTATGATTAAATTATTATAAACCATGAATCGTTTGCATTAGTTATGTTATGATGATATATTTATGAAAATAATTTCATTAAATGGGTTATGGTATGAATAATTTTTAAGGATCTTATAACACACAAAAATTTGGTTTACATTATGATGTGGGTGGGACATATCTATCCCACTAATGCATCTGGTGATGATTCGTATCTCATGAGAGATTCCAGATATGAATGGGGAGTGAACCATGTTCAGTATGGGAAATTTTCCACTATTAAGGTCTTGGGATTGATCCTAGAATTCAATTATGGTTTTTTGAGGTAAGACATTCCACTCTTATATCTATGTAATTATTACTTTTCTACAATGGAAATGATTATATATTCTTATGTGTTTTCCAAAAGACTAATTATTTTTGAAATGTTATGATCTTAAGGAACATGTTCACTGATTTCCTTTTGAATCATGTCTTATGAACTACCAATATTTATTCCATTGAAAACTATTACAATCATTGGTTTGTAGTTAATGCTTGTAAAATGCCATGATCACGTTCCCATAAACTTATATTCAAGTTATTCATATGTATCTACCTTATTTAACCTATCATGTATTCTTATATCCCTCATTATTATATTTCCTTTCCCCAGGTTATAATGACTATTATTACGTTTGATATGGCTAATAAGGGTTCTAGATATTAAAATCATAGTTAGATATTATATTGATTACCTATTTAACAATTTTCTGTGATTCCATACTTCCAAAGGCACAAAACTTTTTAGGTCATCATCGATGTGTTTTTTATAATTTAAATAATATTCCTCAAAATTGATATAATACCTATGTATGATAATCCTGGATCATAATATGTTGTGTCATGGTAATCTATATTCTATGAAAATTATGTAGTGGTAGGTTGTGAGTTGTATATTTGAAATTGTAGAAACATTTAAAAATAGAGCCATTATTTGAGTTTGTATTCATTATAAGTAGAGTTTATATTTGGTTTATTTTGGTATCAATTTTGATATGTACAATTAATTTCTATATTTTGTATTTTTTCATTCATTAATCAACCAAGGAGATTCATTTTTTAAATTTGATTACTGTGTCCAGTCTAGATTTCATTTATCCCTATATTTTTATATAATGGAATCCAATGGAATCCATTGATATTTTTTGGGAAAAATAAAATATGGTTGATAGAATATTTTCATCATGGTTATTTATTTTCGTTTTATTTTATTGATTTCATTATATTAATTTTTTTTAATTTATTTCCCACATTGTAATTTTTTTAAAAAAATTATAATTTCTTTCCATTAGAAAAACATTAGTAGAACTTATGTAGATACCATGAATATTGGATTTCTATTTTATGATAAAGGTTTATCATGGTAGAATAATTGGTTTTCCAATTATTTGGAAAAAATTGGTCATTATTATTTTGAATGTCATGTAAATGTCTCATGACTGGAATACATTTCAGTAATCATTATGGTTAAATCATACAACCAACTTTTATTTTAATTTTTTTGAAGATACATCCATTTCAACCAAAATTTTACCTAACATTGTACACCACTTCTCACATTAGATCATCATATCCAGTAATAAACCATGGGTCTCATCATGATCTAAATCCCTTTCAATTTTGGGCATTATCTTGGATTTTTCGGTTTTTTATATTTTTACACGAATCTTCTTCTTCATCATGAATTTCATTATTGTTTTTGTACTTTAAACTTGTTTTTATATGGTCATGGAAGAATAATTGGTTGGTTGTGGAAATATTATTTATTTTCAAAGGAGCCATTTTTTCTAGAATCATAATTGAGATTGATTTATTTATTCTACATGGCTTCACCAATCTTTTCATGTTAAGGTATTTAATTCTTTTATTTTTTAATTTTCATAGTTTGACATGTTATTTATGTGGTATATAAATGATTTAACTATGAAGTTATATGTTAAATGGATTTTTTAAATTCCATATCTTTTTTTAAATGAAATGACATTTCAAAATAGTGATTTTTCTTCTACTAGATTTATATAGATTAATGTTTTGGGTCATGAAATTATTTTCCTGTAAATTCATTTCTAATTGACTAATATGTGGGCTTTGAGTCATTCTTATAATTTTTTGTGGTTGTATAATTATTTAATGATATTTTTTGTAACGCCCCGACCCCAATTACCCAGAGTCAGTGCCTTATTACATAACATTGGAATGATCACAAGAAAGATCAAATCTCGAAAGACCGATTGGTTTAGTATCCTTGGAAACACTAGATATATTCATATGTCTTACATTATATAATAAAAATGAAAACTACAACAACATTGTCTCCATAGTCCACACTCATATCCCCACAGACTTTCCTTGCAGGTCATTCATAAATTACTTCTTCACATCCAGGGAAAAATAAAACATTGAAAGGGGTGTGCTCAAATGCTCAATAAGGATAACAATATAGTGGAAACATTCATAAATAAACATAAACATTTAAGGAAATGTATAACTAAAACAAAATCCTTTTAAACATGAAATTCAACATAATATGGAAAATATAAAATGAAATAATTCCATTTACTTATTCACATGGATATTCTACTAGTCGAATAATCCTATCCAATATCAATAACCTCTTTCATAATGAGAGAATGCATAATGCCAGACTATCATAACCACGTAGCCAAGAATACAAATAATATTTGGTCAAGGCCTCGTTCCAAGACCTAGATTGTCTCATGAGACCTACTGATGCATCGAGGAGATATAGTGGGCTCCACCCGTTACTTATTAAGTCCAATGCATTCCACATATGAATAGGGTTAAACATAACATAAACATTCGTATTAAAAATAGTATTCAAAATGTCCATAATTTCTCCATAAACCATGAATGGTATAAAAATAACACGTCCATAATCAAACATATCACAAAATTTCAATACAATATGGAAGTTTTGTATCATAATAAATCAATTTCAAATAAACTTAACATCCATCAAAGGATGTTGACATAGATGAAATCAAAACTATTTGAGAGAAATATCTATTTTGTTGAAATCATTTAAAAGTCACATAATTATAAAATAAAACATTTACTTTGAAAATATCTTTATAAGCTTGTAAGGTAAGCTTCTATGATTTTATAACGACGAAAAATAGCCGCACCCGCCGTATAAGTTAAAAAAAATACATTCTTACCTTATTTCTGTCGAAAAGGTTAAAAAGGACCTTGTTTGGAAAACGACAGAAAGAATCCTTTGTAAACCTCTTATAAAAAGTCAAACAAGGGTATAAATGACTATAACCCATATTCTGTAAAATATAAATAATGTTTTGAAATACATTTTTAAGAAACATGGATGTGGATGATAAAGAGGTCTTAATAGATAATTATGTATAAACAACCTCGGGTAATGAAGAGATTGTGAAATAAAACATTACTTGAACTTTTCCTTAGTCGATGGTATGTTAACCTCCTATATAATAGTTAAAAAATTGTTATTAAATTATTCAAGAACCATATACATAATTGTGATATCATATATGATCTTCTAATAATGCTTTGTTAATAATACTTTATTATTATTGTCGTTTCGGGTGTTAACTTACTCGTTTTATTTTATATGTTTTGTTACATAAGTCATGTTTGTTATGGGTAGGTTGTATATTATTCATATCCAACATGATATAATTTTCTTAAAAATTACTTTTAATCATCAAAAGATAATTAGTCTTGAATGGATACGATGGGGAATGAATCTCATCAAGTTCGTGGAGAGGGTAGTCTGTACGTACGTACGAGCAGCAATATAATTCTTTTGATTTTAAAATAATATATAATTGGATGGTATATCATATATAAATAATCATTATCATGTTATATTTATTATTTATATGAATTACACATCATTATTATACCCATCCAAATAATAATATATTGAATAACAATTACACCACAACGTGGAGACGGTAAGCCGTACGTATGCACGTATGGTGACATGTCATTCAAAGGATGGATAGAATAATGAATATTGTTGTACCATATTTATAATAAAATCTCAGTATATAGGAGATACTGGAGTTATTTTTTAGATTGGGAATAACAAAGAAAGAAGAAGTTGAAGAAGAAATGAACTTGAAAAGGGGTGGTGTAAACATTACATCTTCTTCATTTTATTCCTTGTGATTTGATAAAAAAAACTCCTTAGGTTGGATTTATGATCAAAATAATGCCACAAGGTTGAAGTGAGGGATGTTTAGAGAGTATTTGGGTAGGTTTTTTCCGAACCAAAACGCTTTGAAGGTGTGCAGAATTGGTTTTAAGTGGTGTCCTTTTATAAGGGGGAGGAGGGGCACCTTAGGAAAATCTAGAAATATTATTTTATAATAATTTCATATTCTGTTTATAATGGATAAAAAGTGGATTATTTAAAGTTTAAGGTGGGGATGGGTCGAAAACCACTCAACAAATATATTTTAGACAGGTTTGGGTCATTATATTAACCTTATCTTTTAGTTTTAACTCTTAGTTAATTAGTTCGACACTTACCATGTCACTTTGTATTTTTATATTAAATAGTTAATAAACATACTATATACCACTAAGAGAACCCCAAGTGGTCCATTAATGATAAATATATCGTGATATATGTCTCTTTTCCAAACCTTATATTTTTAGGAATTGAACATCAATTAATAATATAATATTTGTTTTAATAACTCTTTTATGTCAATTTTGACACTATTGGGTATTTTGTTTTTGATAAATTCATAACAGCGTTATTACATCAATTTTTTTTATAAATAATCCTAATATGCCATATTAACCTATAAAATTATTTTAATTTATAAAAAGTCTCAAATTACATTTATTTGGGTATTTATAATATCAATTATCTTAATCCTTCATTGATATGGTAATTACTGCATCATCATTGTGTCATAAATAAATTAAATTATTTAATCTCTAAAAATTATAAAGAAAATACCATTATGTAGGAAATATTTCTATATTTATAATTAATATTTAATGTCAAAATTTCAACATATATAATCCTATGTAAAAATTGTTTTTCTAAAAGATATATGCTTACATCTTTTTTGTATTTATTTTAACTTAATTAATATAATGTGTCCTAATCACCAACAAGTGGCTCAATGGGGTCCCAAAATCGACACAAAGATGCCTATAGTCGGAAATCTATCAACCAATAAGGTTAGGACATGTTTAGGGTAATTTATTATTATTGTAATATTATTTTTTACCCTTTTTTACCAGATTTACCAACCATGGTAAATAAAATATTTACCGAAGTAATTATTCAAAATGTCTAAAAATGAAAGTTACCTATTTACACAATTTGGACATCCTGATTCCAAATATGGAATCCATTTTTCCAAATTCAAAACACAGAAGCGGCAGAAATTAATTTAAAATTAATTCCCATCGTTAAAACAAAACGCGTGTTTTTAAAAGATAATAACTATCAAAAGATTGACGCTTGTTTATGTCCAGTTTAATTGTGAAATTATGTCCAATGACCAAAATCATATTAAATGGTAAAATTATATTATAAATATAATTTAAAACCACTCAAATTAAAAATTAATCACTATTAATTACTTCAATTAAAAAAGTTTTTTATATTAAAATTTAGTAATTTTCACTATTCATCAAAATATAAAAGTTATCCGAAAAGTTCCAGAATTTCACAGTAGGCTAATTTCGATATTCCGAATCCAAAAATGAAGTCCATTTTGAGAGATAAAATTTATAAAATTTCAATAATTGGGTATTACTATTCATAACTTCTACTTTGATTGGTCGCAACGTGTTAGAATCTCAAAGTTGCGCACAACACACGCTACTGTATTATTCCAAGAGAAGCGTACCATGGAAGCTTGGGGTGTTAAATTCTCCCCTACTTCAAATAATTTCATCCTCAAAATTTATATAATATTACAGCATAAAAATACTCGAGTGGTTCTTCATCATAAGTTTCTCGGGTTCCCACGTTGCCTCTTCCATTTTTTCGTTTCTCCATAGAACTTTTACCAGACGAGTCGTCCGGTTTCTCAGCACTTGTTCCCTCATATCAAGAATCCCGACGGGCTCTTCGTAATAAGAGAGATAGGGTTCCAGTTCTAATTACTCATAGGTGAGTACATGCATTGGGTTAGAAATGTATTTTCTCAACATTGATACGAGGAACATATCGTGAACTTTAGAGAGATTTGGCGGCATTGACAAACGGTAAGCTACAGCCCCAATTCGTTCTAGAATTTCAAAAGGCCCGATGTACCTGGGACTAAATTTACCTTTTTTACTGAAACGTATGACTCCCTTCAATGGAGATACCTTCAAGAAAACATGATATCCTACATGAAATTCCAAATCCTTCCTTCGTTTTTCGGCATTGATCTTCTGCCTACTTTGAGCTGCTTTGATGTGGTTTTGGATTACCTTTACCTTTTCCATTATTTCCTCCACTAGTTCTGGGCCAACAAGTTTTCTTTCACCAACATCATCCCAACAGGTTGGTGTGCGACATCTCTTTCCGTAAAATGCTTCATATGGTGCCATCCAAATACTTGAATGGAAACTATTGTTATAGGAAAATTCTACCAGAGTTAAATATTGATCCCACATACCCTGAAAGTCAAGTGAGCATGATCTCAACATGTCTTCTATGGTTTGAATAGTTCGTTCTGATTTTCCATCTGTTTGAGGGTGGTAAGCAGTGCTCAAACGAAGTTTAGTATCCAAGGCCTTCTGAATAATTCTCCAAAATCTTGATGTAAAATGAGGATCATGATCTGAGACAACCTATAGGGGAACTCCATGATGTCTCACAACATCATTAATATATAGTCTTTCTAGACATTCTAGTGGTAGATCTTCTCTTATAGAAAAAAATGTGCTAACTTGGTAAGACGATCAACAATTGCCCATATTGCAGTGTTCCTTCTAAGAGTCTTTGATAGGCCCATGACGAAGTCCCTCGTAATACTATCCCATTTCCACTCAGGTATGGGAAGAGGTTGCATGACTCCTCCAGGCTGTTTCCTTCCAGCTTTCACTTGTTGAAAAAGCATACATCTTGACACAAAATCAGCAATCTCCCTCTTCATGTTGTCCCACCAAAAATATTCCTTTAAATATCTATACATTTTGGTGCTCCCAGGGTGTATAGAGAAATTGGAACTATGAGCATCGTCTAACAATTCCTTTTTTAAATCAGGTATATCGGAAACACAATGTCTCTTCCCAATTTTCAAAATTCCATATTCATACACAAAGGCTCTCAATCTCCCATCATTCACAACTTTAATCTTCATTTGAAATTCTTCATCATCGGTCTGAGAATGCTTAATCCTGTCTATTAAAGATGGTTTGGAAACCATTTGAAAAAGCACTGATGTTTCACCTTCCATGGTTATTCCCATTTCCATCTTCACTAGATCCATGAAAATTGGATCCCTTTCAATTCTCATATTGTTCTAAACTCCAGGATCTTTTCTTCTCAAAACATCTGCCACCTTATTTGCGTTCCCCAGGTGGTAGTGTATCGCACAATCATAATCCTTGAGTAATTCAAACCATCTCCTTTGCCTCATGTTGAGTTCATTCTGTGAGAATATATACTTCAAAATCTTGTGATCAGTATAAATAACACATTTCTCACCATAGAGATAATTTCTCTATATCTTATAATAAAATATTACAGTAGCTAACTCAAGATCGTGAGTAGGATTTTTCTGCTCATGAATTTTTAGCTGTCGTGATTCATAGGAAATAACTCTATCATTTTGCATGAGGAAACAACCTAGTCCTTTCATTGATGCATCACTTTAAATAATGAACCCATCATTCCCCGATGGTAGATTCAATATAATAGAATTGACTAATATTCTCTTCAGTTATTCGAAACATTCTTCACACTCTTTTTTCCTGACAAATTTAACCTTTTTACGTGTGAGATTCGTTAATGGGTTAGCAAATCGGGGAAAATTCTGGACGAAACGTCGATAATAACCTGTTAAACCAATAAAACTGCGTACCTCAGTTATACTCGTCGATGCTATCCGTTCTTGTATTGCCTTGGTCTTAGAAGGATCAATAGAGATTCCATCCTTAGAGACAATATGGCCAAGAAAAGAAATCTTCTCAAGCTAGAATTCACACTTGCTAAACTTCCCATATAATTCATGTCTTCTAAGAGTCTTCAGGATAATGTGCAAATGATTTTCATGATCTTTGTAGATTTTGGAGTATAACAAGATATAATCAATAAATACCACTATAAGGACATCAAGATATTCCTTGAAAACTTTCTTCATTAGATCCATGAATACAGAGGGGGCATTAGTCATCCCAAAAGGCATTACTGTAAACTCGTAATGCCCATCCCTGGTTCGAAATACTGTCTTCGAAATGTCTTCCTTCTTCAAGCACAACTGATGATATCCAGATCGAAGGTCAAAATTTGAAAATTATTGAGCTCCATGCAGTTGGTTAAATAAATCATCAATGCGAGGTATGGGATACTTGTTCTTTATTGTTATAGCATTGTTCTCACTGTAGTAAATGCACAACCTCATAGATCAATCTTTCTTCTTATAAAAAAGGACAGGGGAACCCCATGGAGAAACACTAGGGATAATAAATACCTTATTACTCAATTTCGCCAGTTGTTTCTTTAGTTCAACTAATTCCACAGTGGCCATTCTATAAGGGGTCTTCGATATAGTCCTTGATCCATGAATTAAATCAATGGAAAACTCAACTTCTCATTCTGGATGATGTCCAGGTAAATCTTCTGGAAACATATCTACATATTATTTCACAATGGGTACATCCTCTATTTGAACATTCCTTTCCGCACCCATAGTTATTTCACTGTCTTCCTCCCTGATAATTGAATTTATTTGAACTACTGGGTGTGGATCTAGATAAGGATTAGGTGGTGATGATTCTTCTCTAAAGATAAGGTGTTCCTTATCATCATCATGAAAAATTGTAACCTCCTTCTTCTTACAATAAATCTTCACATAATGGTCTGAAAGCCAATCCATAATGAAGATTATATCAAATCCAATCATGGGTATGATGATGAGATCATCAGATAAAAAAATTTATATGACCTAATGGGAACGGATCCACAGAACTTTGTAGCAATGATACCTCGCTTAGGAGTTTTGACTAACAACTCTCTTGTTAAATCAAATTGGGAATATCTAATTTTCTTATCAAACTAAGATGATATGAAACAATGTGATGATCTAGAATCAAATAATGCATTTGGTAAACTTGAGGAAGCCATTAAATTACTTACCACCACGTCTTTCAGAGGTTCTACCTCAGCAGTAGTGATAGCATAAGCTGGGCCTTGATCCCTTGGTCTTTACTGAGGCAAGTTCCCCTGATGCTTAGGACATTCATTTTCATAATGTCCCATATCTCTACAATTATAGAATTCCACATTGATAGAAACCCTCTTTCCATTGCAATCAGGAGCTTGGTGGACTTTTTCACCACACTTGTAACACACTCCCATTCTTTTTAAGAAAGTACCGGGGTGTTTCTTCCCACATTTACTGCAGGATGGATATTCAACCTTTTTCCTTCTTCCCCTTATTTCCACTTCAATATTGGTCAGCAGATCTCTTATTCTCTTTATTTTCTTTAAAGTCACAAGACATAGAGAATTCCTTTTCTATCTTGATAACACTTGAGACTATATCTTTATACGATGAGATGGTTTTTGAGACTAATACTTGATGGAGAAATGGTTTTAACCCATCAAAGAAACGATCAATCTTACTTCTTTGGATATGTATATAATCTGTAGCATACCTCTCTAGCCTTGTAAAGTTATCCTCATACTTTGCGACATTCTCATCCTCTTTCTGCCTCAGACTCAGAAATTTCCTTTCCATATTTGCTCGATGGTCTTGAAGAAAGTATTTTTCTAATAACAGCTCTTTGAACTCCCTCCATTCCATATCTGATACTTCATCATCTTCCTTCGTGTTTTGTATCAATGACCACACTTGATCAGCATCCCCAGTGAGGCGGTAAACTGCTATGATAAAGTTTTCCCTTTCACTACTCCCCAAATCCTAAAATATTATCTCTAGGGAACTTATCCATTTCTCAGATACCAATGGATTTGTACTCCCATTGAATGTCGGTGGTTGTTTCCTCATGAAGAGATCTAACATTGATCCTCCACGCTATGGATTAGGGTGCTCTATACGGGTAAGGTTATTATTCATAACCTGAGTGTGTTGTCCCAGTATGGTGATAAGCTGATCAGAACCAGTTACATCACCAGCTCCACTGTAATTATCTTGAGCAAGAGGGAAATCTCAACATGGAGTGTGTGCATTGATATGGTTTCCATTTCCTCCACTGGTTCCACTTCTAAACAATGACATAAACTAGATCTGTTTATGAATCAAAATACATAATTCTGTACTTGTAAAACACTTTACCTAAATTGAACAGTTTATGGATATAATCCATAATCATAAAAAAAATGTTTCTTTAAGGAAGTATATACTCATAAACCCTTCATAATCATTTATAAATAAATTGAGAATTATCCTAAGAATATCCCATGAAAGTGTCGTAACCAATAGTGCAACAAGGCCCGTTGTCGTGCACCAGTTCCCGTTCGAGTCTAGCTCAAAGCGGTGTTTTTGGGTTTTACCCCTAGGTACATCTATTACAGAGCCTCCTCTACCTGCTTGTATCCAGACAGGGATGTATTGCTCGGAAAACTCACAAAATCTCTACTATACCAAAATTATAGGAAGTTCTTCTATACTGATCCTCAAAGTCCATCTTAGGTCTATGTGCTCTAATCAGAGTTTATCTATGTCTATCTTCTAAGGTTTGTACTAAACTTCCTCTGATACCAACTGTAACGCCCCGACCCTAGTTACCCAGAGTCGGTCAATTATTACATAACATTTGCATGATCACAAGAAAGATCAAATCTCGAAATACTGATTGGTTTAGTAGCTTTAAAAACACTAGATATATTCAGAAATCTTACATTACATCATAAAAATAAAAACTAAACCAACATAGTCTCCATATTCCACACTCATATCCCCACATAATTTCCCTGCAGGTCATTTATAAATTACTTCTTCACATCCTGGGAAAAATAAAACATTGAAAGGGGTGAGATCAGATGCTCAGTAAGGATAACAATATAGCAGAAAAATTCATAAATAAACATAAACATTTAAGGCAATGTATAACTAAAACAAAAGCCTTTTAAACTTTAATTTCAGCATAATATAGAAAAGATAAAATGAAGGAATGCCATTTACATATTCACATGGATATTCTACTAGTCGAATAATCAAATTCAATATCAATAACCACTTTCATAATGACGGAATCCATAATGCCAGACTGTCATAACCACGTAGCCAAGGCCTCGTCCCAAGACTACAAACAATATTTTGTCAAGGCCTCGTGCCAAGACACTAGTTTGTTTCATGAGACCTACCGATGCATTGAGGAGCTATAGCGGGCTCCACCCATCACTTATTAAGTCCAATGCATTCCTCATATGAAAAGGTTTAAACATAACATAAACATTCATATTAAAACTATCATACGAAATGTCAATACATTCTCTATAAACCATGAATGATATAAAAATAACACATCCACAATCTATCATATCACAAAAACATCAATACAATATGGAATTTTTGTATCATAATAAAACAACTTCAAATAAGCTTAAAATCCATCAAAGGATGTTTACATAGATGAAATCAAAACTATTTGAGAGAAATATCTATTTTTTTGAAATCATTTAAAAGTCACATAATTATAAAATAAAACATTTACTTTAAAAATATCCTTGTAATCTTGTAAGGGATGCTTCTAAAATTTTATAATGGCGGAAAATAGCTACACCCGCCATATAAGTTTAAAAAATACATTCTTACCTTAATTCTGTCGAAAAGGTTAAATAGGACCTTGTTCGGAAAACGATGGAAAGATTAATTTATTAACCTATAATAAAAAGTAAAACAAGGGTATAAATTAATTTATCTTATATTATATAAAATATAAATAATTTTTTGAAATAAATTTTTATGTAACATGGATGTTGATGATAAAGAGGTCCCAGTAGATAATTACGTATAAACAACCTCGGATAATGATGAGAATGTGAAATAAAACTTACCTTGAACTTTTACTTAGTAGATGGTATGCTAACCTCCTATATAATAGTTAAAACATAGTTATAAAATTATACAAGAACCATATACATAATTATGATATGATATATGATCTTCTAATAATGCTTTGATAATAATACTTTAGTATTATATTCGTTTCGGGTGTTAACTTAATCATTTTGTTTTATATGTTTTGTTACATAAGTCGTGTTTTTTATAGATAGGTTGTATCTTATTCATATCTAGAATGATATAAAGTTATTAAACATTCCTTTTAATCAAAAAATTAGAATTAGCCTTGAATGGATACGATGGGGAATGAATCTCATCGCGTTCGTGGAGACCGTAGTCCATACGTACGTACGAGCGCAAAATATCATTATTTTGATATTAAAATAATATATAATTGGATGTTATATCGTATGTACAGAATAATTATCATATTATTTTTATTATTTACATGAATTACACATCATTATTATACCCATGCAAATAATAATATATTGAATAACAATTACACCACGACGTGGATACGGTAAGCCGTACGTACGCACGTATGGTGACATGTCATTCAAAGGATGGATAGAATACTGAATATGGTTGTACCATATTTATAATAAAATAAAATTATATATGAGATACTAGAGTTATTATTTTAGAATGGGAATACCAATGAAATAAGAAGTTGAAGAGGAAATGAACTTGAAAAAGGGTGGTGAAAACATTATCTCTTCTTCGGGTTCTTCCTTTTGATTTGATCAAAAGGTCTACTTAGGTTGGCTTTATGATCAAAGTAAGGCCAGTAGGTTGAAGTGAGGGGATTTTAGATAGTATTAGGGAAGGTTTTGGATGAACCAAAATGCTTTATGGGTGTGAATAATTGGTTAGAAGTGGTGTCATTTTATAAGTGGGAGGACGAGAACCTTAGGAAAATCTAGAAATATTATTTTATAATAAATTCATATTCTGTTTCTAATTGCTAAAAAGTGGATTATTTAACGTTCAAGGTGGGTATGGGTCGAAAAGAACTCAACCAATAGAATTTCTATAGGTTTGGGTCATTATATTAACCTTATCTTTTAGTTTTAACTCTTAGTTAATTAGTTTAACACTTACCATGTCACTTTGTATTTTTATATTATATAGTTAATAAACTTACTATATACCTCCAAGATACCCCTAAGTGGTCCAGTAATGATACTCCTATCATCATATAAGTCTCTTTTCCGAACCATATATCTTTAAAAAATGAATATCAATTAATAATATAATATTTGTTTTAAAAACTCTTTTATGTCAATTTTGAAACTATTGTGTATTTTGTTTTTGATAAATTCATAACAGAATTATTACTTCAAAATAAATTTATATAAATAATAATAATATGTCATATTAACCTATAAAATTATTTTAATTTATAAAAAGTCTCAAATTAAATTTATTTAGGTATTTATAATATCAATTATCTTAATCATTCATTAATACGGTAATTATCGCATCGTCATTATGTCATAAATAAATTAACTTATTTAATGTATAAATATTATAAATAAAATACCACTATGTAGGAAATATTTTTATATTTATAAATAATATTTATAGTCTAAATTTCAACATATATTACCCTATGTAAAAATTGTTTTTCTAGAAGATATATGTTTATGTATTTTTTTTATTTATTTTAACTAAATTAATATAAAGTGTCCTTATCACCAAAAAGTGGCTCAATGGGGTCCCAAAATCGACCCAGATATGACCATGGTCGTACATGTATCAAATAATATGGTTAGGAAACATTTTAGGGTAATTTATTATTATTGTAGTATTATTTTTTACCCTCATTTACCAGATTTACCCTTTAACCATGCTAAATAAAATATTTACCGAATTAGTTATTCAAAATGTATTTAAATGAAAGCTGTCTATTTACAAAATTTGGAAATACTGATTCCAAATATTGAATCCATTTTCCCAAATTCAAAACACAGATGTGGCAGATATTAATTTTAAATTAATTCCCGTCGTTAAAACAAAAAGCCTGTTTTTAATAGATAATAACTATCAAAAGATTGACGCTTGTTTATGTCCGGTTTAATTGTGAAATTATGTCCAATGACCAACATCATATTAAATGGTAAAAATATATTCTAAATATAATTTAAAAACACTCAAATTCATAATTTATCACTGTTAATTATTTCGATTAAAAAAGTTGTTTTTAATTAAAATTTAGTAATTTTCACTATTCATTAAAATATAAAATTTATCTGAAAAGTTCAAAAATTTCACCCTAGGATAATTAAGATATTCTGAATCCAAAAATTAAGTCCATTTTGAGAGATAAAACTTATAAAATTTCAAAAAGTGGGTATTACTATTCATAACGAATAGTTTAATTTGTCGCGGCGTGTTAGAATCTCAAAGTTGCATACAACACACGCTACTGTATTATTAAAAGAGAAGCATACTCTGGAAGCTTGGGGTGTAATATTTTTTTTCACATTATGGATTCAACAAGATTTTATTAGTAAAAATAGATTTTCTTACCATTTCTTCAAGGGGGCTCTCAAATGTCACATGATTTTAAATTTCATTTAAAATGTGGTTTTTATTTTTTTCAAATTTAAATATTAATTCTTATGTCATAAAAAATATATAAAAGTATATATATTAATAATACTACTTAACTATTTTTAATAGAATTATTATGGAAATAAATTAATTTTTTTCCATAGGAAAACAAAACATGAAATATAATATTTTTTATGAAATTGATCTTCAATTGATATTTTAAATGTTTCTTATTTATTTTGTATCTATAATGACTTTTTATAACATTATATCAATGGGTGTCCTTAAAAAACATATAAAAAAAATACATAATATCCATGCTGTGACATATTGATATTTTTTAAATGTTTCACTTAAAATACCTTTAGATTCATTAATATCTTGTGAAACATGTAACCCCAAGTCTAAATGAACCAAAATTTTGAATATAATTTTATCCAAGAAGATAAATTAGTTCTGAAAATTATAATAATCACATTATAATTATCATTTATAAATATTTTAGGAAGGAAAATTTATTAAAAATTTACAACTAAATTTATTTTTAAAGTATTTATGTGGTTTAAAAAAATTCCTAAAAATACCTTCCAGTGATTTTTGAGAGAAATTATATAATTAATTTTATCCACTTTAAAAAAAATATTTCTAAAATTTCACCTATTTTTTGAAATAATCATGCCAATATTTTCTTATAGAAAACTTTTGATAATTTCCAAAAAATGTTTTTTTGCTAAAATTTAAGAATAATTGTTTTTATAATGAATTGTAATTTAGTTTTGAGAAGCTAAATAATAACATTTTTAATATGATTTTAATAGAAAAAAGTTTTCATTTCTATTTTGACTAATCATATTTAGTTCACTAGAATAAATTTTATTTTTTTTATTTTTCTATAGTGTCATTTTATAATTATGGAAAACATTTCATAGAAACTAATTTTCATCATTTATTAAGGGTTTTATTTTTTATTAAATTCAGCCACATTATTTAATTTTAGTTGAAAAAATGGATTAAATATTTAGAATCAGAATAAATTATACTTTTTAATATAGAAAAATTATTTTCTTTTTCTGAAAAAGAGTAGTAAAAAAATATGTTACCACAGATAAGTTGGAAAGTGGATTACCATTGGTTTAATAAATATATGGGGTTATTTTATGTAATTAAACTATTCTAAATCATATTGTCTATCTATATATTAGACATAATCTTTTCAAAAATTATAGTGCATGGCTATTATGAATAAATTTTATTTTCTGCGATGTAATTATATTTAAACTTTTTTGGAGTTTTCATTTGGGTATTCTACAATAATTATAAATGGAAACCCTAATATATCTTCTATATAACTCACTGAGACATAAATATTGGAAAAAAACCAAAAATATTCTCTTATAATATTCCATGTCCACTAAATAAGGATCACGTTCTTATAAGAATAGAATTAAAATGGTGTGTATTAATGGATCTAAAAGTGGAAGAAAGAAGGAGATGAAATCATCTTATCAGGACTCTATTATATTATTTCATATTATACATCATCCAATTAACTTTTATTAAAAATAAAATAACTGATTATATATAATAATTTTTTAATGTTTTTGATGATTTTTTTATATCTATTAATGACTATAATTTCCATCAAATTTGTAGTGAATGCATCATATGTGCATTGTTGTGGACTACAACCTCCATATTCTTATCACATTTTGATTGAGAAACATTAGACTTTTATAAAAGCAATTCTAGGAAATTCATTTTAACATACATAATATGAACACAATTTCCCTCATTAATAAATAATCATATCATGTAAAAGTCTATTAAAATTTTACATGGGTATATTTGAATGAAATTTTCTTCCTTAATATTTAGTAAATTTATCATCATTTCATTAGTTATTTAAAATAAAATATAATTTCCCTCATCAATTGGCCAATTGATCTTTTAATGGAATTTCTATTTTAATATAATATCATTTTATGTTACATTTGTTTTATAGGGAATATGATCCAATGATATGATCCTCGTTAATTCTTTAGATGGTTTTTTATAATGATGATAATATTTATATTAAACCTATTTATTTTCGATCGGTTTTTTATAATAAAATTATGAAATGATTATCAAACGTTTTTCTTTCCCATGATGAATTATATATGATAAATGATTTACAATATTATGGGACACATATAAATGTATTATGAATATGTGATGTGTGGTTCCAAAATTATATATATTCCTAATTAATGTGGTAAAAATGTATATAGACTTTGATTGTGTAGACATGAATGTGGAGTGATCATTGTTTAGTAATGGACTTTTAACACTATGAAAGACTTGGTAAATAACCATGAATGTGGATTTTAGGTAATGTAGAGTAGACCTAATCGCATAGGATTATGTTTTATAGTCATCATTAACAAACAAAATTATTTTATTTTCCAATGTTTCCACATTTTTTTCTTATACCATTGTTATGTGTTAATCGATCAAGATATTTTATACCATTAGGATTCATGTTAATTTAATTAGAATGAATTATGAAATGATTCAATATTATGATATATGAAAAATTTAGAATCGATTTTTAATTGTTAATATATTGTTCCGATACTTGTATTTTAATGTAATTTTTAGGTGATCAATGATATATCCATTATTTAACATAACATAGATTATGAGGAAACCATTTATTATATTTTCATTCAACATGTTATGAAGAATGGTTTATATATGATCTATGTATGAAGTATGATAGTTAGGAGTAATATTATGTAAAATAATGTAGATAAATTATATAAATAATTAATGTGTTTCTAAGATTATATATCAAAAAAACCTATACATTTATGGAGTTAAATTTAATGTTATATATTGAATATTAATCTAATTAGATGTAATAATTATTTATAAAAATTAATGTTCTCTATAGTTGGTATAATAGAAAGTTTTAGTTGTATTTGGAAAATAGGAAGACAAAAAAATTGAGAACCCTTAGTATAATCATATATAAAGAAGAAAATATTATCATATGGTCGATGATAGAGTGGGGTTTCATTGAAAAATGTCATAATCCCAATAATGAAAGTGTGTGCTATTTTGGAAAATATTTATCAAGGTGTAATAACATTAAAACCTTTTTTATAAATATATATTAACCATTATTATAGTATAAAATGAATGTTCCCTGGTAGTTCCCTATGTTTGAAACACAAGGGGATACACATTGGTTAATTACAATTTTTATTATAAACCATTATTAAGTATTTGAATATTTGATAATCATCAAAGAAAAATGTCGTACCATGGTTGACATTGTTTTAGAAGAATGTGTCATGAATTGTATATCCTATGAATGATTATTCGTTATTAGGTGATATATTACATTGATTAAAGTTCCACAATTATATTTCTATCCTTTTTGATTTTATTGTAAATTGAATATATAACAGCGAAGATGAGGTGGTTATATATATAGTAAAATACTGAATTACTGTATTTTTTCATAGTAATATAAACTATCTTAAATAATTTAATATAACTAAAATGTTAATGCATATCCCAAATAATTATATTATAATTTATTAATTAATATGGATGATGGAATGATTATAATATATCATGCACATGATTCATCTTTGATTTATGTTTACAAAAATTTTCTTCCTACACATTTCATTTTTCCGCGTTTAGTATAATTTGATGTTATATAGGCCATATATTGAATTAATTATGTAAATTTCATATATATTATATAGGATGTGAAGTCTATATTGGTATATCCTTCCAGACTATGATTTTGTATTAGTGAGATGATAAATATGAACTTCCAATCGAAATTTCATATATATATCAATGTTGATTCCAATTCAAAAGGGTAGTTTAAATTTAGAGGTTTGGTAGAAAAACAACATTGAAGATTTTAAAAATTGTATGAATTTTTTTATTCCTTTCCAATAGAATTTCCAAGCATTCCACAAATTTTTTTTTAATTTTAAGTAGATCTCATACATAGTGCTATAAATATATAAAACACCCCATAAAAAATTAACCAAATTGAGTTTTTTGAATTGTATTGAAAAAATAGGATGATCGAGAAAAGTGATTCATCTTGGAAGTTGAATCACTATGGGGTGAACCTATTAAATTTTATGAAGTAAAATGTATCATTTAAACTCTTTATTTATTATCTATAACATTAAATGAGACCAATTTGGGTAAGAAACCTCTTCCCTAATTTAGTTATTTGACCAATAAATTATTGTGATTTAAATATTTCACCAATAGTGATATTTTATCTCAATAGTAACAGTTGAGGGTAAAATGTAACTATGTACCCATGATAGAATTCCATACCATGTATGGAAAACATGAATTTATAATGATTCTATTTGGTCTTAATAATTTTCCACTATCTTATTGGATATAATTAATATATTATTTAGATATTACATTGTTCAGTTTGTGGTTGTTTTATAGATGATAGTTTCATATATTATAATGTATAATAAGTGAATAAAGTTGACATAAGGTTATTATTGTACACTTTAAGGAAGGAAAATACATATGAATAATTTACCAATTGTGAATTTTGGATAAAGAAAAATTCCTTTTTGGGTTATATTATCTCATGTAAAGGTGTATTAGTGGATCCATCAATAAATGATGTTATTGAAAATTTTAGCATTAATTTTTTAATAAGTTATTTAGTATATCTTGTTGGATGTTAATTATCCATTAATTGTGATATATTTCTCACATTTATATAATACCCTCATCACATTAACTCGGATGGGAGACAAGATATTTTATATAGATGAATACGAATAATATATCACGGTACTACAGAGTATATTAGTGAGAACATCAAAAAATTTAATATCAAACTATGGAAAAAGGTATCTCATCTTCACTAAAAAAACTAATAAGGGACTATAATGTTTTGTCATAAAAAATGAATTTTAATTATATTATTAAATATAATAATATAAGATTCATTTTGTGATTCAAAAAACACATGATTTGGAGTTACCTATAGTAGTTATTTCATCACATATAGAGAGTTAATATCAATATAGTATGTGGTATGAAATATATATGGATCATAAAATACTAATATAAAACATTCACAATGAATGAGTTAAATAAATTCTAGAGGTGATGTTTAAATTCGAATAAATACTATGAAATATCTATGCATTTCTTCCATAGGATAAAACATTTGAATATACATCGATTATAAAGGATCATACTAGCATATACCTGATGATGGCGAAAAAATATTTAATTTTCCTATATTTTTAGTGGATGGATATCTAAATCTCAATGTATGGGATGAAATCATATATTTATAAAATTTGTGTTCATCCCTCAATAAATGTGATGACTAATGAGGCACATAATGATGATTTAATAATGAAAAAAGATGGTTACAAATGTTCCTTTTTCAAAAAGTGATTATGATGTAATAAACTGTTCTAGAACCAAAAGTAATTCTCATCAAAACACTATTTAAAGAAGGACCTATTGGATGAAGCTCACAGTTCATAAATTTCTATTCACCCTAGATGTATGAATTTGTATAGAGATCAGAATGCTTATATTGTTAAAGGAATTAATCAGTTTAATTATTCAATGTATAAATCTTAGTACATTGATTATTATATTGTTATTTCGAAGAGATGAAAGACTAAGGGAAAGTTATAACCAATACCTATATAGGGATGGAAATGGGAAAATTAATATAATTAATACATTCTTTGTACTCCCCATACCATCTTCATGAAATTATTCTACTTGGTATATAATAAATTACCATAATAATTAAATACACATTATTGTAATCATATAAAATTTATCTCTTTATTAGTTTAGATGAATATATATAAAAGATGTGGTAAGTATTCATTTAGCACCACATTAAGGTTTATCTAATTATGATCCACTGATTACCTCGTTATACTATGATTGACTTATTAAAGTTCTATATTTTTTATTTTTTTTGGTACATCATATCATCCACAATTAGATAAATAATATACTAGAACAATTCATGATGAAAAGGATATTTTTATGATACATTTTATGCATTTTAATGATGGTTGTGATAAACACCATCCACTATTAAAAGTTTCTTACAATAATATTTTTCACTGAGTTATTCAAATTGATCATTAGGGAGACCTATATAGAAGAATGTGTATAAAATATGTGATGGGATGAATTTAGAGAATGAATGATGTTTATACAGCTTTAGTATAAGTAAATGTATGTGACTTCTAGAGCCATTCAATAACACATCATGGAATCTCAGAGTCGATAGAAATGTAATTCTAACATTTTTTTGTGAAATATGGGATTTGAAGATTCTGAGAAATTTTTTTTATGAATTGCATTATGGAAAATATTATATATTCAGAATTAATGGATCCTAATCCGTAGATATATTGGATATGTCAAAATTTCTATTAATGTATGGAAAATAGTTTTTTTTCTTCCCTCAAACCCCTTTCATGTTCATTAATTATTATTTGTATCTCTCCGGAGCATGTACATACAAAATAATTCATATGTGATAAACTGAAATATTGTTGCACCAGAACACGAAATTTCCAATTATTATTAATCCCTATAAATAATGAATCATAGTAAAAATGTGATGTGAAAAATAATAGTTATCCAAAAAAAATTACTCCGAAGAAGTTAACAATCTTATGATGTCACTTGGGAACCAGAGAATGTGATGTAATAAATATATATTTATTTTTTGTATTATGGTTATTTAATTTTGATAAATAAATAAATTTTGTGAGTGGTAAAATGTGAAATAATTATATTATATGATTTTTCATATAAATAAATTACTTTAATTAATAGATTGCAATATAAACAACCCTGAATAAATATGAAAAAAAATATTTTTTTCCATTTTATCATAGTATTCTAATTGGTGTATTTACTTGGAATAAAAATAACTAAAAAATTATTTATAACGGTTTTACATAAATCCAATATAGTTATAAGTACTCAAATTATATTATATCCTTTATGTGATTAACAATAAATTGTTTCATTTAAAAAAATAATTTAATTTCATTCAGAATTATACAATTAAATTACTGCACATTCATAAATTTTAAAAGATTTATTAGACTTTTTTTTGAAATCATCTTGTATATATTTTCCTCAAGAGATTTTTTATATTTTTTTAAGGAGATTTATTTTCCAATAAATAGTGTAACATATATATTTTTATTGAAAACTATCATTTCATTTATATAATATAAACATTAAATTTAATAAAAATTGGTTTTCAATGTCATTTTATTTATTTTTTAATATGAAAGATCTAATTTGGGTCATTTTAATTCACTCTTTGATGGAATTTAATATAAACACACTTCAATGATATGAAAACAACTTTTATGGAAAGAAAATTTGCATCATGTTTTGAGGTATTAATTTAAAATATTTTTTTTTTCACTTATATAATTTTAATATCATAAAATTTATAGAATATTTGGAATCCAAATTATATTTTTTTAATAATTTAAACTGTAATTTTGGTCAAAAAACTATTAAGAACAAGAAAAATCTAATACCCTGGTTTAGGTGAAAAATGTTTTTTATGAGATAGAAAAATGTATAAGTGTATATATTCCATTTATTCTTCTATAAAAACTTTTTTATTTCCATATATATACCTCATCCTATCCAAAGATATAATTTCAATCAATTTGGAATAATTTCTATAATGTATGAAATACTTATTATTTAAAGTTTTAATAAATTCCAATTATTTCCTCTCCATATATATAAAATGATAAACATTTATTCTTTTCTCGACACCAAATTAATAAATTTAGACGAGCCAAAAAATTGATATATAACATTATAAACTTCCATATATATTATTTTGATAATCTTGTCTCTTTAAATGACTATAACAAGGGTCCTTATGAATGTATCTAATCGAGGATTACAATTCTAAAGGTAATCATCATACCAGAATTCATTGATATTCTTTTATCATATAACTACTTTAATTATATTCTAATCATGATTAAATAATAAATCAATCATCTTAGATATAAATAAAATTATAATTTAATTATATAACCACTAATATTCTCTCACCCACATTAAATGGCATGTGAATGTGTAGCTCATCTATACATGTGGAATACCACATCAACATAGAAATAAATTTATTTATCGATCACCATCATTCAATACTATTTTTATGATGAGTTTGAGTTTTATATATGATATTTTTTACACTATTATTCTACTTCAATTATTATATCATTTCTACCTTATCTTATTCTCTTATATTGGAAATAATAATAATTACACATTCGTAGGTGTTGACAACCACCTCAATGATGCAATGCGATTTTGTTATTTTCTTTTAAATGTGTAGGAGTTAGTAATTTTTTTAATATATATTATACATTATAAAAATAATTATATTGAAAAAGTAATTTTTTACTTATAAATAAATTTATTCATTTTTTGAAAAGTGAATATAGTGTCATGCATATGTATATCAAATCACCTCCATGTAGTACAAAATTAATTTTCCTCTCTAAAAATATTATAGGTGACAATAAATATATAAATAATGAATATATTTTAAATTTGTATAAAAAATAATGTTATGTAGAATGAGTAACCTTTATTATTGTTCATTCACCAAAACATCCAAATTGAAACTCTCATGTGTAATGAAATAGTTGACACCGATAAACGATGACACTAACAGTGAATTATAAATAAAATTGTAGTTAATATTTTATAATAGGAAAATATATGATATTTTAGTTATTTTGGTGAATCAATTATTTAAATAGAATATATTAAAATTAATTTTATAGATGGTTAAATTAATTCCAAATAAATTCTTGCATTATATAGGCGTTTTAAGTAATATTATTTGTGATTATATATAGTGTTCACACTTATGCTTCAAATAATGAAATTTCATGACATACCATTAGATAATATGTTGAATTAGATAATTATATTTTCATTTATTATTATTTTAATTAATATTCCCATATTTCTTTCATTGATACTAAAAATGATTGAGTTGAATTTATCGTAAAAATACTCCTTATTTCCACTGTGGATGGAAATCCCTTACTTCCCTATTCATGTTTTCATTAAAATAATTTCAATAAAATATCAAATACCCTCCTATTATAATGTAACTTCACTTTTATCAATTTTTGACTTTGTATATAATGGGTTACATATTATATTAATTTCATATTCTTAATGATATTTTTTTTTCATTTTATGATACACATTAATGTAATAATTTTGTAATATACATCACATGAACAAAAAATAATTTCTTTATGAAAACACAGTAAATTGAATCATCACTTACATGATTCCAAGGTTATTAAAAATTAAAAAAACATCTTTTTATTTGGGGAAAGTATTTTTTAAATAAATTATTTCATATTAAAAATTGTATTTTACTAATGAAATGATATATAGAACATTTAATGGAATTTTCCATTTCACATAGCATCATTTAATGTTACATATGATTTAATTTGGATATTATCCAATGACACCGTAAATATTATTTCTATATTTTTTCTATTATTTTTATAAATAGGTTTTTATGAAACTTATTCATATTAAAATAGTTATATTATGATGATATATTGAAAATATTATGAAATATGGTTACTTTAAATGGGTTGGGGCATATATTGAATGATTACATATCATTTTATTCAGATAAAAATTTATTATATTTTTCTGGTAAGTGGGACCAAAATTAAATATCTATACAATTAATTAGTAAAATTTGATATAAAATTAGATTGTATGGAATGTAATGAATTTGCGTCCCAGTTCAGTTGGGGTCTTTTTCCATTATGATTTAAATGGGAGTGAAAATTGACTAATGACACTATATATGTGGTGGTAAAACCAGTTCACGAATATTGTAAAATTTTATTGAATTAACTGGATAAATTATTTTCCTTTAATATTTGTATTCCAAAAACATATGCCTAATTCCAATACTATTATCTCATATATGATTTTTTTCAACTCCTTTATGATACTTTTCATGTGAACTAGCAGGAATTATTCCATGACTCAGGATTATGATATATGATATGTTGGGAATGGAATTTGAAATTTTAAGATAACGATCTAAAAACCTTATTCTCATTTTATGTTCATTGGATCAATAAAATAACACTTTTTTACACTTACGGATATTTTGAGGTGTCCCTATCTTAATTTTTATTTAAAATGATTAATAGGAATGATTCTACGTATGATATAATTATAAGGGGACATTGCTTTGACGAAAATAGTGGAATATGATTATTTCTCTTATATCTTGTTTTTTAAGAATAATTTTTTTTCAATTACAATAAAAAATATGATTTTTGATAAGATATTAAATTTATTAGTTGAAAATTCAAATGATAAGATTTAATATTTATTTAATAAATTTATAGATTTCTATAGATTGTATCATTTTCTAATTCAGTTGAATTTTTAAGCTACTGTGAGTTATCTTAAGTGATAACCCTTAGGATAATAATATGTACATGATAACATGTAAAATTATTGTACATAATGGAATGTGTTCTTTCATGAATATCATCACTCTATGGATAATACTAGTGGATGAGGATTTAGAATATATTAATCAATAGTTAATAACCCCAAAATAGTTAGTGGAATATATCTCAACAATTTTTCTAGTGTATGGTTGTTTTAACAAGGTTGTGAAACTAGTTTTACACTCTTGGGCGATATTCATGGAGTAATTAACATTTTCACTACAAAAAATTATGATGAACTTAAATATATGATGATAATGGATGAGGTATGTCATTATATTAGTTTTATATATTTGAAAAGATTGTTTCATTATCCATAGTTCCAATGGATTATGTTTCATGATTATATGATTGATTAGTGTGATTAAATTTTTTGATAGTCATGAGAACCATTTTTGTTTTTGCATTGGATTGAATATTGAATAATGAATTTTATGTGTGGATAGGTATAATAACATATTAATTTACATTATTTGTGTTTATTTATTATAATTATATTGTATTGTGATATGAATTATGAATGTTAATTATAATCCTCAATGATCATATGTTGAATTATAAATGAAAACTCTTAATGCTATGATGATCTAATCTCTAGTATTTTATTCTTCTTTTATAATAGATTGTGGTAATTTGTTTTCTATAAATATTATTATTCTCCATCAAGATAATTTTGATGTTATCATAATCATGGATTCACATTCAGTACATAAATCTCACTTCAATTAGGATTGAAGTAAAGTCAAATTTTTATATCTTGATGAAACCCAATATTATATATCTATGAATTGATTAATATGAGAATCCCATGAAAATTACATCAATTATATGGGTCATGATTACTTTTAAATATATGTATTTATATTTTATTGTTTGGGAAATAAAAAACATTGAATATGTCTATATTTTATGATATTTTTATGTGTTTCCATAATAATTTATTTGTATATATTGGAATCATGATGTGTATTTTTCAAAAGTTATAATACCTAATGCTGTACTTATTTCAAATACAATATATAATTTTTACCCTATTTAATTTCATTAATTGAAGTATAAACTCAATGAAAATATTGAAAATGCATTTATTCATTAAAATTATTCAAGAGGAAGATCATCTATTCATTTTTTATTTTTAGTGAATGATAAATTATACTGTGAATTGATTATCAGGAACAAAACAACATCAAATTAAATAATAAGAACCATATTCACCATATATATAATTTTTTTGATCAATTATGTGAATATAAATAATTTCATATGATAGAGATTCAGTATAGATTATATTAGTTGGATGTAAAATGTGAAGACCTTTCCAAAGAAACCGTTTAAATGTGTTACAGACACTATGAATTTATAAGGCTTCCATTTGGACTTTCTAATATCTCAATTATCTTCATTAATATAACAATTATAGTCATTTGAGATTACCTTGACTAGTTTTCTGTAGTCTACATAGATGATATTATATAATATTTCAATAAAAATAAGATCATGAACAACACATGAAATTTGAATAAGATAATTTAATCGAGGATAAGTTGTATGATAAATTTACAAATTAATCATTTTTTCTATAGATTTATTCATTTATAGGTCATATAATCTCATTTGAGGTTATATTTTTTGATCTATACATCATGTATGTTATTATTATTCTCTCAGACGGACCAACATTAGTATGGTCCATATATTTCATTGTTTAGCATGAAATTCTCAAAACCATTAAGTAAATATTATCTTACTTGTATAATCTAATCTACCAGTTAAGATATAAGTATTCCATGTTCTATTTTATAAAATAATTTTTTGGAACATTTTAATATCCTAAATAGAATGTTTGTAATATCACCAATGATTACACCACGACAGATTGGATAAGGATTAGTTACATATTGTGATGTATCGAACAGGGGACTATGAAGAATCCTCATATAGAATTATATGATTATTTTTTCCTTAAAAATATTAAGTTTTGTGGGAAAAATAAAACAACTCATTATATCAACTTGTCTATGGTAATTTATTCCATAATGAAATAGATGAATTTTTTCCTCGATAAATGTGAAACATATTTATTTTTTATAAAATATTTACTTATAAATTCACTTATAAAGAATCATATATAAACCAGATAAGAATATTTTAGTTAATTTATGGTTATGAATGGTGAATATATTACAAAACTAGGAATGTGAATATGATTGATGATGATTTATTTAAATAGATCATTTTTATTTATCTATTATGTTGTTTATAAAAAATTAAATATATAGTTATTTTTTAAGGAATGATATGGAAATATTTATTGATGGTTCTATTTCTTACCATGATTTAATTAGTGTTTAACCGTCAATAGATGTGATGATTAAAGATCCAAATACTGAATAATTAGATATTAAAAAAGGATACAAATTTTTTTGAGTAAAACCATTATTTTGATTGAGTGACAATGTTCATGAAACATGTATGTTTCTTATCCATAAAAATTCATATAATGGGATGTTGTATGAAGAAAATGGTATATAATTTTCTATTCATCCTTGGAGTACAATGTTTAATAGGCTCCAAAATGTGTATGTTTGGTGAGACACAATGTTGGGAATTTTTTCATAATATGTATCTCATTTCATTGTATTTCGTCATGTTAAGGATAATAAATTTAATTATGAAAGATGTTTACTACCATTTACCATACTATAATTGAAATTTCAAAATATCACCTTGATGTTTTTCAGTGGACACCACAGATCATCTATCAGATAAAATGGAATTTGGGTTGTTTTCAATCTCATTATTAATTATGAACACTACAATCCCCTCAGATAATAAATTTTTATTAATCGTCTTGAAATAATACACTTTATTGCAGTGTTATTGATTCTTGACGTACCAAATTTTATCATATATAATTTTTAACTGAGGTTTATGTCTAAGTTATGGTGATGACTTAAAAATATGTAGATTAAGGGTTGGGTTTTAGTAATACCACACATCATAAAACATTTAACCATTCTAAGTGAACCATTTAAACCTTATATTATATAATGAGGTATTTTTATATGAAATTTAAATATTTTTTTGATCAACACCTTAATCTAGTATAATATTTTATTATAATAGTTTTCAAATGACCATTAAAATTACTCCTTATAAATACCAAGGGAGAAAGATGTTGATATGCCAACTTTGTTATGTTGAAGTTAGATAATGATTGTTATTGGACCCCGAGATAGATGAGAAAATGGTTGAGAATTGTAGATCTATTAAACAACACATCAGTGCATCTAAAAGTAAATTGAAGTGTTTTTTATTAATTTTTTGAGTTATCAAGAGTATAAATTTTATGAAAATGTATTTTTTTTGGATGTAATCAATGAAAAAGGATTTGATATTCTAAAATAATGGAATTTTTACACTTAGTTATATTGGACCCACTATAATTATTGATCATATATGAATTTTATATTAAGACATAGTAAGTCCATTGGACCACACTCAATTTAATGATATGTTCTATATATGACTCCTACAAAGGTACACACATGATACATTAGAAGAACAGAACTTAAATGCTACACATCTAGAGTATGATATTTCAAATAAAGATGAATCAATAGAAATTAAATATCATATAGAAAAAATTCTATAAATCAAGGCCACTCACATAGTTAATGTTCCCAAGAGGAGTAAAAAATTCTTATAAGCTGCTTTAGGAACCAAGGATGTGAAAAATTTTAATTTGATTTATTATTGTCAAATTTGTGGGATTTTGAGTGTTAAATTAATTTTAAGAGGGTTATAATATATCACTATAAGAATTTATGATATACTTATCTTAAAATAAATTTAATTTATTTAATACCATTCAATACATGTTATATTGAGGTAAAATTTATCATAACATAGTATATAATTATAATAGATATGTTAGGTGCAAAGATTTTATATTAATAAAAAAAATTTAAATTATTTATACAGGTTTTATATGGAAAACATATACTAACAAATAAGTACCCATTTCATTATAAATTCATTATAAGATTTATAACTATATTTTTTCCATAAAAACATTATATATTTCCTTAAGAGAATGTAATAATATTATTTTTTTCTGATTAAGAAAATTTATATGAAAAAATTAGAATTATATTTGAAATTATATTGTTCCTTTTTCATTTGAGTGGCAGTTTTATAATTTTTTAAAAATATTAAATTATTGATGAATAATGAGAAATAATAATATTTAATAAATGTATTTTCATTTAACAAATATAGAGTTTCTATCAATTAAAATGGTATTAATGTAAAATGTGTTCAATTATATTATGAATAATATAATTTAGTTTAATTTGATTAATTTTATAGTATTTTTTGTATGAAAACATTTTACAAATAAGAAAATCATTTCTTTTGTAAAATAGATTTTTATCCCGTTTTGCAGGATTAATTTTAAATCAAATAATATGAATTTTATAAATTATGTTTTAATATATATATTCAACATTTAAAATCATCATAATAAATATTTTTTAATATGTCATACTTAAAAAATTATCACAATGAATTTTAAAAATATTCAGCTTTTGATACCTTAATTATAGTGAGAATTGGTTTACTAGGGTTAACAAAAAGTTACAGATATGTTATTCTACTTAAACATATATAAACCATGTTTTTTTCATATATTGAGATAATAATATCGAAAATTTTAATTTATATCCATTTTTAGTAATTTATCTTTAGTTTTATGTAATTATATTTAAATATTTTTCAACATTCCAAGTTTATCATATCACCTACATATAAAAGGACACCAGTATTTCAATTAATTATACAAAATTGAGCTATCATATTCAACCATCCCAAACTAATTTATCAGATTAACTTCCCTAAACATGAATCAATGTTTTTTCATCTTAATATCCTATTCCAAATTCTGTACGAAATAATATGAATGTGGACAACCGTAGAAGAGGTGATCATCATACCAAACATATTTAAATTTATTTCATTGTCTAGCGCCACTAAATTTTTAAATTTGTCATAAAATAACATATTAAGTATCAAAAATATATTTAAACATTGTAATATTCATGGAATCATCATTATTAACAATATTATTCTATTAAATAGGTAGTGAAATATCTCTCACGTGTAACTGTGGACCATAACCTCCATGTAACAATACAATAAAATTTATATTACCATATTTTATTTTGGTTTATTATAATGGTTTAAACAATTATCTATTATATTTATGATATATTTATTCTTTGTAAAAAAATAACATAACACATCTTTTTTACTTTACAATCTTTTGAAAATACATAGACATCTCTCATGCATAAATTTGAACTACCATATCCCTAGAAAAATAGAATATTTTCTTCATTTCTATTTTAAATACATTGTAAAAAGAATAAATTAAAAAAATATAGATGATATATATGGTATAATAATTATTTTCTAAAGGGGAAATATTATTTAACATTCTTTTAATCAATCCATCTAACTTTAATGATAAAATTTATGTGTATGTGTGGCCTATAATCTCAATGACCAATGTAAATTGTTTTTTCAATCTATATTATTGAAGGATGACTCTAAATGTATATATATGATATAAATTAAATATGTAATATGATTAAAATTATGGGTCTAATACAATTATGAATGATTTTCAATGACCATATCTTTCGAAATCAACGTCTAATGGAAAAAATATTTATCATGCAGAAAGAAGGATTTTAATACTGAATTATTAAAAAAATTTATAAAATGTTATAGGTAAATCATATATTATATTACCCACATGTAAATGATTTTGTTATATAATTATAATACAAATAAATTTATTTTATTGTTATTTAGATTCCTAATGATAAAAGTGAAATATGAGACAAGGTTTTTTTATCATTCAATCCTATTATTTAAGAAGATGATGAAAAATTAACATCATGATAAAATTTCATGAAATATACCTCAATAACAATATAAATTTTATTCTCTATTATTTATTATGTAATTTTATATATAATAGCCCCATTTTACTATCTTTGGTACTTAAATTTTTAAAAACAATGTGTTTTGAAAAATATATTTTATTTCATTATTGGTAGGGAGTGTTTTTCATTAATGTGTATGATTTATATAAAATATATTAATTTTTTAATAATATCCTAGTATTGTATAATTTAATTTTATACTATTTTTTAATTTTAATATCATTCACAACATTAATATTAATCTCATTTTTTCAAATGATGATCTTTTGTATTTCTACCAAAATGTAAATGGCATAATTCTCTTACCATAAATGTATTTGATGTTATTTCCTACCATCATGAGAAATTGATAATATAAATACTCATATAAATATTTCAAAGTATGTATTTAATGGAAATATATTTCTAAATGTTTTATAAATTTTTAATAATTTTTTTAATATAAAAATGTTATTTTCCTCTTGAAATTGTCATTCTATCTTTTGAAGGCATTTTCAGTTTTCAATAATATCCATTTATGTTACCTATGATTTGTGGGGGAAATTTTCCATTTTTATTAATTTATTTTAATGGATTATGATAATAATGATGAGGTGTTTATGGAAACTATTTATTTACCAATATTTATGTTATGATAAAATACTGAAATTTTTATGGAAATCATTTACATTCCATTAGTTATGAGATATTATAAATGATTTTTTATACTGGGGAACATATATGAAGGAATTAGTAATTTAAAATTCATGGTACAAAAAATAGATATCCTATTAGTGAAGTGGTTTATGATGGATATCTCATGAGATAAAGAAGTCTCTATTATAGATTTAATGTATTTTTGCGAAGGGCGTTGTGATCTAAGATAGTCTAGGGGTGAACCATTAAAAATGATATCATGAATTATCAAGTGAAAAAATAACCTATGATATTCTAAATAGTTCTCCATAACTAAAATTTATTTTTTCTTTTATTTTCATTTCATATAATTATTTCATGTGCATATGTTATGTTCTCATGGATGGTACTCTTTTATTTCATTATGAATGGGATCTTATGAAAATACAATAGTTATTCCCTGATTGTAAATTATAATATCTGACATGATATATATATGTATTTATAAAGGATAATATCTTATTCACATACATATATTCTTATTTGATATTTAACTGATCATTGATATATCCCTTTTGTACACTTACAAATATTGTGATCTCACCATTTCTTTTATTTCCCCTCCATATTTTATGATGAATGGTGTTTAAGTATGTTTTGTTTTAGATGGAAAATAGTAATTAAAAAAATTATACAGATATTATTTATATCTCATATGAATATGTTCTTTATGTATCTAAATTCACAAATACACTAAAACATTATTATTATTTTTTGGATTATAAGGTTATGTATTGAATATTTAAATAATAAGATGTAATATTTATGTATAAAAATTAATGGTCTTTATAAATAGACCAATGTTTGAAATGAATATATTATAAATATAATTATTATTGTTATTTATATGATTTAGAATATATTATTTAGTTGGGATAATAATTGTGAGTGTGGGTTAATGTTCTTCCTGGGAATGTATTCCTATTATATTATTATGGGTGAGCCTAATATAACACACATCCTTCCTCACTCATTTTTTAAAAAATTATGTGGATCCTAAGCATCATGGAGGGAGATTTAGTGATAGATACTATATTTTAATGTGCCAGACCAATGTAGTCCAATTCAATGTTGAACTTTGTGTCTGAGGTGTTCTGGGAGGTCAATGTGACTTATCCACAACACCTTTCCAAATTTCTTGTTCTATAAACTATGTTTACATATGTGAATAGTGTCATCAGTGATACAGATGTGAACAGTGTCATTTTAGAGTCAATTGTTCTGTCAGTTTTGGTGAGTCATTTATATTTTCAATGTTAGGGAGTCAATTATACTATTGGTGTCGGTAGGTGTACTTTGTGTCCAACCATCGGTAGGTGTACATTGTTTTGTGCTGTCGAAAGGTGTACAATGTTTCCATCATCCTAAAATTTTCTGGTTTGACAATTTCTTTGAAGAAAAATTCATTCAAGGCCATGTTTAAAGAGATGTAAGGCCGATTTAAAGCCCAGAACTCATATCGTAATTTTCATAAGGATTGGGATACCTTTACATTGTCAATCCTTATGGTTTGAGGTGATCCTCATTTAATTGAATTCTAAATATATCTTAAATCATTTCTCTGTTAAATCTTCCAATGGGATGAGATAACTCCTTCCCTTTTTCTACCTTCTTGTATCATGGTGTGAGAAGATCGAACCATTCCTTTATTCCCTAGGATTTTTGAGACCAAACATTAATCCTTGGATCATTTCTCCTGAATCTTTCTTCTTACTACATGTGTACCACTATTTTGATGCAACCAAGGAATATCGATCACTCATCGATATAATGTATTATCTACTTTCGTTCTTTTTATTTTTTTGTCATTCTTCTCTCGATTACCCTTTACATTTTATGGATTATTATCTCCATTTTTCTAATAAATTTTATTGGGTATCGATTGGTGTGGTCATACCGCGACATCCTTGGGTGGATGCAGTTTTCACGGGGTAGGGGATGGTGATCTGTTGTGTGATTCATTCTCCTGTAAATAACATCATCTACCTTTTGAAGTTGGGGATTCGTGGATTTACTATATTTTTACATGTAACTGTAGTGTTAGCATGTTTTAGTCCACTATATCACAATGAAATTGACATAATAAATATTTTAACCAGGATAAAGAAATTTGTATTGATCGTATTTTATTGCCCCTTGTTTTTCATTATTGTGTTATTTCTATGCATTCCATATTTAGAATGTTATTATTGATGGAAATTGGTAAATATAGTACACTTGGATTGATTGTAAATTATTTTTCAAAAATAAAGATGAATGTAAATGAATCTGGTTGTTTCTGTTGTAAATTGGTGATAATGAATTGATGCAGTAACCATCTTTAATTAATTTTTGATAGCTATGATAGAAATCTATTTAGAATGCCCTGGGTGGAACCCACTAATAATGAATATTCTAATTCAATTTTTATTAAATATGTATTATATTGATAAAAGTTAATTCCTTGTAGGTTTCTGAGTTACCCAATTTCATGTAAGGCCTAGTTCATTCTTCTTTAGAGCCATGAGAGCTCATTACGTGCCAATGTAGAATGCCTTCTTTATGTTCAATATCCTAGTTTCATTGTTTTTTATGCTTCTTGTGATGTTTTATGAGTCTATATGGATGTTGTGAGATGATGGGGTATGGAGGCCCAGTGGTTATGATAGTAGTTGATTCCTAGAGTTTCTGTACGCATCGTTTTATGCATGCGAGTGTCGGGGAGGACACCAGCTATAATGAAATGTGTTGGAAATGAACGATTGGATGTGTGATAAATATTTGGTTGTTTATATTCATTACCTTTCCCACTACTCGAGGTATTTATTATCACTAATGTCTTTCCACAAATAGTTGAAGTCGTGTAGGGTTTTCCACTTTCTTTCTGTGTTCATCATCTTGAGGATGGATAGGTATTATCTATTTATATAGGTGAAAATTAATCGATGGGTTGTTCACCTAATCACCTTGTTGAGTCATTTATGCTTGGTATCATATATTTTTTCTATAATGCATGGGAATATGGGAATATAATAATTTTGTTAATAAATAAATGAAAAATTGTAGATAACCCATTGGGTTGGAAGTTAGTGTATGGAAATGTTGAGGTTACAATTTAGGGGACCTTTGTATCTTTTTTTGATTTAAAATGAAATTTAATGAGGAATTGATAATGGTTAACTATTGATTAATGAATTAATTAATGTAATGTTCAATTAATAAAAAGGGAATGGAGTTATATAATAACTCTATTTAAATGGTTGTGTGCTTATAGTATACCTATTCTTAATAGTAGAAGTCGGGAGTCTGAGAGACGTTAGTTGCAGTTGAGTCTAAGAATAGGTTAACCCCATATTTTCGTTGAGAGATATAGTATATTATGTACATTTTTTGTTTCTGTAATCTACTCCAACCCGTGAATTATGGAAACTGACACCATGGGGATTCTGAGCCCTTGGGGGTGTTTTCCTGAACATCCCAATGGGAGGATATATGGTCAACAACCCCATTTGGCCCCAGTTTATTCCTTGGGTATTTACGTGTTATGGTAGGAACAATGGTTAGTTTCCCAATATTCTTTTATAGGGGGATGTAAGGGATTTTTTTATTCAGATACATATATTTTGGATAAAGTTTCTTATGGACTACTATAGGTGTAATGTGTATAGGATGTGATGGCTTGAGGATCTTTACTTGGTGTATGGGATGTAATGGCTTAAGGTATAATTTCCAATATATGATACACGTTATGCGAGTTTTGGTGGATCCTGAAAACTACATGGTTAGGTTGGGTACATGGATATGGTGGTTGTGCTGCACAAGTTTTATGTTGTGGTGCTTCCCCTAGGTGTCTGCAGGAAAACCATTTTGGATAGAGATTCTTAGGACATGATACGTTATAGAAAAGTAGAAAAATAGGGGGTAAGTGGTAGTGTGTTACCCTTGATATTATTTATTATATTACATACTATTGTGTGTGATACATTGTGAGAGTTTCCATTGTGAGGCTTGGAATATAGTGTACCTATTTAATTGAAAAGTTAGTATAACTTGTTGATTACTGTGCTTTAGCATGGTATCTTTAATTTAGCATGAGAGGCTCCGAGGGGTATCCTACTAAGTATAGTTTTATACACTCCCTATGTATATGTAAACCCTTTTTCAGGTAACCTGGAACTTGTTGTAGATTAGTTTGTTTACTAATATCTTGGTGTTTTCGGAGCAATTCGGGCATCATGGTCACTTTCTTATTACATTATTTTGATACATGTAGTATTCACTTTTAGTTGAAGTAGTTATTTCCTGAAGCTAAATATGTGTATTGGTGATTTCTTTTATATTTCAGCATGATTTGGATTTGGTTGGTGTATGTATTATCTCTCTTTTCTTCATGTGTTCTCTTAGAGGGTAATGCATCTCAATTGTGTGTGTAGTATACCCTCGGTGCTAGTCGCCATCCCAGGGCCTACTGGTGGTAGAACATGGGGTGGGGGGGTGGGGTCACTATCTTAATTCCATCATTTTTGACCTAGCAAGGGTACACTTCGTGGGAAGGGGGTTATGAAAATGTCTTATCAAAGGTCTTATTGAGGGATACGATTGAGTTTGGTGGTAGGCATAGGTGTGGTTTCATTGGATGGTGGGGAAACAGTGTCAATGAAGTTTAGAAAGTGATGTAATCACTGGAGATCGATAAAAACTTATACTTTTTGGCCCCCCTATGAAGAAATTCATGGAACATTATGTTTACAGTGGCTACTAAATGAGATGATACTAGTCAAAGGGTAGAGACCTAGGAAAGGATCAAGAATCATTGTTCAATGTTCCTATGTTTGAATGGGTAGACTGTGGGATATTTTATCCTAAAATGAATAAAATATTTCAATTAATTAATTAATGTTGATTCTTCCATATTCTATGTTTAAGAGATCTAACTATTTTCTATTTTACTGGTATGGTTCTAGGTTGACGCCATCAGTAGTTGCGCTCCAAATATTTCTAGTAGGTTGCACAAGCAGACCGATGCAGGGTATATGAGGACAATGATGACACTAAGAGGATTTCCCTCTATGATATTAAGTTTCATAGTCATTAGATGTACAAGGGATCCATTTAAGATGTAGTCAAAGAAGACTGTTTGGAAGAGGGTCAGATAACCTTCAGTTCGATCCATGCTTATAAGCAGCACTGGGTGTCTTTGGATATGAAGATGATACATGGGATAATGAGGCAATGGTGGTTCTTGTTCCTTGGTGACCATGATGAGTTGGAGATAGTGTGGGAGGAGTTATGAGGCATGTTCAGAGTGGAGTTTTTTTCATGGACCGTGAAGGTGTCCAGTAGGCATGAGTTTCTTAACCTTCGATAGGGGAGCTCTAGTGTACGAGATTTTGGAATCCAATTCATGAACCTTTTATGATATTATTCCAACCTATTTCTAGATGAGAAGGCCCTGAAGAGGAATTTTGATGGAGCTTTTCATCCAATGATCTGGTGCCAGGTGACCCAATTTATGTTGAAGACATATCATGAGGTTCAGGTGAGGGTAGAGGTCATTTAGAAGATGTTAGCTAGAACTGGATCTTCATGTGAGGGTATTCATAAGGATTATTCATGAGATTAGATGTGATTCAGGGATCCCGTTTTTCTTTGAAGAAGAGTATACGTTCAGCTGGGGGTAGGTCCTGGCACCAAGCATCTCATTTCATGGGGGGTAGTGGATCTCAGACCTATGCCAAGGGATCATGAATCTTTTTTTCTTATGGAGGGCATCATCATCATCAGCGAGAGTGCCCAAACCTTCAAAGCTATCAATGGGAACCGAGTGTTCTACTTCAGGTTCCTTCATTGAGGTAGATCCAACAGAGGAAGAAGAATTAGGTTGCACAAACTTTTGATCAGCAGAGGGTAGATGGGGCTGGCAGTGGACAACCCCAAGATGCTCAGTGTCCTCATAAAACCAATTACGGCCATGGTGTAGGTTATCATTAGGGTCAGAGAGGTCATGTAGCAGGTCATGTTCAGCTTCATGCTTTAGGGTTTCTAGCACCATATAATCCAGACATAGTATGAGGTACCCTTTTCTATTTTTTCCACTTGGATGTATGAATTGTTTAAATCCGGATCCACACACACCTTCATATACCCTTCCCTTGTCCATGCTTTGGGACATGAGATAGAGATGAATACAGTGCCATTATAATTGACTACACTAGTTGGAGGTTGAGTTGACTTGTTTGAAATATAAAGAGACTATGATCTAGTGATGGGGCAACACCACTCTTGGTGAGATTTACTATGTTTATAGATAAAACCATATGATGTCATCCTTAGCATGGATTGGTTTTATTCGGTGTAGGATAACATGGATTGGTTTATGAGGCATGTGGTGTTCAATGATGCTGCAGGAGAGCTAGCAGTGTCTGTTGGAAAGGGAAATGATCAGATGGGTCAGAGGCATGTTACATACTTTTCAACCTGGATGAATGAGCTAATGCTAAGTTCATTAGAGATTTGGAAGTTCAAATTTCCTAAGGTTATAAAAGATTGCCCTGATGTCTTTTGAGAAGAGGTTTTAGTATTTCCCCCTCGATAAGAGATCAAGTTTAGGATCAAGATACAACCAGAAGAATATCCTTTATCATTGTATCCATATAGGATTTACTCTTTTGAGTTATGGGAGCTTCATATAAAGCCCAATAGTCTATTGATGTGTTGTTTTGTTCAGCCGCGTGATTCACTATGGGGTGCCCCAGTTTTCTTTGTGAATAAGTCTAATAGCAGTTTTCAGGTGTGTATCGATTATAGTCACCTAAAAAAACTTACAGTGAAGAATCACTATCCTCATCCACGTATTGATAATTTATTTGATCAATTTAATGGTGAAAGTTTGTTCTTAAAGATCGACTTTCGGTCAGGATATAATCAGATGTGTGTGAATTATGAGGATATCCTCAAGACTACTTTCTATTGACTTCATGGGAATTATGAGTTCATTGTAATGTTTTTCGGTGCGACAAATTATTTAGTTGTGTTAATGGGTTTTATGAAAACTAGTTTCCATTAGTTCCTGAATAAGTTTATGGTGGTTTTCATCAATTACATCCTTCTGTTTTCCACTTGTAAGGAAGTGCATGAAGAGCATATGCATCCCTTTTTAGAAGTACATCATCAACAACAAATGTTTGTGATGTTTTTCAAATTGTGAGTTCTATGATTGAGAAGTCCATTACATGGGTCATTTTATATCCTAGAAGGCAGTAGTTGTGGATCCATCATTTATAGAAAACGTTTTGTCTTTAGCAACCCCCAAGATAGTTTCATAGGTTCAAAGTTTCCTTCGTATCGTAGGATATTGCATGAGGTTTGTATCTTATTTCCCTCAGGATACAACTCCTTTGGTTACAATGAATTGGATGGATCAGGCATTCATGTTGACTAATCAGGGTCTGGAAACTTTTTATTATCTAGTGATGATATTGGTAACTGCTATAGTTCTTTGTCATCCAGTAGAGGGTGTTCAATTTTAATTTTTCTGTGAAGCTTCACATTTGGGGATAGGATGTGTTCTTATGTAGGAGATATTGGTCATTTCACATGGGTATCAAACATTTATTCTCCCTGAACATAACTATGCAACCCAAGATAGTATGATGGACATCATGGTGTTTTCACTGTAGTTGTGGAGACATTACCTCATTGGCGAGCTCTTTATGGATTTTACCAATCAGAAGAGCCTGAGGTATGTTTTCTCCTAACATGACATGAACTTGAAGAAGTAGAGGTGGATGGTGTTTATACAAGACTACAACTTTTAAATCACATATACACATAGTAAGGGGAATTTTTTAATGGATGCGCGGAGTAGGAAGTCATGTAGTGATGCAGTGTGTGAATCTTGTCTTTTTTGGAGAGTAATGGAAGAACATTGATCATTACATCTCGATGTGATAGATGATGGGGGAATTGATGTTTTTTTTCAGATGATGGTGCAGTCATCTCCATTATAGCAGGAAGAATAGTCCTAGTTGGGGATATTGTGGTGGAGGTCTAGAGAGACCATGTTCTTAGGGAGAGGCCCTTGATGTTTGGTTTAAGGATGAACAATAAAGAGTGTTATATCAGGGAAGTATTTTCATTCCTTTGGTGATGTGTGATAATTTTCTAAGTGTGTTTAATAGATTTATTTTAACAGCGCATCCTAGTGTGACAAAGATGTACCGAGCATTATGGAGTCAGTGTTGGTGGCCTAGTATGATGAATTCAGTTTCAATTTTTGTGTCTCAATGTTTGGTCTTCCAGAAGGTGAATACTTAGCACCGTGTTCTCAGTGGATTCCTCAGGACGGTGGATGTTCATCAGTAGAAGTGGGAGGACATCTCAATGGACATTGATAACTATTTACCTTGAGCTCAGGGATTCCATGATCTTATTTGGGCGGTAGTGGATCGTTTAACAAAATCACCCCACTTCATAGTGATCAAGGAGTCATTCCCAGTGGAAGTTTTATCAAGGTAGTATTGGGAGGAATTGGTGAGACTCCATGAAGATCAATTATGATCGAGATCCTTGTTTTACCTCTAGGGTGTGGAGAGGTATCCATGATGCTTTAATTTATTAGTTATGTCATATCACTGCTTTTGAACCATTCATGAATGGTCAGATAGAGTGGACCATCTAGATTCTTGAATACATGTTTTCCTCTTGTGTCCAGGATTATGGAAGATCATGGATGGGGAAAAGAACCTTAGTGGAGTTCACATACAATAATTGTTTTCACACCACCATTGGTGTGGAACCATTTTAAGTCATGTATGGCTGACCCTGACGTTCTCCATTATGATAGACTATTGTCAAAGAGTCATCAATTCTCAAGTTGTAACAGGTAAATAACAAGGAGAAGGTGGTTCAAATGATTCGTGAGAGGACAAAGGAAACACAGGATCATTTGAAATCATTTTCGATCAGATGATGATACATTTGGAGTTTTATGTTGTGGGTAATGTGTTTATGATTGTGTATCCCCATTGTGGGAAGCGTAGGACAGCTCGCGGGGGTAATCTTTCACTCGTATTTGTTGGGCCTTTCGAGGTGTTGGTACATGATGTAGCAGTAAAGAATCAGGAAGCACTTCCCCCACAGATGATTAGGTCACGTTATTTTTTCTAGGTGTCACATATCTTTTGTCATCGTCATGATGACTCTTACATCCTCGATTGGAATTATATGAACATTCACGATGATGCAACCTTCGAGGAGAAGCCTGTAGAGATCCAGGACCATATAGAGAAGCTATTGTGTGGGAATTCTATCCCATTTGTTCATTTTGTGTGGAGACATAGTGGCAAAGAGGAGAGTGCATGAGAAAATAGATAACATAAACTTTCCCAGTACCCTTATTTGTGAGATGTTTAACTCTTTAGGAAATTTTGTTCACTTGTGATTGGAGTCCTTTATTTTTTATTGGATGGATTTATTTTGTTTCATTTGTTTATTTCTCTCTTTTTAGAGGTATGTCGATGGGTGGTTGTTCTGAACCCTTGTATGTTTCCTTTTAGGTTGGTTTTGAATTCTCAGGGATTAGAATATTAGATATATATCTGATGTAATGTCCTGGACCTCTCCAGTCCACTCCTTTACTGAAATCTAGGACTGAAGTGTTTTGGGAGGTCAAGGTTAATTTTCCCCAAAACATTTCCAAATTTCCAGTTATGTGAACATTATTTCCAGATGTGAATAATATCAACAATGAGAAAGATGTGAACAGTGTCATCAGTGTGTTAGTTATAATGTCGTCGTTGGTTAGTCATTTGTATTGTTGGTGCTAGTGAGTCAATTTTTATTGTCAGCTTTGGAGAGTCATTTGTACAAACATCATTGGTGATTCATTTGTACTGCCAGTCTCAGTGATTCATTTATACTGTTGGCATGGGTGAGTCATTTGTAGTAACGACATCAGTGATTCATTTTTACAGACGGCTCTGGTGAGTCATTTCTACTATCAGACTAACGAAGTCAATGATTCATTTTTGATGTTGTTGTCGATGAGTCATTTATATTTTTGGCATCCGGGAGTCATTTGTCCTCTCAGTGTCGGGGAGTCATTTTTACTTAAGTGTTGGTAGGTGTATAGTGTTTCTAGCCTTTGGTAGGTGTACAGTGTTTCTAGCTTTCGCTTGTTGTACATTGATTCCAGCTTCCTAAAGTACCCCATTCCACGTTTACATTGACAAAAAATGAATTCAAGGCCTTATATTAAGGCATTAAAGGCTGATTCAAATCCCATAACTCTAATAATAATTTTCCTAGGGATCGAGATTCTTTACATGGTTGAAACACATGGTTTAATCCGATCATATATTAATGGAAAATCCTTCATATCTTAAACCATTTTTCTATTAAATCTTCTAAATGGACAAGATATCTTCTTCCCTTGTTCAACATTCTTATTCCCTCATGTGAGACACTCGAAAAATTCCTTATTACCAAAGAAGTTGTGTCATTTAACCTTAATCATTGGATCACTTCCCCTTGATGTCTCATCCTGGTTCATTCGTGCCCCTATTTTGGTGCAACCAAGTAGTATCGATCAACCATTGATAGAAGGTATTATATACCTCGATTCTTGTGTTTTCTTTGACCCATCTTCTCCCATTCCTCCTTGACATTTATTTCATACGGTCTCCATGTTTGTAATGTATATTTTTCTGGTTTTTGGTTGGTGAGGTCATGCGGTGGCATCCATGGGTGGATGCAGTTTTCGTAGGGGAGGAAATCGTGACCCATTGTGTGGGTCATTCTTCTGTAAACAATGTCAAGTACCTTTTGAGGTATGGGATTTGTGGTTTCTCTATTATTTTACATAAAACTATAGAGTTATCATGTTTTATCCCACTAGATCACGACAGAATTGAAATTGTAAATATTTAAACCTTGATAAATAAATTTGTATCAATCGTATGTTATTTCCTTTTTTTTCTCATGATAGTATGATAACTATGATTTTCATGATTATCATATCGTTCTTAATGTAAATTGGTAAAAAACATAAATTGGGATTGATTGTATGTTATTTATCAATTATGAAGAGGCATGTAAATGAATCTGGTTTTTTCTGTTGTAAATTGATTATGATCAACAGATGTAGAAAAAATGTTTAATTAATTTGTGATAGCTATGAAAACTTGCTGTTTATTTTTCTCATAGTAGGAACCTAGTAATAATGAATCGTAAAATTCAAGATAGATTAAAGTGGAACTAGATCGATAGAAGTTAATTCCTTGTAGGGTTCTAAGTTATCCTCTTTCTTGTAAGTCTAAGTTCATTCTTCTTTAGAGCCATGAGATCTCATTGAGTGTAATGGTATAATCCATTTTTTAGGGAAATTAACTTAGTTTAATTGTTTTCTTAGGTTTTGGTGATGTGTTATTTTCATGGATGGATGATGTGAGATCAGTGGGCATAGAGGTTATGTGTTTGTGGTATCATTTGATGCATAGAGTGGAGAGATGCATCAGTTTATGCATGTGGGTGTCAGGGAGGACACCTGAGATGATGAAACATTTTGGATATGAATGATTTGATGCTTAATGAATCGTTGGTTTTTTTGGGAAATTACATTCCCATCTACTCAAGGAAAAATGTCTTGTTACCCTCCTTCCAAAAATAAGTGAAGATGTGTGGGCTATGCCATGTTCTTTTTTTGTTTATTCTCTCAATGATGAATGAGCCTTCTCTCTTTCTATAGGTGGAAAATCCTCGACGGGTAGTTCACCTACTCACCATATTGAGAACCTTGTGTTTGGTAGAATTGAATTTTTTCTAGAATTCCTTGGAATATGGTAAATTAATAATGATATTAATGAATGACTAAATAAATGATGTTAAACCATGGGATTGGAACACAGTGTAAGGAAATGATGAGTTTACAATTTAGTGTCACTAAGGATCTTAGATGAAATTCTAATGAAACATACTATGGAAATGATAATGGATCATTAATGTTTAAATAATTAATTAAAATAAAGTTCAAAAATTAAGAAGGTAGTTATGTAATATAATAAATCAATTTAAATGGTTGTGTGCTTATAGAAAACCTAGTCTCATCACTCGTATCTAGGAATCCGAGAGATGTTAGCTGCAGTTGAGTCTAGGAATAGGTTATTCCCCTCGTGTGGTTTTAATCCATATTATACTTCATATTTTTTGTGTTTCTATATGATACTCCACAACATCAGTCAGAGAAACTGACACCCTAGAGGTTCAAAACCCTAGGGGTGTTTTCCTCAACATCTCGATGAGAGGATGGTTGGATTACAACCCCCTTTAGCCCCAATCACTTCTTATGGTATTTACTTTTGAATTTAGGGATAATGGTTATATTCATTATATATGTGTTTAGTGGGATGTAATGTCTTGTGGTTATTCACACAAATATATTATGGATATTGTTTCCAATGGACCTTTATAGGTGTAACATGTATAGGCTTTGATGGCATTAGGATCCTCACTCGGTGTATGGGCCGTAATTTCATGAGCTATAATGCTTGATGTATGAAAAATGTTATCAGATCTGTGGTAGCTCTTGGAAACTACCTATTTAATATGGTTATATGGACATGATGGTTCTTCCGCATCTGGTGTAGGTTGTGGTTCTTTTCTATAGTGTATGCGGGAAATCCATTTTGAGGATAGATGATTATGACGTGAGATGTTTGGGAAAAGTGGAAACACTGTGGGGGAAGTGGTAGTGGGGCACCCTTAATATTATTTATTAGATTATATAGTCCTGTATGAGATACTTGGTGAGAGTATCCATGGTGAGTCGGGGAGCATAGTATACCTCTTTAGGTGATGAGTTAGTTTCATTTTTTTCATTGTGCTTTCACATGCTTTATTTTTTCACTAGAGGATCCAAGGAAAATCCTACTATGTATACTATTATACTAACACTACCAATATCTAAACTATTTTTCCAACCACATGGTGGAGGATGGATATCTTGCTGGGTACAACTAGCTTGAGGTTGATAGAGCCGTTCGAGCATCATGTTCACTACAATTTTTACATTATTTTGGTACTTGCTGTTTCCACTTTCAATTTTAGTAGTTCTTGAATGACATTACATATGTTTACATGGTATTTATTTTATAATGCATAATGAGTTGTAGTTTGTGTCTACATTATAACTCTCATCTTGACATTTTCTCTTAGAGGGTAATGCCTCCCATTTGTGTGTTTAAAATACCCTCGGTGCTAGTTGTCAACTTGGGGCCTACTGGTGGGGGGATTCAAGGGTCACTATCTCCCATATAACATTGTTGGCCTAGGATTTGTACACTTCATGGGTAGGTGGTCATGAAAATTTAGTCATGATTAAACAATACATAGGTCCCTTAGTATGTAATGATCCTTAAACCAATGGGAGTTCCAGATGTGGGGCTTGTTGAGAGTAGTTGATTGGTTATATATGAGGAATGTGTAAATATTATAATATATGATTCTACTAAACTAAATTTTTATTTCCTTACTATATTTCATGGCGTATCATAGTTTATTTAATCCTTTTTTTATACTTTTATAATTTTTTAATTATTCTTTTCTATCAATCATATACCATTATTCACTTATATTTTGTACTTTTTATCACAACAGTATTTAAGGTTAATTTAGATTTATCAATTTTTTATTTACATTACATTGATATTTTCTTCTTAATAAGGACTATTTTTATGTTGATTAATTTTATGTACATTTTATTTAATTTATCAATTTTAGTTTTTTTCTTTTCATTGACACATATTTGGGGTGGAATTACTTTTAAATAATTTTTCAATAAAATAATATGAAATTATTGAAATTTATACATAAAAAATTTAATGAAAATATATGTATTTCCACTTCATCCAATTTTATATTTTAAATTATATTTTAAAAATATAAAATGTTTTATTATATTAAAATGATTGAATGATTTTTTTAATTTCATATTCTAAAATACTATTTGGGTATGTTTTGAAAATGAAAATGAATATAATACTAGGAACCATGATGTTTATAGTCACCCCACATAAAATATTCTATGTTTTTTGGTATAATTTTCTTTTTTGGTTAATTTTCAGTAATTTTATCACCCTTGGTGTGTTTATACTATTCTAGAGATTGATGATGGCCTGGGGTAACATTAAGAAGTCATCGATCATTGTTTTTTTAAATTATATTCTATATTCATTTTTCAAATGCATCATTATTTGTATCTGGTACATCTAAAAGGATTTTTTTGATTAGGTTGGATATTTATTCTTATTATACCACATTATCACTATTTTATTTGGATCTTACTAATTTTTTTATATATGTAAATCCATTGTATTTATGTATCATTGTAGAGTCATTATAGAATTTCATTATCAAATGAAAATGTTTTTATATTAATGTAGTGATTTCAAATTATTTTATTATAATTATAGGGAATTTATTTATCTAACAAGGATTGGGAAAACCCTGAAAATAATTTCATGTCCTAGCTCAAGTTCCCATATTAGGGATGACTTAAAAATGTTTGTGATGGTTCATTGGATACCTTTTAACCGAACAGTAATTTAGAGTAAATCATCAAAAATTTTATATAATACTATCTTTTATTGTTTAGTATTTATTCATAGGTCAACACAAATAAAAAATAGTTCACAAGATTTTTTGGTTCAGTAATGTCCTCATTCAAGAAGCTACTAAACCAATGAACTAATACATGTTGCCACATGACATCAAGAGAACCACCACATATTCCATAGGATTCCGACTAGATGTTAGGGCTTGATAGATCATGCGGGAAGACTATACCCTCATTATCAAGGTAATCCACAATAGATAATATATAGAATTAAGGAAATAATTAACAGTAATCCAAAAACATGCATTACTAACTGTTTCCCCAAACTAGGTACAAACCATAACCAAACAATAATTTTTTCATGTCATGCTAACTATGTTAGGGTGAAGAAATCCCATAATAATGAAAAAAACTAAATTTCCAAATAACTTTCCAAATGAATCTCCATATCCACATCCATGCACATCCTGAGTGCAAATCAACCCCCCATAATAGATCATTTTCCCTCATCTTAACCTGCAAACATAAAATCTTCTCAGGTACCCAATTGTGGCCCGAGTAAGGTGTGAGTATATCTTTTTTGGAAACCAAAAATAGTGACTACAAAAAATAAAATATAGGAACATTGTAAATTCTTGTGAAAATATATGTCTACAAAAATAAAGAGTAACAAAGTAACATTCAAAATAAATTATTTAACTAAACCATTATCATCATTTATGTGCATGCGCTGTGTGTTCTATTTATAGCGCAACAACCTAAAATGGTCAACCAATGTGTATTAGTAAATAAATAATTTTCCCAATCACATTATAAAAAACATCACACCAACACATTTATTACACATACCCGGGAGATTTATTCTATTTACTCTTAACTGATTTCATCACATTTAACTTGGAGCCTCTTTCCAGGTAATCATCCAATGAATTTGTTAGGGACTAGGGAATCAATGCGACTCGCTAACCACACATTCATGTGGTGGGGTTTTAGCCTCTATCCAACCTGACCCATGGGATATGAGCATCACTCAATAGTAATAACTACCAAGTCATATTCATATTCTTTCACTCCCCATTATACAAATATAAAATTGCACTGAATATGAAAAATACTTTCATATAACAGTTGAAATACTCTATTTCAACCACATTTCAATTCATCTCTATGCCTTAACATATTATCATATTACCTTACCAAAAAATGATCTATTTTTTATAATCAGTTAAATTGATTTAACCCACTATCATTTACCAAAATAAAAATTCATACCGTTATCGATATATACGAACAACCACAATTAGGGCCTTTCATTTTTTAAAATAAATTATAAATAAATATATCATTGTATCTATTTTATCCAAACAGTTTCATGTAACGAATCTCAATTTTCCATCTTTGGGATGGTGGAACACCCCATCAGTGTCTCTAAGACCATTCTAATCAACCATAATGCATCCCACAGGTATCATGATGAGTCAAATTCATCATTTATTGATTTTTTTAAAATAATATGAATGGAATAAAATGAAATAGAATTGAGAACAAAAAATTCAACTAAAAATAAACAAATCAATATCAAGGATATGGAATATAACTTTTAGTCAACCAACCACAATTCTGATGTTAAATTATCAAGTAATCATGGAATTTGACTTTGATTCAACCACCCTTCAAAAACCTGACAAATAATTCATTTGAAAAAGATGTATATAGGTCTTTGTTAGAAGAATAACAAATATACAAGACCTAATATGGATAGAAGAAGGTAAATGGTATTGTATTCACCTGAAGCTTCAATATACACACAAAAAAACTCCAAATGGCCAAGAAACCATGGAGATTGACCTAAGGGAAGCCTTGGGAGTTTTGATATGTTAGTTAGATTGTGGGAGAAGAAATGACGAGATACATATTGTAGATCACATTAATCCAAATGGGGGAGGGTAAAGAATACATTTTAATGAAGAGCAGGGTTTGGCTACACTATTTTCCAAATAGTGCACCAACCTCTATCCAAGATGGGCTAGGTCACATGGTTACCCAAGAATTCCATATAGTTTTAAAAACCATTCCCCATCCATGGGGAATGGATTTGTCCAATCCATCATGGTTTGGCCTTCCCCCATTCACTGATTTCTTAACCATTCCACCATCCTCCTCGCTAGAACATTTTTGGATCATAGTTATGACTATCCATTCGTTAACCATTCTACATTCACAGGATGGAGAAATTTCCCTTATTTTATTTCTTAAATCCCCCTGAGACACCCCTGGTTTTCTTTATACATCTAGTAATCTATATATTAAATACATATAATGGATTTAAATAAGAATTTTAATAAATAATGTACCTCCCATAATTTTGGTATCTTACGAACTCCATACCTTATAATGGTTCGTCCACGAGCCACCCTTCCATGCATAACTATGCTTCTGACGTAATGAGATTTGGCCACTGAGCACACATATCAATACGTCTTTTCCGTAATCCTTCATGGTCAATTTTTTTCTTCCAAAAATCTCAAACTTGAGAGTCACATTCTTTCCCCCCATGACATTCTCTCCAGGATCCCTAATAATTATTAGATTATCCTCAATTGACACATCATGAACAACATAAAACTTGTGAGATGGGTCAGGTTGATAATTTAAAAGATGAGACACATGAAAAAAATTATGAATGCCAATTTACCACTATGGAAGATCCAATTGGTATTCCAATAGTCTGATCCTCCCAACTATCTAAAAAAAACCATATATCTGAGAACCGACATACATTGTTTATGAATCCGATGGTGACCCAACCATGGTGAATCTTAGAGAATAATATAATCACCCACCATAATATCAAGAAGTCTAAAATTCATATTCACATATGACTTGTACCTATGTGGAGTTATTTCCATAATTTTTTGAATGAACTATTCATGTTCTAATGTCTCATCCAGAAGAATTAGTCCTGAAAACATGGATTCCACACCTTCTATCCAAAACAATAGATATCTACATGTTGTACCAAAGAGTGCCTCATAAACCTCAATATGAACATAACATGCGAACTATTTTTGTAGAAAAACTCAACAAGTGACAAGGGATTCTCCCACGATCCACCAAATTCCCAGAAAAAATCCATCTTCATGTCCTCTAGTACCTGAATAGTACATTATATCTTATTGTACATCTGTGGGTAATGATATATACTAAAATATTCTGGGTACCAAGTTCCTTCTATAATACCTCCCAAAAGTGTGATGTAAAACACATATCACCTTCTAAAACTCTAGTCCATGACAGCCCATTTAACAACACTATCTCCTAAACATACAACTCACCCAACTGATCCAAGGTAAATGTCTCTCAAATAGGTAATAAATTATCCACCTAAGTCAATTAATACACAAAAACCCATATTACATCATTATTTTGAGGTGTGGTTGAAAGAGGAATAATGAAATCCATCTTTATCTCATCCAATTTCAATTTTATAATGGGTTGTGGCTGCAAAAAATCACTCAACTGATGTTGCCCATCCATCACCTTCTGACAATCAAGGCATCATGCCATGAAACCAACCACAAAATTTGTTATCTATAAACATGAATTCATTCTATAAAGATCATGAAACATCTTGGTGAATCCAACATTCACCACACAATCCAATTGAATAAACTATTAAATCAACTCTTCCTGAATACATTATTGGTGGAACCACATGTCCGCTATCATAAATTATCCTATACTAACCAATATCCCACCTAGATGGTTTCTACCCACCTTTTTATATTTCCACTAAAAATACATATTTTGGATCTTCGTGCTTCCTCTCATTTATCTAGATCAAAAATTGTAGATTCAACTGAAAAAGTTATATGGGTAATCTTCCCATACCCCTCTTACACCTAGAGAAGCATCTCCATGAAGAATTACTTAATTCTCCACATAGAGATGGATATTAGAACCACATAATTTTGAGTGTTCTACCTGAAATCAACCACAACATTGTTCCCATTTCCGATTGTGTATTCCTACATAACCTAATAATATTCATGTAATAAACCCATCATCACTATTGAGTAATTAAATAACACTGAGATAATTTGTACGTAAGGATTTCATGATTGGTTTATATCGTGAAAAACTTTTAAAAAAATTAGTGCAACGAATACTATAATGAATAAACCATCAAAACTAACTAGTGATCTTGTGTAGGGTAGTTTCTTACATGACGCCCAGATTCTTGTGACCCAAATCTGATGAGTCAAACTTCCTACATCAAAATTTCCCCAATAATAACACAAAACACTTCACAGAACAAGGTATACCCCAATCCTCAAACAAGTAATATCAGAGTTGATGTGGTATTCCACCACTTCATTATCTCTCTGAAAGAATTCAATCATTTTGTATACCATTCACACTTGAATACCATCATTTTAAAACATGACTGTAGTGATTCTATATGGTAAAACTATTTAATAATCATTCATTAATAAACCAATGCCAGTAAACATCATACATTAGAAAAATTATTGGGTTGATCCCATGATACAACTACCATAACACTCCTCGGGTCTATTAACACACCTTCTCCTGATATGATGTTGACAAAGAAATGAACCAAGTCAATCTAGAAATGACACATGGATAGATGGAACAATATCCTATGATCACTTATAGTACTCAGGATGATGTCAAAAGGGTTTTCATAATCATCATGAATTCTAGAACAAACCATGATTTAATCAAAATTGAGAAATAATATCTTATCAAGTTATGGGTGAACCCAGTCACGTTTAAGAGAAACCATTTGTAGTATAGTAAAAATTCCATATCCCCCCATCATCATGTATAATAGAAACCATTTGTGGTCTTAGGTCAACCAATTGTTGTCAGAACATCCCTCCACCATGTTCTCATATGTCCCATTCTCTATGATGCAAATAAGTATCCCCTTCATTGGACATGGATATTACCCTACATTGGTAATAATCATAGTGTCCCCGGTTAATATCCATAAAAACCATTCCAAAAGATAGATCAATACCTCACATCTCAAGTAAAATCATGTTCCATAGGAAACAGTACCCACCTACTTTAATAGAACATCCCATACATTGCTTGATATTTTACTCTTAGGATCCTGATGGTTTACCAATTGAAATATCCCCACATATACATTCCACTACTAGACCCAACATAACCATATATTGGGTAGATATTAATGATTTTGAGGAACCTATGTCAAATATTGAACTAGTTAACATAGAATCTAGAAGAATTATACCTGAAACAATCGATGGTTTAACATTGCCACCTCCATAGATAGGGTGAAATGCATGAACTAGACAAGTCCATACTAGAAGGGATATTTTCTGACTTATTTGTACTTCATGTACTTATGGATAAGGAAACCATTATCCTAGATAAAAATTTAAGCCACCCCGGCTAGTGAATCTCGTAGTGCTTCAAATTCCTTACAAATTTGGGGTAACTGAACCCCTTACTGCACTCTGAATGGCTCTCAGCAATCCGTCAATTAACAACTATTGAGGGTTACCACAGAAACTATGATCATTTCACATCCTTAACACATTCAACGCTAAACTAATGGTTAGGGAAACTTACCCCACATATTTTGTAGCATACAGAACTAATATCAGAATACTTGGTTGGTGCCATTTGAAACATTATTGTTTTTCTAACTACATTTTCCATCATTTCCCTGATGGTGGATCACAAAAAGATACTTCAAGACACCAAAAGTTTCACCACTGGGTCACCCAACTGAAACTAAATACCACCCAAAAAAGACTCCATGAGGATTCCCTCTATGATAAGTTCATGATCCATCACATCTAAAAACATCTTTAAGAGTAATATATTTACTCAGGACATGAATCGAGGAATAAATCTATATTGGAAACATATTTTCATAAATTCCTTACCCATAATGAAATATAGAAAAAAAATTTAATAGTTTGACAAATGGAATTCATAATCCATCACTAACATAGTCCCCTACGTAATATTTATAAACTCATCAGCCTTGTCCTGCCAAATGGTCTCCATATAGTAATGGTACATAATCATTTCAAGGAAACTATTCTACATTATATCCTTTACCTGGTTATTCTAAACCAAGATGTCCCAGAAACACTTTCCCTGGAATTGCAACATGATGGTTTTCATCATTTATTTCTACTAGAGAAGACTCTAAATGTGATCAAGAATCATGTTGATAAAATATATATATATCCTGAATGCCTCTCTAGAACCATTTATAGTAATGATCAGAGGGTGATAGAGTTGAAAGTTCATACTCAGCTCAAACATGCTCATGAAAAGCCTATATGGGTCTCATTCCATCATCTGCATAAAAAGTGTGATGTTCTCCCATTACTACTCATATTCTCTATTTCCATGGATCAGTGGGGTATCTTTCTCCACTTTTGAGGGATAATACATTTTGGTATCTTATTTTCTCCTAACCAAAAAATGACATTATGGTAGAAGTTCTCTGTAATTCCAAACATGATTCTTTGAATGCATAACATAATGATTCCACAGTTGACATAAATTAAGGCTTACCATTGGGCATATACAACCAATTCAAAACACCCTATCCCTATGAACATTATCACACCTAAAACACTACCTTCCAACAATCCCAACAATTTTCCATGGTCAACATGGGTGAAATAAAATAAAATGGTTATGATCTATTCATTTTAAACTATTTCCATTAACAACATGTTAAAACCAAGATTTTAACTCATGTTTATCTTTTCATTAAACAAAATTCTTTAACCATTCATTCAATTTAATGATTTTCATTATCCTTATTAGCCTATGTTTTCATCAAATTTCGATGAAAGTGAAATACCTTCTCCCCATGATGTTTCACTCATCCCTCCCATGTGTTCCTTCAATGACACATGTCACCTAAATATCCTGGTTCGTATAATGATGCATTAATGAAGATCGTTGTTCCATTTCATACAGGATTAATATATAATAAAATAGGTACATCCCTCATTATTCACATCACGGAATGGTGATATATCATTCAACTATAACAACACAAAAAAATGACATCAATTCCCACCCTCAATATAGGGGTTTACCTCTTACATGTTATAACAACTCCGACACTCAATATCATTATCATGGCTCGAAACATCCTAACCATCAGTCTATAATTCTCAAATATGAAGGAAAAAAAATACCTCCTCTAATATGACATAGTAAAATCCCTATATTGGAAGCCACTAAAATGGAGCCCCGAGCCGAGTCACCATATGACCTCAAGAGAACCTCCTTGTATGCTAGAGTTTTCTCACTAGCTGTGAACATCTGGTAGATAATGTGGGCGGACTATTCCATCATTATCAGGGTCATCCACAATAAATAAAAAAATAATGGAAAAATAAAAGGTAGAACAAAAAATATATTACAAATCAATTTCCAAAATTTGGTACAAAATACACCAAAATAATAAATATGTAATGAATTTTTAATATTTCCATGGAGAAGAAAAACCAAAAAAAGATCTGAAACCCCAAATAGGTCCTAAATCAATTTTCATAACTTCATCCATGCTCATACTTGGAGAAACTCAACCCCTATCATATTTCATTTTCCATGATCCTAACCCTAATCTATATAATATTCTTAGGTTAACAATGGTGTCCCAAGTAGGGTTTTATCACAATTTATTAGGTCACCACCAACTATGGCTACAAAATAACTAGTTTAAAAAGATAGTGTATGAATGTGCTAGTATATGACAAATAAACAAGGAGTAACAATAATACATTAGTAATTAATTATTTAACTAACTTGTTATAATCATATAATTCAATGTGTTAGGTGTTCAATTAATATAAAAATAGTCAATGCTAGTCAACCACTACACATAAGTTAATATATCATGTTACCAATATTACTTAGAAAAACATCAATCCAGAACATTTATTACACATAACATGGAACATAATGCTAGATAATATCATCCAGGTTTATCCAAATTAATATGGTTTTGTAGTATATTGAATCAAATAAGGTTTCCTCTAAGGGTGGAAATCATCATTATGACTGCCTAATTGTTTAATCTTGTGATGGGGTTTAGAGCCTCAGTCCATCTCGACCTGTGGAAGTAGAGCATCAGTAAATACAAACAACTACCAATCCATTTTTACATGTTTACATTCACCGTTATCAATATTTACAAAATCTCGAAACATAGAATATCATTTCACAAAAAATTCATTCTACTCTACTCAATCAATATTTCAATTTTTCATCATTACATAACTCATTAGCATATTCCTATTTTAAAATATTATCCATTTTTTAAAATGAAATTAATTCGTTTAACACATCACATTGTCCCAATAAATAACCTATAAAATTATAGATGTATTTACACCAAACAAATTAGGGCCTTTCATAATTCAAACATACGTGGCACAAATATATCATGTACTCTATTGTATCATAGCAATCCCTTGATGATCATATCAATTTTCCTTTTTTTGGGAGGGTGCAACACCCCATGCATGGCACAATGATCAGTATATTCATCCTCGATGCATCCTATGGGGATCATGAGAGATTTAATTCACTATTTTATAAAATATGATCATAGGATTTAAATTCACAATAAGAGATAATAAAAGTAACCTCAACACATAAAAAATCTATTTCAAGATAATAAAAAATTACATGTAGACCCCCTAACTATATTAAAAATGATGATAACATTTTTAACAATGTTATTTGAATCATACTTAGCCACCCATTCAAGCCCCAACATATAATTCGATAAAAATAATGATTTTATGTATTTAGAATATGAATAAAAATTAAAATCCTTGATTGATAAAATAGAAGTAATAGTAGTGTAAGACTCATCAAGATCTTTGATCTCCACCCAAAGACACTAAAATAGCCTTGAAATGAAGGAGATCATACCTTTGGATGAATATGGATTTTTTTCATCACTACACATTCTGGAGAAGAAAACATTAGATAATCGGGTACCACATGTAAATTTCTATGGGTAAAAAGGTTGAATTCCCTATTATAATGAGGTTCACAATTTGGGTGCATAGTTTTAAAATTGTGAGCCGACTGCGGGCTAGACTCTATACAATTGGGTTTTGGTTGTTGGTTACCTTGGAATTCTGAACATATTAGAAAACAATGTGTCAATCATGAGGAATGGCTCAGTCTAAGAATGCGTGTTTTGTCCTTTCCCCTTGCATATTTTCCATAAATATTCATCTTCCTCTTATATAGCATGGTTTGAGATCTTGTTTACGACTATCTACTCACCAACCATGCAACATTCACAAGATCATCAAATTTCCATTGATTCTTATCTCGTTCCCCAGAGACACCCCTGAGCATCCTTATAGTCTAGGTAAAATTTATATTAAATAAATTTATGGGATTTAAGAAAAAATTAATCATGAACAAACATTGATGAAGTTCAGGATCTTATAGTTTCACACATTACTTCCTTCCCATACATAAGAAAATCATGGATAACACAACATCATCATGAAACAGCTCTGTTAGATAGTCAATCTCATTAGATTTCGTTTTAATTGATGGATTCCAATAAATTTTATTTTAAATGATTAAAAATCACTATATTATTTATTTCTAATTCTAAAAATGTATGGATTCTTTTAATTATTTAATTGGTAATCCATTTCTAATAACAAAATAATATTTTTAAAACGATATTTCAATGTAACTATTTAAAGAAATGAAAATACTTTATTATAAACCCAAATTGGAAAATAAATGTATTCATACATATCAATATGAATCCAATGTATAATTTATACTAACTTATATAATTTAATGTCTTCTAAAAATTTTAATTAAAAAATATCCACATGAGTTACCTAGGAGGGATAAATAAACAATCCCCCTTTTAAAGACAAGAAACATTTATTAGTGCTAGTTAACCATCAAAAGAAATTCTTGTATACCCATGGATACATTAGAAAATAGGTACCTAAATTTCATTACAACTATAAAAAATAATATATATAAATAATAATAAATTATTAAATTCAATCTAATAACCAAAAACATTCCAATAATAATGTAGAATAAAATAAAATAAATAATTAAAATAAACATATGACACATTAGATTCTTGTATGAAAATTTATATAAGAAGTTAAACAATTAAAATTGTATCATATATTAATTTAGAATATAATAATTATATTATAGAAAAATGATATAACAAATTAAAATAATTTAAAAATTTATATTTCGAAAATTGAAAATAATTATTGATGAACAATTAAAAAAAATACGTAATCATAATAACATTAAAATTATTCTATAGATTACATAAATTAAAAAAAATTATACATAAAATCACATAATATTTATTCTCAACAATACCTCTTACATATTTTCCTTTAATCAAGAATTTACATTATATATATGATAGTTTAAATATAGAAATTATTCCTATATTTGTGGAAAATTCATATATTATAAAATATTCTGAATATAACATATTTATTATTTAATTTTTTTAATATATATCATCATAAAATTATTTTAAATGGATTTAATAATTACTAAAATATAACATTTAATTTGAATAATTATAATAAAATAGTCTGGAAATTTCATTATATAGGATAAAAAATCAATTATAGTTTTACTTATTATATAAGCTATTAAATAATATAAATTAAACAATTAATTTTAATATATTCAGTTTAAATATAAATGTTACATAACTAAAAATAATTTTAAAACGTTTTCTAATATTAATAATTAATTTCCTTGAATTTTTCTTATTAAATTTTTCTTTAATAAAACTAATCTTTAATAATAAGAAATAGATAATAATTTTTTGTATAATCATATTAAAATTTTAATTATGGTGGTAGAAGTCTTTTCATATATTTATAAAAAATTAAACATTAGTTAATTTAATTTATTATTTATATTACTATAAATATAATATTCTTATATATATTATCATATGATAACTGATATATCATAAATTTTTGAATTCCCTTTTGTTTATCATGTAGTATGATATAAAATCCATGACCTATGATATCACATATGCTCGATGAATTAATATTTAAATACATGAAATAAAATTTATAAGATATCACAATATTCAATTCAACATGAATGGATTGAAGACCACATCTTTTTAGACATCTATATAGTTCTATATTTTATGCAAAAAATGAACTAAATAGTTTAAAAAAACGATGTCCAGTTTAATATAGAGTTTGACTACACTATAAATGGATATCACCCAACATATATCCAGATCTTGATCAAATGTGGTCTATCCTTATTATTGTTTTGTAACTTTATATCAATATTTTTAAAATTAATCATTTTTTGTAGATTGATTTCATTTTTTACTAATCATGGTGATTACTTGATTTTGTTATTGAGTTTCTATGGATTAAATAACACTAGTACAACATATAAAAATAATTTATAAAACTAAAATTTAATGAACATCTTGTATTGAAATGGACACCATGTATATAATAAATGAGGATCTTGTGCCTTCAATAGATGATTCTCGGTTTCTATCATCAGTCGGTGCTTCAGAAATACAACTGTGGAATTTCCGCAATAATTCTCTAGGAATTGGAAGGCCATGTGTTTTTCAAAATCACCCTCCATAAAATAGGATGATCTTTATATCCATGATATTCAAGCACATAAAATTTAAAAAACTAAATTAAGATAATTATTCAAGAGAACTGATAGAAAACATCACTATAGACTAAAAAACAGAACAAAACCATCTAAATTTATAGATGTTATTGTATATATCGTGATAATGATCCTTGAGTATACATGTTTTGAAAAGTAAATCATGCAATATAATTTTATTTAAATATAGTTTCAATTATTATAACCATCGGCCAATTTCATTCAACAATACATTTCATTATAAAAAATGATTCCTATGAATAATATCCATGGAAAAATATATAATGGTATTATTTATTATTTTAAATTATTTATAAATTAAATATTATTTCATTTAATCATTCAATATGGTAAAATAAACCTTATTAACAATCAATTTCATATATATTATAGGGAAATTATTGAGAATGATATCACAAATCATACCATATAATACACCTATATCATACATTTTTATATATACAAACACAAATCAAATGTATATATAACTCTAAAATATTACCAACTATATTTATATATGATTGATTGGTATGATTTTAAATGAGATTCCAAAATGAAGAAATCATCAAATCTTCTTGTTATAATACATTTTTCACAATGTAGTTTTGATTTTTTTTAGAAATTTATATATAATGAATATTTTATTTACTTATATATATATGTTAGATGATATATTAACTGTTTGATAAATTTTGTTTGATATGAATAAATATTTACATTGAAATTAAAAAATAATCCTTGTACCTTAAAAAATATAATTATTTTAAATAATATTATGTTAACTAGATTTTAATAAATAAAAATCATTTATCATAATGTTATATGTTTTTATATAAAAGATAAATTTATTTTAATAAAATTTAGAATTTATTTAAATTGTTTTGATTTTTTAAAATATCAAGAAAAAACTATTGTATGGTGAATTTTTCATATTTATATAATGATATAGATTATTAGTATTATAGTAAAAAAATAAATTTTCTCGTACAAAGTAATGTTAGTGTTGTAATTATGCTGCAAGTTTTTGAAACAATTCTTGAAAATTAGTTAAATAATATTCATTTAATGTGTAAAATAATGTATTTAAAAAAATTAAAATTATTTTCATAACTAATAATTCGTTTTTTAGTTCATAAGTTATAATTAATTATATTGAATATATATATATATATATATGATTCTCTACAGAGAATATACTTTTTTGGATATTTCATTCTATTTGGTTGTGTATAAATGTCATGATAAGATGTATTTCATAATTGAAAAAAATTAAGTTTTAATGGATGTCAAAATATTAACATTTTTTTCCGAAAAAAAAGTTAATGAACGTTTTTTTATGACTCCCCTCAATAATGGATACATAAACACCCCGCCACATTCCCATTCTCTAAACATTGAAAATATTATACTTTGATAAAATATATATCCAAATACCTCATTATACTATTTTTCCTTGTTCATAACGAATTTTTATAATCAATTCAACCTCTGATAAAGGAATGAGTCTCAATCCAAAAGTGGTCACTCAAATAGAATGGAATTGGTTCCCAGGTCCCTCTAATCATTTATATATGATTTATTTTCCCTTAAATTATTCTAAAAAACATAAATTTTAATCTCGTATTGTATCATAACATTATGGAAATCATTTAGATCCATTATAGATGAGATATTACACATTAATTTGGAGTAAATATTTTTTATGAAATCACTCTTTCAATGTATGGGTTTCGATAAAACCATTGTATATTTATTTAGAATCTTATATTAAAACATATATAATTTATGAAAACCATATGATTTCATCCTCTGTGTATTTATAACCTATATTTTTTCTAAGACCTATGGGTCATGTAATATCAATGCCTATGGTCCTTATAAGGGTTCCCCCTTATCACTTCAAAGGGGGTTATAAAAATCAATAAAAAAGAAGGCCTTCAGGCAATTCAGGATTATGTTTTCATCCAAATGATAATATATTTTTACTCTGATATTTATTTTAGACTCATATATTAATTATTTTTACATCTATAGTAATCAATTATACAAAATTTCATTCAAATGTGGTAGTTTTATAATACAATGTGAATGGTAATGTTTTATTTTTACATATTCAAACTCCATGATTTTCTTCAATCACCTATGTTTTTTATTCTGATGGAATTAGATAGAGGAATGAGGTTTTCAATTCAGAGAGAGGATATGTTTTGGATGGATTTTTTATTTTTAGAATATTTTTTATTGTTACTCAGTGGGTTACATCAAGAATTTTAATATATTATATATAGGTTTAATATGGTTTTTGTTAGATTCCATAATTAATATGGTTAACTTTTTGAGGTTGGTGTTTTGTTATGCAGTTTTCCTCAAGGATTTCAGACCATCTCTTATAATGGAACATATGTTATGTAGTGTGTAGTGATATTTTTTATGTCATGAAGGGGAATAATTTAGTATGGTTAATCTTATTAAATGGCCACCACACTATGGTGAGGCATATTACTCTATCGAAGCCATGGGTTGAGATCTAATTTATTTATAGTTTTCGATGATTATTATTCCATGATATCTATCTTGTATCATTTTCCATTTATGGGGTTGGTCTTTTTTAACAAAAAAACCATGAATTATGTCTTGATTCTTGGGTTTTGAGAATAACCGGATGATATCATTTATTTTACCATTATTTACCTTATCAAAAATAATATATATTTTTATTCACCTTGTGGAAATGTGGAATTATATGAGAGGATAAGAATATGATCATAAGTTTAGGGGAACAATGTATAATAATATTTTGAATTAAATTACGACATTTTTATAATATATATATTTTTTAAAAATGTGCATCTTGATATTATTCTACTCTATTATTCTCCTATCACACCAATGGTTATTCTAGGATCATTTTCTGCTGGTCCTAAACCATTGGGAATCATTATAAAGATCTTTAAACTTGTAGTGATTCATTTTTTAACTCATTAATACTTTTTTAAATTCTATTCCATTTTTCTTGTCTTCATTCTTATAAAGTAATTTGTTAGGGGCTCTATGTATCATATATTCTTCAATTGAGTTAAGTAGTAATTTTATTTTAAAATACTGTAACATAATTCAAATTGATTTATTTAGAATTTTTTTAAAAAATGAATTAGAATTTTTATTATTATTACTGGATGAAAATATTTTCATTATTTAATTAATCATTTCAAAAGTAACTCTGTCTGTTTCTTATTTATATTTTAGTAACGGTTGTCTTTTTTGTAAAAAGAATAAATACATATTTACAAATTCACATAGTTTAATGGAATTATTGGTTTATATGAATGAAATTAATATATATGAAACCTTCATCTAGAAACAATATATATTTATGAAATAATGTAGAACATTTTAAATATTATATTTTGGATGTGAAAATTCTAGTCTTCAAATTTTTAAAATTATGGCTTTATTCGTATTGAAATAAATACAATTTCTGTTTTTCCTTACTATTAATTTTTAACACAATTAAATGATGTTATTTATTAGATTAAGATTTCAATATGTTATAAATTATATTATAAAATAACATCTATTCCATGTTAATCATACTTAAATGTGATTTTGGTAATAATTCATTTCTTTTAATAAGAAATATTTAAAAAATCACTATATTTTCGGGACATATATAAAATAAATATTACCATATTTTTATTATGTATCAAGTAAAATTGATTCCATAATTTTAAAGTAATTAATTAATATTATTTAATTTATTTATCCTATGTTTGTTTCCTTAATGAATTGTAACCATTCTAAATATTGATTACCTTTACGCATATAAGATGAGTTATAATGGTTAAAATAAGAGGATAAAGCCTTAAGATTACCAAAAAAATATGAAATACCAATTGATTATAGGATATAAATTTTTAAGATTCATATTTAAAGTTTTTAAAATTTTCACCGACTTTACTTGAGTTATATATATTTTATATCAATATATTTAAATTTTTTATAATTTTCTCATCACCCTCACTTATAAAAGGGATAAAAATCTCCTCTCTTCTCCACGAATTTTGAGACATGTAGCTAAACACTTAACATCAAATGTATCTTACCATATTTATTTTTATCAACATTGAGGTTCTAGGATTTTGAAAATTACACTTCAAGGTATCCAATTTTGTAATCCAAAGGAGGTTTCCAAAAATAAGTTTGATATGTATTTATAGAGTATTCTAAAGATAAATTATTATAAAAAATAATAATTTTTTTCAATATTTCTGTTTAAAATCTTTAAAAAGTTATACTTAAACTATTTATATTTAGTTATCTTAATGGTACATCAATTTTATATATGCATTCCATGTTATGTAAAATGATGTCATCACATCTGTTTAAGTACAAACTTTCATCTCCCTATAGTAGTGTACTTGTTTGATCAACCCAAAAATTATGTGGATATAAAGAATACATTAAATAATATATATGATATTAAAGTTATAATTATTTTATTGGAAATATAATTTATAATCATCCTCCTTATCTGTAATCTATTCTGAAATTATAGTGTCCCATGTATATACGTGTGGACTACACCCTCCAAGATGTGATGAAATTTGTTTATTTATTTTATATTTACATCATTGTTAAAAAAATATATATTTACAAAAATATGATATTTATGATATTAATATGTTTCATTAATTAGTAATAATTATATAATTTCTTCAAATTTTATCCATTAAGAAAATGAAACTATAATTATGTTGATGTGGGGATTACCAACATTGCAAGTGACATACTTCTTTTATTTCATATCAATATGAATGAATGTTTATAAAATTAGTAAAAATGAATAAAAATTATATTAATTAAATTATTTAAATAATTAATGTGACTTAAACATTTCATAACACCTCTAACCCTGCTCAATATAATTATTATTATTTGGATAAATATATTGGAAAATATTATGTTATGAACCAAAAAAGATATATATAATGAATAAAAGTAAAATAATTATAAAATTTTAAGAAAACACTAATATAAATATATAACATATTAATAATGTATTTTTGAAATTATTTTTTTATAATTTAGGATTATATAATGAATCCCTGAGACCATAAATATATTTTAATTTGTTTTCATATTCTATCCACTACATTCTACCATTTTTATCTTGTCCACAAAATTTATTTTATATGATGTATATAATTCAAATTTAAAATATTATATTTTGAATTATAATTTATTCATGGTTTATAATTTTTTATGTCATGATTTTTAAGGTGTTTTGATTAAAATTCATTATATTTATAAGTTTCGATTATAAAATTTCACTGTTATTTTTTATTCTTCATGATTAAATTTACATTAGAGGGAAGATAAGTTGTTTCCTTATTATAAAACATAAATAATATTATACTATTCTAATTTCATGGGTTTATTTGTTTTTTAATTGATATAACTACTTTTTAGTACTAATTGAATAAAATGGTTAAAAATATACCTCATTTAAATTTGTTGGTTGATAATATTTTTATCCCATATGAGTATTTTATTTCAAATGGTGTAATGTATTTTTAAATTAAAATATCTTTTTTTGTTAAAATTATTTATGGAAACTCTTTAATTTCATTATTGGGAGAAAAGAGTTATGGGATTAATTATTTATGAATAATTCATTTGTAATTTTTAAAAAATGGTGAAATCAATGTTTTTTTAACATATACGGCGTGAAAAAATTGTCTCGACTTAATGGGAATTAGGCACCTTTTACCTTACTAAAAAAATGATTTTTTCTATGAAAATAAATTAAATCATTTTATTTGTTTCTTGTTAATTTTTTAGAAGGAAAATGAATTATTTTCTAAAAGCATTATATGAATTTTGAAAATTATTCATCACTTAATTATTACAGTAAATCTATAAACATTTTAAGAAAATATATTTTTAATGATTCACTACGATTTTATTCTATAATAATAAAATTAGTTTATTTTATTTCAAACAGAAAATTCTAATGAATTTTTGTTATTATATCATCAATTATTGATTTTGGGATTATTCATTATTTTTATATCATTCACATTCAATTGAAAATTTTCTCTATCACTCGTTATTATTTAGTAGAACTTATTTTTCTTCATTATAATCATATTTTTTTAAATGTATACATTTATTACATTAATATTTTATTAAACCTATACCATTTTTATATTTATTATGAGTTAATAGATATGTATTCAGAAAATTTATTTCATTTGGAGGACAAATATTGTTATTCTTTTTTCATTACTCAATATAAATATATAATGACTAAAATGGAATTTATCTTATGTTTTACATTTTTGATTACATATTTGAGAAATTAAATTTTCATATATAAATTAATGGTTTTTTCTAGTCAATGATTGCATGTCAATTCTTTTATATGTCAAATGAGGTAAATAGTTTGAAAAATTATTTATGTATTTGGTGTATACCTACACATTCTATGAAATTTCAGGGCACAAAGCTATAAAATAAAATTTTATGATGTGTTTGTATGAGGATTTTATTTATAGATATTGAAATATAAAATTATTTAATCACATCATTAATATTTCAATTGTTAATATTCAAACCATTTTTATGTATATATTTTCAATTAGAATATTTTGATGCTCTTGTTTAAAATTAATTTCAAATGAATTGATTATCAACTCTTCTATATTATTAATTGATCTTATAGAATTTATAGATTATGTTATGTAACTTACCAAAATAAAAATATTACCTCACACATTATTATGATTTCCTTTCCCTATGATATAATGAGAGGAATGCTCAATGTTCATTATGTATGAAAGATTAGTAATGAATGAATCCTTTACTTTTTGAGTATGATATGTAAAAAATGATTGTATCTTGTCTATAGTTACTATTGAATAGATTAATTAATAATGATTCTAAGGAATCTATTTATAATAATTTAATAATTTAAACAAATTTTTTTTGATAATGTATTTTTGGTTTTTCATTTTGCGTCATATGACATTTAGTATGACCTATGGAAGTTATATTTTATAATAACATTCCGAAAATGAGAATTATAATAAATCACTAAAATCATCAAAATAATTTGGATATTTTTATGTTTGTTAATAATAATCCTTTTTATGAAATAAATATCTATGTTCCCATATTTAGATGTGGATAGTTGTGGATGAAATTGAAATAATTTCAATATTAATATTAAGTGTATGAATTTCCATTATTATAATGTAAATATATTATGTGTTGGAGATGATAAGGTTGTTACCCTATGGGGAGAAATATGTTGTTTATGAAGAATACATAGTTTATTATAGATAAACCAATTGTTCCATAGCACAATTAACCTATGATGGACTAAAATCGGAAACCGAATCCTCCATCCTTTAATGGAACTACTAATCCTTTTTTAGTTGAGAAATAGATTGAGAACCTCAAATGATATTACTGGAATTGGAATTTAATGAACTAATAATTTTAATTCTATACGTATATTATTAAATGTGAGAAAATAATCAAAGATGGTCATTTATAAAGATTACTAATAATGATGATTAAATAAAAAAAATATGTATTGTAGTGCACTTAATGTGATATTATTTGAGAAGTATATTCCCTATGGGTGACGATTCAAAAAAAATTATAATGATCCAACTCCTAATTTAAAATGAATATTAATTCATTATTTAATTTGTGGTCTAGTTCACAATATTTTCTGTAAATGCAATGAGCTACATAGATAATTTGAAAACATGATTGGAAATTTCAATAATGGGATTATTTTGAACCACCAAAGGGGATTGGTTTCACAAACCTGTTATTAAAATGATGATATAGTAACATGAATCCAATAAAAATAGGTAATAAAATTTCACGGTTTTATATCATTATGGAAATTCATAAAATGGATATGTTGTTTTGGGATAAAAGGAAAATAAATTATTTATAGATGATGAAATAGAGGATTATTTTTCCAAAATCTAATTCCTGTTTAATTTAAAAAATTATTAGATAGTTTAATTAAATTGGATTTTTTAATATTAATTAGATAATACCCACTACCTCATTAATTAAAATTAATTAATGAAATCATTTTTATACATTACATAAAAAATAAGGAGATGTGACATAAATAAAACTACTTCACAAATAATCAATGGAACAAAATACATCATCATCAAAATATATATTCCAATATTATTTGAATACTACAAGTGATGTTAACATTCTTTAATATGAGCTGATAATTAAATTGATTGTACAGTTATTGGTAGATTAATATTTATTTTATTTTGGATACTCAGAATATTTTATATCTATCATGTATTACATGAACAATAAATCATCCCCTCACACCATAAGAAGGGAGTTTATAAGCACGATTTATAGTGGAAAACATATTTCAATAATCTGATGTTAATTCCTCCCCATTATAATTCCTATTTAATCCCTTTTTCACAATTTATTGATATAAATATTGTTAACCATTATAGAATCATTCCTATGGATTGCTATTCAATGATTAATGTGAAAATTTATTTCAAATAGAATGGGATTTTTATTTATGTAGGAGATGTAGAATACTATTTCATTATAGGGGAATATTATTCGAATGAATCCATTATATATCCTCTTAAAATATCTCACCCTATTTAAAATCTCATATAAGATGAGAAGAAATAGTCAATGGATGATAAAGGTAATTCTGGAAGATAATATGTTCTTGTTGTTTAGTTAAAAATGATGTGTTTCCTGAAGAGTTAACATAAATTACACCCAACTGTGATGTTGAGTTTTCTATTGAGTTAATAAATTATGTAAATCACATAGCTATGACTGTATAAAAAATAGTTTTATTGTAATTAGTAATACTAATGAGGAAAATAAAGATTATTTATAATAAATAATTCATTCACACTAGTGTTTCACCATTTAGATCCATGAATTTTATTTATTTATTAATAAAACAATGTATTTCATGTTGTGCATAGGTTATAGGTAAACAAATTCAAAAAAAATTAATTAGAAATATCATTTCACAAATATTAATTTCTTGTTTATGTAAAAATTGGGATCCCAAAATTTTTAAATGATTACTTTGTTCATAATGTATCCTCAATTCCATGTATAGAATGAACATATTACCAAAACAACATTTTAAAAATGCTATGGGTGTTATTATTTTATATTAATTATTTATATAGATAATAATTCACAATATATTTTTCTTAATCTAGTGGAAATAGTAAAAAAATATTATCCTGGTAATTTTATTGTGGTGGTTATATATAATATTTCTATTTATTCTATTGGCTATGAAGATCAAAAAACCCATTTTAGATTAATTATTTAAACTCGAAAAATTGAATGAAATTTTAGAAAATATAATGTATGAAAATTTTGGTATCCAAAAGTATCATTAAATTGATATTTTTTCTTCAAGTATTGAACAGAAATAAAACAATCAATGAAAAAAAGATGCTTCTGAATCTCATACACCAATGAAAATATATGAAGTACATAGTTTCAAAATATTAGTATTTGATAATCAATTTTTTTTAAAATTTACTTAATAACTATTCTATCAACCATATTGACTGAAATATTTTCCAAGTTTATATGGTCATAATAATTTATTAAATTCAAAAAAACATTAATGAGGATATTATTCAGAAAATGAAAATTGATATTTTGTTTGGAAAGGGATGGTGTTGGGATATAAAATAATAAAAAAATGAAACCAAAAGGATTCCTCCTAATGAATAATGATATATTTTTTGATATAAAAAAATATAGTAAATGATCCCTCAATAAATTTATCTTTAAAATTTTCATTATTTTGTATCCATAATCATTTCCTTGATTATATAAAGGCATAATTATTATAGTGAAGGATCATACATATGTATGGATAAATAAATATTGAAATACATATTTTCACAAAAATAAATCCATTTGAGATGAAGGATATTTCAATAGATAATCCATGATTTCAATTTCTCATTACACTTCCACTAATGGTAAGAAAACAAGTTTTCTAATACATTGAATATGAATTGTGATTTATAATTTATCCAAATGTTGATTATAAAAGATCTAAATTTCATTAATTTTGTAGCTTTAGATATATTAATCATTTCGTAACATGAAAAATAACTCCTTCTCTATAATAATTTGAATTCATATTTACTAGATAGGATTACACTTTCCACGTTAATGATAATATATTACACGTATAAAATATGTGTCATGTATGATGAGAATATAGATGATTTTTTTTGGAAAATTGAGTGTGGAAATTGAAATAGGGACTATGTCTTCAATAAAAAAATTATATTGTGTTGGAATTTCTTATTATAGATAGTAAAAAAATTCATAAATAAACCACTGTAGAACCATTATGTTAATGTATTATATATAATATTTTCATTAATATAATATTATGTGGGATGTTGTTGAATGTATATCATGACACATTGTTCAACAATTGGTAAATGATTAGAGAAAACATACTCAAGGATAAATGAAACCTCAACCCGTTATTATGTCCATGTGGGAAGATATTTCTATGGAAATTAGGATTATATTTCAATGTACTCTAATTTTTTTTGACATATGGTTTATTTTTGATTAATTTATCAAGCAGACACATTTCATTTCTTTCATTGAGGATCTAAATCATTATTTCCTTTGAAGAAATTTAATAATTGATTTCTAGAAAAATTTCTATAAAACTATTTTAGTTTTATAAAAATGTATACCATGATTTATATCAAAACACTTAAAATGTATTTGAAGGGCTCCCAATTCCAACAAATATTTGAAAATTTATTATGTTCCTATCAAATATGGATAGTCCAAAAAGACTATGGAAATATTATAAGAAATTATGATTCACTTCCAACATTAAATACAAGTAATTTTGGAAATGAATTTTCATTTAGATTTATATCCAATTAATAATAACAGCAATTAATGTATTTAAATTGATGTATATGACTTTTTCTTTGGGAAATAATGTCATATTCCAACATATTGGGACGAAGTTAGTTAAAGTAATATTTTATTCCAACAACATGACAAGGAGATTATGATGGTTGTGAGAGCTATTCCAAAGCATATCACAGAAGAAAAAATCATAAAAAAATATTTTGATAATTGAAGGAAGAATGTGGATTTCCAAGTATGGGATCAAGTTTTTCCAGAAGGTATTCCCTTATATTATACAGTTTAGAATGAAAGTAGAACTATGTTTTTTTATACATATTACCATTTCAAATTTTAGATTTAATTATAGTTTTTAGTTACAATTATATATATCAACATATACTTTTTAAATATCATGTTGTGTTCCATAATTCATTATTGTGGAATTATATTTTATGAAAAATTAATGATCTCAAATTTGAAAAAATATATTTATTAATAGATCTATGTTTTTTAGGATATAATAAGCATTCTTAAAATAATAGAACATGTGTTTTTGAATCAAATAACTCACCTAGAAAATAAATTTTGGAGAAATAATTTTATTGAAGAGGATTATAGGGAACTACAAAATTTTTAAATGAATAAATAAAAAATAATCATTAGGTAAGACTATATATTTAATTGATGTAATTTCTGATTCTTGGAACTATCAAATACCCAATATTAAATTTTTGTATATAAATATTTCATTTAATATTAATTATTGATTAATACACCAATAATTATTCATGAATGTGAATATAAGATAACATAAAAAATCTTATAATAAGATTTAAATTTAATTAATATCATTTTCTAATTTATCATATAATAAAAAACTTATGGTGTGTTTTTTGTATTTTTATAAATATTATGTTATATTATGAATATTTAAAAATAAAATTTTAAAAATAAATTCACTATTGTGAAATTAATATGGTATAATAATTATTTTAAGGATTATGAAATATTTTATGGAATAAATATATATTTATCAATAATTCCTCTTTTATTTGACATAATCAAATTAATTCAATTTGAGTTATCTTTTCACATAATATTCTACTATATAAATGTGGTTAAGTGATAATTTTTCTATAAATGCTTCCCATTAAGTTTTTTCAAATAATATTTAATTAAATTTTTGGAAAACAGAAATAAAATAATTTAATACAGATTCAATGTTTTTAATAATTATAATTAATATTTTTAAATGATTTATACTTATTATTTTTTTGAAATTAATTTTAATAATGGTAAATATATTTAATTTAGATTCCAAAGTGTGGTACGTAGATGATGAATGATTATTCTTACAGTCACATTTGGATTAATATGATGTGAACTATAAATTTTGTTTATCATATTGTTTTTAAGGATATATGTGTGTGTGTGTGTGATTATAATTCTTTATTCACTCTATAAATATGCATTATGGGTTGAAACCCTATGATGTTAAGATTTTTTTTCAATCGTGTGATACTCTAATTACCCATTAGTGAGTTTTTATTATTAATATCATTCTTAGAGGATCAATAAAGATGAATGACCTATTTTTGGGGAATTCAGAAATGTAAAATTATTTATTGGAATTAAATGAATAAATATTAAAATTCTGTTGTCTCTAGAGAGGATAGTGATTAGATGTATTCTAGTATTATTTAAATGGATTAGTTTGTAAAATAATGGGTGAATTTAATTAGGATATATATATCTCTCTGTGTGTGTGTGTGAGAGTTTAAAGAATAAACTTAGCATGGATGAGCATCCTCACTTACCTATAGATAAATTTACAATTTTATTAAATGGGCCAATATTTAGTAAAAGTAAATATCATAGATTAAAAATTCAAAATAAATTTATATTGAATATAAATAATAAGGAAAAAAATATATTTTATGTGATTAAATTATATAGATAACGTATATCTAATATTAATCATAAGTCATTTAATTGCATCCTTTTGTATGTAGTGAAAGAATTCATGAGTTCATGTGTGGTCACACCATGGTAAAGGGAAATAAGAATATAAATAAAATTTTTAATGTACTAAAATTTTATAAACAACCAAAAACACAACAAAAATATAAATTAAAAATTTTTAATTTGGTAAAAAACCATCTTCTGGGAGGTTTGTTTTATCCTATGATTGACCGCTAGTTTTTGTGTGTGAAAACAACTGATATTAACAAAAAATTAACTGATGGAAGTGATATAAAATTTTAGAATATGAGAACCAAGATTAATAATAATTAATGAGGACCCTAATTCTCAAATAATATTCCCCTAAAAATATTATAATTGATGATTGTTCACCATGTTCTTCAATTTTGTGTCTATATGCATTGAAAATATTATGTTTTTCTCTCCAAATATGTCAATATCATCGACTGTGTTCCTTAATTTAATCACCCAAATTCATCTCCTACATTTTGATTATATGTTATATTTGAGGTCTAAGATGCATTCATGTAGTAAATTCACGAATACATTTTATATTTTGACATTCTCCCTATATCAGTATCTATATGTATTAAAGAAAAAGTGGTTTCAATTGTATTTTGTATCGCGATTATAGTGATATATTTATTATGATAGTTTAATCCACATGATGGGAAATATGATTCTCATGCAATGTTAATTAATGACAGTCCTTATATTATCCTAATTTTAATAATGGGAATTAAAAATTCCCCTTATACATTCAAAATCATGGAAATGAATATATGCTTGTTTATTTTCATTTTTAGTAAATGAAATTCAATAAGAATCTGACATTAAAACTCATTCATAAAAAACTAATTATTTGATGTCATTTTTTCTTCTTCCATTAATGGAATACTCTCTTATTGGGAGAACTAAAATTATTTGTTTTCATTGTCAGCAAATCATCATTGTTTTACACTGATCAGATCATAAATATTAGGGCATAAGAACTCCAATTTCCATCAAATATTGGGTTGAAATTGAATAATTATTCTTGTTATCAATATAACAATTAGTCTTGAATGGGTATTTATAAAAAATGTGCATAAATTCGTTTTCAAATGCACAATTTCATGAGTTACCTTATTATAAAACCGAATATACTCACTTAATTTCATGTGTAACTATATAAGTTATCTAATATAATCATGTGGTATCTAACTATTTTTCTTTATTCCCATTGGATGTTTATTGATCACCTGGAGTCCACTTAGATAGAAATATAAATCAAATAAATTGGTGATCTTTGGCCTCTTCATCTATATCTAATACGTATATAGACAATTATATATGTTAATGATCCATCATAGGTAACATCAAAATCCCTCCACTAGTATTTTACATCATAGATCTATCTATTTCTATAAGTACCTAACGTTTATAATGTACGAACTACCATTTTTGATATTCTATATATACCTTTAACTTGGTTCATATGATAAGTTGATTTGAAATAGGAACATGAGGTGTTAGCCTTGTCATTCCTAGGATATAGTTCCATACATTCCAATTAGTGTAACATCATATTTTTTTATTATAGTATAAGGAACAATATGATGAGGTTACACTGGGGTCATTATTATTCTATATAGAGATTGGTTAGTTAATGGTGAAGGGGTAAAACATTGAATTCTATCATGTGGTAACATAAAAATAATTCATGTGGCATAATTTATTGGTTTTTAAAGAATTAAGATTATTTCTAGTGATACTTATTTGGAGTGGCCTCTATGTTGGTTAATAAAATATTGAGAGGATATAATGTATGTTGATATAGCCTGAGATAGGAAAGAGGATTAATGTTTGATTGATCAGTTTTTATTAATACATGAAGTAACCTAAAATAATATCCAACAATCATTATTTAAATTTGATTTGATCATATGGTATAATTTATTTGTTTTTTATACTGTCTCTTGAGAGAATCAGGTATTTTATGGAATAACCCATTAATTTCAGGACCACAAATTAGGGGACTGAATTAGTGGGGGCCTTTTACTTTTTCATTTCCCTAAATTTTGAAACCAAAACATGTGTTTGTTATATAATTCTGAAAAATATATTTGACCCACACTCAAATGAAATGATAGGAATGTAATTAATGTTAAATAATATTTAAAAGGTTTTACCGTGCTGTGAATCACTATTCCTTTTTCATAAACACTACGATTGGTCGACACAAATTCACTATGATATGGATTAAATATAAAATCATAAAAAACCATTATTCAATTATAACTCCTAAATAGTAATAATAAAGGATCACACTTTTCTGAAATATTTATTATGTTATAGTGAAAACCTATGACAAATCATTAACATTTCACAAAAAATATTGTCACAAAAATTCATTATTGGGTATAATATCTATGTAATACGATCCTTTCTAGTGGGTGTTAAAATTTTTCCTAATATATTAATTTTTCATTTGACAATTTAAAAAAACTATAATTTGAGCCTCTATAAATGAAAAATATTTCAAATACATCTGTATAAAGAACACCTCTGTTTTGTGTCATATCATGACCAAATTGATTCCATGGTTGGAATCTCATGCTCAGCAACATCAACATATTTTCTACTCTCTCATGTGAATCAAATAAGGTCTTCTTATACTATAATTGAACCCAAATATATTGGTGGTAATTTTTTTAAAATTTATCAACAAAAAAATAACATTACAACATGAATCAAATAAGAAAAATTAAAACATCCCAATTAGCTGAACATAATTAGGACATATCTTAATCATTCTATTTTATTTATTATGTTTCTTGGAAGCTCTAATCCATCAATTAATTCCTCAAAATTATATACAATATTAATAGAGAGGAAAATTAATTAAAATTTCAACATCAACCATGTTACGGAGATTAAAATATTCTTGTAATTCTCCTAGGAACATCATAAATATAATGTTTATCAAAATTCTTCATTATAAAATTATTCATCTGATGACTATTCCAGTTAATGTTTTTATCATATGAACTAATTTTCATTGATTATTTCATCAAATATAACTTATAATCATTGTCAAATTGTCCATGTCTAGAAAACACAGTTCTGTTACATTTTGGTGCTCTTCATATGTAACATCTAACAAATTGAATTTACATATGTTCATCCAATAAGATGTATATGACTATATGGAATATATCCATCTAACCACACAACTATATATCAAAAATAACATAATACTTGGTTCACATTAATCCATATAGTACATCATCGTCGAATAGTCTTTCTGGTGAAATTATATTTTTAATTCTAATGATCATCTATATAATAGACCATTTAATATTCAACATAACATAATAATATCATCATGCATCCTTCATTGATCATCCACATTCAATAAAAAATGTTCTTTCTATGCCATTAAATAATAGGACATTGTTATTTTTTTATTTTATAGAACTCTACATCATATCATGGATTATAAAACTTTTCTTAGCACATTAATTGTTCCCGTGAACAATATACATTATATTATGATGAAAAATTGATTGTTTCTCAAGGTATATTCAATATATTTCAAATCAATCATCACATTAAATGGAATAGTTCTTTTTATGTAACATTGAATCTATTTATTTGATCATATTTGTAATGATAATTATGATAAACTGCAAAAAAGATCATCCACTAAAAAATATATTCTATCACATGAAACATGATAATATGATTATTTTAGGGATGAAATTGAATTAATGAACAATATATTAGATATCCATAAACTAATACATGATTTTGAAAATTTTAAATAATAGGTACACAAATTATTATTTTTTATCATTAAAATAAATTATTTTCTATAAAAATAAATTTCTTTGAATCATCAAACGCCTATATCCACTAGACTCAGACTATTATCCTTTATAAAAGTCTCTCATAACATCAATTGGTAGTATTATACATCCTCTCTTTAACACTAAATCAACACAACTCATATTTTTAGATAAAACATTTACAACTCTCAAAAATACTTCTCCATCCATTTTATTCTATCCCAATGTGATAATTAATTAAAAATCTAGATGAATCATGAGTGTCATCATGCTCTTTGGAACATTAAGATAAATTTTTAATTATTTGAAATATAGACAATTACATATCCTTCTTCATCCAAAAATATTATTTTGAAACCCAAAATAATCACCAATACAGTGATGGAAATAAATACATTAATATTAATAACCTCATACAAATGGATATTTAAAACCCCTATTTGTATTTGAGAGGACCAGTTTGGGATATACCTAACACTGAGAGGGGGGGGGGGGAATCAGTGTTGGGGACTTTTTAAACCAATTCCAACTCTTTTCCCTATACCTCTTGACCTGTTAGGATCATGATTCTCTTATTATCTTTTCCCTATTGCATGCAATAATAGAAAGTAGTAAAAATATGCACACAATATTTTTACAAGGTTCACCACTCAATAAGAGCAGCTACGTCCTTGACATGCATGGGTATGACTAGTGCATGGATTCTCCACTATAATTTGATATTCTTTTATAATGGAGTGGCTAGGAAAACAATCCTATAGCCAGTGTGAGTCCCTACACTTTGAAGGGGGGGTGGGAAACAATCCTCTTTCCTAGACTGGTGATGGCCTAGTCCAACATGCCGCCTCTAGCTGGTTCTTTATACTGCCTATGGAGACAGTCTTCTTCCTTATTCGAAAGGTAGGTTCTTCTCTTGTTCTTCTTTAGTGCTCTTCACTTGATTACATGAAAAGCAGTAGGCAAACAATTCTTCTTTCTTTCCTTCTCTTCCGTTTCTAGTGCAACACCAACTGCATTAGACTTCTTCTTTCTTCTTCATGGTGCAACAACCAACTCCACTAAAACATCTTCTCTCTCATTATCTATAATCACATACACCAATGTGATTAATCAGGTAGTGAATATTGGTTCACTTGGAATCATATGAATCTTACTGCCCTGAAAAAGTTTCATCATTCAGTTGGGCATACTGTACTTTTTCTTTTTTCTTATCTCCCTTTTCATTGTCACAGTAGAATATGGAATGGTACTACAGTGTCTTAATCTCTTTCTCCAGTTATCAATACTAACACGTAAGTGTGTCAGTATAATACCTTGTTCCTTTGTGAATATATGTATTTATTTTCACATCTAGTTCTTCTTCGCTTCACAAAGTACAACAAGGGTGATAAGCCCTAGTCGTCTGAGTGCAATTCAACCTCTCTTTGTGAAACTGAATGGTTCAAAGTTCTTTCTTCATCGCAATGCTACTTCGAGATTGTTATGCACCTATCAAAGTCCCCTAGTACCCACAATTTTTTCGTGCAACCTTCTTGGTAGATTGCGTGTAAAATTCAAGCATTGCGCGTAATAACACCTTTTTTCGCGAAAAACCCTTTTCTTATAACTTTTCTTTTTCACACAGAACTCCCCTTTTTTGCACAACACTTCCTTTTTCGTGCAATACACTATATATAAATTTTCTTGCGCATAAGAGATCGGGATTTTTCTAAGTGTCGAGTAAAATTAAATGAGAGGGGGTCACCTCATATTTATAGGCATTTTTTACCCTACGCGTAAAACCCCTTCCCATGCATAAAACTATCTCTCACTTCTTTAGATTACGCGCACCTTCCTAGATTTTTTTTTCACCTCATGACATGGCCATTTTACATCATTTTATGAATGAAGCCTCTCTTGCGTGTAAAACATCAAACCCTCATTTTGCACACAACCAATTTTTACGCTCACAAGTCTGATGTTCTGCACAAATTGCGCGAACACCTCCGATTTTTCACGCACCTCTTACCTTTTTCATTTTTCAACTATCCAATCAAAATACACCAATTGCACGCAAAATATCACACCACATTCTATATTGCGCACAAACCCAATAATTATCGCGAAATCATATTTCGCGCACTGCTCCAATCGTACGCGCATTTCATGCCTTTGCCAATTTTCGAGCTACTAATCTCGAAACACCTTTTGTGCCAAAAACATCACTCCTCTATTTCGCGGACCACTTTACTTTTTGCACATCACCATGATTTTTCATGCACCCCACTACTATTTCGTGTGGCCTTCATTTTTTCACGCATCTTGCTGAAATTTCACACCTCCCACAAATATTTCGCATAACGAGCATATATTGTGCGCACCACTTTATTTTTGCGAGCAACTTGCCTAAATTTCCACGCACTCCATGCATTTATCATTTTTCAATGTTATTACCTTGAATCATCCCTTGCGCGCAAAAATCTAAACCATCTTCAATCTTGTACGCTACATCCATTGCCAAAAACACATCTTCATCTCCCGATTTTCAGGCCCTAAAATTTTGCAAACACTAGAAAACGGCGCCACCTTAAACTATGATTTTATGATGCCCCCTGATTGTACATCACTTTGTGATTTCTCTCTTCAATGATTCTCATAACCATTCATCATCTTTCATTACGAACTCCACTATCGTGATATGTATCCTTTGATAGATTAGATTTAGCATCGTCAGAATTATAATGGGAAGTACTGAAACTTCCCTATCTTCCAACAACATCACTCATTCCAATTAAAATTGTATATGACTGGCATGATCATTTATCCCCCTTTCCATCATAAGGGTTGCGTCACAAGTTCTCTTAACTTATGATATTTGTGAAATACAGAACAACAAAGCATTGTCTGATTGGATATAATGCGAAATGCATGGCTACCTCAGAATGCTAGGCCCTTCCACATTCTCTCTTCTTCTTCAACCATCATTTAACACTTCATGAAAATCATATGATTTTATTCATCAAGTAATATCTTGCATGGATTTCTATCATGAATAATTTCATGGTCTTCTTCAAATCATCATTCATCTTCAATCATCCTCAGATGGATGATACTTCTCCATTATGATCCAACCATCCTCAAATGGATAATACTTCTCCATTATTCATTTTTGTAAAAAATGTGTCACCTTTGACATAAGTTCTTTGAACTTAGGATTAACTCAACAATCGTCTAAATTTCTTCATAGAGAATTTCCCAAGTATTACATTCAATGCTATGATTTCATAACAATTCTCCAGGAATCCTCACTTCATACAATCTCTATTAACATTGGAGGCCTTCAGTGTATCCTTATTCATTTTGACCGATATTGACAACTATTGACAACAAATACAATCTTAATACCCAAGGTGGTCCCAACAGTATTCTATTGAAACATTAAAAGTATACATTTTATGAAAATGAATAAAGAAAATATTTTTCATTCAAAGGATCTCAATCCACATTCTTTATCAATGAAAATTTCATGATAGAAAACTATATTTTTAATAAATATTTTATTCAAGAATTACATCAAAAATTTTGGGGAGTTACCCGACAACTACTGTTATATGGGTAGCAGACGATCAATATGCAGTTTCAGACAAAATTATTAATATCAATATATTGAAGAAAATTTAGTGATTACATGATCAATATTACATTTTATATTACAAAATTGATTAATAAAATCTCCACTATGAACATTCGACTTAATGAAATAATACTTAATATCAATTTTTGTGTCTATGAAATGTTGTATACAATTTTGGGGATCTTAATGGAACATTAATTTTAACATTGAATGTTTTAAAAAAAATTATCATGCAACACAAATTATCTAGGCGACTATTCATCCATAAAATCTATATAAATGAATTTATTGAGGAAACTAATTTGTCTTCAACTAAACATAAATTTATACATCATCAATTCATACAATACAATATCATACAATTTTTTCCAAATAAGAATGATCCTTCACATTTTTTAATTCAATCATTATAATATCAATCTAAATCATCAATAAAGAACTCAGGAATGGTCAAATAAATTCTTACACAGTATATCAGTCAATTATTTGAGGTTCATTAATGACACATGAGTATTATATGAGAATATAAATTGATGGAATACATTGGATAATTCTGATATTTGTTAAAATATAAAACCTCACAATAAATTTCTTATCATGAAGATATATGATAGTGTAAATTTATTATAAACATTTGTATTTTATTCTATTTAAAACATTTAATAGTATCATATTTACTAATAATCAATCCAACGGTAACAATTGTTAAAACCTATTTTTAATCAATCATGACACAAATTATTAAATTTTTATTAAATTTTTATTTGATAATAAATTTAAAATTAATGTTTGTTGAACATGGAATAAAAAAAGATGATTAACTCTCTAATAATAGACATCTGATGTTTTTCATTTTTTGTATACTCATAGCATGAATTATCCTCGATTTTTTTAAAAATAATATTATCAACATAAAGAAATAATGATCAATGTATATATGATCGTCTCATTAAAATATATGTTCCTACCACCATTACCTTTAGGAAGGTTCTACTATATTATGAATCATTCATGTTAGGGGTACTAGGCATTAGGGGCTTGTTTCAACATATATAAATAATTATTTATTTTTCAAATTTTGGTTTTATTTTTATAAATTACTATCTTTATATGTAGTCCAATAAAAATTTATTCTTTAATATATCCATTTATGAATGATAACTTAACATTAATATAGTGATCTTTTTAATTTTGATGAGAAGTAAAACCACGAAAAATCATATGGTATCATGCATTATAATTGGGAAAAAAATTATTCAATATTAATACCATCCCCCATTGAGTAACCATTAAAGCCACATTTTTCATTTTTTTATTTAAATTTATAAATTTTTTAACGTGATTTCTACATGGAAAATTCTCTATATATATTTTTCTTTAGAATAGTGGAAAAATATCACATGTGTCACTTTTTTCAATTTGATACAACTCTTCATTCACAACATTCCTCCAGTCATTATGTCCAATAGTGTAGAACCCTCATTTTCCAATATGTAACACAACATTTTTTTTCTTATAATTATATAAAATGGTGGGGTGATGTTTGGGATGGTTTGAGGTCCTTTGGTATTGTTTTGGGCCTAATATACACCGACATGATTGGTCAACGTTTGGAGAAACTGTGAAAATACTATTTTAAATATTGCATATTGAGACATAAGATAAGGGGGATTCTCATAGGTAGTTATACGATATGTCCAAACCGTGTGGTAGCCCAGGATAAAGTATTATTTTTGATACAGTTTTAATTTTCACGGAAGGATTATTGTTTTCCTAAACATGCATGGATAAAAAAAGACCCCCAAAAGTGGATGAAGGTCAGTTTTCTTTTCTAAACCCTCATGTTTTCACAGAACAACCGTAAAATGTTATTTTATTGTCCCCATGTATGTAGAGGCCTCTACCATTTATCAGGAGGTGATAATGCTTCACATGTTTCATTGAAGCTAGATTCTCAAGTCAAGTCATCATTCATGGTAATGTTGAATGGTTTTATACCTCTCTCTCCCACTTTATTTATAAAATATTTGTTTAATGGGGGTAGATATGTGTTTTTTGATTCCATGTGTGATTATATTAAAATTTTTGGATGTTATGGTAAGATATCTATGGTGGAATTTAGGGATTCAACCCAGTTTCAATGGCATTTTATTGACATTCATCATTTTTTCCATACAACCATAGGTAGGTTGCTTCACAATCGACTCGTCTCTTTGGAATATGATGTCTTAATTTCAAATTGATTGTTTTACATGAATTTTTTTTGTAAATTAGTGTGAATGTCAGGGTATAAACCCTTTTTACAGATGGTTTTTGTGTGTGGAAATTGTATAATTGTTGTTCAAAATTCATTTAGGATTGATTTTAAAATGATTTATTTAAAACCTGTTTTTTATTGTTTTATGAAGAATGATTTATCTAAAGGTATTCAATAATAAAAATTAATTAAATGGGTTCAAAGAAAATGGTTTTTTCATGCAATAGGAATTGTACTTTGGAGTGTGTTCAAATGAATTGGGTTGAAAAAGTGCATGAAGTACCCCATCAAAGGGTTGGATTGATATGGGTATTAAGTAACCCCCCAAAAATTTATTACTATGTGATAGATTTGGGATTATAGGTCTCACCACTCATGAATATAAATTGGTCTAGTTTTGATGCTTGGTTGGATGTTTGGTTATGTGGAAAAGATAAGGTTATTCCAAACATGAACTTGTTAAATTGGATTCTATATTAATATGTTTCTTTTATCTTAGAAAATGATTTTTTTTGGATAAAATTATTTTATTATTGTGGTTGTCTATATTATAATATAAATTTGTTTGGTAATTTTTCATATAAACTGTTTTATATTAATGGACTAATGTATTCTATCATAGTGGAGTCAGTATGGATTTCATTTATGGATAAACTACTATGTTTTAGTAGTCACCCATGATTTGGAAATTTGGATCTTTAACAGAGGTCGTTTATTCGGACATAGGAAAAAGTAATGTATCGCAATTATCTAGTTTTAATTTTTGATACATGGAATTTTTGTGAGTGATATCATATAGATGGTTTTGAGGTATGTAGGTTTTGTTGTCATTGAGTATTGTTGGTTTCATATACTTTCATTGTGTACTTTTTTTTATAGTCATCGATTATCGTGCACATGTGCTGGGTGATTTTGAAATAAATTGTATACCTTGAGTTGTTTTACTTAGATATCATGAATCATTTAGTGGGGTTTTTGTTATGACTTGTATGGATGGATTTATTATTCAAAAATTGAATATCTTCCTCAACATGTTCATGAAGCTCTTGTAATTTATATCTATCCTTTGGCATCATGGCGATGTCTCTTATTTCCCTATAATGTTTATCTTCTTTCTTAAGCCAATGAGTAGGGGCATGATGTTACATGTCATTTTAAACTTAGTCCTTCCAATTATCTTTGTGGAATATGTGGTATCAGCTTGTTCAGTGATTTTCCAATAAGTGTTAATTCGTTCAGTTAGTCTTGGAGTAAAAAATCATTCTAATTCATTCCTTGAGTTTGGATGGTACAAATGAGTGGTATTTTTGGATCATGAAGATTGAATCACAAAAATGTATCTATCCTTTTCATAATGAACTTAATGTGAACAGAGAGTTTGATACATAAATTTTTGGATACACATGTAGGATTTGGAATCTTATGGTCATAAGTTTATCTAATGAGATGAGTGTGAAATGTATTATATAAATTAACTCCCATAAAGAATGTGAATATAATTATGAGTAATGATTAATGATTTGGTGAAAAATTTATGATTATTGAAAAATGATATAGTTGATTTCAAATGTATGATTTTGTAATAAATGATGGTTGTGGTTTTTTTAAAATGGTTTTATTTTAAAAAGAAATAGGAGAGTTCTCAAAAATCATTGAATGTGGTGAAGGATGAATTTTGAAATCATTTGTGTGGTAATTGTGATGTGGTTGAAAATGAAATGAGAAGCCTTAAATTGATATAGACCAAGACTTATGAAAATTATTGTTTGTATAAAAAATGAAACTTGGTTGGAATCATAAAAAATAAACATATGATGTAACTAAAAATGTTATATCATTTAAGCCAAAGGTGAACCAAAAGCTAGTTTAGTTTATCGACCAATCCTTTCAGCCATTGGATTGATGGAACTGACTAGATGAACCAAGGAATGTGGATCAATTCATCCAGTAAAAAAAGTAAAACTTGCCTATTTTTTATGGTGATTTAGAACTATATAGGGCAGAGGTGTGTCTTAGTAGGATGAATTGTATCACTGATTTCATCAGCACAGTGGAAGAGCAGAAATTCATGCTAGAAACCAATATATTTGCAGTTCTTTTACTCCAATGGTAGGATTTAACTTTGCGATATAATGTAGACCATGGAATTCCTTGGGAGGATTTTAAATAGTAGTTCAAAAAAAATTATCCTTACACGATATAAATTCAAATAACGATGAAATTATTCACCTTGAAGTAGTAGATCCACATAGTGACAAAGTATGTAGATAAATTCATAGATTTAGTGAACATTACACCCAATGTGGCTGCTAGTGCATCCTTGAAGGAATTAATTAGTTAATCATTGTCGAGGAAGGATATTTACTCAAAAATTATCATGATCTATATTACTATTTATGAAGAAATGGTAAACAGAGTGATAGTGGATAAACATGAAAAATTAGAAGCTATGGGAGGATGAATCATTTTTATAAACATGGGAAATAGTGGGAACTCTAATGTTTAGAATATTAGGAATATGTTCAACTTTTTACAAGGTGGTAGTGTCACTCAAAATCAAGTAGTTGGAATAGAAATCCATCATCCATGACCCAAGAGTAATGTAGAATTTTTCAATATGGTTCACTAGAATAAATGATGTAAGAGTGTATGAAGAAACCAAGATATTTCCAAAACAACAATCGCATGGGTAATTGTCAATGATATTATCACACTTCTTCAACATCAGGTGTTCCCGAAACTTATCAAGTGTCAGAAGAATCATATGATTCGATGTGGCAAGGGAAACATAATTAATTTCATCATGATAAAAATAATATCCAAGGTGATTCCCTGAATACCATGACCCCACAACAACAATATTCTCAACCAAACAAGAAGAATTTTTTTTCTGACCAATCAATTATATGAAGATGAACATGTGATTGTGGATGATTAGTATGGACCATTCACCATGAGAGGTATGACTGTTTTGAATTCAACCCCTTTGAATGTTTTTATCTATGTTCATCCCAATTATTTATTTCTTCTCATGATATTGATTTTGTGAGTTTAAATGTTGAGATTATACCCTCTATGATAAATCATCAAACTCCACAAGGTTAATGAGAATATTGATCCTTTTGGTGAAAATAATTATCTATAATAGTTGATATATCTAACATAAAATGGGACTTATATGTGCTTGAAATTAATTTCTATGATATAATCCTACGTATGGATCGGTTTAAAACATTCAAATCTCACAATGAATATTATTTAAGAATGGTGGTTTTTACTAATGAATATGACGTCTAGCATCCTTTGGAGGACACCATAGTGTAATGGTAAGTGAAATGGGAATGATGGATCTAGATGTTTGAACTATATGATACTATGTGGTTGGATTTAATTCATCATCGATGGAAGAGATCACGATTTTTAGGTTTGAAGTAGTGTTTGATCAGTTTCCTGATGTTTTCCCTGAAAACTCTTCATGGTTACCTCTAATAAGGGAATTGGAGTTTATGATTGATCTCCTTCCAAGGACCAGACATATTTCCCTTATGTATTATCAATTGGAACCAACTAAATTAAGTGAACTGAATGTGTAGTTTGAAGAGATGAAAATAAACGGGTTTATTATTCCAATCGCATCTCCATGGTAGAAACAATCTTGTTTGTCAAAAAATTGTGTGGAAGACACCGATTTTGGGAATATTATCATAATCAAAACCAAGAAATGATAAATAATACTAATCCACTTCTATGGGTTGATTATCTATTCGATCTATTGATTGGATTTCAAGGGTTCTACCAAATAGACATATGATCAGGATATCAGCAATTCTAGTTTCAAAAGAAGGATATTCAAATGATACCTTTCTAGAGTATATATGGATATTAGGAATATGTGGTATTGACCTTACATATTATAAATTCCTCATCAGTCATAATATAATTGATGAATTCAATATTTCAATGTAATCATCATTATTTAGTTGTGTTGTTTTTGGATGACTTTTTGATATATTCCGGGACATTGGATTAGCATGATAAACACTTGGAAAAAGTGTTTGGAATCTAGAGGGATCATATGTTGTATGCCAAATTATCAAAGTGTGATTTTTGGATAACAGTTCTACATTTTAATGTCTATGTAATTGTAGAAAAAAATGTTTCTCAAGATCCCCAAATTATAATTTTTTTTATCTCCTATAAAATTCCAATGAATGTATTCGAGATACACAGTTTCCATTATCTCTCTGGTTATTACTAACATTTTGGTCATGATTTCACATGAATAGACTCACCTATTATAGCTTTGATAAGGAAAATTTTTCAATTCCTGTATAATGTGAAATGAAATAATTTTTTTCATGAGAAAATGGTACACCTGTACTAAGCATAAATCATAATATTTCAGGAATTAGGATAAGGGTATGTGTTGTATTGTGATTATTTGATTTCTAGGTGGGGGGTCTCATTGAATTATATCATGTTATTTATTATAGAAAAATATATCTACGTTTGTATGAGAAGAACTATGCAACACATGATTTGGAGTTAGATGACGTAGTCTATGCTTTGAAAACATGACATAATTTTCACTTTTGTTATAAATTTAATGTGTTCATAGATCATGATTTCTTGAAACCTATTTTCTAAAATTGGAATTGAACCAGAGAGAATGAATATGGACGGAGTATCCCCAAATTTGTTACTATGACATGATTTATACGTTGATTAGATATTTATAAGCTCAGATGAAGAAGAAAATTCTGATTAGTGGATGTTTATATCAATACAAGACAACATGTGAGTGGAATGTGAATACATAAGTGATGTTGTTGTTTTCTTTCCATTTGTGGTGGATACTGATTTGGAATGGATAGTTAAAGAGGCCCAAACACTATATTTAGAATCAAAATCTATGATGTCAATAGACAATATTGGTGAGGACATTGAGGGATAAATATTGGATGGTCGTTCAGTGTTGTGGTTAAAAAATTTGATGGTAATACATATGAATTATGAGGAATAATATTTTAATACTTACTGCAATTCGATAATGGATTTTTATCCTGAAATACAGATGATATATAAATAAATGAAAAAATAGTTTGGGGGGATGAAAAAAAGGTAGTTAGTTGAGGTTTTTTCTTGATGCTTAACCTATGAGTATGTTAAGGTAGAGGAAAAATGACTAGAATTTATGTTGTATTCATTACCTATATATATTAAGAAATACAAGTACATAGCTATTGTAAGAACCTGGATCTTCATTTCAAGTATGGATATTGATTTCAGGTTGTTTTTTTTCAAAAATCAAGAGAAGTGGTTTTTATAAGTACAAGTCGTGTACTCCATAGTATGAGCCATGTACATAACATGCCACATACAGTAGCGTACTAATTGTGTAACAGATGAGTACATGGTTGTGGGCTCAACGGAAAAGATGTTAAAGTTAGGGTATAGTTAAGGCTATTACAAAACGTGTATTTTTAATGAACACACCATTTAGTTTTATTTTTATTTGATATATTTTTGTGGGGTTGCATCTTATGTCTGTAAAAATATTCTCCTCCCCATGGTTCATACAAGAAGAGACTAAATGACCAAGAAACATCAACCCCCCCCCCCCCAATTTTCCATATGATCTCCAATTTAGATATTTTTAGGCTCATTGGAATCCCACCTATGAGTTCTCAATACACATATGGCCTTTAGTCCTATTTACTCCTCTCATGTGAGTTATTAATGGTTGATCATTTTTAACCTTTTGTAGTTGTATGCCTTTTTGGACGATTCAAGGGCTAATATTCAATTATATCGATCATACAACATCGAGGAAGGTAATTTGTGCCTTTCATTATTTGTATTTTTATTATTTATGATAAATTTTATGCATATGGACATTTTGGGTATTGTTTCATTAGGAATTTAACCATGTTTTTTACCTGATATATTTTGATTGATTAATTATGGTTTGATTCCTAGGAGTAAGGTTATATACCTTTGTTTATGGGACACCCCATGGGTGAGTTTACCTTTGTTGATTTTTGTGGATGATTTTTATAGGATGTATACTTGGCATGCCTTGTTTTCTAGGACTTTTTTTGTTAGGATGGAGTTACTGATTATATAAAATCATTGGGATATGCATTATGAATTTTGACAAAGGGGATTAGACTATAAGAGCTTCCCAAAGGGGATAGACCGTGAGAGCTACCCATGTGGTCATTTATATTTGTTTAGATAAACCATTTACCCATGGGTATTGTCCGTGAGAGTTACCCAGGTGGTCATTTGTAATTGATTTATGCTATATCGACCCAGGGGATATTGACCATGAGAGCTCTCTAGGTGGCCATTAATAATTTATTGATGCTATGTTGACTAAGTGGTATTGTTTAAATCCACGAGATTTTTTGAGATAGATTATTTTTAATTTCATTTATGTATTATGTTTTAGGATAAATTAATATTATCTAGAGCTATACGCAACATGGTATTATCTTGTAGTATATGCAACACTATACTTGGCTTCATTTACACACGCTTTCATGTTCGTTTGATAGAATTCATTTCACGCAAAACTGATTATAGATTTTTTTCAATTTATAAATGAACAATGTTTGGATTATTTTATATGCAACACCAATAGATGATTTTAGTAAACATAACACTGACTTGGCTTTCATTACATGCAAGAGGGACATTCCTCGAATGTTTGTGTTGTCCGCAGTAACATGTTTCCCTAAACAAAGATATATTATAAAAATATTATATAAAATAGAATTAAGGAATAGTATTAACCTTATTTTGAATTTTATATAACATTAAAATTAATCTTATGTATTTTCTAGAACATTATATAAGAACAGATTCAATTTTTCTAATAAAAGAAGTATTTTTCAAAAAATGCATTGTTGCCGACTTTTGATGGAATACAAATTTTTAAACTAGTTTTTAAAAATATAATAAATTATATTTGAAAAAATAAAAATCTTATTTGTAATACAGACAAAAAAAAGTTAACTTGGTTGAATTTTTTTTATTTTGATGATGAAATTCATATTTTTATGAATAGTAAAAAATACGACATTTTAATTTAAAACTGCTTTTTCGACTAAATTATTTACGTAATTAGATTATATTTTTAATTGGTTTTAAAGAGTAATTGGGTTATTTTTTATAATTTAATCAAATTTCGGCCAATGGATGTAATTTTATATTTAAATTGGAAAAAAACACATGACAATCATTGGATACATTTTTACTTCTTAAAAACCCGTGTTTTGGATTTGATGATGGAAATTAATTTTAAATTAATTTTTTCTAATTATGTGTGTTGAATTATGAGAAATGGTTTCCATATTAGGAATTAGTGGGTCTAAATAAAGTTATTAGGTTGCTTTTATTTTTTGGATATTAGGAACTTTGACTACATTAATTTTAATCTACCATAGTTAAAGGTAAATCTGGTATATTAGGGTAACTAAAAATATGATAATTATAATAAAATTACCCCAACCCCTGTGAAATTATATTGGATGAATTAATTTCTACCAATTTAACCTAGGGGTTAGAATTGATTAATTTAATGTACTTTTGTAAATGAAAGATATATAATTATAATTAAAATAAAAGAAGGTTACGACATGTCACTCTCATACATCTTACAAGTATAATAATTTTAACATAGTTGTAAACATGAGAAAACATCAAAAGTAAATAGTCCACTGAAAGATCATGAAATTATATATATCATGTAAATTAACTTAGGATTTTCATAAATTATATAATTATCGTTAATGGTGACACAATAGTGATGAATAAATAATTTTATTGATAGAAATATCAAATAAATGGTTTTAGAAATATTAAAGTGAATATCATGTGAACTAATTAATGTTCTCCAAGAATTTTCTAGATTAAATTGACATGTTTTGAGTTTATTAAAAAAATCGAATTTTTCTTCTAATTTTATTTTATTTATTTTCAAATAAATGAATACTGTCAAAATTTACACTATTGATGTTTTATACAAATAAACTATTATAAAATTATTTAAAAATAAAAAAAAAAAATTTCAAAATTTCAAAGTGAAAATTATATAGTCTAAAATTTCATAAAATATCCAATTATAGACAATTAAAAGCACATAAGTAAATATTTATAACCATTTAATATATAGAATATGAACACCAAAAAAAAGTAAAAAAATTAAATAAGGATAAATCAAAATAAATAGAGTTAAAATAAAATCAAAACATGTATACATTTTCCTTTTTAGATGATTTAGACCCATCCTCATATAATCTTAAAAAAAATTTGTTTGGGACCATTAGAAGACAAAAAGAAATTTTTAATAAATTAATATTTCATGACTTTCTAAAGGTTCCCCTCAGCTCTCTTATAAAAGGCCACCCTTCCTTCTCTTCTAATCAGTCCCACAAATCCCTCTAGCTCGGAAAAACCCATCCCACTCTCCTACCAGATTCCATAAATTCATCTCAGAGGCCAACCTTTGGGTATAAATTCATATTTAGCAGTCGTTTTTGTGTATACCAAAAAAAGATACCAAAAAATGAGGTAATTATTTTATCACCTCTTTCAACATTCTTTTCTTCTTCTACATCTTATTATTATGTTGTTTACAAAAAAAATACTAAATCTAGTGTATTATACATTTATAGATGTCATTATATTTATTGGACTACCTCATACCACCTTTTTTACATCATAGGAATAACAATATCGCCATACATGTGTATGTACGGTTTACTGTCTCCACATCATGGTGTAATTTTTATTCAACAAGACATAATTTGGAAGGATATTTTGATGAGTATAATGAATATTAGATAATAATTATTCTGTAAAGTTTAGATACCATCCAATTCCATAATATTTAACCATCAAAGGAATGATATCGTCCCTCATGCCTGCATACGGCCTACCGTCTCCAAGACGGGATGAGATTTATTCTCCACATTAACCATTCAATAAAAATTTTAAAGTTTATATAATAAATAAGAATTAAATATATGACATAATAATTCTATAGAATTTATGTGTGTATATATATATTTCATTTACTTTCTTCCATTCAATTCAATAAGGAACGGGTACAACATTCATGTGTATGTACGACCTACCATCTCCATGAATGATGTATTCTATTTTATTTATCTATAAATTATATATAAATATATAATGAATATATATGATATATAAATCATGATTACATTATGGATGTAAATAAATCACTATCTATGTAATAATATCAGGAATAAAAAGTCAAAAAATGTACGATAAATAAAATGATAATTACCCAAAACATCACTTTAACATGGAATTGATAAATGAATTGGAAATATAATGTCCTTATTGAATAATATATGATATCGTAAATATTATTATGGTTTTTTAAATGTAAATAATAAGTTTATACCCACAATAAAATATTTTAAGATACGTACAAAGAATATCATACCTAATTTAAGGGATATTTTCAAAATCTCATTATTTTCCGAGATTGTTTATACGTAAGTATTTACTACGGTATATTGATCATCCACGCCCATGTTTTAAAAATATATAATACAGTTTATATTCTTCTACTAATTTTAATATTAATTTTAGCTATTGGTGATTTTTTTTAAAATGGTATGGAAGGAAACATTCTTTCGTTTTTTGTACAATGTACTTTTTGACTTTTTCGACCAGAGTATGAGAAGAACGTTTTTAACATATATGACATGAACTCATATTTACTTATTTATTATTACTTATTTATATAAAGCTTATTCTACATGATTTCAAGTTTTTTTTTTCAATTAAGTACTTTTCATTCAGAAAATCGTGGTATTTTGAGAAATTAAAACATTTTTAATGAAGAAATGATATTTTATTCAAGAATTAAGTTCAAGTGTTTTATCAAAATAATTTTTCATCAAAAGATTAAATAGGGTTATTTTTATTTCCCTATTCTTTTTTTGATATTATTGTGTTCTTGGCGGAATGATTTTTATGAAATCTATTTATTTTATGTAGATTATCATGGAATGATGTTTATGAAACCCATTTTATATCATGGGTTATGCAATAATGAATGATTTTTTTGGCACATGTAAGAATGATTTCATTATGATGTTAGTGAGTCCTATATCTCCATCCATTTCATTGGGTAATGATTTATATCTCATGAGATAGACATGACTGGAATGGTAAGTGAATGTGGTTCAGTAATATAGGGCTAGAATGGCTTATATATCTGGTTTAGTAATACAAGGCTAGAAGAACATGTAACCCTAGTTCAATAATGGACTTTTCCACTATGTTGGTCTTCGTAGAAATCCCTTGGATACTAAGGAAATAATTTTATGTTCTTATTTTCCATAATTCTATGATTTATTCCAAATAAAGTCTATCATGGTTAATGTTCCATTATGATCTATTCCTTACACACTGTGACACCCCAACCCTAGAAGCTCTAAGTCAATGCATAATTTTAATACATTGGAATGATACAAGGAATCACTTCGCAATGGGCCGATCAGTTAAATAGTCTTGGAAAATATATTACATAATGATCTTTACATTAAAATTTCTAACATAAAACACAACATAGATAATCCTTTTAGAATGTCATTATTTATCTATCTTAACCCTGCATATCAAATCATAATACACTTCATGGAATCTTGGGAAATAAAACATAATAAAGGGGTTATGTCAGATGCATAGCGAGGATACAAAATATAGTATAAACTGTCATAAATAATCATAAACATTTTGAGAAATGTATAAGACTAAAAACAATCATTTTAAACATAAAATTAAGTATAATATGGCAATGATAAATCAAATAATTTCATTTACTTATTCACATGGATATTATACTATTATCATAATCACATGTAATATCAATAGCTAATCTCATAATGATGGAAGGCATAATGTGAGACATCTTATCAAAAATGTCAAGGCCTCGTGACAAGACCATAAATATAAATTTTTCGACGGCCATATTCCAAGATAGAAGTTTGTCTCATGAGACGTATAGATTCATAGAGGGTCTAAAGAGGTCCATGCCCTTCCCTTACTACTTCTAATGAATTCCTCATATTAAAAGGGTGAAACATAACATAAAGATTCATATTAAACTAACATTTGAAATGTTAATACTTTAACCATAAACCATGAATGAAAAAATAGCACATATACAGTCAAACATATCATAAAACTATAAATACAATAAGGAATATTTCTTCATAACAAATCAAATTCAATTAAATAGGAAATCCAATAATATCTGTTGACATAGATGTAATCAATACAAAAACTATTTGAGAGAAATATATCTTTCTACATTGAAATCATTTAAAAGACGCATAATTATTAAAGAAAAAATTTATTCTGAAAAAATTTATATAACCTTGTAAGGGAAGAATAGAAGGTGTTATAATTGTGGAAAATATCTACTCCCACTATATATATTAAAAAAATATTCTTTCCTTAATTTTTCAAAAAGGTCATAAAGTAACTTATTTGGAATACAACAGAAATATTCCATTTAAATTTTTTATAAAATGTAAAATAAGGGTATAAATAACATTAATCCATAGTGTATGAAGTAGTAAAAAAGTTTTGATATACATTTTAATGAAACACATATGTGTATAATAAAGAAGAACTAATAGATATATATGTATAAATAATCTCAAATAATAAGGATATTGTAAAATTAACCTTTACTTTGTACATTCCTTTAGTCAAGGGTATGTTTAAACTCATGTATAATGACCATAGTTTGTTTCTAAATTATACCAGAACCATATAAATATTTATGATATCATATATGATTAATTTATGACTTTATACTACCCATTTAATAACTATTTCCATGTTAAAGTAACATTTTGGATAATAATCGCTTTCTTTATCGTACATGTTTTAACTTTTTATTCTAGATCACATCACTTTAATCATGATTGCAATAATTCCAGAATAATTTTTTTATAAATAATATATATTCAGAATATAAATATGTAGAATAGTTAGATTAATGAAATTGAAACACTGTTCATGGAGACGGTAGTATGTATGTACACATGAATATTGTTTTTGTTTTCTTATCATATAGTTTGTAAGTAAGTAAAAAAACATTAATTTATCAACATAAATATATATTATTACAGTACAAATATTATTTCTTATATCTCATAATTAATCTATATATATATATATATTTTAATAAAAATTCTTTTATTTTGATCATTGAATATGATTCTCATCGTGTCTTAGAGACGGTAAGCTATGTGTATGGATGCACGGTGACTTTGTCATTTATATGATTTATAGAATAATTAATATGGTTGTACCAAATTTATAATAAAATCTCATCATGTCGATGGTAATATATTTATTATTTAATTATGGTAACAATAATGAACGAGAAAGTAGAAGAAGAAACGAACTTTGAAATATGTGATAAAATAATAACATTTTTTTCAGTTGTTTCCTTTTTATTTGAACAAAATGGATCTTCGGTTGGATTTATTCCCAAGGTATGGCCTGTAGGCTGAATTAAGGGAATTTGGGAGGAGATTTGGGCTGGGTTAGGCTGTAAAAAAATGGATTTGGTGGTGTGAATTAAAAAGAAACTGAGGTTCCCTTTTATAAGAAAGGCGAGGGGCACTTTTTTGGAAAAATGTTGAAATATTAATTTACTATAAAATAAATTTCTGTTTATTACAGCTCAAAATTTATATATTTAGAGGATTAGATGAATATTTGTCTAATTCATCTCAAAAAATATTTTTTATACATTTTTAGGTCACCATATTAACCTTATCATTTAGATTTAACTCTTAGTTAAATAGTTTAACTCTTACCATCTGTTCGTGCATTTTTATACTATATGGTTTATATAATTACAATAAAAGGACAAGAGAACAAAAAGTGGTTCATTAATTACATATCTAACATTATATATGTTCTTTGATGATTCTTATATTTTTAGAAACATTATATCTTTCAATAAGATAGTATTTATTTTAAAAAAATCAATTTTGACAATTTTGACAATATTTAGTATTTGGTATTTGTGAAAGTCATAACAGTTTGATTATTTCAAAAAAATACATTGATTTATCCCTATAATTTCATATTCAACATGAATAATCTTGTATGGAATAAAAAGTTTCAATTTACATTTATTTTCATATTTATAATATCAATTATTTTAATCATTCATTAATAAGGCAATTACTGCATCATCATTGTGTCATAAATAAATTTAATCTTCTAATTCCTAAACCTTATAAATAAAATACGATGATGTATGAATTTTTTTTATTTTTCTAATGAATATTTATAGTTGAAATTATAAAACATATTACCCTATATTAAAAATGTTTTATTTATTATAATTTTAATTTAAACATTTAACTCTTCTTTAAAAAAAATATAATAAATGTTATAATATAATCCATGTGGATCAAAATAGAATCATATTTTTGTTCTAAGGATTATTTTGGTTTAAATACACTTATCCAATATTTTGAGTACATGTTTTGGGGTAATTTTTTATTATTATAATATTATTTTTACCTTAAATTATCATATTTACCTTTAAACGTGGTTAATAAAATTCAAAAGTTATTATTCACCAAGCTTTATTTTAACCATATTGAGCCGCCTTTTCATACTGATGACAACCGTGTCTGTCGGATTTTTGAAATTCACTTTAATGAAGTGGTAAAATTACGTTTTATGAAAATTTTCAAATGTGCCTACTGGTGGGTAAAAGATGTTAAAAGGTTCAATAAAATTTTATATATCTAATATTATAATAAAATGACTCCAATCAATTACATTGGAATGAAATAAGTAAAATATATCTATTTTACTTTAAAATAAATTATAATTAAAAAAATTAATAAGTTAAATAAAATGTTTTTTTAAACAATAATTTAGTGTTTTTCACTATTCATCAAAAATTAAAAGTTTTCATTAAAATACCATAAAATCACCCAAATTCAATATTCATATTCTGAATTTAAAAATGAAGTCTATTTTTCCAAATTAAATTTATATTAGTTTCTAAAATTAATTTAAATTTTTTTCACAAAAGGACATAGAAAGTAGTTATTCTATGAAAATAGGTTTTTAAAATATATAACTATTTTAACAAACCACATACATTTCATTATAAATAAGTTTTATTTTGGTAGAAAAATTATAAACAGCAATTAAAATTTATTTGTTACAATTCATATTAAAATATTTAATTTATAAATAAATATATCATTTAAATAATTATAATACTAATGTGTTGTTTCACAGAAACTCAATATTGTGTACAACACAAACCAAGTCGGTGTTGTGTACAATATAAGCTATTAAAATAATTTAAAGAGATAATGTACAATGAAATTATGAGGTGTTATATTCTACTATGCTTAAATAAATTGCATCCCCACAATTTAAAATTGTTCTTCGAAAATAAAAGATTGAAAATAGAAAATACCTTTATAGAAAACCCACATCAGAAATAAGGTTAATAAAATATAGTCATAATAAGAGGGAATGTGAAATTAAAAATCACCACCAAATTATGATTTCTAATAGAACAAAATTGGTGACAATGGGTTACAAATAATTTGAGGAAAACATAAATATTTATAGTGGTGATTGAGGCCATAAATTATATACAAGTTAAAAATAAATTGAAAATGGACGGCATCAAAGCCCAAAATCTATGATGATTTATAGTATCATAGGTTCAATAAAATAAAATTTATTAGGATGACAATTTTTTAGATACTTTATTTTTAAGCGGATTGATTAATTTACTATCAAGATAAGAACTGATGAAAACATACTTGATTTCATTACATGTCTTAATAATAATCACATCATTTGGTTGTGCTTCCATATATTTTCACTTCATCCATTACACTAGGAAATGAATGTTCAAAAATAATTTTTTTCCCTGTAGTGAAATGCATAAATCATAATTTCCACATATATTTCTTTAATACTATATTTTTTTACTAAAATCAAAAATCTTAGAGAAATGTATATAATAAATTATACTTTAACCTCAAAAAATATATAATGTTCTCACCTCAATCCATTCAAACCATTAGACTTATCCAAAATACATGTGTCCAAACTCACAATTGTAAAAATTTTATGGGATGTAGACATAATGAATATATATTTTTCCATATAATAACATGTGAATACCTTCACTATGTATTCCCATAAAACATGGTAACAACCTAAATTACAATAAAACCTTATTGAATACATTCAATCTCCCTTATTCCTTATAGAATAATGGATATACTCTTCAAATACAAATATATTGTAAACTCCAACAATTATGGAATAAACAAACTATTAATTAGTTCCAAGTTAGTCAAGAATATCTAATATAATTTATCCAAATCAATCATCTCTTCTTCAAAAATCACTACCTTTGCATCAGGATCATATTATGGATTATCATTCCCTCAACCATTCATTTTCCAAAAGATTAACTTGTCATTGGGTCAACTTTACTAGCACCAAAAAATCTAAAATCCTCAATGAATTAGTATTATTATACAATCCTTATTTATTTCAATAATTCATATAACCAGTACATCATTGATACAACACTCCAATGACAAAATTCTTTCATCCAGAAACACATACAAATTAAATATTCAATATTGATTTTAGTAACATATTTTCTTCACCCTAATACCTAGGATTCATCTAAGTTATATTTTATTGATGCTTAGGATATTAATTTGTGTAATGAACCATTTCATTACAGTTGAAACACTGGATATTAGTCTTTTATTTGTTCCTTTTTCATTCTTTTTCCTGATAACCATTTTCTCTACACTTAGAACAAACACCCAACCCTATCAAGAACTACCCAAGGTGATTCTTTCCATAGTTATCACAAATGGGAAAATAATCATTTCCCTTATTCCCTATATAGATATTTCTATCTTCCATCTTATTCTTCTTAGGCAACCCTTCAAAGCCATAGGGCAAAGTGAATTCATTTCTTATCTTAAGAAAATATGATATTATTTCCTCATATGATGAGTATACATGAGAGGCCATTTTCCATTAAATGTTGGATTAAGACCAAGATAGAAAAGATAATTCTTACTCTTAGGAACATGTGCATTGGTGGGGTTGTCATTCTTTCTATTAGGTGCCATTTCTAAAAAATTCCATACACTATATTGGGTTATGAGTCATAATTCATGATTCAAAACTAGTGAAATACATAACAAAAATTGAAAAAAATGCATATATAACCTCATAATAATAAAAATGGATTCTTTGGAGACATATATAATCGAAAATAATTCATAATGATTTATAATGAAAATGTGAATTATCCTAAGAATGTCCCCCAGGAGTTCTAAATTAGGAGTGTAGTAAGGCACGTTGTCATGAACGAGGTTACACCATGTTATGCTCGGAACTCCTTGTTAGAGATGTTACTCCTAGGAACATATGTGCCCAAATCACATCCAATTTTAGTATCCAGACATGGATTTATTTCATCGAGAACTCATGAAATATACACATTACCAAAGTTCTGTAAAGATCTTCTACAGTAATCCTAAATGTCTAGCTCACTATAATATTATATAATCAAAGTTTTTTTAATCTAGTTCCCATGTTTGTTGTTAAACATCCTCTGATACCAACTCTAATAACCCGACACCATAAGCCCAGAGTCGGTGCATTATTACCAAGCATTATCATAATTACAAATAATCTAGTCCCGAAACACCGATCAATATAGAAATCCTGGAGAATATATTATGTACATGAAATTTACGTAATAATTTATAACATAAAACACAGCATAGACAATCCTTCAAAAATTTCATTATTCCCCCAGCTTAACCATGCATATCACATCATAATACACTTCATGGAATAATGGGAAAATAAATCATAATAAAGGGTGATTCAGATGTTCAGTAAGGATAAAAATATTGCGGAAACTATCATAAACATGCATAAACACGAAGGAAATGTATGAGACTAAAAAAGGCTTTTAAACATAAACATAAGCCAAATATGGGAATGATAAATAAAAAAATATCTTTTATTTATTAACATGGATATTATACTAGTCGCGTAATCACTTGTAATATAAGTATTTAATCTCATAATGATGAAATGCATAATGTTGGACATCTTAACCACAAAGTCAAGGCCTCGTGCCAATACCCTAGATATAAAATTTTCCTACACCTTTTTCCTTAATAATAGTTTGTCAAATTATACCTACCGATGAATAGAAGTGCTATAGCAGGCCATGCATGTCACTTACTACGTCTAATGCATTCCTCATATGAAAATGGTAAAACATTACATAAACATTAATATTAAACTAACACACGAAATGTTAATAATTTAACTATAAATAGTGAATGACATAAAAATATCACATCCATACTAAAAAATATCATAAAAATTTCAATACAATATAAAATATTGTATCATAATAAATAAACTTCCATAAAATAAAAAATCCAACAATATATATTGAAAAAAGATAAAATCAATACAAAAAGTATTGAATAGAAATATATCCACATTGAAATCATTTAAAAGAAGGATAATTATAATATAAAATATTTATTTTTAAATTATTCATATAAGCATGTAAGGGATGCTTATAAGGTTTTATAATGGTGGAAAGTAGCCGCACCAACCGTATAAGTGAATGAAATATTCTTTCCTTAATTTGTCGAAAAGTTCATAAGGCACCTTGTTTGGAAAATGATTGAATGGTTCCTTGAAAAACATTTTATAAAAAGTAAAACAAGGGTATAAATGACATTAAACCGTAGTCTAGGAAATTGTGAAAATGTTTTGAAATCCATTTGTAAGAAACACAGATTTGGATGATAAATAAATCCCAGTAGATACTTACATGTAACAAGCTCAGATAATAAAGAGATTGTAAAATAAACCCTTACCTTGTACATTACTTTAGTCGAAGGTACGTTTAACCTCATGTAAAATGATCATAGTATGTAATTAAATTATACCAGACCGATATTTATATTTATGATATCATATATAATACATTTATGACTTTATACTACCTATTTAATAATAATTTCCATGTTAAATTAGAATTTATATAATAATCGCTTTCTTTACCACACATGTTTTAACGTGTTATTTTTTATCATATCACATAGATAAGGATTTAAATACTTCAAGACTATATAGCATGATTTTTTATATCATATATATTCATAATATAAATATGTTTAATATATAGATATATTATATAGAAACACCATTCTCAGAGACTGTAGTCCTTACATACGCATGAATATTGTTTCCGTCTTGTTATGTTATAGCATGGAAGTAAGTAAATGACATATATTTATCTACATAATAATATATTATTACAGTACCAATATTATTTCATATATCTCATACTTAATCAATATATAATTTTTTTTAAAAAAATTCTTGAATGGAGATCATTGAAGATGAATCTCATCGCGTCGTGGAGACGGTAAGCCGTACATACGCATGCATGGTGACATTTTCATTCATAGGATGGATAGAATAATGAATATGGTTATACTATATATATATATCATAAAATATATGAATGTAGAAGGTACAAGAGTTATTATTTTAGTATGGTAATGACAAAGAAAGGGGAAGTAGAAGAAGAAAAGAACTTTGAAAGAAGTGATAAAATAAGTAGCTCTTCTTGAGGTGTTTCCTTTTGATTTGAACAAAATGGATCAATAGGTTGGCATTTATCTCATGGTAAGGCCTATTGGATGAAGTGGGGAATTTGGGAGAAGATTATCCAATGTTTTTCTGTACCAAATAGCTTTGGAAGTGTGAATTAATGAAAATGGGATGTTCCCTTTTATAATATAGGTGAGGGGAACATTAGGAAATATGTTGAAATATTAATTTATTATAAAATAATTTGTGGTTTATAATAGATAAAAATTGATTTATTTTTAATTTAATATGATAATGGGTAGAAATACTCTCATATAATAGGATTTAGACTATATTAGGCACCATATTAACTTTATATTTTTTATTCAACTATTAGTTAAATAGTTTAACTTCTACCATGTCTTCTTGTATTTTTATACTACATAGATAATATAACAACTATAAAATTACCAGAGAACCTCAAGTTGTTCATTATTGAAATATAAAACATTATATATGTAATTTGGAAGAATATTATATTTTTAAGAATATTATATCATTTAATAAAATAGAATTTTTTTAAACAAAATTAATGAAAAGTTTGACACTATGTAGTATTTGGTTTTTTTGAAAGTAATGATAACTTTATTTTTTTCAAATAAAACATTGAATCAGCCCTAAAATGTCATATTCTCCCAAAAAATTCATTTATGGCATCAAAAGATTCAATTTACATTTACTTTAATAAATATTATATTAATAAATTTAATCATTCAATAATAAGGTAATTACTACATCATCACTGTGTAATGAATAATTTAATAATTTAATATCTAAAAATAATAAATAAATACAATGATTTAAGAAACCATTTTATATTTCTAATGAATATTTATAGTTGAATTTATCTTCTGTATATCCTTATATTAAAATTTATTTAGTTATTAATATTTAGATTTAACACTTTTAACTCTTCTTTAAATAAAATATAATAAATGTCCTAATCCCATCCAAGTGGATAAAAAAGGATCATATTTTTGTACTAATGTTGATTATGGTTGAAATACACATATCAAATATAATTAGGACTTGCGTTTAGGTAATTTTATATTATCATAATATTATTTTTACCTTCAATTACCCAATTTATCTATAACTGTGGTAAATAAAATTTACAATTTACAATTAATAAAAATTCATCCTATTGAACCATTTTTTAAATACTTATGTCAACTGTGTATTTTATATTGTTTAAATTCAATTAATATAAGTTTTAAAATTGCGTTTTATGCAAATTTCCAAATGATCCTAGAAGGTAGGTAAAAGATGTTAAAAAGTTCAATAAATATATATCTATCTAATCTTATTATAAAATGACTCCAACAAATTAAATTGGACTAAAATAACTATTATGAATCAATTTTAACTATAATATAAAATTAAATTAAAAATATAATTATTGAAATAAAAATTCTTTTTTAAACAATAATACAGTTTTTTTTCACAATTAATAAAAAATTGAAAGTTCTTAGAGAAATACCAAAAATTCACCCTAAGATAATTCTGATATTACAAATTTTAAAATACATTCTATTTTAAAAAATTCAATTTTTAGTAGTGTCTAAAATTAATTTAATTTTTTTTCACAAAAGGACATAAAAAGTAGTTCTTTTAAGAATTTTTTTTAAAATATATAACTATTTTAATAAAAAATATACATTTCATTATAGATATCTTGTATTTATGTGGAAAATTTATAAATAACATTCAAATTTTAATTTTTACTATTCATATTACTATATTTAATTGATAAATTAATAAATCATTTAAATAATTATAATACTAATTTTCCATTTCCCAGATACACCATCTTATGTACAATGCAGTACAATTCAGTGTTGCGTGTAATATAGGCTATTAATATTTTTTAAAGAGATAACATACTTTGAAATATTAGGGTGTTTACAAGTACTGCCATGTTTTATTTCATTACTAATGATTTTTATGTTTAAACACTATGTTCATGTTTTTACATTATTATGTTAATGGTTGGATTTATGTTCTCCATGCTTTCCCTAATGAGTATTTGAGTACACCCCTTTGTTTTTTTGGTATGGAGTATGATATTCTCATTTTATACCAATTGTGGGATCGAAAGGATGTAGTGGATTAATATAAAATAGGGGGTGTGAATTGTATTCTTTAAAAAATTAATTTGGATCTTTTATTAATTTTAATTTTTAACAAATTTAATAAAGATAAATTCTAAAAACCTCTAGTTTTACCAGTATTCTTGATTCCGGAAACGTGATTCTGAGAATGTAATTCCGGAAAGTTGGTTCTAGAAATGAAACTTAAAAATTTTTACAGAGATAAAGATTCTACCATAATGTGTATAGAATCTTACTAAATCAGAGTATACAAGTATAAGAATATATAAGATAGTTATACTTTCCTCAACAACCAAAATTTCAGCAGAAAACATGAAACAAAACAAATAACAAGTAGTAAATATTTTAACCCAAAGAGAGAGGTATCCAACAACCTTGGATAAAGGACACTTCATTTATAGTTTTAGGAATGTTTTTCTTACCGACACTATGGTAAGCCCTCGATATGAAGATCAGAGTCTGTCTTTCTATCCCTGCAAGCCCTCAACTTCATGAATGTTAGCACCTCTGTCTTCATCACCAATGAAGTCCTCGAAATTTAAGGTAGTCGTCACCTCTTCTTCCTGTCCACGGAATCCCTCGAATGTACTCAGAAACATTTGGAGTTGTACTAAGCATTTCTGAACAAGAAGTTCAGTACGAACTAAGAATGTGAGTCTCTCTCAAGAAATCACTTCAACAACATGTAATCTCTAGATTCATATAATAATAAAGAGATCATTCAAATGAGCACCTATTTATAGGAATATCATCAACGGTCGGCTCCCTCCTCTAATGGTCATATTTTTCCTCGAATTTCGGAGGGACCTGTACACGTGTCATGCAAAAAAGTTAGTTAGTAATTTAATTCACGGCATCATTTTATAACCAATAGAAGAGTAAGAAAAAATATGGTTGCTTAACCAAACTATTTTTTGGAATATAACGAAAACTAAAAGTTCAGAATCTAACCAAAAAGCATTCAGTTTTTATAATAAATGAATATTCAGATTCCGCCTTCAGAAGAATTCGGAACCTGAATTCTATAAAATTTAGGAGCCTGAATTTAATGGAAATTCAAAGTCTGAATTCAGTATAATTCATAGTCTGAATTCAATAGAATTCAGATTCTGAATTCAGAATAATCCATAGTCTAAATTCATTAGTATTTGGATTGGGAATTAATTAGAATTAGGAGTCTGTACTAGGAATGTTCAGAGTCTGAATTAAGAATAATCCATAGTCTAAATTCATTAGTATTTGGATTGGGAATTCATTAGAATTAGGAGTCTGTACTAGGAATGTTCAGAGTCTGAATTCATTAGAATTTGGAGTCTATACTTAGAAAGTTCGGAGTCTAAATTCAGAAGAATTCAGAACTTGAATTTGGATACTGAAAGAGAATGCTCTATATATAAGTATTTGTAAGATTCCGAGGTTTTGGATATGAATCTGAGTTTTATACTTAGACATAATGTGAACAATGAAAAACTGGGTAAGGATAAATATCCATGAGGAAGGAAAATTTCCTTATGAATGTAAAACATAGGAAAAAGGAAGTTTCCTTAAGATAAAGTGTTTGTCATTTTCCAAACAAAAAATAATGGAAAATTCTGATGGAAACCATATTGATTAAATAATCTCCCCCTATATGGAAAGCACAAACATCCTTACGAAATGATTTTAAGGACATTAAAAAATTTCATGGACATGAAAATAAAACATATCTCCCTTAACACATGAGAAAATATGAATACGACTAACTCACCGTTAGGATTTGGAAACACTAAGGATCGTATTCTAGATTTCCATATTGAGACCTAGCATTTTATTGCATTAAGAATTCTTCTTGGATAAGAACTCCCCATTCCTTAGGGAAATTTCTTCTTTACATAGTATTCTTTTTTTCTTTCCCCCCCTTTTTTATTTTCAAAAAGGATTAAATTAAATGGAAAAAATAATGTCACATGAAATTCTAGTACAATACAACAAAGCATTTGAAGAACAACTCAAAATTTCATTACAATTGAAAGAATTTGTAAAAGTAAGGTACAAAACAAAAGATTAGAATTGAACATGATTATCCTTCCTTATCCATCGACCTCAACTTCTTCATAATGGTTTTGATATTTTTGAGTTCCTTGTGGACTTCCTCTTCTCTTTTGAGAAGCTGATCCTGATCCTATGTTTTCTTCTCTAAGGCTTTGATTTTTTCTTCCTTATCCTTAAGAATATCATCCTAAGCCTACAAAGCTTCTTCATGCTTCCCAATCTTTTCCTCGATCTCAATCATGAGATCATTTTCTCTCTTCCAACATTTAGAAACTAAATTAAACTTCCCATTCAGATCTTTTACTTATTGCATCCAGGAATTTTGTTCCAGAGATATCTTCTCCTCAAAACTATTTGTGAGATATTTGATCTTAAAATATTCAGTGTCAAATGCATCCTTGACACTTTCTTGGGAATCATCATGAATTCTCATGTCATCAACTGTCTTCCTTGACCATCTTGTCATCTTTTTACATGATCTTTTGTGAGCTTCATAGTTAATAAGAATATTCTTGAAGTCTGCCTCGAGTTTTACACACATATCCACCATCATAGATACTGAATCCAATTTCCGATTCAAGGTGTGTTGAAGCATTAGGCATCTCGAATCAGTGATTGGAAATATATGGATACTTCGAACAAGCTTTTTCTAAGACTGGACTACAAAATAATGTCCAAGGAAGGAAGATTCTGAATCTGATATTTTTCTTAGTGAGGTTTCTTTTTCTAACTCGACATCTTTTCTCTTTGAAGAACCACCAACATATTTCCTTTTAAACATATCCTTGGTAGGTTTATCAACTACAACTTGTTTTCCTTTATCAACCTTCAGAAATACTTCCTCTTGATCAGCAGATTCAAGTTCACTATCAGATAGCTGAAAGATTTTGTCTTCATCAAAATCTTCCTTTTCAAATCCAACCTTAGCATCCTCGGGGTGAATGAAATTTTTATTGATGATTTCTTCTTCAAGTGGTTTGTATAGTTCGTATTCTGCCTTCTATTAATCCTTCCCATGAGTATGCAGTTTTGATTATTCGGCTTGTGAGGTTCAAAATGATAATTTATCAGAAGAGATTTCCATATCATGAATGTCCTCAACTTGCTTTATCCGATCTTCAGTATCACCACTGCCTTCTTCTTCTTCTTCGTATACTTATTTTCCTTCAAAAACATTTTCGTGGACTTTTTTCAGAGTCACAAACTTCATTCCCAGAGTCTCAGGTAAATGTTCTATTAAAAAATATTCTGGTACCAAAGTATTCTCGGAAGCTTTATCATCATCCTTCAAAAGTGATTGAACTATTTCATCCTCATACATCTTCTTCTTCTTCTGCTTCTTCTCTTTCTCTTGCTTGTCAAGTTCATCAGCATCCTTTTCCTTGAAAACCTCTACCTCATCACGATCCAATCCAAACATAGGCTCCTCTTCTTTCATATTTTTCTTGTCTTCTCTCCACTTGGCTACAACTTCATCAGGATTGGATGTTTGCTTCTTTGGATTCGGTGGTGCGGATTTGGTTTCCTTTTCCAGTTGGGTTTTTTCCCTCTCTTCCACTTCCTTTACATTCCTCTTCCTTCCACCTTTTTTATAGATCCCAGACACCTCTTGTTTCTTTGATAAGGATTCTTCCTCCTCCTCATAAAAATCATAAAATTCTTCAAATTCTTTAGAAAATCCAACTTTCATTCTTCGTAGAGTGTCATCACTCAACAACATTACTTTGAAATTATTCAACATAGATCTGTAAGGGATTTTAAAAGATTCTAGACACTGAAAAATCATTATTGACAAAATGGTTGGATACATGATAATCTAAGCCTTCATATTTTCATTATATATATTTTTAATCGTAACTAATATTTATTAACAAAATTTATCTTCCTTATGTTAACCAGGAAATCCATAATGTACATATCACTTTTCTTTATAGAATCATTATCTCCTTTTCTCAGTATGATGAATACTTGAACCCACAATTCAAGAATCTGATAATTTGTAGAAAAATGAAGAATTTTTGGAGTCTTTACCTCTGAAAGACCAAGATAAGCCATTACTTTGACTTTATTAAAACATCTTTGATCACCATGAAGCTTATGAGAGAAAAAATCAGCTTCCCCTTCATAAGATACTCAAATTAAACTAGAATCCTCGGCGTATGAAAGTGAATATGTCTTCCCAAAACACTTGAAAGAAAATTTACTCCTCCATTATTCCTCAAAGAAAGTTACTATCTCATATAATTCTATTAAGAACTACTGATTAACCAAATTTGGAGCCTTTGGTTTTGAATGGTAAACACTTTCCCATCCATTCAGCTTTATATTCTTAGAAAATAGAGAATCATACTTTGTGAAAAACTTTGGATCAACAAACCTTTCTCTGTATATCTGTCATTCCAGGATTGGTTTGACAGTTGACATATCTTTCTGAGAAGATATTTTGGCAGACATTCGGAAGCAAGAAATATCTTAGATGTTCGGAACAAGCTTACGTAGGAGGGTTGGGCTTTAGCATGCGAAGGATTGAGTTTTTATGTGAGAAAACCATTGGGGGTCCTTTATATTGGTAATCGAAGTGATGATTTAGCTTCCACACTCAATCGAATGGTTGAAAAACCTCTTGATCAAATCAGATGGTTGAGATGATAGCCGGAAGGAAATTTTCATAGAATCTGATCTTTTTAGGTTTTTTAATAAAAACATTCGAATTTAAGAAAAATTGAATACAAAAATTTAAAAACAAATAAAAATACAAAAAAGTAAATTATGATTACGAAAGCTTAAGAAAGAAAACATACCTTTCGGATTTCCTGGAAGATTATTCGTATTGAGAAAAATTATTCTTGAAGAACTTTAGATTCCAAATTTTTTTTATTACAAATATTTTTTAAAATGAAAAAAACTCCATTATGAAAATTTTATGTACAAAAATATTCATTACAAAAATTTTAAGTACAAAAAACATCATTACAAAACTTATAAGTATGAAAATATTCATTATGAAAGATTTATAAAATATGACTAGTAAAAGTTTCATTACGAAAGATTTAGAAAATCTGACTATGAAAATTTTCATTACGAAAGATTTAGAAAAGCTGACTATGAAAATTTTCATTATGAAAGATTTAGAAAATATGACTAATAAAATTTTCATTACGACATATTTAGAAAATCTGACTATGGAAATTTTCAAAAAAACATATTTAGAAAATATGACAACAAAAATTTTCATTATGAAATATTTATAAAATCTGACTACGAAAATTTTCATTACGAAAAATTTTGATCTAACTAACAAGAAAATGTACTCTCCATATGAAAAGTAGTTTGTTAATATAAGTAGATAGGTTTCAACAAGAATTTAATAAGGAATATTACCTTACTATTATCATTCATAACTTCTTTTTAATGTATTCAAATCTATCAAATGGTAATGATTTTGTGAAAATATTTGCAAGTTGATCCTGCGTTCTGATAAATTGAAGAATGATATCCCCATTCTTTGTGTGATCCCTAAGAAATTGATACCTAATATCTATGCGTTTTTTATGAGAGTGTTGTGCAGGGTTTTTACTTAGGTAAATAGCACTAGTATTATCACATAAAATTTGAGTTTTGGTAAAACTCATACCATAGTCTGTGAGTGTGTGTTGCATCCACAACACTTGAGCACAACAACTTCCAGATGCTACATATTCAGCATCAGTAGTGGAAAGTACTACTAAGTGTTTCAATTTTCTTGACCAAGAAACTAATGAATCTCCTAAGAAATGATAAGTTCCGAATGTTATTTTTCTATCCATTCTACATCCACCAATGTCAGCATCTCAAAAAATGTTTAAAACAAAATCATTTCCATAAGTATAAAAGAGTCCTAGATCCACTGTTACCTTTAAGTAGCGAAAAATCCTTTTCACTACCTTTAAAGAGATTTTTTAGGATAAGATATTTGTCTTGAATATAAGAAAACTGAAAACATTAAGTCTATATGGCTAGCTGTCAAGTAAAGTATACTTCCTATCATACCTCTAAAAGATGTTTGATCTACTTGATTCCTAGTTTCATCAAGATCAGGTGAATTTGAGGTACCAATTTGAGTATTTATACACTTACTATTGTCATATCCATACATTTCAAGAATATCTTTAATATACATATGTTAGGATATATATATATTCTTTCTGGTTTTTGAGAAATCTGAAAACCAAGAAAAAATGTTAACTCACCCATCATACTCATTTCAGACTCAGATTTAATTTGATACACAAAGGAATTAGTTATAGATTGATAAGTTGAACCAAATATAATATCATCAACATAATCAAAACGAAATTTATAGTATAACAAGCACTACTAACAGCTTCAACCCAAATATATCTGTCTATAAGATATTCACTCAACATGGTTCTTATTAACTATTGAAGAATTATATTTCTTCTTTCAGCAACCCCATTTTGTTGAGGTTTTTCGGGTGCTGATAAGTTATGAGTAATTCCTTTTCTAGTACAAAATGTTTCAAATTCAGAATTTTTAAATTCTCCGCCATGATCACTATGAATAGTTATCAAAGGAAAATTTTCTCATTTTTAACATTGGCTCTAAAACTTTTGAAATAAGAAGAATATTTAGATTTCTTTTCTAGAAAATAGACCCATGTAATGTAGTGTAATCATAAACTAAGAAAAATACATAATATTTGCTTCTAATGCTTCCAGTTTCTGTTGGGAAAAAATATCCGTGTCCACTAACTGTAATGCATCAGTGGTTGAGACTTCACTGATTGATTTAAAATATGATTTATGTTTCTTTCCATATTGACAAGGATCAAAAACTTTTGAAGAATCAAATCTAAGCTCTGTTAGATCCTTAACTAGTCTTTTCATAGGTTCCTAAGGTTACAGTGTCCTAACCTTCTATGCCACAACCAAGAATGATCTTCCATTACACTAAGGCAAGGTTGATCTTGGCTCCTAAGGTCTTTTATGTTTAGTTTGTATACATTCTCTTTCATATTGGAAGAAATAATAATCTATTCCTTGGAATTGTGTACTAAGCACTTGTCAATCCTAAAATTCAGTAGTTAGCCTTCATCACATATTTGACATATGCTAATAAGGTTGTGCTTAAGACCATTAACATATAAAACATTTGAAATCAAGGTTTTTCCAAGAAGAACAATGTTACATATACCAATAATTTCCCCCTTAGAAATATCCCCAAATGATACTTTTCCTCCTTTCATCTTGATAATCTTTTCAAATAAATTTTTGATACCAATCATGTTCCAGGAAAATCCACTATCCATGTACCATGTATTGTTATTGGTACTATCATTACATTCCTAAAAATAAGAGTGTTAGACTTTCAGAACTAAAACATTCTTGGAGCTAGAAACTTTAGAATTCAAAATTTTAGGTATCCACGTTTTCTTAAAAAAAATATGCCTTATGAAAACATAAAGACTGAGTTTTGTTTAAGGGACACTTTTTAGCCCAATTCCCACCACACTAAAACTTAGTGCAGAAACGAGCACTTTGAGGAACAAAATAATTGTAACTAAAAAATAGTTTGGAACTAGTATAACCAAATCCAGAACTATTCCTTAGAGGTCAAATTTGGGAATACATCTTATCAAAAATTTCCTTACCTAAGGTAATGTTTGACAAACACTTTCTCAAGGAAAATATCTCTGTCTTTAGTCTGATAACTAAGTTCTTATCTTCCAAAACATTAGCATTAGTACTAGAGTCAGTGTCGAAAACATTTTTCTTATAAATTAAATTTTATAGATCCTTAGAAAGATTATCCTTCTCAAAATTTTCTTCCTCATTGTTTTTTAAAATACATTCAAAATCAATGGGATTCTTATCAAGATCTTTAGAAACATCAGATATTTCCATAATAATAATAAAAATCCTTGAATTTTCCTTATCAAACATTTTCTTGACATTATAATTTTCATTCTCAAGGAGCTTAACAAACCTAGAAAATTATTTATAGGTAGGTAAATTATTATCTTCATCAGAAGAAGATTATTCATCAGAGGATTCATAATATTTACTATAAATATAATTAGAATTCAAGAATACATTCTTTATGGTTTCATCATTTTGTACCACTTCCAATAAAAAATGATTTAAAATAGGTAACTTGGCACGTACGACAAGATTCTCTTGTCCAGAAGATTCGTAATCTGAGGATTCATCAGAAGAGTCTCCACCACTAGAACTCTAGGTGTCCATTACTTTAAAAAAATTCTCAACATTTGCTTTATAGTAATTATTTATATCCCTCTCAGAATTCTTTTGCATTCTTTATTTTTTATTAATCATAGGACAATATGGCCTCATATGTCCAACTCTTTTGCATTCATAAGAAGTGACTTCAGAGTCTTTCTTATCCTTTCTTTCTTTCTTCCTAAATCTATACTGAAAGTCTTTCTTCCTAACTATATTGTTCATCCTTTTATCAAGATTAGCTATTTCATTCTCAGAATGTTAACTTTCACTAGATTCGGATTGTATAACAACCTTTTTAGATATAGATCTTGTAACTATATTAGGAGTCATAGAATTCATATGATTTGAAGTAGTTGTAAAAGCAACACATCCACTCCAATTATTTGTATTAACATTGTTAGCATCTCTCTTCATTCTAGTATCATATTGAATAATAGTTACAAAAAGTTCATCAAGAGTGTCTGTGAAACATTTATATTCTCATTTATAGTTGTTCTATTAGATTCCCACTAATTAGGCATGATGTTTATAATCTTGTCTACAAGTGCCTCGTCATATAAATATTTTTCACCCACTGATTGTAATCTGTTGACAATAGTCATAAATCTCTATTCTAACTTACATATAGGTTCTCCAAAAGGAAAGAAAAAACCATGGTACTTAGCTCTAAGGATAGCTTTTCTAGTTTCAATAACATTGGAAGTACCAAAATGATTAACATAAAGAATCTTCAATATAAAATTTTCAGCTTCACAAGATGAAATGTACCTATATATATTCCTTGTCATGGAACACAACAAATTATTTATTACATTATAATTAAGTTGATATTCTGACTTCTATTGATTAGTAAAAGTTTTGACTACCTTATCCGGAATCTTGTAATCTCCAGTAAGCATAACAAAATTATCCACTCCATTATTGATAAAAAATCATCATACGATCTCTCCAATATTCGTAATCATTCCCATCAAAAATAGGTGGTCTTCTGGGATTATGATTGTTAATTGAACCAACACTCATTCCTTCCATCTCAAAGAAAATCATTCCACACAAACTTGTTAGTAATAAATGTTTGTAAACAAGGATAAAAAATATCCTAAGAAAGGAAAAAATATAACAATGAAAAACTTGAGAAAGAAAACATATATTTTAATATAAGTATTTTAGAGACCTGCTCTGATACAAATTGTTAAGTTGGTATGGAGTATGATATTATCCTTTTATAACAATTGTTGGATCTAAATGACATATATGCTCAATATACAAGAGGGGTGGGGGTGAATTGTATACATTAAAAAATTCCATTGGAACATTTAAATATTGTAATGTTTAAAAAAGTTAAACAAGATAAATTCACAAAACCTCAATTTCATCAAACTTGCTTCATTCCAGAAATGTCATTCCGATAATGTAATTCAGGAAAATTGGTTCGAGAAATGAAACTTAACAAAAGTTTATAAAGATAAAGATTATACCTTAAAGCGTATATAATATTACTAAATCATAGTATAGAAGTATAAGAAAGTATAAGACAGTTATGCTTTCCTCAAAAACCATAATTGCAGCGGAAAACATGAAACAAAACCAGTAACAAGTAGTTAATCTTTTAACCCAAAGAGAGGGGTCTCCAATAAACTTGGATAAAGGTCACTTGATTTATACTTTCAAGAATGTTTCTCTTACCCACTATAGGGTAATCCATCTATAGGAAGATCAGAGACTGTATTGCTTTCCCCTCAAGCCCTCAACTTCAAGGTAGTCGTCAGCTCTGTCTTCCTCTCCAGGGAAGTCCTCGAACATTAAGGTAGTTGGAAACTATGTCTTCCTTTCCCCGGAAGCCCTCGAATATACTCAGCAATATTTGGAGTCTCTAGAGGAAATTATGAACAAGAAGTGCAGTACGCACTAAGCACGAGATTATCTCCATAGAAATCACATCAACATCATGTAATATCTAGATTCATAGAATAGTAAAGAGCTCATTAAAATGAGCTCAAATTTATAGGCCCATCTTCAGCAGTCGGTTCCCACCTCCAACGGTCAAATTTTTCCGTTAATTTCGAAGGGACATGTACACAAGTCACTCAAATAGTGGTTAGTTAGTAACAGAATGCACGAAATAATTTTATAACCAAAAAAACTGTAAGAAAAGATATGGTTTCTTAACCAAAACTATTTTTCAGAATATAAGGAAAAATAAATGTTCAGAATGTATCCAAAAAACCATTCTATGTTTAAGATAAATGAATATTCAGATTGTGTCTTCAGAAGATTTCAGAACCTGAATTTTATAAAATTTCCAGAGGCTGAATTCAGAAGAATTCAGAGTCTGAATTCTTTAGAATTTTTTGTTTGAATTCATTAGAATTCGGAGTCTGAACATAGAACGTTTGGATATTTCATTCATTAGAATTCAGATTCTGAACTCAAAAAGTGTCGTGTCTAAATTTAGAAGAATTTAGAACCTGGATTTGGATCCTGAAACAGAATGCTCTATATATAAGAGTTTATAAGATTATGAGGTTTTGGATATGAAACCAAGTTTTATACTTAGACATAATGTGAACAATGAAAAACATTATAAGGATAAATTTCCTTTAGGAAGGAAAATTTTCTTTATGAATGTAAAACATAGGAAAAAGAAATTTTCCTTAAGGTAGAGTGATTGGGATTTTCAAAACAAGAAGGAACAGAAAAGTAATAAGGAAACCTTATTGAATCAAAACCCTTGTCATGTTTTATTTTCCCCAGGATTTGATAAAGGTTATTAAGTATGTTGTATTTAAAACGAGTTCTAGTTATGAAGGATTATGCAGATAATGATGTTGATGTTTTAGGAACTAGTTGTTTATGTTTTCCAATTTTAAAAGTTACTAAACTAATATGGTTTTTGGGAATATCTTTGTGTCATATATTAAGTATTCCGAAAAAGTAATGTAATGTGCATTTTTGCTAATATTGTGTCATTACAGTTGGTATCAGAAAAATGGTTCATTCCAACATTGGAAACGAGGAAGAAAAAACATTTATGAGATCCCTATAGATGTTTCTATGGATATGTCTTGGAATTTCCAAAGGATAAGTCACGTAATGGTTACAATTATAGGATCTTTGTGATAATAATTAATAATATAGTATTAGACCTAGTATGTCATAGATTTAAATATTATAAGTAATTTAACATACTTATGTGTTTTTAATCTCTGATATGTATTTCTCAAACTTTTCTTCCAGGTCAAATTCAATATCCATAACTATATAGAACCTATTTAACAATTGAATGTTTCAGATGTGGAAATTATGGGAATAATGGAGATCAATTTCCTAAGTGGAAATATCATGAAGAAGATAATGAAGGTGGTATTAGTATATGTCATACTGTTGAGGATAATGATATTGTAAACATCATGTGAATGGTATCTGATGATATTCAAATATTGTTTACATTAAACCTAAGAAGCTGTATTTTGAGACACCTTATAACATGATTCATATTTTAGGATTGATGAAGAAGAAGGATCCTATGTAATAATTTAAGAATCAATTTGGATGATTGAGTTATATATGTTTTGTATTTCGATGATTATGTTATATGAATCAGGAAATATATAGGTATTTCAGTGTAATTATTTAATTAAGGATTGGAATGGATATTTTGAATACTTCTATGGAGACTGATAAGTGATTTATGGGAAAGTAGATATACTTGGATAACACATTATTAAGGGGAAGATAACACTTAATATATCCCTTATGTTCAGATAATGACTTTTGGTAATTGATATATTGGATTTGAAGAAGTAAATTGGATGACATTAGATTCTTGGGAACTATTTATGGGGTTATTGACAAGTGGGTTATACTATCATGGATGATGTGTACAAATTTTTGGGACTTATGGAATATATCAAAAAAAAATGGAATAAAGAAACATTCATGTTTTCAATTAGGATATATGGTAATTTAAGTTATTACCAAGATTAAATATAATTCATGATGTAGTCATTCAAATGTACTATGAGTTTTGACAGATGTGTTTCAGAGAAGCCTAAATGATGGAATGGATTAAGTTCAGCATTAGATAAAATTGTTTAATGCTAAAAAAAATTAATATTATTTATGGAATGTTATAATAATATAGTTTTAGAAAAAGAAAAACCCGTAGGAAGAGCAACAACACTTCGCGTTGGACAAGGCTTGTGGTAATCGCCCCAACAACCGAAGTGTGACATGCCTTTATAGCCTACTACTAGCCTACGGGATGTCCCAAGATAGTATAAATTAGTTTTATTTTATTTATGTGGTGTGATAGTTGAATTATAAGTATATTTTTGGAACAATATATGATTAATCTCACTATAGGTGGAATTGTACATATTTGATTACATGTTCTAACTAGTTTGTTAAGATAGATGGACTGAAATATCATTATATCACATGATCTTCTAACACATTAAGAATGAAAAACTCAATATCATTTCTATAAATAAGAGGTAATGTTGAAATTGCTCAAGGCACAAACAATTGTGGGATTGTACCAAAATCAAGTATGGGTTTGTTCTTATACAACATTCTTCAACATAATGGAAAGGATATTGAAAAAAAAATGTTTTCTTAGTACCATCATATCAGATGAATCATATGTACCATTAAATCATCATTGATTTTTGGATTTCTGGTTGTTAACTTTCCCCAATCCTTATTCTCTATCACCATCCATCAGATCATGATAGTTATATTTCTCTTACACATCCATATTTTAACATCTCACCTTATTCCCTATGCGGAAACCCAGTTTTTTTTGATACGTTGAGAAAAACATTATGTTTTTAAAATTATTTTTAAGATTATATTTTATTATTCCTTTTTACGATGTGGGTTTTAATGAAGGAATCTTTCATGTAGTGAATATTTTATAACGCTGACGAATTTCGAGGGAGAAAATTATTTTAAGGGGGGTATAATTTAACACCCAGAGATTTTATGAGATGGTATCTTTTTAATTTCGTTGAATTTCTATGTTTTACTCTACACCAAGTATAGCTTTCACTATTTTCAACACTGTATTATCTTTTAGTATATGAAACATTACACTTGGCTTGTATTACACATAATTTCAATTTTGTTTGATTGAATTCATTTCACGAAACACTCAATATAGATTTTGTTCAATTTATAAAATAATTATCTTTAGATTTTGTTATATGCAACAATAAAGGATTATTTCAGTCAACGTAACACTGAATTCCCTTACATTACATGCAAGAGTGACCTTCCTCGATAGCTTTCGTTGTAAGCAGAACTAAGTTTAACTAAACAAATATATGTTATCAAAATATTATATAAACTATATATTATGGATTTTATTAACCACATATAAATGATTATATAATATTAAAATTTATCTTATGTATTTTCTGGAAGATTATATAAGATCAAATTCAATTTTTTAGATAATAGAAGTTTTTTCAAAAAATGTAGTTTTCCTGCCTATTAATGACGCACCAATTTTAAATCTAGATTTAAAAAATATTATATATTACATTTGAAATAATAAATAACTCTTTTGGATGGAAAGCCTCAAAATTTAAATTTGGTGAAATTTTGTTATTTTTCTAACGAAATTCATATTTTGATGAATAGTGAAAAATAATGTATTTGAATTCAAAACTGCCTTTTCGTATTATTTATTTATATAGTAATATTATATTTTTAATTGGTTATAAATTTAAATAGTGTATTTTATTTAATCCAATATTGGTCATTAGAAGTAATTTCAAATTTAAATTTTACGTAAACACAGGAAAATCATTTGATATGTTTTTACTTCTTAAAAACCCACTTTTTAGTTATGAAAACAAAAAATAATTTTAAATTTATGTCTTCCAATTCTGTGTTTTGAATTATAAAAAATGGATTCTATATTTGAAATAATTGGGTCAAAATAATTGTAATAGGTTACTTTTAATTTTTTGGTTATTATGAAAAGTAACTAAAATATTTTTTATTACCATAGTTAAAGGTAAATCAGGTAAGTTAGCGTAATTAACAATATTATAATGATAAAAAAAACTGTAACACCTATAAAAATAATACTAGGTGAATTAAAGTTGACCAATTTCACCCAGGGGTCTTAATTGATTCATTTAATTGACATTTTCCATGAATGTTATGTAATTATGATTAAAATAATATAATGTGACAAAATGTCACTCTCATATATCATATAAGTATAGTAATTTTAATATAGTGATAAAAATGATAAAAAAATCCAAAATAAATATTCAAATGAAATAAAATTAAATTATATACATCATGAAATCTTATTTATAATATTTATAGATTATATAATTACAATTAATTCTGACACAATAATGATGTAGATATTATTTTATTGATAGAAATATCAAACAAATGATATCAAAAATATTAAAATGAATATCATATGAACTAATTAATCTGTAAGAAAATTTATAGGTGACAATGACATGTTAGGAGTGTATTAAATATTTTTTTAAATTTATCTTTTGTTTGGATTTTATTTAATGTCAAATAAATGAATACTGTCAAAATTGACACTATTGATATTTTATAAACATATAATATTTTCAAATAATTCAAAAATCACAAAAAAATTAAAAATTGAAAATTGAAAAATTTGTGGATGAAATATTCACAAAGTATCCAATTATGGGAGATTGAAAACACATAAATAAATAAATATAAAAACCTAGTATTTATAATTTTATTACCAAAAATAAAATTAAATAGATTAAATAAGGATAAATCAAAATGATAAGGATTAATATTAAATCAAAACATGTATGAAATTTTCTTTCTGAGAGGATTTAGAACCATCCTAATAATTTATTCAATATAAATGTGTTTGGTATCATTATAAAATGTAAATAAATTTATAATAAATTAATATTTCAAGACATTCCCAAGGTTCTCATCCACTTTCTTATAAAAGGGAACCCTTCCATATCTTTTATTCACACCTCCAATTCCCTTTGTATTATCCAAACCATGCCCAAATCTCCTAAAAAATTCCATAAATTCATCATAGATTCCACCATTTTGGTAGAAATCCATATTATGGAGTCGTTTGGTGCATACCAAAAGGAGATACTTGAAAAAGAGGGAATTTTTTTTATCACCTCTTTCAAAATTATTTTCTTCTTAAACTCCCTCTTGTTAAGTTGTTTCCATAATTATGTAATAAATCTAGTATCTTCTAAATTTGGATATGTAATAATAATTATGGGACCACCTTATACTTCATTTTATTCATTTTAATAATAACAATATCACCATGCATGCGTACATAAGGCCTACCATCTTCATAACATGTAGTAATTTTTATTCAACAATACATTATTTGGATTGTAATATTGATGAATATAATGGATTTAAATAATTAATATAAAATAAAAATTAATCTATACAATTTATATAACATCAAATTCCATACTATTTAACCATGAAAGAAATGATATCGTCACTCGTGCGTACGTACAACGTACCGTCTCCACGACGCGATGAGATTCATGCTCTATGTTAATCATTCAAGAACGATTATAAAGTATATATAATAAATAAGAATTAAATATGTGAAATAATAATTATTCTGGATATATTTATATATTTCATTTTCATTATTCCACTCATTTTAATAAGGAATTGGAAACAACGTTCATGTGTTCGTAAGACCTACCGTCTCCATTAACGGTATATTCTATTTCATTAATAATTATCTTATATATATTTATATACTAAATATATATGATATATAAATCGTGTTTTAAATTATAGAAGTAAGTAAATCATGATCTATGTAATAATATCATGAATAAAATGTCAGAATACATACAATAAATAAAATTATTGTTACCCAAAACGTTGCATTAACATGGAATGGATAAATGAATGGGTAATATAAAATCATATATGATATCATAAATATTATTATGTTTTTTTACAAGTTAATAATATTTTTAAACTCCCAACATAATAGTTTTTTATACGTATGAAGCGTATCATATATAAGGTAAGAGATAATTTTGCAATCTCATTTTTTTCTGAGATTTTTTATATGTCTTTAATTACTAGGGTATATTTATAATCCACATCCATGTTTCCAAAAAATATAATATTATTTTTATTCTTATAATATTTTTTAAAGTGAATTTTACTCATTGGTGAAGTTTTATGAAACGGAATGCAATGAATCATTCTTTTTTTCCATACGAAGTAATTTTTGACTTTTCCGATAAGACTTTGAAAAAAATGATTTTTATCTTCTATGGAATGATTGAATTTTTACATCTTCATAATTAATTATTTACATGAATCTTCCTATATACAATTTCATATTTATTTTCCAATAAATACTTTTCTTTTAAAATTTTGTGGCATTTTGAGAAAATAAATCATTTTAGAAGAATAAAGGATATTTTCCTCAAAAATTAAGTTCACATATTTTAGAAAATTTATTTTACATATAAATATATCATATAGTTATGCTTGATTACCAATTATTAAATTTATATTATATTGATAATTATGTAATTATATTCGTGAAATCTATTTATTTTATTTGGATTATGATAGATTGATGTTTAAGAAACCGAATTTATTTCACAGGTTATGATTTGATGAATGATTTAGGATTTTGAGGAACAAGTAAGAATGATTTAATTATGAGATGGTTGTGACCAATATCTCCCTCCAATGAATTGGGTAATGATTTATATCTCAATAGATAGAAGAGATTTGATCAACATGTAAATTTGGATCAGGAATACAGAGAATTAATGACAAGTAAATGTGGTTCAGTAATACATGGATGGATTTGGATGTAAACTCGGTTTAGTAACGGACTTTTTCCATAATGATAGTCTTCGAAGAAATTCCTTTTATACTATGAAATCATTTTATGTACTTATTTCCCACAATTCTGTGCTTTATGCCAATAAATTTTTATCATGGTTAATCTTCTTTTATGATCTATGCCTTATGTACTTAAAAGGTTTATTTGATGGCTGAAAATTGTGATATTTAAAAATTATGTTCATGTATTTACATTCTTATGTTTATGTTTTGTATTATTTTCTCCATGCTTAACCTTATAGAGTATTTGAGCTGACCCCTTTACATGTTTCATTGTCCCCAGTATTTGAAGAAGAGTATTAGGAAATATTTTTCAAAAAGTGGTTATAGTTATGAAGCATAAATCAAGAGATGATGTAGATGTTTTATGAACCAGTTGTTAATGTTTTAGAGTTTCCGAAAGAACTAAACTAATATAGTCTTTGGGATTTTTTGTGTCATGTGTCAAGTATTCTGAAAAAGTAATGTATTTTCCATATACGTAACGATTTTGTATTTATAGTTGGTATCAAAAAAATGTTTAGTCAGCCTTTAGAAACTAAGATCTGAAAAAATTATTGAGATCCCTAGAGATATTTCGAAGGATATTTATAGGAATGTATTAAGGATAAGTCAATTATTTTTTACAATCCTATAACATTTTTGATAATCATGAATAATATTGGATTAATCCTAAGATATCGTAGAGTTAAATATTATATGTAATTTTCCTTACTTATTTGTTTTTGATATCTGATATGTATTTCTCACACATTTCATTCTAGTCTTAGTGAATAGCCAAAAATAAATATAACATGGCTAACCATTGAATGTTTCAGAAGTAGAAATTATGGGAATAATGAATATTGATTCCATAAGTGGAAATATCATGAATAATAATGTTGGATGATTGAGGTTTATATATTTCAGATTTCAAAGATTATGTTATTTGAATGATGAAATATGTAGCTGTGTTTTTTATAAGTCTATAATTAATGATTGGAAATGATATTTTGAATAGCTCTATGCTGAGTGAAGATTGATTTAAGGGTAAGGTGTTATATAATGAGAACACACGATTAAGTGTAAGATAACACTTAATATATCCCTTCTGTTCATATAATGATGTTTATAGAATGATATGATGGAATTGAATAAGTAAATTAGATAATTCTAGTTTCTTGGGAACTAATTATGGAGTAATTGGTAAGTGGTTTATACTGTAATGGATGAAGTATACAACGTTTTTGGACATAAGGAATATATCCAACAAATTTTCAAATAAGTAAACATTCATGATTTCAATTTGGATATATGGTAATTATTTTCTTACTATGATTCACGAGAATTAATGATGAAGTTATTAAAATGGTTGTAATGTGACCAATAAGATATTTCTCTTGATATATGGGGGATAAATGAAGGTATTCACATGCTTCATACATTACCTTTATTGTAAATGTTTTTTCTGTACTGTGAGTTTCGAAAGAAGTGTTCTATATAAGCAAAAAGATTATAATGGATGAGTTGGACAATATATATTATTGTATAATGCTAAAATAAAAATTTCAATATTATTTATAGATTTTTATAAAAATATAGTTTCAGAAGAAGTAAAACCCAATGGATGGTAGACAACCAGTCGCATCGAACAAGGTTGCGGGAATCGAACCCACAACTGAATGGCCACATGCCATTATCACATAACACTGGCCTACGAGAAATCCCCACATTGTATAAATTATTATTATTTTATTTAAGTGGTATTATAGATGAATTATAAGTCCATTTTTTGAACGATATATGATTAATCTCACTATAGGTGGATTTATGCATATTTTATTACCTGTGATAACAATTTTGTTGAGATAGATGGAATTACCTATCATTCTATAGCATGATCTACTAACACTCCAATAATAAAAATTTCTACATAATTTAATTAAATAAGTGGTGAAGTGTAAATTGTTCATAGTATGGACAATAGTTACACTATACCAAAATGAAGTATGTATTTGTTCTCATGTAAAATTCATCAACTTTAGGGATAGGATCGTGAAAACCAAAAATGTTATCATAGTAACTTCTTATCTGATGAATCAGATGGCCCCTTAATTCATCTTAGATTTATGGCTTTCTTGTTTTTAACTTTCTCTAAACCTTATTCTCTATCAGTATCCCTTAGAACAAGACTGTTATATATCTATTCCATATGCATATTTTTACTTCCCACCTATGTTCTCATATGTGGAATCCCAGTAATGAGTTACTTTGGGTGACTATTATGTTTCTAAATTTATCTTTTTTAAAATTTAGTTTTATAATTCCTTTTTATGATGTGGATTTATATAAAGAAACATTCATGTAGTGAACCATTTATAACCCCAACAAATTTAGTGGGAAAAATTAATTTTAAGGGGGGTATAATGTCACACACCAATTTTTTATGAGATAAATTCTTTTTAATTTATTTGATATCTTGTGTTATACGCTACACCAAGATTATCTTGTTCTTTTCTCAACACTGTATTACCATAAAATATACGCAAAACTATATATGGTTTTTGTTACACACAATTTCATGTTCGTTTGATAGAATTAATTTCACGCAACACTAAGTATAGATTTTGTTCATTGTAAGAAGTAAATATGTTTGGGATATCATATATGCAACACCAAATAAATCATTCACTAAACTCAACAATGAATTGTCTTTCATTATACGAAATAGCAACCTTCCTTGATAGCTTACATTGTACGCAGTACCGAGATTCTCTAACCAACGTTATATTATTAAAATATTATATAAAATATCCAATATGAATATTGTTAATTACATTTTGAATTTTATAAAACATTAATATTAATATTATTTATTTTCTAGAATATTATATGAGAACAAATTCAATTTATCAGATAAAAGATGTGTTTCTCAAAAAATGTATTTTTGTGGCCTTTCGATGGCACACCAATTTTAAATCTAGTTTTTAATAATTTTATACAAAATTTTTTAAAAATAAACATTTCATTTAGATGAGGTACATCGAAATTTATCTTCATAGATATTTTATTATTTTTCAGATGAAATTCATATTTTGATCAATAATGATATATACTGTATTTAAATTCAAAATAACCTTTTCGTCTAATTTATTTAGATTGGTAGATTATCTTTTTAATCAATTTTAATTTGTAATTGGGTTATGTTTTTATCATTTAATCTAATTTTGTTAATTTTAACTAAATCAAAAATTAAATTGCACCCAAACATATGACAATGTTTTGATAAGTTTATACTTCCTAAAAAATCCCTTTTTGATTTTGACCACGAAAATTATTTTTATAGTAATTTCTACTAATTTTGTGTTTTGAATTATAAAAATGTATTCCATATTTATAATCCATTGGTATAAATTATATTAATAGGTTTATTTAAATTTTTTTATTATTAATAGTAACTACATTAATTTTTTATTTACCACAATTAAAGGTAAATCGGATAAATTAGGGTAACTAACTAAATAATAATGAAAATAAAATTACCCTATGATCTTTGAAAATTATATTTTATAAATTAAAGTTGAAAAATATCACCTGGGTTCATAATTGATTCATGTAATTGGATTTTCCATTAAAGTGATATAATTATAATTAATAAAAAAAAAGGTGACAGCATATCACTCTCATATATCTTATAAGTACAACAATTTTAATATAATGATAAAAATGATAAAACACAGAACATAAATAGTATACATGATGATCATGAAATTATATACATCATGTAAATTAATTTAGATTTTAGATATTAAATAATTACCATTAATGATGACACAATAGTGATGTAGAAATTATTTTAATGATAGAAATATCACATAAATGGTTTTCAAAATGTTAAAATGATTATAATATGAAATAATTAATGTTATCCAAAAAAATCATAGATGATTATTACATTTTAGGAGTTTATTATATAATATGGTTCTAATTTACCATCGGTTTGGATTTTATTTAAATTCAAATAAATGAATATTGTCAAAATTGACACTATTGATATCTTATAAAAATAAAAAAATTATTATAATGTTCAAAAATAAAAAAAATATTTAAAAAATACCAATTGAAAATTATATGGTCTAAAATGTCATAAAGTATCCATCTATGGAAGATTTACTAAACGAATGAAAATATTTTAACCATTTAATATTTAGAATATTATTACCATAAATAAAATTAAATAGATTAAAAAAGGATAAATCATAATGATAAAGTTTAAAATAATATCAAAACCTGTCTAAATATTATTTGTGGAGATTATTTAGACCCATCCTCATAATATGTTAAAATAAATTGAGTGTTTTCCATTATAAACCCAATTTCCTTTTATAATCAATTAATATTTCCTGACTTTCTGAATGTCCCCCTCCCCTCTCTTATAAAATAGAACCCTTCCTTCTCTTTTAATCACACCTCCAAAGCCCTTTTTCTCAGCCAACCACTTCCCAAATCTCCACCCAACTTCCCTAAATTCATCCGAGAGGGTTCCCTTTTCGAATAAAGTCATATTATTTATTCCTTTGGTTCATTCAAAAGAAGATACATGAAAAAGAAGTATGTGTTTTATCACAAATGTAAAAATTCATTTCATCTTCTACTTCCTCTTGTTATGTGTTTCCCATTATTAAGTAATCAATAAAGTATCTTCTGCATTCTGATATTTAATTATTATTATGATTCAACAATATACCTCCTTTTATCAATCCTATAAATAAAAATATCACTATGTATGTGTACGTGCGACTTACCATCTTCACGTCATGGTGTAACTGTTATTCAACAATACATAATTTGGATGGGTATATTTATGACTATAATGGATTTAAATAATGAATCTAACATATTAATTGTCCTTTAAAATTCATATATCATCCAATTCTATACTATTTAATCATTAAGGGAATGATAACGTTGCTTGTGCAAACATACGACCTACAGTCTCCTCGACACGATGAGATTCATTCTCTACATTACCCATGAAATTATGATTATAAATTATATATAATAGATAAGCATGAAATATACGACATAATAATTCTACTAGTTCTTTGTATATATAAATATTTTTCTGTGTGTGTGTGTTCCATTTACTTTCTTCTATTCAATTCATTAATGAAATGGAAACAACGTTGATGTGTATGTATGACATACTATCTCCATGAATGATGTATTCCATTTTATTTATTAATTTAATATATATATTTATATATTTATATACTAAATTAATATGATATATAATCATGTTTTGCACTATTTATGTATGTAAATCATGTTATATGTAGTAATATGAATAATTAAAAATCAAAACACGTCTGATGAATAAAATGATTATTACCCAAAATTTTGCTTTACGATGAAATTGATTAATGAATGGGTAATATGAAGTTATAAATGAATCATATATGATAACACAAATATCATTATGTTTTTTTACAAGTTAATAATATTTTTAAACCCAATATACAAGAGTTTTAAATACATACGAAGCATATCAGACCTAAGGTAATGGATAATTTCGCAATCTCATTATTTTTCGAGATTGTTGATACATAAGTGTTTACTAGTGTATATTTAACATCCACATACCTTATTCCTAATTATATAATATTATTTATATTCTTCTAATATTTTTTAATTTAAATTTTTCCCATTAGTGATGTTTTATTAAATGCTATGGAAGGAATATTTCTTTCATTTTCTATATAAGGTACTCTTTTAATTTTCCCAGAGTATGAGATGAATGATTTTTATCTTAGATAGCATGAAAATATTTTTACACATTCATAATTCATTATTTCTATGAATCTTCCTCTATAATATTTAATGTTTCATTTTAACTAAATAATTTTTTCTTCAAAATTTCCTGGCATGTTGAGAAAATAAAACAATTTGGAAGATGAACAGGTATTTTAATCAAGAATAATGTTCATGTGTTTTATGAAAATTATTTTATATATAAAGATGAAATAATGCTATTATTATTTCTATATTATTTCATTGATCTTATTTTTTTATGAAGGAATTATATTTATGAAATCCATTAATTTTATATGTATTATGAAGGAATAATATGGGTGAAACCCATTTTATTTCATGGGTTATGTTATAATGAATGATATATGATTTATTGACACATGTAAGAATGATTTAATTATGAGATTGGTGGGACCAATATCTACCTCCAATGAATTGGGTAATGATTAATATATCATGTGATAGACACGATTGGAATTAAACGTAAATCTTGTTCAGTAATATAGGGATGGAACAGAATGTAAATCTGGTTCAGTAATAGATGGCTAGAATGGAAAGTAAACCCAATTCAGTAATGGACATTGTCCACTATAATGGAAATGGGAGAAATTCCTTGGGTACTAGGATAATCATATTATATGCTTATCTTTCATAATTCGATGTTTTATGATAATGAAAATTTATCATGGTTAATATTCCTTTATGATATTTGCCTTACGTACTTCCAATGTATATTTCTTGACTGATGATTTTGATATTTAAACATTATGTTCTTGTATTTGCATTCCTTTTTTGTTGTTTGTTTTATATTCTCCATGCTTACCCTTACCGAGTATTTGAGCTCACCCATTTTCAGGTTTCATATTCCCTGACATTTGATGAAGGGTATTATGTAATATGTGTCAAAAGGGGGTTCTATTTATGAAGGGTAAAGCATGATATGATGTAGATGTTTTATGAAGAAATTATTTTTGATTTCTAGTTTCCAATGGAACAAAACTAATACTGTCATTGGGAATCTATTTGTGTCATGTATTATGTATTCCAAAAAATTAATGTAATAACACTGTACGTCAAGCTTGGTTCCTTACATATTGACCATGAGAGCTTCTTAGGTGGTTGTTTTTAATTGATCTATACTATGTGGAACCAAAGGGGATAGACCAAGAGAGCTTCCCATATGATCGGTATTTTAAAAATTGAATGATTGTGATGAGTATACAAAGCCGACAAATAACATGTTTCAATATGATCTACCTTTATTATTTAGATGGTCTTTTTATACATCTGTTTTGATACATAAAACGGGGATATATATCATAATAAAGATCCCAATATTTACATGATTCAATAGATTGAATAATAAATGTAAATCAAGGTAATTGGAAACATTATGCTTTTTTACTTTTGTGTAATTTCTAGTTTATTACTTCATTTCTGCATATTACCTACTATATATATTCACTGACAGTTAGGCACAAATATTTTGGTGGTTTCCAACTGGGATTTGTCTCATGAACTTTTTGGGTCATGTTTTGGCCCCAAACATATTAAATAATTATAGTAATGGATAAGGGAAAGCACCCTTCTTCATTAAGTACTTGATTTCTGTTGGAGCTGGAGGGCATGACCAAGATAATCTTTTCGATGCTATTAGAGTTTATTTGTTTCTTTTTTACATTTTTTTTATTTATTTCTAGAATTGTGGATTGGTTTATCATTTTCATAGATATATATTTCATTCATCAATCATATATATATATATATATATATATATATTCTCTAGTTGTTTTATTACTATCAGTCCTCCTCTGTTTAATTCTACGATATGGTAGAACTGCTTCTTCTATTATTTTCTTTTTTTTTCATTCTGTATACTCTACCATTGAGGGAAAAGTTTTCCCATTATCACAAATTTTCCCTCACTTCTTCTTGGTAGCCTCTAAAATTTGGGGAAATTTGCTTGAGGTTATGTGACCAACAAGGTTTTGGGAACCTTTGGGTGGCACCAAGACTTGGGATGTTACAATGGTTTATCACATTCATTTTCTTTCTGATTTTCCTTACTATTTGGAGCTAATAAAATGGGATATGATAGAATATGAAGTTAGTAATAAAATTTAATTGGAATTAGCTAACCGGTGTACATGGAATATCCATTTCAACTTGAATATTTCAATTTTATGGTTTTCCAATTATTATAGTTTATTTTATTTCCCCATTGGGTGATTCACTCTTTTTGTGGTCTTATAATTTATAAAAATGTGGTATTACTTCGGTATAAACTCAATGAGATGACAATATGTCATCTCATGCATCATGTAGTCAGCTTCTAGAAATTACATGTCAATCATTCTTGTTATTCTATTTAGGGTGCATTACTGATTGAATGCTATTTTGATAGATGATTCTCAAGATATGCATACTCTTGTGATAGACATCATGATAGAAATACCTAATATTTTGATAGGTTGTTGGTATATGTAACTTTTCATTTGGATGAACGCCAATATTTGGTCCCTGAGGTGTTATCGGACCTCTTAGATCAGAATTTAGTGGATCAATTTTGAACATTAATTGAATTATGTTAATATATGACAAGAGTAATTATGCCAAAAATTGATTCAAGTGAAGTATAAGCACCCATGGATTGGAACGTGGAATGCATTGGTCAAAATTTTATGAATTTGGGGGTTAAAAAGATGTTTTATGGGATTACATTCTGTAAAATCCAGAAAACATGTGATGTGATTTTAATGAACATAGACCATGTGTTTTTCTATTCTGGAAGAAATGAATTTTCTTATGTTCATGACGTGTACTGTATGTACACGTCGTGTAGTTATTGACCCTGTGACTAACTGTGTGAGCAGAGACACGTTTTCCATATACTTTTGGTAGAACACACAGTGTACATAGAGTACATTTCTTGCTATAGTCAACCATGTATCCGGCCGTGTGACTAACAATATGGGTTGATAGAAATTTTGAGTACACACAGTTTCCAGTGTAAGCACATTGTGTAGTGTTACACTGGAAAGACTATGTAATTCTAGCCGTGTATAAGTACCTTGGTAGGAGGGGATATTCATGTACCCATTGTGTCCAATGAATAACACACAGTTTTTATGTACACGCCATGTAGTTTCACATCACCAGAGGGAAAATATTTTTTACACAAGGGAGAATGGGATGTACAAGAAAGATGAGATGGACCCAAGCATCATTGGTTGGGGGGGGACGATAGCCCATATTTCTTGTTTATATCTTAATGACCAGGGAATGTCACATATATAATTTCTTCCAGTGGTTGATCATTTTGAACATATATTTCGAGAGGACTATCCAGGTTTACCTCTAAAGAGAGAGGTATATTTCTCTATTGATATTGTCCCAGGAGTTTCACTGGTGTCTATTCCACCATATAAGATGGATAAATCAGAATAACAAGATCTCAAGAAGTAGTTATCATAGTTTTTGGTATAGGTTTTAATCTTACCCAATAATTCTCAATGGGGATTTCATGTTCTTTTTGAAATAAAGAAGGATGGAACCCTCAAACATTGTGTGTATTATTAGAAGTTGAACCAATTGACAGTTAATAACTAATATCCCTTTCTGAGGATTGATGATATTTTTTATTAAGTTCAAGGAGACATGTTGTTCTAAAAAATAGTCTTGAGGTCTGTTTATCATCTTTTTCTTGTTAGAACATCAGATATAACACCCATAACCTTTCTGAGCTGGTGTGGTCTGTATAAGTATTTGGTTATGTCGTTTGGTCTCATGAATGGACTTGAAGTTTTAATGGCACTGATAAACTGACTATTCCATCCATACATGTATTATTTAATGGTAGTTTTCATAGATGATATCTTGGTGTACTCTCAAACTTGACACAACCATGCCATCCATTTTTTGATCATATTGATCACACTGAGAGAGCATCGGTTATATTCTATGCTCTCAAAGTGACACTTTTGGATGGACCAAATTCATTTCTTCAACCGTGATATTTCAGTGATAGGAGTATCGGTAGACCTAGAGAATGTGGGAGTTTTAGTTTCCTAGAAGCAGCTAAAGAACGTCTTTGAGGTACAATGTTTTCTAGGGCTGGATGGTTACTACATACGCTTTATTCAGAACATTTCATGTTTACTAGTTCACTTGAAATGCCAGTCTAATAAGGGTGTAAAGTACATAACGATTGATTCATGTGATTCATAATTTTAGGAGAAGAATGGGAGAATGATTTCAACATCGATACTAATTTTTATGGACCTAGGAACGAATTATATTTTTTACTATGATTCATTAGGTATCAGGATAGGATCAGTGCTTATGCACGGGGGAATAAGTCTTTGTGTATAGGTCTCATAAATTGAGGCCAAATGAGATGAATTACATGACACACAATCTCAAGTTATCCATTGTTGTACAAGCATTGCGTTTTTGGGGACATTATATTTTTAGAGAAAATTTTATGGTTTATACGGACCACAAAAGCCTCATGTATATCATTACTTTGATAGATATAAATTTGAGACATCAAAGGTGGGCCAAGTACTATCATTTTTTTAATTGAGCTCTCCCACATTCCCAGGAAAGGCAATTCTATAGCTGATGCATTGAGTAGGAGAACTAAGATACAGACAGTTCAAGAGGCCAAAATTGAGTGGCATCTTATGGCTTTGTTCTCTGAAATTCATGTGGATGTGAAAGAAGGGTAGGGGTATTTAATTATTTCTTCTATGGATGTTAACTTTACTCTTATAGATAAAGTATAAATGAGGTGGCTATCATAATATGAGGGCATAGTCCTATAATAGAGTGTGTCATTTGAGGACCATACTCTGGGGTGGATTGTAGGTAAGGATGGGGTTTTTCATTTTCATAGACTGGTATGGGTTCCAACAGAATTTGCAAGGAGATTTTGTGATATTTTCATGCCTCTATATGGTCATCTCAACTTTTTTCCCCAAGTTGTATCAAGATCTACAACATCAGTATTTCTGTCTTGGCATGAAGAGGGTTGTATATGGTTTTGTTATGAGATGTTTCACGTATCAACAGGTGAAGGAGGAGCCTCAGCGATCGGCATGGATGTTAAAATAGTTATCCATTCCATATTGTATGTGGAATGATTTCATGATGTATTTGGTGATGGGTTTTCCAAGGTCATCTTGAGGAAATGATATTGTTTGGGTTGTTGTTCACAGACCCATGAAGGTTGCACATTTCATGCTGATCAAGGAAAACATCAGGGAGGATGATCATGGAATGTTCTAAATCCAAGATATAGTATGTTTTCGTGGGGTTCTACACTCCATAGTTTCATATAGTGATGCATGGTTTATATCTCATCTCTGAAAGGGGCTACCAAGGGAATTGGGTAAACAACTACTTTAACAACATCTTACTAACCCCATACTAATTTCCAGTATGAGTGTATGAATTATATTTGGGAGGACATAATTTGAGAATGAATAGTGTATTTTGGGGGCTCTCTGGAGAGACACATACCCCTGGTGTAGTTTTACTACAATAATAGTTTTCAAGAAATGATTAACATGGCCCCTTATGAGGAATTTTATGGTAAGACATGTCGATCACCCCTATGTTAGCTGGCGGTTGGAGAAACAGCCCTGCTCAGACCACATCTTTTGCAGGAGACCACTAGAAAGGGGGAGTTGATTCGAAAGAGGACTGTTATTTCACATTCTTTGAATAAATATTATGATAATCGATGAATAAGACCTCTAGTGTTCAAAGTCATAGATTAGGTTATCTTACATGTAACACTGTTATTGGGACACAGGATGATTAGGAGACAAGGGAAGCTTTCACCAATATACATCAGGTCATTTGAGTTTTTCAAGAGATTCAGTCAGGTTTCTTATCAGTTGCAGTTACCTTAGAGATACTAGACTATGTGTGATTTCATTCATGTTTCCCATATACACTGATACTTTTCAGACCCCTCTTATGTTCTTCGACCTGAGGGGGTTGAGGTAGAGGTGGATTCATCCTTTAAGGAGCACCCTATTTGGATTTTGAATCAAAGACTATGGTTATCCATGAATCGTATGTTCCTCTACTATGGGTGATATAGACGCATGACTGAGTGTTGGACGATACTTGGGAGAGGGAGGTCATCGTACGATCACTTTGATTAGAGTTGTTTGTAGATTCTTCTTCACCACCCTTGGAAGGGAAATTCGTGGAAGAATAGATTTAAGGGGGAAATTTTTTATGAACGCAGATCCTAATTTCATGTTTGGATATTGATTTATGGTTGTTTATTTGGAAAAAGGGAGATATGAGTTTTTTATGTACATGTTTTGTACTTCTAAGTACACATCATGTACCTATCATGTCGCGTAAAACCGTGTACTTACCATGTAACAGTTGAGTACTTGACTGTGTGGTGTCCTGGGAGACTGCTTTAGTTAGGGGCCATTTAATGCTACTACATGGAATGTAGTTTTAAAGAAAACACTTTTTAGATTTATTTTTGTTTGATGTTTTGGAGAGGGGGAACATCTTATATCTGTAAATGTCTTCTTCTCCACCTGGTTCAAACAGGAGAGTGACAGAACAATCGAAAAACTTTAAACCCCTCCCAATTCTCCATCCATGCTCCGATTGAGACACTGTCTGGTGATTTGGAATCCCAATAATGATTTATCAAAAACCCTAGATCCTTTATTCATAATTCCTTATCTATTGTTAGTTTTTTAAGTTTTAGTGTTTTTTTACCATTTGTAGATCTATGAATTATTAGGCTGATTCAATGGATTATGTTTAGGTATATCGATCGTATGACATCTTGGTAGGTTGGTTGTTCATTTAGTTGTTTTTATTTGGATTATTTATACTAAATGTTCCACATACCCACATTTTAGGTACTGTGTGATTTGGTAATTTAACCGTATTTACAACCTGATATGGGTTGATTGATTAGTTAAGGGTCGTTGAATATGTGTATGGTTAGATACCATGTTTATGGGACACCCCATGTGTTTGTTTCCGTTGGTTGATTGTTTATGGACAATTGGTTTAGGATTCCTCCAAGGCATTTCGTGTTTTCTATGCCTTCTTTTGTTAGGTTGGATTTACAAATTATATGAAATTCCTATTATAAGAATTGGGAATTTTGACCAAGGGGATTGGACTATGAGACATTCCCCAAGGGGATTGACTATGATAGATGCACGTGTGGCCATTTATATTTTATTAAATAAAACTTTGAGCGATGGGTATTGACCATCATAGCAACCTAGGTGGTTGTTTTTAATTGATTTATGCTTTGTTGACCCAGGGGTATTGACCTTGAGTGCTTCCTAGGTAGTTTTTTATCACTCACTGTAGCTATTTTGACCAAGGAATATTGACCGTGATAGCTACTCAGGTGGTCATTTTTAGCTGATCTATACTTCTTAGAACCAAAGGGGTTAGCCAGTGAGATCTTCTTAGAGGGTTGTTATTTTAATAATTGAATGACTGTGATGAGTCTTCCATGAAAATGTAAAAGTATGGACTTGGTCATATGTGATTGTTTTGATGGTCTTCTGAGACATCTATTTTATTACGTACATAGGGGATATAGAGCTTAGGCTAGATCCCAAGGTTTACATGATTCATGAGAGGGAATAATAAATGTAAATGAGTTTAATTAAAAACTATACGATGGTTTAATTTTGAGTAATTCCTTGTTTATTGCTTCATATCTTTATATTACATGCTATATATATTTTCTAATAGTTTGGAACAGATATTTTGGTGGTTGCATTCTTTGATTCATCTCAGACCCTTTTTCGATCATGTTTTGGTCCAAAACAGAATATATGATTGCAGGTATAGATAAGGGAAAACTCCACTTCATCAGGTACATGATTGATGTTGGAGATAGAGAGCATGATGCCAAGCTGAGGATTACGATGCATATGAAGTTTATTTTTTTCTTTTGTACTTTTCCTTATTCATTGATTTCCACCATTATGACTTGTTTGGATGTTTTCTTGAATACATATAACACACATCATATAAATATATATATATATATACGCTCTTGTTGTTTTATTACTATTATTCTTCCATTGTTTACATCGGTTTTCTGATATCACTGTTTCCTCTAATGTTTACTATTTTTATCCGATTTGTATACTCTTCCAATAAGGGAATTGTTTCCCCATTATCACACCTTGGCCCTAGCTGCATATCAGTAGCCTCTGTAATTTGGGGAAATGCACTTGATATTATGTGACCAACCAGGTTCAGGGTACCTTTCGGTGGAACTCATATCTGAGATGTTACTGCTATGTATTTTCTAATAAGACTCCAAATAAGGGTTCAGAAACATGATTCCATGTGTGTGATAGTGGATCATATCACATTGTTGAACCATTTCAACCCTATTACTAATTTATATATAGTACAGTACTTTTAAAAATACTATATCGGGGAAGTGGTAAAGAGGCATGGTTACTAGTGTCAATAGTGTCAAATAGAGATCCCAGGATTACATATCATTTCTAGAAATCATTACATAATTCAATTGGAACTCAGTTGAAAATAAGTAGGGAATATCATACTCATGTGGATGGGAAATCTGAAGTGATGATATAATCTTTGGAAGACATGTCGTTAGCTAGTGTAATGGATTTTAGTGTATCATGGGAAGAACTTGTATTGTTACTGGAGTTATCATATAAGAAAATTAATCTAGACTCAAAACATATGGATCCATTTGAATCATTAGGTTATCTTACTCATTGTTCTAAACATTAGTGTATAGAAATTTGTGTGACTTCACTAGTTTAGTTGATACATCTACAAGAAACAACTAAGAAGATTCAGTTGATCAGAAAACTTATGAAGATAGGTGAGAGTAATTTGAAATCATATTCCAATCATTGATGACATCATTTTTGATTTAGCTGACATATGATGTTGTCATCAATATCTCTAGAAGTACTAGAAATTGTTTTTTTCGAAATTAGTGAAAGTTAAATTATCAATTCATATACCCTTTTTAGATGCTATAACGGTTTGGTCAGTTGGTATATTGTTTTTCATTTCCACCATAATTCTATTTTGTTTATATTTTGTTCTATGTATCTTAGTTAAAAAATTATCCACCTCATCTTGACCAAGATATTTGATGTGATCACATTCACATAGAGACAAATGCTTCACTGGTGCACATGCCCTTACAGATTTTGGATAGGGAAAAATGTACTTCATGGGAAAATAATCGGTCTAGTAATGGTTTTGTGGAAACATGGTCATATCCATGAAGAGACTTGGGAATGAGAGAAAGAAATTTAAGAGAAGTGTACATGACTTATATAGTGCAGTAATGGGATTTTACATTTTAGAGACAAAAATAAAATGGTGGGGAGAATATAGTACCCCCATTTTCAAGTAAATAACCATTAATTTATATACTCAAATTAGATAAAATGTTGTGTGATGTCTATGAGGTTTTAGAGAACTTTTAGACAATTTTTAGGTAATTTTTATAGGTTCATGGTTGGTGCATTATTTGGGGTAACCCTGAATCTGTAACAAGAAACCATGAATAGTGATATAGAGTCTAATGAGAAGGAAAACAGGTAAGAGAACATTTTTTCAAAATGGTGTGTCACCCTTTGAGTAACTATTCTTTTTTGATAGTGGGAGTTTTCATGACTGAAACACATTTTTCCTAACTTTGTGATCCAACCATGATAGGTTCTTCTTTGATGTGGTACCTAGAATATGTTTAGTGCAGGGTTAACCTAACCATTCTACTAACCATGGATGAATTAAAAAAAATATCAAAAAAATTAAATATCGGTCAGTTTTGTGTTTTATCCCCTAGTTTTCCCAAAATGGCCTCAAATCAAGATTTTATCCTCCAAATGCATGTAGAGGCCTCTCACATTTATTTGGAAGAAATCCCAAAACTTCTCTTGGTATGTTGAAGTTGGAATCCCATGGTATGTAATAATTCATGAATGTTTTTCTTGGTTTTCCTTAGATTTATTTCATTTTATCTCTTGGTTTCATAGATCTACATCCTCTGTGGGTTGATCTAAGGATATATATTCAAAACAGGATTTGATTTTTTTAAACTATGGAATGTGATCAAAGGTAGGTTTTTTAAGATTCAACCCATTTTCATTGGTGTTTTAGCATTGTTCCTTATATTCTCCATAAAACCTAAAGTAGATGGATTCACTATTAACTACACAATTTAGAAAATGGAGGATAAATAACAAATTGAGTATTTTAGTTGATTTTTTGTAATTTTTTTTTTGAAAATCATGTTATAAAACATCATTTATGATGGTTTTTAGGTTTTTTTGAAAATTTATATTTGGATTCCAAAATGATTTGAGGTTTGATTTTAAAGTGATTATTTTTAAATTTTTTGTCTAGACTGTTTTATGAAAAATGATTAATGGAATTTTTTAAATAAACTTTTTTTTGAAATAGGATTGGAACACATTGTTTTTGAATGGGTTTTTCATGGTTTTTTGGAATCTACTGAATGAATAGGGATGTATAATGGAATGAAGTACCCCCATCAAAACATTAGGATAGATATGGGTGAGAATTACCCCCATTAAAATGGTTGACTAAGTAATAACATAGTGTATGGATGACTCACCACTGGTGATTAATGGGAGTTCCAAGTTTATTTTAGGATGGATGTACAGTTATGTGGAAAGTATTCTATTATTCCTAAATGGAACTCATTGAATGGGTTGAAGTGTCATTGTCTCTTCTTTGGGTATACTCTTATGATTCCATTCTCCCCAAATAAGGATTATATTAAGAGTTTAAGTATGGTGGTAAATTATTTCAGAAGGCATTGACTATTAAAAAATGGTATTATATTTATCATAATATAGAGAGGGGTGGCCATTTATAACATAGGGGAGTGGAAGATGTTATTGTTGGAACGAAAAATGTGCTTTGGAATTTTTCACATGTAATATAGTTCCAAAATGGATTATTCTCAAAACATTGAAATTAAAGGGTAAAAATATTTCCATAAAATATATTTTATAAATTTTAATAGTAAATTGTAAGCCTTATATTTTTTACTATAACCCCCGGTAAATCTATTTTTACCATTACCGGAAAAATTGATTTTTTCTATTTTGAATAATTTTTTTGTCAAAAACTACATTAAAATTATTTGATAAATTAAATTATACTATTTTAAAATATTTAATAAATATTTAGAAATTCTATAAATATAAATGAACATTTATAATTTAATTTTATTCTCAGAGATAAAAAAAAATCTTGATTTTTAAAGGAAATGATCGCATGGTTACAATGATTTTATATCAAAATTTCATATGAATGTTTTTGTAATGACCTAAATTGGATTGTACGAAATAAAATTGAATTAATTTTTTTTAAAATCCTAATATAATATATAATATATAATTATAAATAACTTAAATTAAAATACAATTTTCAACAAAAATTCAGTATTTTTCACCATTTATCACATTAAGAATCTTTTCAAAACAATACATGGAATTCACACTAATATTATATTGATCTGATTTTTTCATAGTGGATATTCATTATCACAAATAAGTTTTCTAAATTTGGTAAAAATTAATGTTTAATTATTTGTTGAAACATCCACTAATCCATCTTTTAGAAAAATATTGTTTTCTAAAAAAAACTATATTTCATTCAAATGATTGTTATTTTATTTGAAATAAATAGATAACAAATGAATTTGTATTTTTATTTGTAAAACATATGATATAATAAATTTATTTATGTCTATTTATATCCTCTAACTCAATGGCTAGGTTATAATGAAATACTATATTACAGTGCATTTAGACGTGGGGGGTGTGTGTTCTGAAAACTATCGATGTGATTAAATTTAAGAAAATAAATTTAATAGGTATATTAAGATAGATATTTTATTAATCATATGAAAATTTAATGAAATGATCCCATTATTTAACCTTGGGATACTACATTTTCACAACATTTAATATATTTTGTCCTTTCAATTTAAAATTGATGTCAGTAATAATGTGTTTTTCATTTGGAAATACAATTATTTAAAAACTAACAATTTAAAAGTGTTAATAAATTATAATCTTGAAATGAGAGAATTGAATAATTTTCATATTGAATAACACATAACTTGGTTGATATATAGGATTGAAATTTTGGGAACTGAATATGTAGACATTGAAAAAAATGTTAAATAATTATATATAATTATTGAGGTTATTGATCGTGAAAAAGTGAATTTGAAATGTTGTGACAAGAATGTAATAACCATAAATTAAATACGTGTGAAAATATCCATTGATATGATCAAAAATGATAGTGGTGTGATAGGAATTTTTTCAAGTTCCTCTTTCTTAATTTTCATGAATTCGTTCACTATCTCATGACATAAGAATTATAAATAATTGATATGATTATTTTCTACAAGTATAATTTCATCCTTTTTTCTTTTATCAATTCCCCATTCATCAGTTACTCTAATAAAGTAATATTCAAAACACATTTTTTATACATGAATTATTATAATAAAATTTAAAAGATCTTAAGATATGTAAGAGAGTGAAATGTATTTCCATATTTCTCAAACTATTAAAAAACAATATGGTTAGTAGTTTTTATCCAATATATAAAATTATCCTAAAAACTAAAAGATAACACAAGTAGTCCTTGATTATTTTTTATTTTTTATATAAATTAACTAAAAATAATGACATTTTAATTTGGAAATCACATAGTCCAGTGGTAGGATATAATTCTGAATAATCCATTGGTAATGGTATTAGCATCAAAACCTTGTTGGATATGATGAGTTTTCACGAATCCTAATGTTTTTACTTTTTCAACTCTATATTAGAATATATTTTAGAAAATATGACTAAGAAAATTTTCATTACGACAGTTTTATAAAATCTGACTACGAAAAATTTCATTGTGAAAGATTTATAAAAAAACTAACTATGAAAATTTTCAATACAAAAGATTTAGAAAATCTGACAATGAAAATTTTCATTATGAAATATTTATAAAATCTGACTATGAAAATTTTCATTAAAAAATATTTGATCTAACTAACTAGAAAATGTACTCCCCATATGAAAAGTAGTTTGTTACTATAAGGATATAGGTTTCAACAAGAATTTAATAAGGAATATTACATTACTATTATCATTAATAACATCTTTTTAATGTATTCAAATCTATCAGATGGGATGATTTTGTGAAAATATCTGCATGTTGGTCTTGCGTTCTGATAAATTAAAGAATGATAACCCCTTTCTGTGTGTAATCCCTAATAAAGTGATACCTAATACCTATGTGTTTTTCATGAGAGTGATGTGCATGGTTTTTACTTAGTTAAATAACACTAGAATTATCACATAAAATTTGTGTTTTGGTAAAACTAATACCATAGTCTGTGAGTGTGTGTTGCATCCACAACACTTGAGCACAACAACTTGAAGTTTCTACATATTCAGCATCACCAGTGGAAAGTTCTACTAAGTGTTTTTATTTTCATGACCAAGAAACTAATTAATCTTCTAAGAAATGACAAGTTCCGAATGTAATTTTTCTATCCATTTTACATCCACCAATGTCCGCATCCGAAAAACTGTTTAAAACAAAATCATTTACAGAAGTATAAAAGAGTCCTAGATCCATGGTTCCCTTTAAGTAGGGAAAATACATTCCACTGCCTTTAAATGATATTTTTAGGATAATATTGTTATCTTGAATATAAGAATACTGAAAACATTAATTCTAGATGGCTAGCTATCAAGTAATGTAGACTTCATATCATAACTCTAAAAGATGTTTCATCTACTAGTTTCCTAGTTTCATCAAGATCAAGTGAATTTTCGGTACCAATTTGAGTACTTATACAATTAGTGTTGTCATATCCATACAATTTAAGAATATATTTAATATAATTATGTTGGGATATATATATTCTTTCTGGTTTTTGAGAAATTTGAAAACCAAGGAAAAATGTTAACACACCCATCATACTCATTTCAAACTCATATTTAATTTGATACACACAATAACTAGTTAAAGATTACTAAGTTGAACCAAATATAATGTCACCAACATAATAAAAACAAGATTTATAGTAAAATAAGCAGTACTAAAAGCTTCAGCCCAAATATATCTGTCTATAGAATATTCATTCAACATGGTTCATGTTATCTCTTGAAGAATTATATTTCTTCTTTCAACAACCCCATTTTGTTGACATGTTCTGGGTGCTGATAAGTTATGAGTAATTCTTTTTCTACTACAAAAAGTTTCAAAATCAGAATTTTTTAATTCTCCACCATGATCACTATTAATAGTTATCAAAGGAAGATTTTTATCATTTTTAACATGGGCTCTAAAACTATTGAAATACGAAGAGGCTTCAGATTTATTTTCTAAAAAATAGACCCACGTAATCTTGTGTAATCATCAACTAAGAAAAATACACAATATTTACATCCAAGGATTCCAGTTTGTGTTGGGAAAAAAAGATCCATGTGCACTAACTGTAATTCATCAGTGGTTGAGACTTCACCGATTGATTTAAAATATGATTTATGTTTCCTTCCATATTAACAAGGATCGCAAACTTTTGAAGAATCAAATCTAAGATCTGGTAGACAGTTAACTAGTCTTTTCTTAGATAGTTTCCATAGGTTCCTAAGGTTATAATGTCCTAACATTCTATACCACAACCAAGAATGATCTTCCATTACACTAAGGCAAGGTAGATCTTGGCTCCAAATGTCTTCTATGTTTAGTTTGTATAAATTCTCTTGCATATTGGCAGAAAGAATAATCTCTTCCTTGGAATTGTGCATTAAGCACTTGTCATTCCAAAAATTCATAAGTTAGCTTTCATCACATAACTGACTTATTCTAATGAGGTTGTGATTAAGACCCTTAATATATAAAACATTTGAAATCAAGGTTTTTTCAAGAAGAACAATGTTATATATACCAATAATTTCTCCCTTAGCATTATCTCTAAAATTTACTATTCCTCCTTTCATCATGATAATGTTTCCAAATAAATTTTTATTACCTATCATGTTCCAGGAACATCCACTATACGTGTACCATGTAATTTTATTGGTAATCTCATTACTTTCCTAAAAAAAGAAGTTTTAGACTTTTAGAACCAAAACATTCTTGGATCTGGAAACTTTAGAATTCAAAATTTTAGGTATCCACATTTTCTTAGAAAAATAATCTTTATGAAAACATAAAGACTGAGTTTTGTTTAAGGGACAATTTTTTGCCCAATGCCCACCACCATAAAACTTAGTGCAAAAAGGATCACTTTGAGGAACAAAATAATTGTTACTAAAAAATAGTATCGAACTAGTATAACCAAATCTAGAATTATTCCTTTGAGGTCAAATTTGGGAATACAACTTATAAAAAAATTCCTTACCTAAGGTAATGTTTGACAAACACTTTCTCAAGGAAAATATATATGACTTTAGTCTGATAACTAAGTTCTTATAATCCAAAACATTAGCATTAGCACTAGAGTCAGTCTGAAAAACATTTTTCTTATAAATTACATTTTCTAGATCCTTAGAAATTTTATCCTTATGAGAATTTACTTCCTCATATTTTTTTAAAATACATTCAAAATCAAGGGTTTTCTTATCAAGATCTTTAGAAAGATCTGATATTTCCATAGTAAGAATAGAAATCCTAGAATTTTCCTTATCAACCTTTTTCTTGACTTTAGAATTTTCATTCTCATGGAGCTTAGAAAACCTCGAAAATTCTTTATAGGTAGGTAAATTATTATCTTCATCATAAGAAGATTCTTCATCTAAGGATTCATAATATTTACTATAACTATAATTAGAATTCAAGGATACATTCATTAGGCTTTCATAATTGTGTACCACTTCCATTAAACAATGATTTACAATAGGTAACTTGGAACATAAGCCAAGATTCTGCTGTCTAGAAGATTCGTAATCTGAGGATTCATCAGAAGAGTCTCCACCACTGGAACTCTAGGTGTCCTTTTCTTTCAAAACATACTCAGCTTTATCTTTGTAGTACTTATTTATATTCCTCTTAGAATTATTTTCCATTCTTTATTTTTTCTTAAGGATAGGACAATATGGACTTATATATCCAACTCTTTTGCATTCATAACAAGTGACTTCAGAGTATTTCTTATCCTTTGTTTCTTTATTCTTACATCTATACTGAAAGTCTTTCTTCCTAACTATATTGTTCATCCTTCGATCAAGATTATCTAGTTCATTCTCAGAATGTTCACTTTCACTATATTCAGATTGTATAACAACATTATTAGATTTAGATCTTGTAACTATATCAGGAGTCTTAGAATACATATGATTTGAAGTAGTTGTAAAAGCAACACATCCATTCCAATTATTCTTATTAGCATTGTTAGAATCTCTCTTCATTCTAGTCTCATATTGAATAAGAGTTCCAAAAAGTTCATCCAGAGTGTTTGTGAAAAATTTCTATTCTCATTTATAGCTGTTCTCTTAGATTCCCACTCATTAGGCATGATGTTTATAATCTTGTCTACAAGTGCCTCATCATCTAAATCTTTTTCACCCATGGATTGTAAGCTGTTGACAATAGTCATAAATCTCTATTTTAACTTACATATAGGTTCTCCATAAGGAAAGAAAAAATCATGGTGATCAGCTCTAAGGATAGATTTTCTAGTTTCAATAACATTGGATGTACCAAAATGTTTAACTTAAAGCATCTTCAATATAAAATTTGAAGCTTCACAAGATGAAATCTACCTATATATATTCCTGGTCATGGAACAAAACAAATTATTGTTTACCTTATAATTTAGTTGACATTCTGACTTCTATTGATTAGTAAAATTTGTGACTACCTTATCAGGAATCATGTAATCTCCAGTAAGAATAACAAAGTTATACACTCCATTATTGATAAAAAAAATTCTTCATACCATCTCTCCATTATTCGTAATCATTCCCATTAAAAATAGGTGGTCTTCTAGGATTTAGATTGTTAATTGAACCAACACTCATTCCTTCCATCTCAAAGAAAATAATTCCACACAAACTTGTTAGTAATAAAAGTTTGTAAACAAGGATAAAAAATATCCTAAGCAAGGAAAAACTTTAACAATGAAAAACATGAGCAAGAAAACATATATGTTAAAATAAGTATTTTAGAGACCTGCTCTGATACCAATTGTTAAGTTGGTATGGAGTATGATATTATCCTTTAATAACAACTGTAGGATTGAAATGATATAGATGCTCAATATACAAGAGGGGTGTGGGTGAATTGTATACATTACAAAATTCCTTTGCAACATTTAAAGATTGTAATGTTTAAAAAATTTAAACAAGATAAATTCACAAAACCTCGATTTCTTCAAACTCGCTTGATTCCAGAAATGTGATTCCGAGAATGTAATTAGAGAAAGTTGGTTCGAGAAATGATACTTAACAAAAGTTTATAACGATAAAGATTATAGCTTAAAGCTTATAGAATATTACTAAATCATAGTATACAAGTATAAGAATGTATAAGATTGTTATACTATCCTTAAAAACCAAAATTTCAGTGGAAAACATGAAACAAAAAAAGTAACAAGTAGTTAATCTTTTAACCCAAAGAGAGGGGTATCCAACAACCTTGGATAAAGGTCCCTTGATTTATACATTCAAGAATGTTTATCTTACCAACACTATGGTAATCCCTCGATAAGAAGATCAAATACTGTCTTGATATCCCATCAATCCCTCAACTTCAAGGTAGTCGTCACCTCTGTCTTCCTCACCAGGGAAGTCCTTGAACATTAAGTTAGCTGGAACCTATTTCTTCCTTTCCCCGGAAGCCCTCGAATGTACTCAGCAACATTTGGAGTCGCATGAAGCAATTATGAACAAGAAGTTCAGTACACACTAAGCATGAGAGTATCTCCATAGAAATCACATCAAAATCATGTAATCTCTAGAGTTATAGAATAGTAAAGATCTCATTCAAATGAGATCTTATTTATAGGCCCAGCTTCAATGGTCAGTTCCCTCCTCCAACGGTAAAATTTTCCAATTAATTTCGAAGGGACATGTACATGAGTCACTCAAAAAGTTGTTAGTTAGTAACTGAATGCATGACAACATTTTATAACCAAAAAAATATTAATCAAAAATATGGTTTCTTAACCAAAACTATTTTCAGAATATAAGGAAAAAAAATGTTTGGAATCTATCCAAAAAACCACTCAGTGTTTAAAATAAATGAATATTCGAATTTTGTCTTCAGAAGAATTCAGAACTTGAATTTTAAAGACTTTCCGGAGTCTGAATTCAGAAGAATTCAAAGTCTGAATTTTTTAGATTTTATAGTTTGAATTAATTAGAATTCGGAGTCTGAACATAGAACGTTTGGAGATTTCCTTAATTAGAATTCAGAGTCTGAACTCAGAAAGTTTGGAGTATAAATTTAGAAGAATTTGGAACCTAAATTTGGATCCTGAAATAGAATTCTCTATATATAAGAATTTATATGATTCTGAGGTTTTGGATATGAAATAGAGTTTTATACTTAGACATAATGTGAACAATGAAAAAAATTATAATGATAAATTTCCTTGAGGAAGGAAAATTTCCAAATGAATGTAAACCATAGGAAAAAGAAATTTTTCTTAAGATAGAGTGTTTGTGATTTTCAAAACAAGAAGGAACGAAAAAGTCATAAGGAATCCTTATTGAATCAACACCCTTGTCATGTTTCATTTTCCACAGGATTTGATGAAGGTTATTAAGTGTGTTGTATTAAAAATGAGTTCTAGTTATGAAGGATAATGCAGATAATGATGTAGATGTTTTAGGAACTAGTTGTTTATGTTTTCCAATTATAAAAGGCACTACACTAATATGTTTTTTGGGAATCTCTTTGTGTCATATATTAAGTATTCCGAAAAAGTAATGTAATTTTCATTTATGCTAATCTTGGGTCTTTACAGTTGGTATCAGAAAAATGGTTCAGTCCATCTTTGGAAACTAGGAAGTAAAAACATTTATGAGATCCCTAGAGATGTTTCTATAGATATGTCTTGGAATTTCCAAAGGATAAGTCATGTAAAGGTTACAATTATAGGGTATTTGTGATAATAACTAATAATATAGGATTAAACCTAAGATAACATAGTTTTAAATATTATAAGTAATTTAACTTACTTATGTGTTTTTAATCTCTGACATGTATTTCTCAAACTTTTCTTTCAGGTCAAAGTCAATATCCATAACTATATAGAACCTCTTTAACAATAGAATGTTTCAGATGTGGAAATTATGGGAATAATGAAGATCAATTTCCTAAGTGGAAATATCATGAAGAAGATAATGAATGTGGTATTAGTATATGTCATACTATTGAGGATAATGATATTATAAACATCATGTGAATGGTATTTGATGATATTCCAATATTGTTTAAATTAAACCTAAGAAGATGGATTTTGAGACACCTTATAATAGGATTCATATTTTAGGATAGATGAAGATGATGGATCTTAAGTAATAATTTAATAATAAATTTGGATTATTGGGTTGTATATGTTTCATATTTCGATGATTATGTTTTATGAATCATGAAATATATTGGTATTTCAGTATAAGTATTTAATTAAGGATTGGAATGTATATTTTGAATACTTCTATAGAGACTGATAAGTGATTTATGGGAAAGGTGATATACTTGGATAACACATTATTAAGGGGAAGATAACACTTAATACATCCCTTATGTTCAGATAATGACTTTTGGGAAACGATATATTGGATTTGAATAATTAAATTGGATGACATTAGATTCTTGGGAACTATTTATGGGGTTATTGACAAGTGGGTTATACTATCATGGATGAAGTGTACAAATTTTTGGGACTTATGGAATATATCAAAAAAATTGGAATAAAGAAACATTCATGTTTTCAAGTAGGATATATGGAAATTTAAGTTATTACCAAGATTAAATATAATTCATGATATATTATTTGAAATGTACTATGAGTTTTGACAGATGTATTTGAGAGAAGCCTAAATGTTGGAATGGATTAAGTTCGGAATCAGATAAAATTGTTTAATTCTAAAAAGGTTTTTTAATATTATTTATGTAATGTTATAATAATATAGTTTTAGACAATGAAAAACATGTAGGAAGAGAAAAAACACTCCGCGTTGGACAAGGCTTGTGGGAATCGCACCTACAACCGATGTGTGACATGCCTTTATAGCCTACTACTAGCCTACGTGATGTCCCTAGATAGTATAAATTAGTTTTATTATATTTATATGGTGTGATAGATGAATTATAAGTCTTTTTTGGAACAATATATGATTAATCTCACTATAGGTGGAATTGTACATATTTGATTACATGTTCTAACCAGTTTGTTGAGATATATGGAATGAAATATCATTATATCACATGATCTTCTAACACATCAAGAATGAAAGACTCAACATCATTTCTATAAATAAGAGGTAATGTTGAAATTGCTCAAGGAATGAACAATTGTGGGATTTTACCAAAATCAAGTATGTGTTTGTTCTTATACAATGTTCTTCAACATAATGGAAAGGATATTGAAAAAAATGTTTTCTTAGTACCATCATATCAGATGAATCATATGTACCATTAAATCATCATTGATTTTTGGATTTCTGGTTTTTAACTTTCCCCAAACCTTATTCTCTATCACTATCCATCAAATCATGATAGTCATATTTCTCTTACACATCCATGTTTTAACATCTCACATTGTTCCCCTATGTGGAAACCCAGTTTTTTTGATACGTTGGGAAAAGTATTATGTTTATAAAATTATTTTTTAAGATGAGTTTTTATTATTCCATTTTACAATTTGGCTTTTAATGAAGGAATCTTTCATGTTTTGAAACTTTTATAATGCTGATGAATTTCAAGGGAGAAAATTATTTTAAGGGGGGTATAATGTGACACCCAGTGATTTTATGAGATGGTGTCTTTTTAATTTCATTGAATTTCTATGTTTTACTGTACACCAAGAATATCATTCACTATTTTCAACAACGTATTATCTTTTAGTATATGAAACATTATACTTGGCTTGTATTACAAATAATTTCAAGTTTGTTTGATAGAATTCATTTCACGAAACACTCAATATAGATTTTGTTCAATATATAAAAGAATTATGTTTAGATTATGTTATATAAAACAATAAAAGATGATTTTAGTAAACGTAACACTAAATTACCTTACATTATATGCAAGAGTGACCTTCCATGATAGCTTTCGTTGTTAGCAGAACTGTGTTTAACTAAACAAAGATATGTTATCAAGATATTATATAAACTATCAATTATGGATTTTTTTAACCTCATTTAAATGATTATATAACATTAAAATTTATTTTATGTATTTTCTAGAATATTATATAAGAACAAATTCAATTTTTTAGATAATAGAAGTATTTTTCAAAAAATGTATTTTTCCTTCCTTTTTACGGTGCAGCAATTTTAAATCTAGATTTAAAAAATTTTATATATTATATTTGAAATAATAAATATCTCGTTTGGATGGATAACCTAAAAAATTTAACTTTGGTGAAATTTTGTTATTTTTTTAACGAAATTCATATTTTAATGAATAGTCAAAAATAATGTATTTGAATTCAAAAATTCCTTTTCGTCTTATTTATTTATATAGTAATATTATATTTTTAATTGGTTATAAATTTTAATAGGGTATTTTATTTAATCCTATATGGGTCATTAGAAGTAATTTCAAATTTAAATTGTACGTAAACATAGGAAAATCATTTGATATGTTCTTACTTCTTAAAAACCTGCTTTTTAGTCATGAAAACAAAAATTAATTTTAAATTAATTTCTCCCAATTCTGTGTTTTGAATTATAAAAAATGGATTCTATAGTTGGAATAATTTGTTCAAAATAATTGTAATAGGTTACTTTAATTTTTTTTGGATATTATGAAAAGTAACTAAAATATTTTTTTATTACCATAGTCAAAGGTAAACCAGGTAAGATAGCGTAATTAGCAATATGATAATGATAAAAAAAAATTAACTGTAAAACCTATAAAAATAATACTGGGTGAATTAAAGTTGACCAATGTCACCCAGGGGTCTGAATTGATTCATTTAATTGTCATTTTTCATGAATGTTATGTAATTATAATTAAAATAATAGAATGTGACAAAATGTCTCTCTCATATATCATATAAGTATAATACTTTTAATATAGTGATAAAAATGGTAAAAAATCCAACATAAATATTCAAAAGAAATAAAATGAAATTATATACATCATGAAAAATTATTTATAATATTTATAGATTTTATAATTACAATTAATTCTGACACAATAATGATGTAGATATTATATTATTGATTGAAATATCAAACAAATGATATTAAAAATTTTAAAATGAATATCATATAAACTAATTAATTTGTAAAAAACTTTATAGGTGACAATGACATGTTAGGAGTGTAGTAAATATTTTTTTCAAATTTATCTTTTGTTTGGATTTTATTTAACGTTAAATAAATGAATAATATCAAAATTGACACTATTGATATTTTATAAACATATAATATTTTCAAATAATTCAAAAATCACAAAAAAAAATTAAAAATATAAAAATTGAAAAATTTGTGGATGAAATCTTCACAAAGTATCCAATTATGGGAAATTAAAAACAAAGAAGCAACTAAATATAAAAATATAGTATTTATAATTTTATTACCAAAAATAAAATAAAATAGATTAAATAAGGATAAATCAAAATGATAAGGTTTAATATTAAATCAAAACATTTATGAATATTATTTTCTGAGAGGATTTAGAACCATCCTAATAATTTATTCAATATATATGTGTTTGGTATCATTATAAAATGTAAATAAATTTATATTTCAAGACATTCCCAAGGTTCCCATCCACTTTCTTATGAAAGGGAACCCTTCCTTATCTTTTATTCACACCTCCAATTCCCTTTTTATTAGCCAAACCATGCCCAAATCTCCTCAAAAATTCAATAAATTCATCATAGATGCCACCATTTTGGTATAAATTCATCTTATGTAGTCCTTTTGTGCATACCAAAAGGAGATACCTGAAAAAGCGGGAATTGTTTTATCACCTCTTTCAAAATTATTATCTTCTTAAACTCCCTCTTATTATGTTGTTTCCATAATAATGTAATAAATCTAGTATCTTCTAAACTTGTAGATGTAATAATAATTATGGGACCACCTTATACATCATTTTATCCATTCTAATAATCACAATATCACCATGCGTGGGTACATATGGCTTACCATCTTCATACCGTGTAGTAATTGTTATTCAAAAATACATTATTTGGATTGGCATATTGATGAATATTATGTATTTAAATAATTAATATAAAATAAAAATTAATCTATACAATTTATATGACATCAAATTCCATACTATTTAACTATGAAAGAAATGATACCGTCACTCGTTCATACGTACAGTGTACCGTCTCCACAACGCGATGAGATTCATGCTCTACGTTAATCATTCAATAACAATTATAAATTATATATTATAAATAAGAATGAACTATATGAAATAATAATTATTCTGGATATATTTATATATGTCATTTTCTTTCTTCCATTCATTTTAATAAAGAAATGGAAACAACGTTCATGTATTCGTACGACCTACCATCTCTATAAATGGTATATTCCATTTCATTAATCATTATCTTATATATATTTATATACTGAATATATATGATATATAAATCATGTTTTAAATTATGTAAGTATGTAAATCATGATCTATGTAATAATATCATGAATAAAATGTTAGAATACATACAATAAATAAAATTATTATTACCCAAAATGTTGCATTAACATGGAATTGATAAATGAATGGGTAATATAAAATCATATATGATATCATAAATATTATTATGTTTTTTACAAGTTAATAATATGTTTAAACTCACAATATAGGAGTTTTTATACATATGAATCCTATCATACATAAGGTAAGAGATAATTTTGAAATCTCATTATTTTTTGAGATTGTTTATATGTATTTTATTACTAGGGTATATTTATAATCCACATCCATGTTTCCTAAAAATATAATATTATTTTTATTCTTATACTATTTTTTAAATTGAATTTAATCATTGGTGAAGTTTTATGAAATGGAATGCAATGAATCTTTCTTTTTATCCATACAAGTAATTTTTGACTTTTCTGATAAGACTTTGAAAAAAATGATATTTAACTTCTATAAAATGAAATAATTTTTACATCTTTATAATTTATAATTTCCATGAAGCTTTCTATATAAAATTTCATATTTATTTTCAAATAAATACTTTTCATTCAAAATTTAGTAGCATTTTGAGAAAATAAATCATTTTAGAAGAGGAAAGGATATTTTCCTCCAAAATTAAGTTCACATATTTTAGAAAATTTATTTTCCATATAAATATATCATATAGTTATATTTGATTCCAAATTATTAAATTTATTTGATATTGAGAATTATCGAATTATATTCATGAAATCCATTTATTTTATTCGGATTATGATAGAATGATGTTTAAGAAACTGAATTTATTTCACGGGTTATGATTTGATGAATGATTTATGTTTTTGAGGCACAAGTAAGAATGATTTCATTATGAGATGGGTGCGACCAATATCTCCCTCCAATGCATTGGGGAATGATTTATATCTAAATAGATAGAAGAGATTGGATCAACGAGTAAATTTAGATCTGGAATACAGGGAAGCAATGAAAACTAAATGTGGTTTAGTAATACATGGATGGGTTTCGATGTAAACTCGGTTTAGTAATGGACTTTGTCCATAATGATGGTCTTCAAAGAAATTCCTTTTTCTACTAAGAAATCATTTTATGTACTTATTTTCTACAATTACATGCTTTATGCCAATAAATTTTTATCATGGTTAATGTTATTTTATGATCTATTCCTTATGTACTTCAAAGGTTTATTTGATGTCTGAAAATTGTGATATTTTAACATTATGTTCTTGTATTTACATTATTATGTTTATGTTTTTTATTATTTTCTCCATGCTTACCCTTACAGAGTATTTTAGGTCACCCCTTTACATGTTTCATTGTCCCCAGTATTTGAAGAAGGGTATTAAGTAATATGTTTTAAAAAAAGGTTATAGTTATGAATCATAAATCAAGAGATGATGTAGATGTTTTATGATGTAGTTGTTAAAGATTTCGAGTTTCCGAAGGCACTAAACTAATACAGTATTTGGGAATCTGTTTGTGTTATGTGTCAAGTATTTTGAAAAAGTAATGTATTTTCCATGTACATAATGATTTTTGTATTTATAGTCGGTATCAGAACAAATGTTTATTCAGCCTTTAGAAACTGAGATTCGAAAAAATAATTGACATACCTAGAGATATTTATTAGGATATTTCTAGGAATGTATTAAGGATAATTCATGTATTTGTTACAATCCTATATCATTTTTTATAATCATGAATAATCTTGGATTAAAACTAAGATATCGTAGAGTTAAATATTATATGTAATTTTCCTTACTTATTTGTTTTCGATCTTTGATATATATTTCTCACACATTTTATTCTGGTCTTAGTCAATAGCTAGAACTACATAGAACATGGATAACCATTGAATGTTTCAGAAGTGGAAATTATGGGAATAATGAATAATGATTCCATAAGTGGAAATATCATGAATAATAATGTTGGACCATTAAGGTTTATATATTTAAGATTTCAAAGATTATGTTATTTGAATCATGAAATATATAGCTGTTTTTTGTATAAGTCTATAATTAATGATTGGAAATGATATTTTGAATATTTCTATGCAGGGAGAAAAGTGATTTAAGGGTAAGGTGTTATATTATGATAACACACGATTAAGTGAAAGATAACACTTAATATATCCCTTATATTCATATAATGATCTTTATAGAACGATGTGATGGAATTGAATAAGTAAATTGTATAATGCTAGTTTCTTGGGAACTAATTATGGAGTTATTGGTAAGTGGGTTATAAAATAATGGTTGAAGTATACAACTTTTTTGTACATAAGGAATATATCCAATAAATTTTCGAATAAGTATACATTCATGATTTCAATTTGGATATATGGTAATTATTTTATTACTATGATTCACAAAAATTCATGATGAAGTTATTAAAATTGTTGGAATGTGACCAATAAGATATTTCTCTTGATATATGAGGGATAAACGTAAGTATTCACATGCTTCATACATTACCTTTATTGTAAATGTTTTTTCTATACTGTGAGTTTCGACAGAAGTATTCTGTATAAGACAAAAGATTGGAATGGATGAGTGGGACAATAGATATTATTGTATAATGCTAAAACATTTTTTTCAATATTATTTCTAGATTTTTATAAAAATATATTTTTAGAAAAAGTAAAACCTGTAGGATGGTAGAAAACTTGTCGCATCGAACAAGGTTGGGGGAATCAAACCCACAACTGAATGGCCAGATTCCATTATCGCCTAACACTGGTCTACGGGAAATCCCCTCATTGTATAAATTATAATTATTATCTTTAAGTGGTATTATAGATGAATTATAAGTCCATTTTTGGAACAATATATGATTAATCTCACTATAGGTGGATTTATGCATATTTTATTACCTTCACTAACTATATTGTTGAGACAGATGGAATGCCCTATCATTCTATCGCATGATCTACTAACACATCAAGAATAAAAAAGTATACATCATTTAATTAAATAAGTGGTGAAGTGTAAATTTTTCATGGTATTGACAATAGTTACACTATACCAAAATGATGTATGTATTTGTTCTCATGTAAAAGTCGTCAACTTTAGGGAAAGGATTGTGAAAACCAAAAATATTATCATAGTAACTTATTATCTGATGAATCAGATGGCCCCCTAAATCATCTTATATTTATGGCTTTCTTATTTTTAACTTTCTCTAAACCTTATTCCTTAGCAGTATCTCTTAGAACAAGACAGTTATATATCTATTCCATATGCATGTTTTTACTTCCCACCTATGTTATCATATCTGGAAACCCATTAATGAGTTACTTTGGGTAACTATTATGTTTCTAAATTTCCATTTTAAAATTTATTTTTATAATTACTTTTTATAATGTGGGTTTCTATAAAGAAAATTTCAAGTGGTGAACCTTTTATAACCCCGACAAATTTAGAGCACGAAATTAATTTTAAGGGGGGTATAATGTCACACACCAAGATTTTATGAGATAGATTCTTTTTAATTTCTTTGATATATTGTGTCATATGCTAATCCAAGATTATCTTGTTCTTTTCTCAACACCATATTAGAATACAATATACGCAACACTATATATGGTTTCTGTTACACACAATTTCAAGTTCGTTTGATATAATTAATTTCACGCAACACTGAGTGCAGATTTTGTTCATTGTAAGAAATAAATATGTTTGGGATATGCTATATGCAACACCAAATAAATATTTCACTAAACTCAACACTGACTTGTCTTTCATTATACTAACTAGCAACCTTCCTTTATATCTTACAGTGTATGCAGTACCGATATTCTCTAAACAACGTTATATTATTAAAATATTATATAAACTATCCAATATGAATAGTATTAATTTCATTTTGAATTTTATAAAACATTAATATTAATATTATTTATTTTCTAGAACATTATATAAGAACCAATTCAGTTTTTCAGATAAAAGATGTTTTTTTTCAAAAAATGCATTTTTGTTGCCTTTCGATGGAACACTAATTTTAAATCTAGTTTTTAAAAATTTTATATATTATTTTTTGAAAATATAAATTTCATTTGGATGAGGTACATTGAAATTTATCTACATTGATATTTTATTATTTTTCATATGAAATTCATATTTTGATCAATAGTGATATATACTGTATTTTAATTCAAAATAACCTTTTCGTCTAATTTATTTATGTTGGTAGATTATCTTTTTAATCAATTTTAATGTGTAATTTGGTTATGTATTTATCATTTAATCTAATTTTTTTAATTTTAAGTAATTAAAAATTTTAATTGTACCCAAACACATGACAATCTTTTGATAAGTTTTTACTTCCTAGAAAAATCATTTTTTGGTTTTGACCATGAAAATTATTTTTATAGTATTTTCTACTAATTTTGTGTTTTGAATTATAAATATTTATTCCATCTTTCTAATCCATTGGTATAAATTATATTAATAGGTTTATTTTATTTTTTTTATTATTAATAGTAACTACATTAATTTTTTATTTACCATAATTAAAGGTAAATCAGATTAATTAGGGTAACTGACTAAATAATAATGAAAATAAAACTACCCTTTGAAATTTGAAAATTATATTTTATAAATTAATGTTGAAAAATATCACCTGGGGTCAAAATTGATTCATTTAATTGGAATTTCCATTATAGTGATATAATTATAATTAATACCAAAAAAGGTGACAACATGTCACTCTCATATATCTTATAAGTAAAACAATTTTCATATAATGATAAAAATGATAAAACATAGAACATAAATAGTCTAAATGATGATCATGAAATTATATACATCATGTAAATTAATTTAGAATTTAGAGATTAAATAATTACCATAAATGATGACACAACAGTGATGTAGAAATTATTTTAATGATTGAAATATCAAATAAATGGTTTTAAAAAGGTTAAAATGAATATAATATGAAATAATTAATGGTATCAAAAAAATTTATCGGTGATTATTACATTTTAGGAGTTTATTATATATTTTGGTTCGAATTTAGTATCTGTGTGGATTTTATTTAAATTCAAATAAATGAATATTGTCAAAATTGACACTATTGATATCTTATAAAAATAAAAAATTATTAGATTGTTTAAAAGTAATTTTTTTAAAAAAAAATTCATATTGAAATTTATATGGTCTAAAAGGTCATAAATTATCCATCTATGTAATATTGACTAAACGAATGAAAATATTTTAGCCATTTAATATTTAGAATATTATTACCACAAATAAAATTAAATATATTAAAAAGGATAAATGAAAATGATAAATTTTAAAATAATATCAAAACCTGTCTAAATATTATTTTTGGATAGTATTTAGACCCATCATCATAATATATTAAAATTAATTGAGTTTGGGCCATTATAAAACCAATTTCATTTTATAATAAATTAATATTTCCAGACTTTCTGAAGGTCCCCCTCCCCTCTCTTATAAAATAGAACCCTTCCTTCTCTTTTAATCACACCTCCAAAGCCCTTTTTCTCGGCCAACCACTTCCCAAATATCCTCCTAACTTTCTTATATTCATCCTATAGGGTTCCCTTTTCGAATAATTTCGCATTAGAGATTCCTTTGGTGCATTAAAAAAGAGATACATGAGAAAGAAGTATGTGTTTTATCACCAATTTAAAAATTCATTTCTTCTTCTACTTTCCCTTGTTATGTGTTTACAATTTTTAAGTAATTAATAAAGTATCGTCTGCATTATGAGATTTAATTATTATTATGATTCAACTTTATTCCTCCTTTTATCAATCCTACAAATAAAAATATCACTATGTATGTGTACGTACGACTTACCATCTTTACATCGTGGTGTAACTGTTATTCAACAATAATAATTTGGATGGGTATATTTATAACTATAATGGATCTAAATAATGAATATAACATATTAATTGTCCTTTAAAATTCACATATCATCCAATTTTATACTATTTAACCATCAAGGGAATGATAATGTTGCTCGTGCAAACATACGACCTACTGTCTCCTCGATTCGATGAGATTCATTCTCCACATTACCCATTAAATTATGATTATAAATTATATATAATAAATAAGCATGAAATTTGTGACATAATAATTCTACTAGGATTTTGTATATATATATATATATATATATATCTATGTGTGTGTGTGCAATTTACTTTCTTCTATTCAATTCAATAATGAAATGGAAACAATGTTGATGTGTATGTATGGCATAATGTCTCCATGAATGATGTATTCCATTTTATTTATTAATTTAATATATATATTTATATATTTATATATTAAATTAATATGATATATAAATCATTTTTTACATTATTGATGTATGTAAATCATGTTATATGTAGTAATATGAAGAATAAAAAATCAAAACACGTATGATAAATAAAATGATTATTACCCAAAATGTTGCCTTACCATGAAATTGATTAATGAATGGGTAATATGAAGTTATAAATGAATCATATATGATAAAAAAATATCATTATGTTTTATTTACAAGTTAATAATATGTTTAAACCCAAATGACAAGAGTTTCAGATACATATGAAGCATATCAGACCTAATGTAATGGATAATTTCACAATCTCATTTTTTTGAGATTGTTGATACAGAAGTATTACCTAGTGTATATTTAACATCCACACACATGATTCATAATTATATAATATTATTTATATTCTTATACTATGTTTAAATTTAAATTTTACCCATTGGCGATGTTTTATTAAATGGTATGGAAGGAATATTTCTTTCATTTTCTATATAAGGTAATTTTTAATGTTCCCAGAGTACGACAAGAATGATTTTTAACTTATACAACATGGAAATATTTTTACACATTCATAATTCATTATTTCTATGAATCTTCCCCTATAATATTTCATGTTTATTTAAAACTAAATAATTTTTTTCCAAAATTTCATGGCAAGTTTAGAAAAGAAAACAATTTAAAAGATGAAAGGGTATTTTCATCAAGAATAATGTTCTTGTGTTTTATCAAAATTATTTTATATATAAAGATTAAAGAATAATATGATTTTGTCTCCATTATTTCATTGATTTTATTTTTTTTATAATTGAATTATATTTATGAAATACATTAATTTTATATGTATTATGAAGGCATAATATTGGTGAAACCCATTTTATTTCATGGGTTATGCTGTAATGAATGATATATGATTTTGTGACACATGTAAGAATGATTTCATTATGAGATTGGTGGGCCCAATATCTACCTCCAATGAATTGGGTAATGATTAATATATCATGTGATAGACACGAATGGAATTAAACGTAAATCCAGTTCAGTAATATAGGGATGGAACAATATGTATTCCTGGTTCAGTAATAGATGTCTAGAATGGCAAGTAAACCCAGTTCAATAATTGACATTTTCCACTATGACAACATTGGGAGAAATTCCTTGGCTACTAGGCTAATCATATTATATGCTTATCTTCCACAATTCGATGTTTTATGCTAACAAAAATTTATCATGGTTAATATTCCTTTATGATCTATGCCTTACGTACTTCCAATGTTTATTTCATGACTAATGGTTTTGATATTTAAACATTATGTTCTTGTATTTTCATTCCTTTTTTATGGTTTGTTTTATATTCTCCATGCTTACCCTTACTGAGTATTTGAGCTCACCCATTTTCATGTTTCATATTCCCAAGAATTTGAAGAAGGGTATTATGTTATATGTGTCAAAAGGGGGTTCTATTTATGAAGGTTAAAGCATGAGATGATGTAGAAGTTTTATAAAGAAGTTCTTTATGTTTTCTAGTTTCCAATGTAACTAAACTAACACTATCTTTGGGAATCTATTTGTGTCATGTATTATGTATTCCAAAAAATTAATGTAATATCAGTGTATGTCAAGCTTGTTTCCTTACATATTGACCATGAGAGCTTCCCAGGTGGTCTTTTTTAATTGATCTATACTATGTGGAACCAAAGGGGATAGACCAAGAGAGCTTCCCATATGATCGTTATTTTAAAAATTCAATGATTGTGATGAGTCTACAAAGCTTCCAAAAAAAAGTTTCAATATGATCTAACTTTATTATTTAGACGGTCTTCTTATACATCTATTATGTCACATAAAATGTGGATATATATCATAAGAAAGATCCCAAGATTTACATGATTCAATAGATTGAATAATAAATGTAAATGAAGGTAATTAGAAATTGTATTCTTTTTTAATTTTGAGTACTTCCTAGTTTATTACTTCATTTCTGCATTTTACCTACTATATATATTAACTAACAATTAGGCAAAAATATTTTGGTGGTTTCGACCTGGGATTTGCCTCATTACATTTTTGGGTCATGTTTTGGCCCCAAACATATTAAAATATTACAGGAATGGATAAGGGAAAGCACCCTTCTTCATTAGGTACATGATTTCTGTTAGATCTGGAGGGCATGAGAACAAGATAATCCTTCTGATTCTATTGGAGTTTATTTGTTTATATTTTACATTTTTTTATTTATTTCTAGAATTGTGACTTGTTTTAACATTTTCATAGATATATATTTCATGCATCAATCATATATATATATATATATATATATATTCTCTAGTTGTTTTATTATAATCAGTCCTCCTCTGTTTATTTCTACGATATGGTAGAACTACTTCTTCTGTTATATTATTATTTTTCATTCTGTATACTCTACCATTGAGGGCATAATTTCCCAATTATCACACCTTTTCCCTCACATATCTTTGGTAGCCTCTGGAATTTTGGGAAATGTGCTTGAGGTTATGTGACCAACAAGGTTTGGGGATCCTTTGGGTGGCACCAAGATCCGGGATGTTACAATGTTTTATCACATTCATTTTATTTCTTCTTTTCCTTACTATTTGGAGCCAATAAAATTGGATATTATGGAATATGAAGTTGGTAATAATATTTTATTGGGAGTAGCTAACCGGTGTACATGGAATATACATGTCACCTTGAGTATTTCAATTTTTTGTTTTTCCAATTATTATAGTTTATTTTATTTCATCGTTGGGTGATTCACTCTTTTTGTGGTCTTATAATTTATAACAATGTGGTATTACTTCTTTATAAACCAAACATGGTGACAGTATGTCATCTCATGCATCATGTAACCACCTTCTAGAGATTACATGTCATGCATTCTTGTTATTCTATTTAGGATGCATTACTGATTGAATGCTATTTTGATAGATGATTCCCAAGATAAGCATACTCTTTTGATATAATTCATGATATAAATAACTACTATTTTGATAGGTTGTTGGTATATGTAACTTTTCATTTGGTTGAATGACAATATTTAGTCCTTGAGGTGTTATCAGCCCTCTTAGATCAAAATCTAGTGGATCAATTTTGAACATTAATTGAATTCTGTTAATATATGACATGAGTAATGATGCCAAAAAATTGATTCAAGTGAAGTATAGGCACCCATGGATTGGAACGTGGAACGCATTGGTCGAAATTTTATGAATATGGGGGATATAATTTTTTTATAGGATTACATTCCTTAAAATCCAGAAAACATGTCATGTGATTGTAATGAACACTGACCATGCGTTCTTCTATTCTAGAAGAAATGAATTTTCTTATGTTCATGTCGTGTACTGTATGTACACTCCATGTAGCTATTGAACCTGTGACTAACTGTGTGAGAAGAGACACGTGGTTCATATAGTTTTGGTAGAACACACAGTGTACATGGAGTACATGTCGTGCTATAGTCAACCATGTATCCGGCTGTGTGACTAAAAACATGGGTTGATAGAAATTTTGAGTACACACAGTTTCCAGTGTAAGAACATTGTTTAGTGTTGCCCTAGAAAGACTATGTAATTCTAGTCGTGTATTAGTACCTTGGTAGGAGGGGATATTCAAGTACACATTGTGTCCAATGAATAAAACACAGTGTTTATGTACACGTCGGGTATTTTCACATCACTAGAGGGAAAATAGTTTTTACACAAGGGAGAATGGGATATACAAGAAAGATGAGATGGACCCAATCATCATGGGTTGGGGGAACGATAGCCCATCTTTCTTGTTTATATCTTAATGACCAGGGAATGTCACATATATAATTTCCTCCAGTGCTTGATCATTTCAAACATATATTTCAAGAGGACTATCCAGTTCTACCTATAAAGAGAGAGGTATATTTCTATATTGATGTTGTTCCAGGAGTTTCACTAGTGTCTATTCCACCGTATAAGATGGATAAATCAGAATAATAGGAGATCAAGAAGTAGTTAATAGAGTTTCTGGAAAAGGGTTTGATCTTACCCAGTACTTCTCAATGGGGATCTCATGTTCTTTTTGAAATAAAGAAGGATAGAACCCTCAGACATTGTGCGTATTATTAGAATTTGAACCAATTGGCGGTCAATAACTGATATCCCTTTCGGAGGATTGATGATATTTTTGATTATGTTCGAGGAAACAGGTTGTTCTAAAAAAATAGTCTTGAGATCTGGTTATCATCTGTTTCTTGTTAGAACATCAGATATACAACCCACAATATTTCAGTGTCGCTGTGGTCTATATGAGTATTTGGTTATGTCGTTCAGTCTCATGAATGGACCTGAAGTATTCATGGCACTGATGAACTGACTATTCCATCCATACATGGATTATTTAATGGTAGTTTTCATAGATGATATCTTGGTGTACTCTCAAACACGACACAACCATGCCATCCATTTTGTGATCATATTGAACACACTGAAAGAGCATCAGTTATATGCTATGCACTCAAAGTGCCACTTTTGGATGGACCAAATGCATTTCTTTAGCCATGATATTTCAGTGATATGATTATCGGTAGACCTAGAGAAGGTGGGAGTTGTAGTTTCTTAGGAGCAGCTGATGAACATATTTGAGGTACAGAGTTTTCTAGGGCTGGATGGTTACTACATATGCTTTATTCAGAACATTTCTTGTTTACTAGTTAGCTTGAAATTCCTGTCTAAGAAGGGTGTAAAATACATAATGATGGATTCATGTGATTCATAATTTAAGGAGCCGAATATGATAATGATTTCAACATTGATACCGATTTTTACGGACCTAGGAATGAATTATATTTGTTACTGTGATGCATTAGGTATTAGGCTGGGAGCAGTGCTTATGCACGGGGGAAGAAGTCTTTGTTTATATGTCTTAGAAATTGAGGCCAAATGAGATGAATTACATGACACACGATCTCAAGTTATCCATTGTTGTACATGCATTGCATTTTTGGGGACATTACCTTTTTAGAGATCATTTTTTGGTTTATACGGACCACAAAAGCCTCATGTATATCATTACTTCGATAGATATGAATTTGAGGCATCAAAGGTGGGTCAAGTACTATCATTTTTTTCATTGAGATTTTCCACAATCCCAGGAAAGGAAATGCTATGTCTGATGCATTGAGCAGGAGAACTGAGATACAGACAGTTCAGGAGGCCAACATTGAGTGGCATCTTATGGCTATGTTCTCTGAAATTCATGTGGATGTGAAAGAAGGATATGGGTATTTAATTATTTATTCTATGGATGTTAACTTTACTCTTCTAGATAAAGTATGAATGAGGTGGCAATCATATTATGAGGGAATAGTCCTATAAGAGAGTGTTTCATTTGAGGACCATACTTTGGGGTCAATTGTAGGTAAGGATGGGGTTTTTCATTTTCATAGACGGGTATGGGTTCGAACAGAATTTGCAAGGAGCTTTTGTGATATTTTCATGCCTCTATATGGGCAACTCAACTTGGTGTCCCCAAGTTGTATCAAGATCTACAACATCAGTATTTGTGGCTAGGCATGAAGAGGGATGTACCTGGTTTTGTTATGAGATGTTTCACATATCAACAGGTGAAGGAGGAGCATCAGCGATCAGGATGGATATTACAATATTTATACATTCCTGAGTGTAAGTGGAATGATGTCATGATGTATTTGGTGATGGGTTTACCAAGGTCATTCGAGGAAATGATATTGTATGGTTATTGATCACAGACTCATGAAGGTTGCACATTTCATGCTGATAAAGGAAACCATCTAGGTGGATGATCATGGAATTTTCTAAATCCAAGATATAGTATGTTTTCATGGGGTTCTACACTCCATGGTTTCATATAGTGATGCATGGTTTACATCGGGTACCTATCATGTCGCGTAAAACCGCATACTTACCATGTAACGGTTGAGTACTTGACTGTGTGGTGTCCTGGGAGATTAATTTAGTTTGGGGCCATTTAATGCTACTACATGGCATGCAGTTTTAATGAAAACGCTTTTTAGATTTATTTTTATTTGATATTTTGGAGAGGGGGAACATCTTATATCTGTAAATGTCTTCTTCTCCTCCTGGTTCAAACAGGAGAGTGACAGAACAATCGAAAAACATTAAACCCCTCCCAATTCTCCATCCATGCTCTGATTGGGACATTGTCTCGTGATTTGGAATCCCAATAATGATTTATCAAAAACCATATATCCTTTTTTCATAATTCCTCATCTATTGTTAGTTATTTTAAGTTTGGGTGTTTATTACCTTTTTTAGATCTATGCATTATTAGGCCAATTCGATGGCTGATGTCCAGGTATATCGATCGTATGACATCTTGGTAGGTTGGTTGTTCCTTTAGTTGTTTTTATTTGGATTATTTATACTAAATGTTCTGCATAACCACATTTTAGGTGCTGCATGATTTTGTAATTTAACCCTATCTACAACCTGATATGGGTTTATTGATTAATTAAGGGTTGTTTCCTATGTGTATGGTTAGATACCATGTTTATGGGACACCCCATGGGTCTGTTTATGTTGGTTGATTGTTTATGGACAATTGGTTTAGGATTCCTCCAAGGCATTCCGTGTTTTCCATGCCTACTTTTGTTGGGATGGATTTAAAAATTATATGAAATTCCTAATATAAGAATTGGGAATTTTGACCAAGGGGATTGGACTGTGAGACCTTCCCCAAGGGTTTTGACCATGATAGATGCACATGTGGTCATTTATATTTTATTAAATGAAACATTGAGCGATGGGTATTGACCGTGAGAGCAACCCTGGTGGTTTTTTTAATTTATTTATGCTTTTTTGACCCAGGGGTATTGACCCTGAGTGCTTCCTAGGTAGTTGTTTATCACTTATTGTGGATATTTTGACCAAGGCATATTGACCGTGATAACTACTCAGGTGGTTATTTTTAACAGATCTATACTTCTTAGAACCAAAGGGGTTAGACAGTGAGATCTTCTTATAGCATTGTTATTTTAATAATTGAATGATTGTGATGAGTCTTCCATTAAAATGTAAAAGTATGGACTCGGTCATTTGTGATTGTTTTGATGGTCTTCTGAGACAACTATTTTGTTACGTAGATAGGGGATATAGAACTTAGGCTAGATCCCAAGGTTTGCATGATTCATGAGAGTGAATAATAAATTTAAATGAATGTAATTGAAAACTACACGATGGTTTAATTTTGATTACATCCTAGTTAATTGCTTCATTTCTATATGTTACATGTTATATATATTTTCTAACAGTTTAGAACAAATATTTTTGTGGTTGAATTATTTGATTCATCTCACACCCTTTTTCGATCATGTTTTGGTCCCAAATAGATTATGTGATTGCAGGAATAGATAATGGAAAACTCCATTCATCATCAGGTACTTGATTGCTGTTGGAGCTGTAGAGCATGAGGCCAAGCTGAGGATTACCATTCATGTGGAGTTTATTTTTTTCTTTTGTACTTTTCCTTCTTCATTGATTTCCACCATTATGACTTGTTTGGATGTTTTCTTAAATACATATAAAACAAATCATATAAATATATATATATATATATTATCTTTTTGTTTTATTACTATTAGTCTTCCGTTTTTTGCATCGGTTTTCTAATATTACTTCTTCCTCTAATGTTTACTATTTTTATCCGATGTGTATACTCTTCCAATAAGGGAATTCTTTCCCTATTATAACACCTTCGCCCTAGCTACATATTAGTACCCTCTGCAATTTGGGGAAATGCACTTGATATTATTTGACCAAGCAGGTTTAGGGTACCTTTAGGTTCCACTCGGATCTGAGATGTTGTTGTTATGTATTTTCTAATAAGACTCCAAATAATGGTTCAGAAACATGATTCCATGTGTGTGATAGTGGATCATATCTCATTGTCAAACCATTTAAACCCTATTAGTAATTTCTGTATAGTGGAGGACTTGTCAAAATACTATATCGTGGAAGTGGGAAAGAGGCATGGTGTCCAGTGTCAATAGTGTCAAATAGAGATCCAAGGATTACATATCATTTCTAAAAATCATTACAGAATTACCTTCGAACTCAGTTGACAATAAGTAGGGAATATCATACTCAAATGGATGGGAAATCCAAAGTGATGATATAATCTTTGGAAGACATGTTGTTGGATAGTGTAACATAATTTAGTGTGTCATGGGAAGAACATGAGTTGTTACTGGAGTTATCATATAAGAAAGGTAATCTAGACTCAAAAAATATGGATCCATTTGAATCACTGGGTTATCTTACTCATCATTCTAAACATTAGTGTATAGAAATTTGTGAGACTTCACTAGTTTGGTTGATACATCTGCAAGAAACAACTGAAAAGATTCAGTTGATTAGAAAACTTATGATGATAGGTGAGAGTCATTTGAAATCATATGACAATCATTGATGACATTATTTTTGATTGAGCTGACATATGATGTTGTCATCAATATCTCTAGAAGTATTAGAAATTGTTTTTTTGGAAATTAGTGAATGGTATATTATCAATTCATATGCACTTTTTAGATTCTAGAACGGTTTAGTTGGTTGGTATATTGTTTTTTATTTCCACCATAATTCTATTTTGTTTATATTGTGTTCTATGTATCTCAGTTAAGAAATTATCCACCTCATCTTGACCAAGATATTTGATGTGATCACATTGACATAGAGACAAATGGTTCACTGGTGCACGTGCCCATGTAGATTTTGTTTAGGAAAAAATGTACTTCATGGGAAAATAATCGGTTTAGTAAAGGTTTTGTGGAAACATGATCAGATCCATGAAGAGACTTGTGAATGAGAGAAAGAAATGTAAAAGCAATGTAGATGACATATATAGTGCAGTAATGGGATTTTACATTTTAGGGACAAAAAGAAAATGGTGGGGAGAATATAGTACCCCCATTTTCATGTAAATAACCATTAATTTATATACTTTAATTATATAAAATGGTGTGTGATGTCTATGAGGTTTTGGAGAACTTTTAGACAATTTTTAGGTAATTTTTATAGGTTCATGGTTGGTGAATTATTTGGGGTAACCCTGAATCTCTAACAAGAACCATGAATAGTGATATATATGCTAATGAGAAGGAAAACTAGTAAGAGAACATGTTTTCAAAATAGTGTGTCACCCTTTGAGTAACTATGCTTTTTGTGATAGTGGGAGATTTCATGACTGTAGCACAGTTTTCCTAACTGTGTGATCCAACCATGATAGGTTCTTCTTTGATGTGGTACCAAGAATATGGTTAGTGCAGGGTTAACCTAACCATTCTACTAACCATTTATGGATTAAAAACAATATAAAAAAATTAAATATCTGTCGGTTTTGTGTTTTATCCCCTAGTTTTCCCAAAATGGCCTCAACACAAGATTTGATCCTCCAAATGCATGTAGTGGCCTCTCACATTTATTTGGAGGCAATCCCAAAGCTTCTCGTGGTATGTTGAAGTTGGATTCCCATGGTAAGTAATAATTCATGAATTTTTTTCTTGTATTTCCTTAGATCTACTTCATTGTATCTCTTGGTTTCATAGATCTACATCCTATGTGGGTTGATCTAAGGATATATATTCAAAACAGGATTTGATTTTTTTACACTATGGGATCTGATAAATGGTAGGTTTTTTGAGATTCAACCCTTTTTCGTTGGTGTTTTAGAATCGTTCCTTATATTCTCCATAAAACCTGAGGTAGATGGATTCACAATTGACTAAACAATTTAGAAAATTGAGTATAAATAACAAATTGAGTATTTTACTTGGTTTTTTGTGAAATTTTTTTGAAACTCATGGTATAAAACTTCAATTAGGATGGTTTTTAGGTTTTTGGGATAATTTATATTTCTATTCCAAAATGATTTGAGGTTAGATTTTAAAATGATTATTTTTAAATTTTTTTCCTAGTCTATTTTATGAAAAATATTTAATGGAACGGTTTAAATAAATTTTTTATTGAAATAGGATTGGAACACATTTTTTGTGAATGGTTTTTTCATGGCTGTTTGGAATCTACACAATTGAATAGGGATTGATAATGGATTGAAGTACCCCCATCCAAACATTAGGATAGATATGGGTGAGTAGTACCCCATTTAAAATGGTTGACTAAGTAATAACATAGTGTATGGATGACTCACCACTGGTGATTAATGGGAGTTCCATGTTTATTTTAGGACGCATGTATAGTTATGTGGAAATTATTCTATTATTCCCAAATGGAACTCATTGAATTGGTTGAAGTATCATTGTCTCTTCTTTGGTTATCCTCCTATGATTCCATTCATCCCAAATAAGGATAATATTATGAGTTTAAGGATAATGGTAAATTATTTCAGAAGGCACTGACTAATAAAAAATGGTATTATATTTTTCATAATATAGAGAGGGGTGGCCATTTATAACATAGGGGAGTGGAAGACATGTTATTGTTGGAACGAAAAATGTGCTCTGGCATTTTTCACATGAAATTAGTTTCCAAAATGGATTATTCCGAAAAAATTGAAATTAAAGGGTAAAAATATGTCCATCAAATAAATTTTATAAATTTTAATAGTAAATTGTAAGCCTCATCTTTTTTACTATAACCCCTGGTAAATCCATTTTTACCATTATAGGAAAAATTAATTTTTTCTATTTTGAATAATTTTTTTCTCATAAACTACATTAAAATTATTTGATAAATTAAATTATACTATTTTCAAGTATTTAATAAATATTTCGAAATTCTATACATATAAATGAAAATTAATAATTTAATATTAATTTTAGAGATAAAACGACAAATTATGCTTTTTAAAGGAAATGATCTCATTGTTACAATGATTTTATATAAAAATTTTATATGAATGTTTTTTTAATGACCTAAATTGAATTATATTAAATAAAATTGAATTTTTTTTAATTTAAAAGCTAATATATTATATAATATATAATTATAAATAATTTAAATTAAAATACAATTTTCAACAAAATTTCAGTATTTTTAACCATTTATCACATTAAGAATCTTTTCAAAACAATCCATGGAATTCACACTAATATTATATTGATCTGATTTTTTCATAGTGTATATTCATTATTGCAAATAATTTTTCTAAATTTGGTAAAAATTAATGTTTAATTATTTGTTGAAACATACACTAATCCATCTTTTAGAAAAATATATTTTTCTAAAAACAACTATCTTTCATTAAAATAATTGTTATTTTATTTTAAATACATAGATAACAAATGAATTTTTATTTTTATTTGTAAAAAATATCATATAATTAATTAATTTATAACTATTTATATCCTCTAACTCAATGGCTATGTTAAAATGAAATACTATATTACAGTGCATTTAGATGTGGGGGGTTTGTGTTCTGAAAACTATCGAAGTGATTAAATTTAAGAAAATATATTTAATAGGTATATTAAGATAGATATTTTTTTAATAATATGAAAATTTAATGAAATGATCCAATTATTTAACCTTTGGATGCTACATTTTTACAAAATTTAAAATATTTTGTGCTTTCTATTTAAAATTGACGTCGGAAATAATGTGTTTGTCATTTAGAATTAAAATTATATAAAAACTAACAATTTAAAAGGGTTAATTAATTATAATTTTAAAATGAGAGAATTTAATAATTTTCATATTGAATAACACATAACTTGGTTGCTATATTGGATTGAAATTTTGGAAACTGAATATGTAGACATTGAATAAAATGTTAAAAAATTATATATAATAATTGAGGTTATTGATTGTGAAAAAGTGAATTTGAAATGTTGTGATAAGAATGTAATAACCATAAATTAAATACTTGTGAAAAAATCCATTGATATCATCACAAATTATAGTGGTATGATAAGAATTTTTTCAAGTTCCCCTTTCTTAATTTTAATTAACTTGTTCACTATCTGAGGACATAATGAATTATACATAAGTGATATGATTCTTTTCAACAAGTATAATTTCATCCTTTTTTCTTTTATCAATTATCCATTCATCAGTTACTCCAATAAAATAATATCCAAAACATATTTTTTTATACATGAATTATTATAATTAACATTTAACAGACCTTAAGATATGTAAGAGAGTGAAATTTCATTCCATATTTCTCAAAATATTAAAAAAATAATATGGTTAGTATTTTTTATCCAATATATAAAATTATCCAAAAAACTCAAAGATAACACAAGTAGTCCTTCATTAATTTTTATTTTTTATATAAATTCACTATAAATAATGACATATTAATTCGAAAATCACATAGTCCTGTGGTAGGATATAATTCTGAATAATCCATTGGTAATGGTATTAGCACCACAACCTTGTTGGATGTCATGAGTTGTCACGAATCCTAATGTTTTTACTTTGTCAACACTATATTAGAATTTATTTTATAAGGGTCCTAATTAAATTTTCGACATACTTGAAATTATATTAATCATTAAATAATTTTTTTATTATACTTTTTAAAAAATCTATTTTTCAAAAACGTGTAATAATCTTTTATGGCTATTATTATAGTGTCAACAATGATCATATGTGTAATGACCGAACCCCAGTTTTCTTGATCCAGTGCCTTATTTTATTAAATTGGAATATAAAAAATTAATATTCATCTAAAAGGAACATTTAGTATTGTAGATTTGGAATCAATATACAAAGATATTTTCAGCATTACAACTTGAAATTAAATAAAACATTTTATTTTTATTGGGAACATCCACAACTCTATGCTTATCCGAGCAGGTTATTCATAATAACCTCCTTCCTGTCCTGAGAAAATTAAACCTATCAAAAGGGAGAGATAAAATACTCAGTATGGGTATGAAATAAAGTGCAATATATCATAAACATAAACATTAGGCATGGTGAATAAAAAAAATACGTGCCATTAAAAAATATTTATAAAAATGAACACATTATGGCCATAGTAAGAGTTGAATAAATAATTCCACAATAAAACATAATAAATTTTATTGTACTTGTAGAATGACCAAATAAATATCAATAATAGTTTCATAATTTGGGAATTTATAATGGAAGACATCATAACCATACCGTCAAGGCCTCATGCTAGGATCATAAATAATAGTTTTGTCATGGTTTGTGCCAAGACCGTAGTATGTCTCATGAGACCTACTGATGCACTGATGGGATTTTGCGGGACCCACCATGCACATACTAGGTCTAATTAATTCCTCATTTTAATGGGGGTAATCATAAACAACATATAAATACATATTGAAACTAATATATGAAATTTAAATATCATTTCCATAACACTAAGCATAAACACTAACCATTCACTGTAAATTGGTGAATGCATTAATGATAGAAATCCATAGTATAATTAATCATAAACCATTAAATTAAATATCATAGATGATATCGTAAAATATGAATCCAAATAATAAATTATATTCAACAGTAGTGTTTAAATATATCATGATACTTTTGTAAAACCATCTTGTAATTCTTGTGATAAATACTCTTTTTCATTGAAAAGAAGTGTTCTTTTGAAAAAATAATTTCATACAACCAGATTTAATGTAAGATATGATTTTTATAGTATAATGAGTGATTTTATAAATATAAATGTTTACAAAAACATAATGTATAGTTCCCTTGAAAATAGGTATTAATTTGAGAAATTCCCTTGAATCGGGATTGTATTTCGGGAATAATATTGGAATGATATTTTAAAAACATATAACTCCCTATAAATGAAAGTAGGATTATGATTGGTAAAAATATAGAGAACATTTTAACACATTATATTATGAGTACATATGATTAAATAAGATTTTAATTTTTGTAATTATAGAATAATAGTAACGTGAATGTAAATGGAGGTTCGGGTAGAAAACACTTACCTTATGTCTGAAGGTGTTCTTAAATTGATCGTAATGACCTGAATAATAAAATTTTTCTTCATAAATTAATGATTCCTGAAACTCCAATTCATGTAATTTATTTTTTATATCCTTATAGGTTAATTCAGTTCCTTTTTATGGGTTACAAAATTAAAATTCATTGTTTAGAAGCGTTTTGTTCCTTGGTTTTCATGATCGGTTTACTTATATTCATGTTAGGATAAACATGTAGAATGAGAATTGTTTTCCATAATAGAAGTTTTAGGAAATTAGTGAACATATAGGAGATTATATGGTTATAAAATTCGTATGGTTATTGGGAGTGAAGATGAATAATTATATAAAACATTAATGACAATTGTTTGGGTTAATTGGTGACTCTTGATCTCAACAAACTTATTTTTATTTACAAATTAGTATCATGTCTATAAAAGTATTCTAGAACCCTAATTAAGTTACAATAAATATATTATACTCTATTTCAAATAGTAATATGATTTCATTACCATAGTTAAATATTCTAACTAGAATTAAAAACAATTCATCCATGAATGTGATAAATCAACATATCTTAGATGATGTTTTCATTTCTAGTATTAAAGAAGGCTGGATGAATAGCCCGAAGACCTAAATTTTTTTTGAGTACATGTAGTTATTGGATTTATCACAACATTTTGAATAAAGGAGGTGAGGAATGAAAAAAAATAAAGGAACATGAAATAAAAGAAATGAAAAGAGGAATTTACACATTAAAGTAATCTTATTTGATCATATTTAGGAGATATGATTTGGACTTTTTATTAGACCAAGGGATACTAGATGTGGGGGAGGATCTTGTGAAAATATATGATCATAATTGAGAGAAGGTACAATGCCTAAGTGGAGTTATGAGTATAGGAAGTGGGGGGGGGGTTACAGTGGCGGAGATGAGGGGATTCCCACCATTTTACTCATTATTTTATTATTCTTCCAAAGAAAACAAATATTATAGATTATTTTGACTAATAATAGTAATATATTCATGTTATTTCTATCCAACTATGTAGACATCATCCATGATTCTAGGAATAGTGAATTTAAATAACAATATATATCAGGGAAATTACTTTATTTTATTATTAATAAGAAATTTGAGTATTTTGGAAAAATTCCCGAAAATCCCCATAACATTTTTTGGAAATTTAGAATTAAAAAATTAGCACCATTTTTTGAAAATAATTTTCTAAATATTTTTAATTTATTTTTAAAATAAAATCATAATTTATTTTAAAAATTATAATTTTGAAATTATAATTTTTTTATATCACATTGAAAAATTAATAAAAAAACTCATTATTTTATAACACTAGGACAATAAAATAGTAATTGATTTACTATTACTAAGATTCATATTACTATTAATAAGGTTATGTTACAATTCACCATTAATTATGTTTGTCTTATCAGACTCAAAATATATTACTACACGCAACAGTGTATGTCATTTTTCTGAAATTCAAATCATAGAGGTGGAAAAGATATAATTACAGGCTTGGTTATAATAATTTTTTGAATATTATCAGTGTTTCATGCATTCGATATTAATTTTTTGTGCCAAATTTTATGGTTTTACATTTTCCCATCAAAAAAATTCCAATATCTAAATGACAAAAATGTCACCTCACAAAAATATTTGTGTATATCTTTATCATAAGCTCCTTAGGATCCCATGTTACCTCTTCAATTTTAGAATTTTTACAAAGTATCTTTACCATTTGAGTTGTATGATTTCTCAAAACCTATTATTTAGTATATAGAATATGGATAGTCTCTTCGTAATAAGATGGGTTAGGATCTAATTCTATTCCATCTGATCTGAGGTCATGTGTTGGGTCTTGCGTGTACTTTCTCAACAATGAGGCAAGGAACACATTGTGTACTTTAGGGGTGTCTAGGTGGCATAGACAAATGATATGTAACACCTCCAATTATCTCCAAAATTTCCAAAGGTCCTAAGTACATAGGTCTCAGTTTCCTTTTCTTACTAAATATTATAACACCCTTCCATGGAGATAATTTTAGGAAAACCTAATCTCCCACTGGAAAATCCAAATGCTTCCTCTGACTATCAGCACATATTTTTTTCATTAATTGAGCTAATTTGATATGTGTATGAATATTATATACCATCATTGTTGTTTCCTCTATAAGATATGGGCCCAGAGGCTTCCATTGTCCAAATTCATCCCAACATGTTCGTGTAAAACATATCTTTATGTGTCATGTTTCATATGATGGAATTTAAATAAATTAATGAAAACAATTATTGTAGTAAAACACTAAAAAATATAAATATTGATCACATATACCTTGAAAGTAAAGTTAACATTTTCTCAACATGACCACTATGTATTTGATCATCCTTTCTAATTTCTTGTCAATTTGTTAGGGGTAAGCAGTACTCAAATGAAGCTTAGTATCTATAACTTTATAAAGGGGTTTCTATAATTTCAATGTTACATGAGGATCAAGGTCAGACACAATTTATAGAGGTGTTCCATGAAGTCTAAAAAACTTTATTTTTTTAGTGTTTTTGAAGGCCCTACAATGGAAAATTCTCCCTTATAACGAGGAAATGTCAATATTTCGTAAGTCGATCCAAAATTACCCATTTTGCATCATTCCTTCTTTGAGTTTTTAGTTGTTCAGTGAGAAAATACATGGTGATGTCATCTCATTTCTATGTATTAATAGGTATTGGTTCCATGAATCCTCTAGAATGTTTTCGTTCAGCCTTAACATTTTGAGAGACTAAACATCATGATACATAATAAAAAATTTCCAGATTGATTTTGTCCCACAAGAAATGTTCCTTCAAATCTCTATACATATTATTTCTAACAAGATGTATAGAGAAATTATAACTATGGGAATCATCCAATAACTCCATTTTCTGCTCGGGTATTGAGGTAACACATCCTCTTACAAAATTTTAAAATTCCATCTTCACGTAAAAAGTCATCTAATTTTCCATCTTTCACAACAATAATTTTCTTTTTAAGGTTCTCATCATCAGGCTGAGATCCTTTAATCCTTTATAATAGAGATGGTAGGGAAACCAATTGAAAAAGTAATGATGTTTCAATTTCTGTGATAATTCCCATGTCCCTCTTTATTAGATCAATTAATACAGGATCTCTTTCAATCATCATTTTTTTAAACTCCATTATCCTTCCTTCTCAATGAATTAGCTACCTTATTTTCCTTTCCTGGGAGGTAGTTTATGGAACAATAATAATCCTTTAGTTTTTCAAACCATCTCCTTTAACAAATATTGAGTTCATTCTATGAGAAGATATATTTCATACTTGCGTGATCTATATATACCTAACATATTTATCTATAGAGATTGTGTCTCCATATTTTTAGAGTAAATACCACAATAGCTATCTCAAGATCATGAGTATGATTGTTTTGTTCAAGAATGTTTAACTTCCTTGATTCATATGAAATAACTCTATCATTATTCATAATGAAACTACCGTATATTTTTTATGCATTAGTAAATATCACAAACCCATCATTCTCTAATTGTAGAGTTAGGATAATATAATTCACTAATCATTTCATTCAATCATAGAAATATTCCAAACATTTTTTCATACAATCTTAATAACTTTACATTTAAGATTCCTCATTAGGTTGGATATATGGGAAACTTTATGAATGAAATAATGATAATAACCAGGTAAACCCATAAAACAACATATATTGTACATGTAGAAATAATGGATTTAACATTGAAGTAATTAAGTATATTTATTCTAGACTGATGGAAATAGTATGTGAGAGAAAGCTTTAGCTTCAATGATTAGTAAAATCGAAGCCAAAATTTTTTATATGTGGTTTTTGGCGTCGTTTTCACTAAAAAATATTCTCAAACCCAAATAAGGATTAATTTATGGTGATAGTTGTTCTATAACCCAACTCTATAAATTAAAAAAACATGTTGGCATCAGTTTTTACAAAAAATGTGGACATAAAAAGGTGACTCAGTATCATTCAGTGTTATTTTTCATGAAAAATGAGGCATTATATTATAAAAATTGGCTCCAATTATCATAAAATATGTTTCCATAAATAGAAAACATTTGGATTCTATTTTCACAAAAACCAAAGCCAAAAATATTTTTTGGACCCTTCAGTGTCCGTTTTCATAAAAAAAGACGGTGAAAAATCATTTAAAAATATTTAGGATTAGAAAACTCTCTTTATAGAGACCCAGACTTTTCTTAAATTACTATTACATAATTTAAAAGATAAAAAAATAATAGTATTACACATAGAGGATCAAAGGGTTTAGTGTCTTGGGAAAACTAGGATCATACATAACAAATACAATATCAAGCGTGAACATTTATTTAATATCTTCTTCTTTAGCTTCTTATTTGAACTTTTCCTCTCCTTAGTACATGTAGCCACCTGAGTATATACATAAAAATGGGTGATATATAAGCCAAGTAAGAGGATAGATGAGAATATTATATCATGGGGGAGCATAATCATAACATAGGCAAAAGATCATGAACATGAGAGGAGCATAAATAAAAGACTTCAAATGTGGAAATGCATAAAAATGAAACATCATGTCTTAGTTGTTAACTACCAAAAATACTTTTTAACCAAGAAATAATCTTGTACACACATAATTTCAAATTTACTCATGAGATTCATTACATTACCAAATGCATTGGAGTGTTGTATAATTCCTGGCTCACCCACCACATTTAAACATTCATATTGCACTATATAATTCTGGGCGCACCCATCACATCATAACATTATAATTTATCATGCTTTCCACAATGAACATATAAAATAAATTAAAATAATGAACCCATGAAAAGTAATGATTTTTATCCCATAATAACACATTCATAAGCTTTGGGTTCCCAAAAGAAAAAGGGAATAACATACATGTTACATGAACCGCCCACCTTGAGTGAGAAGTAAAAGGGGTGTTCATAAAAGAAGAGTTCTTTTGGAAAAATTTTTATTGGACATAAGAACTAGTGACAAACTTTTATATACAAGAAAATTAAATTAAATGATGATCAAATTATCTTTTAGCAGTAACCATATCAAAAAAGAAGTGAAAGAGGGAGAACTCGCAGGATGAAAATTGGGTTCAATATTTCCCCTTACCTTGTATCTGAATGCTTCCTTCTCTTTAATGTCATGTATAATGAAATTATATTCATTAATTAGAAATCAAGAACCATGTGTAAATTAATAGGGTTAATTATGGTTTCATTATGTCATATTATGTTCCTTTGGATGACTTATAGAGTTAAAAAACTTTGTTCGGGGATGTTCGTTTTTATGGTTTTTCTTAGGTGGTTCACTTGTATTCTTAAATTGAAGTTCGGGTAGAACATGGGTAAACATACAAAAATGATATTACATGTTATTAATGATATTATAGGATCTTGAATTATTTTATAATTAATTATATTATATCCATGTTGATGAATAATTAGATAATAATTAAATGATGGTTATTTGGGTCAATTTGGGATGTTTTTGGATCACGACACACTTGTTTTAACATATCAATTAGTAATATGTCCATAGGTTATTTCCAGGAATTTAAATAGAACATAATACACATAAAATGTTCTTTTTCAACCTTAAAAATGGATTCATGACCAGATATGAAGGTAGGAATGGAAGAATAAATCATGTCGTTCTTGAAGGTGATAAATTAACACCCTACGAACAACGTTCTCTTTAATAAAAATAAAAGGAAGGGGGAAAGGGGGATGGATGATATAATATCACATTACAATCATAAAATTAAATTATATGTATAATAATTCAGTTAAAAAATAATTTGGATGAATATAGTTGTGGAGAGATCAAGAAATGAACTTGAACTTGAAAGGAAATTAAAAGAGAAGAGGGTGGGAAATTACCTCTTAAATCTTCCTCTTGAGATCCTCCTTAAGAAAGCTAGGCTTGGTCTTTTTATGAGACCAGAAGATCTCAGACATGTGGTAGGGGATAGGGATGGTGTTTGGGAAGATTTTAGATAATTATTGGAGCTTGATAGGTGTGAGGAGAAGAGGGCGTGAATGATGGCTTTTATAGTGGAGGGGAGAGGGGTTTCCTTAATATAAAATTCATTATTTTATTAATTTACCCTATGAAAAGGAATAGTGAGTCTTTGAATGACCAAGAATATTAATTTTATATTTTAATCCCGAACCAAGTGGGCTTACATCAGCAGAGCAAGATCGATGACTCAATTAATCCATTATTTAGCATTTATTGTAAATTATCGGATTCTACTATTCATCAAAAAATCAAGTATCCTAGAAAAATCCCAAAAATTTACCCCAACCATTTTTCAACATGTATAATCAAAAAATTAATTCCATTTTTCAAAAATAATTCAATAAATATTATTAATTTAATATTTAATTAAAATCATAATTTACTTAAAAAACTGTTTTTAAGAATAAAGTTGATTTTTTAGTTCTTTCAAAAATTACGTAGGGTCTTATAAAATTATCTACAAACTCTAATACATTGATTAAATAATATATTAATACATTTTAGGGAAATAAATATTCTTTTAAAATAATTAATTATTTATAATTAATTATTTATGAATTACAAAATAATAAAATGTTTACTAAGGTCAAATTGTCACTTTTTAAGATGTCTAAATTTTATTTAATTATTCATAGGTAATGTTACTATTAAATTTTATGATTTAATATTCATAAGGGTCACATTAATATTCATAAGGGTATGTTACTATTCATAAAGGTAGGTCACTATTCACCAAAAATTATTTTTGTTTCATTAGACTCAAAAAAATATCTAGAACAAAACTGTGTATGTCGTATTTTTAAAATTTTAAACATATGAGTGACAAACTTATGTTTAAAGTTCACTTATCACTTAGTAGTTCATTATTTGTTGTTTTCATGTTATTTTATGAAATAAATATAAGAATGGAATTTCCAGTGAAAAACTTTGGGTTGTTACACTCTTGTTTTTCGATCTTCAATAGAAAAACCCACAGGGAATCCTCTCAACTTATGACGACATCGATGGTGTATTTGTGATCTCCAATGACCATTGATGTTGATTATCTTCCATTATCAATATTTCAAGTCCATGTTCTTTAATATATCCCTTTGTTTTATCTTATACAGATTAGTATTTCTCTAGAAACCTATTTTTGGTGACATTCAATCATGGTTTGATTTGAGTGTTTTTTCATCAATTTATTTTCTTGTACAATAATTTTTCATATAGATCTTATAGTGTTTATCTTCATAAAGAATTACATTGAGAAAATTTCGTATTGGGGATCTATTTTCATGTTAAACTCATAATTTTGTATGTTTTCTTTAATTTTGATGCTAAATTATTACCATTTAATTATTTTTTATTTTATTCAATTATTAGTTTATAGGTTATTATAAATGAGTTGGAACATGGTTAATAGTCTTCTATAAGAGTGATCATCCCATATACAGTGAAAAACTCAAGTGGATAATGATGTGATTGTTGTTAATGTATATTTTTTAATGGTATATTATGGTCTCACCTTGACTGATGTGAGTATATTCTTCTTCATACTAATTTTGGATATTTAAGGTTTTTACACTTGTCTTGGTACATGAATGATATATAATTACATGAATCCTTATAAGAACGTACATATTATCATTTAAATCATATTACATTCCATTTATGTTTCATTTCTAGGCTATTTTAAATTCAATGATATACCTTGTGTGTTTCATTAGAATGCCTTTTACATACAGTTTATAGGATTTTTATAAGGAAACTTGATATTTTCCTTTCATGGTATTTGATACGAATGATTTTTTTTCATAGAAAAATTCTATTATATAATTATCATTCTTTTAATATATTCTATGTGAGCTGTTTTCTTTTTATGCAGTCACTTTCTATGCATATTTTTTATACTGGTGCTTCTCTAGCATGTATACCTATACTTCTTCCAATGTTCATGATTCCTATAGATTTATTAATGGTTCCCATGTGCTTCACATATTTAGGTCATTAATTTGTAATCCGTGGTTGTATTCCATGAATCTATACATAGACATCATGTTTTATTTTATTCATTACTTTTGATCTCATGCCCAGATATTATTTCAATGCACTGTTTGGTCAAATATAATGTGAAAATCAATCTAATTGAAATAGATTTCTAATTTACCATCTAATGATAGAAGACCAAAAGAAGAAATAGTGTTTTTTACATGGTGATATATTTAATTTAAATAAAAAAATGATTAAAAATATAATATATGTTATTATTATGGTTCTGAAGCCGGAATAAATTATCAATTTCTTATTTTGTTATTATAATAATAATTTCAAGATATAATAAAAATATAATGAATCAATTTTTTTTAAGATATACCAATTTAGTTATGTATTTAATTTCATGAGTCATAATTTTGGGTTTATTAGGATTGACTTCAATTATAATTTGAATATTTACTCTAATTATTTTTTCATATAACTAATAATAACTAATTTTTTTCTCATTAAATTATTGCAATCTTCAATAATTTTGACACATGAATGATTAATATAATGCAACAACTGTGTAAAATGAAATAATAAATTTTATAAGATTGATATTATAATTAAATTATTATATCAATATAACACTTTTATATAATATGAAAATTAAAATTTTACTATTTGTAAATTTTTTTCATATATTATGTTTTCTATCTAATAATCAATAGTTTTTACTAAATGTGTTTATGTTTATATTTTATCTATGAATATATATATATATATATATATATTTGTGTTTGTGTGTGTTTTAATATATTCTACAATTATATTTTGATATCAGGTATTGAATGGATCGTAGTTGGATACATTTGCGAAGAACCACTAGTGAATATGAAAAAGGATTTGATGAATTATAGGAAATTTTTAAATGAAATATTCAAAAAAATAAATTTTATATTCTTTACATATGTGAAGTGATTTAATATTTGAAAGATAAACTCCATATAAACGATAAAACATCTTAATTGTTATGGTTTTAGCCTTAATTGTACGCGTTGGATCTGGCATGTTGAAAGAAATGAAAATTCAACATCCAATATTGGTGAAAATATCCATAATGAGGCATAGGATTTTATTGATGAATTAATTCAGAAATTAGGTGTTGAACCCATCGAAAGAGCATAAACTATTAAACGATTGTATGTAGATTCTAAGAAACCATTATTCCCAGGTTGTAGTAAATTTATAGTGTTATTAGAAGTTTTGAGATTAGTTAACTTAAAATAAAAAAAATTGGTCGATTGAGAAATGTTTCTCCAGCTTACATGAGAAAGTAAAAGTGTTACTTCGAGAAGGCCACATGCTTCCAGATTGAAATTATTGGGTGATGAAAATATTATTCCCAATGGTATTGGGGTATAAAATGATACATGATTTACCAATTAATTTTTTACTATATAGGAATGAATATGAATATTTATCAAGTTTTCCTATATGTGGGACATCATGCTATAAGATAGATGGAAAAGTAAACTCAGATTCATTCTCAGGTACTACCATCCAAAATCTTAAAATATCAATTTTGTAAATTCTAATGATATCATCCAATTTGTTTTGTATAAAATTCAATTAATTCAATAATGATTCATTCTCAGGTACCAGAATCAAAAATCCTGATAAATAAATTTGGTACCTTATAATAATTCCCCATTTTATGCTTCTATTAGAAAATTAAATTCACCCAAAATGGATATGATTACATTCATATGAGAACATATCTAATGGTAAATTATGTCACCCTGTCGATTCACCACAATGGAAGAGTGTTGATAAAAAAATTAATGATTTTGGAATTGAATTTAGAAATATCATAATTGGATTGTGTATTGATGTAATGAATCCATATCAAAGCCTTAGTAGCCAACATAGTTCATGGACTATTTTTTTGGAAGTTTACAAATATTTCCCATATCTATATGAAGAACAATATGTTATTATGAGCTTGATTATTTCTGGACCAAAAAATCTAGGAAATGATATGTATGTGTATCTTTCACCATTTATTGATTATTTGAAACTTCTATGGGAGGAAGGTGTTAATGTTTTCGATGCATACAAGAAAGAGTATTTTCTTTTGCGTGTTATGATAATGTTCGTGATAAATGAAATTTCTAAATATATAAAATTATCTTGATATATTGATAAGGGACATAAATCACATCAAATATGTGAGGAAAAGACTTCATATTATCAATTTCGTAAGGGAAGAAAGACAGTGTACATGGGACATCGATGTTTTTTGAGAATTGATCATCCTTATCATAGATTAAATAAATCATTTAACTATATACACGAATACATATTTCCCCCTCATCCATTGTTAGCTGAAGAATATTATGACATGGTGAAAAATATTGATTTGAAGTTTGGAATAAAAAAAAGTTATTGTCGTCAATGAAATATCAGGAGGAAGCAGTCTATTTTTTATGAACTACATAATGCTATGTTTTTAGATATAAAAAATAGCATTGATGTTATTCATATTAAGAATAACATATGCGACAATTTGATTGAAACTTTTTTACACAAAAAAGGAAAAAAGTATGGATTTCATGCCAGATTGGACATGATATTAATGAGAATACATTTAGAGTTAACTCCCACTATAAAAGGAAACAGAACATATTTACCTCCATCTTGTAACAAATTAAGCAAGACTAAAATGAAAAATTATTGTCATTGTCTTCATAGTATCAAAGTACCCAATGATTTTCCTTCAAATGTGAATAATTTTGTGTCATTGATGGATTTTAAATTTAGGTATGAAATCTCATTATTTCCATTTATTGATGCAACAACTTCTACCAGTAGAAGTGCTTCGTAGATTGCCAACAACTGTTAGAAAGACCATAATCAGGTTATGTAATTTTTTCAAATCCATTTTTAGAAAAGTCATATATCCCATTTTGATAGATGTATTAGAGAATGAAGAAAATATCATTTTTTTCATCTATAAATGTATTTATCACATATATATGGGGATATAATGGTTTATCTTTAGATTCATTTGGTGTTTGAGATAAGAATATGTTGGCATGTTTATTAATGATGTATGTATCTTTTTGAATGATATATCAAAATTTTGAGGGGATATGTTAGAAATCATTATCGACCAGTGGACGCTATTTTTCAAAAATATGTATTGGAAGTGGTGATTGAGTTTTGTACTGATTATTTCTTGTGGTGGAGCATATTTGTCTCCATATATCTCAACATATGACAATTGATAGCGAAGGCAGAGTGGTAAAAGGATTAAAGGTAAAGTTCATTCCACATGATGAAGTGATACATGCACATTTATACATTATTTACAACACAGATGAGGTTCAATCATATCTATTCTCACATACTATTGAATCAATGTTTTGATATTAGAAAAGAAACGAAAAGTGGTTGATGAAGTTAAATTAGATTATATTTGATTCATGGTTTAAAGAGAAAGTCAACACATATATATCTACATCAAAAAATTGATGTGGTTATAAGGGATACCATATCTTAATGTGATAACATGATCTAGTTCTGATATTAATTACTAAAAATTTTGCAGAAAAAAATCTGGATGACAAGAGTATCATTGATGATAGTGGTTTGATGGTTTTCACTGAAGCTGTGAATTTTTCGAGCACTAAAGAAAAAAACCATGTTTCTGCATCAGTGGAATATTTTTGAGTTCTTGAAGACAAATGAGAAATTAATTATATTAAATTTAATGTCACTGTTTATAAGTGTAATTTTGTTGATATTAATAGTAGTGTGAAACAAGATGGATATGAGTTTAAACTAGTTGATTTGAAAAGATTTAATTACAACGAGGAACCATATATCATGGATACACATGAAAAGAAAGTATTTTATGTCATTGTTCCTTCGAATGATCATTGGTCCATCAATTTGAAAGAAAAAAGATATCATTTGGGTGATGAGGATGATATTGAATATGTTATCGATTTACATTATCCATATTCATCTATAACGCAATTTTAGGATGATTATAATTAGTATAAGTCTGAAATAGTGCATGAATAATGTAATGATCATGATAAAGGAATTTGGGAATCAATAAAATAGTATCCTAAATTTTCTAGTAAATATTTATATTTTATTTCATTTTTTGAAAGATACCAATGCATGCCTCTTTTTTTACTTACATATTTTGTTCTTCCTAGTTTCTAAATATTTAGTTTTTTAATGATAATAATGTACAAAAAATTTCATCACACATTGTAGTAAAAATGTAAGATACAAATAGAGAGGTGTAGTTAACAAAGTATATCTAATTTTTCATATTATTAAATATTCAGTAATATAATTATTTAATGAATGAAAATAGTTAATTTACACAAAAAAAATTGCAGGACTACTGAAGAATCCTCAACATAGGAGACTTCTCTTATTAGTACTAAAAAAATTTGTTCTCTTGTTGGTAATTGTGGTATTACACATTTACCAAAACTACCACTTACTTGTAATGATGAAATATAACACATCTATTTTGATTCTAATAATTATGAAACTGGCTAAAATGAAGTTCAATTTACCATCAATATATCGATGTGGAGTTTTTGTAGGATTAGTATTTTATATGCTAATTGGAAGTAAGTGGAAATGATGGTGAAGTAACAGCTTTGGGAGGCTGTGATTGCAAAATATATTAATTTTTTATCTCATTTTTTTTATATTAAATGATTAAAATGACATCTTTAATTTACTAAATAATAAATGAAATTCAATTCTTAGAATCCAAAAAAATTATAAAAAGACATCTCTCTATAGAGACGGTTTAATTGAGATATTTTAAAACCAAACTAACAAAATAATAATTTTTTAGAAAGATATGGATTGAAAACTCATGACTTAAGGATCATTTTATAGATGATGAAACATGGAAGTGATTTGTTGAATGTCCTTATGAAGAAAAATTATAGTTATGATAATTATTTTAAATTCTAAATTTATTATATATATTTTTGAACAAAATTTTAGTTTATTTTTATATAAAAGGACTCCACAAGATCTCATCAAGATATCTAGTTTAGAAATATTTTCCCTCATACATTATCACCTAGAGGGTATCTGCATTTAGAGAATAAAGTGGCTGAAGAAGAAATTGAAGCATTAAGAGATCGATGTAGTAGTGTTTTATAAGAGTTATAGTTTTTTCATCCATTTCCTCTAACATTCCATGAAAAATGTAAATGAGAAAGAAGAAGGAAAATGAACAACATCACATAGAGGAAGCAAAGGAAGTAGATGATACAATTGTAAGTCAATCTTATTTATTTTTCATCAATTTTACTATTTGAAAAATTTTAAACACTAATATAACCTTTTCATTTTTCTTTTTAGGATGAACTTCAAGAACAAAAGAAAAATGGATCTTTTATCCATGACGATAGGATGAAAATCCTAGCCACTACTTTGGTAAAGGCAGAACACCCTAGCCCTGTTAGAGGATATCAGGAGGTTGTTGTTATTTAGAATGTGTTTGTCCAGAGTAACCAGTCAATAGAACAAAAATGTAATCCTTAAAACTCGATATTAATGATATGAAACAGTCTATGGGTGATAAAATTCAAGCAGCATTGCAGAAGGCTCTGATAGGATACTTGGAATGACAGTCAAAGTCTTAACTACGTTCCCAAGTTTATTATTTATTTGGCATCAATTTTTCTATTTTAAAATTTATAAACATTGTTATAAATTTTTCATTTTTCAGCCTCCGCACCCAACTCATCCAGACTATCCTACCCTATCAGCCATCCTTGCCTGGTCAACGCAGCCTTCCAAGGTATATTACTTATTTATTAATAATATTACTACTTCATTAATTACAATCACTATTATAACTTTTTCATTTTTCATCATTCCTATCCTACTCAGCCAGACTACCCTACTCCATCTTCCTACTTTGATCCTTCACCTCCCCACTCATACCAAACAGTATATTAATTAATTTTCATTTATTTTTATATTTTATAAATTATAAACACTAATAAAACTTTTTCATTTTTCATCCTTCCCAGCCTGCTCAGCCGGACTACCCAGCTTACTTCGATCCTCTACCTCCTTGTTCAGACCAAATCATATATTATTTATTATTCATCAATATTTAAATTTTATAAATTATAAACACTAATATAATTTTTTTTTCATTTTTCTGCCTTCTCATCTTACTCATCTAGACTACCATGCCCCATCAATCTTTTTTGATCCTCCACCTACTCACCCAAACCAAACTGAATACTATGAGTTATTTGCTGGAGATCCTCATATACATATTGTTTTGCTATGAATCATGATTTTTTATGGTATTTTTTACATAACTAGACTATGAATATGGGTTAGGTTAGAGTATCATTAATTGATATTATATATCCTAATGCACTACTACCGTTTCCTACTGAGGAGATCACTAGAGTTTGGAATTTTCTAAGTCTTTAAATACTTTTTCCAGCTAGTATTCTTCATTATATTTCATATGAGGTATGTATTTTTTAAAATATTTGTAAAAGATGATTAAAAATTACATCTAATGTTTTTTGAAATTTTACTTATATAGGATTATCTAAAATAAAAAGAAAATGCACAAACGAAACAAATACTGCAGGAACAATTGACTGTAGATGCTTCTAATATTTCTTATGGGATATAATGATTATATCCAGCTTATTCTTCATTGAATTATATCTATGAGTTTCAGAAGACAACTGATATTTTCAGAAGACAATATCTATTTTCATTACTCAAAGAAGATATTATACATCTAGTTGATTTTGAGGGGCTCGGCCTGAATTGTGTGCAGTTGTTTTACATGTAATTAAAATTACATTTGAATTTTTGTTTCATTAATAAATTATGGTTTTAAATTAACCAACTATATTTTATTTTTAAATTTTTTATCTAGTCATGGATCTTCTACAAAATGAAAAGATAATAATTTACGGTTATATAGACCCATAATTCATTTACATAGAAGTGAAACATGTGAACAACAATAACAGTGTTTCATATATATGTGAGTGATTATCACAAAAAAATATTGAGTGTTGGTTTTTTCCATTCCATGATATGTAAGAACAGAAACATAATTATAAACTAATAATCATTTTCATGTCATTAATTGTGATCTGTTTGTATTATAGGGGGAATTGGATGTTATCTTTCTTTTTCCCAAGTTAATGAACCTTATATTGGGTTTTATTTTTATTAGGGAATTTTCGTAAAATATTTTCCACCATATTAGACATGTAGTACTTTTATAAGATCTTTTTTTAATTCTCTTTGTTTAGACATGTATTATTAGTTCATTTATTTAAAAATGCAGTGCACTATAAAGACCTGGAAAATACATGGAAATTTTTTTCTTAAATATGTGGGACTTTAATGAGTCCGCGACAATTTACGACAATTGATTCTGAGGCCCGTTGTGCCCAGAATCAATTTATGACGTTTTCTTCGGGTATGTTCAATAAACGTATGAGAGAGATTTGGTAATTTTTGAACCAGTGCTCGTAACTGAAATCTGATGGCACCGTTTTACTCACAGCACTGGTATTCGCTTAATAAGACTTCAACCGTGATAGTAAATGGTTGAGAATAAAAGTTAGTTTTTGGATTTTTATAAAAAAATAATAAAATAATGTGTACACCACTTTATTTTATTTTAAGCTGCCATGTGTGTGATTGTTGTTTAAAACCTCCACTTTGGAGTTGGTGGTGGGGCTGCCACACCCTAACCTCTAATGAGAGGTTATGGTGGTAGGGCCCACCTGAATTTAACCTCCCGCGAGAGGTTACAATGTGGGGACCACCCAACACCATAACCACTCATTTAAATAATATGGGGGGGGGGCACCCGACCCCAATTAATTGGAGGAGAGTATAACCTATCAAATATCCCTCATTAATGTGGGAGAGCCTCTCCACCTACCCTAGTTTTTGAACTTGTGCCAACTCCCCAATTAACATGCCAACCTAATGAATTAAATTGGAAGATAATTTTCAATTAATTCACCATTTTGAATTTTGTGCCAACGATTAAAATAATAGAAAACTATTATTTTGGGAACTTTCAATTTGGTGGAAACTTGGGAGAGGAAGAGCACTCGAAGAACTTATCCTGCCCAACGAAGAACGACCCTCCCAAAGAAGAACGTTAAGAACACCGTTGACGATTCTTCTTCGAATTTCTTCTACACGGACGCCTACTGACCTACCCTCTGCAACATCTACGAGCCGACGTAGCTCGAGATTTGAGACATGTGGCAGACATGATGAACAACGAAAGACGAATAAAAAGGTAGGGGTTCTATTACTTGTTGAATATGTACCTTTTCTTACCAGCTTCAAAGAATAATTTGGGATTGATGTGGACGTATTATTGATCATCTTATTTTCATGATGAGCCAAATGATATCTCCCAACATGCAGAGGGTGCGGTCCAACCTAACATGGCCCGACATCCTCTATTGATCTCTCTATTCTTGTGAAGTTCTACAGCATTGCAACGTATCAACAACGAGGCGACAGAAGTGGAAATGACAAAGGTCGCTCTACACGTGGCCTTCGTGATTCGCGTCGTTGGACCGCGCCGGCCCGAGCTCCGTCGAACCGGCCTACCCGCGGCCCCTCTGGTGGCCTACTAGCGCCCCTGCGGCCTGCCCGAACCTTGTCGTGCCTTGCCCGACACCCTGTCGGTGCCCCCGCGGCCTGCCCGACGCCCTTTCGGCGCCGCCGCGGCTTGCCAAGTGCGCCGCTGGTGCACCCGCGGCTTTCCAAGCAGGCCGCTGTCACGCTCGTGGCCTCCCGGCTCCCTGTTGCGACCTGCTAGACACCCTCGCCCCATACCCGCCACCTTGGCGGCGCCCCCACGGCCTACCCGGTGCCCTGCCGCGGCCTGCCCGGCCGCCCCCGAGCCGGCCTCCGCGTGCGCCGCCTTGAACCTTCCGCCCCCAAACTGGACTTCGTGCAACCTAAGAGCTCCCGGACGAGTCGGCGTCCCATATCCCGCGTGCCCTCTAGGCCGAGCTGCACTGGGTCGCACCCTCGCAATGCTCCGGGCCGAACTGGCCCCGAGCTCAGGCCAAACCACCCCTGCAGTCCGTTGGGCCGGGCCCAGCATACTGGGAAAAACATAGCAGTGTGATTCACACAACGGGCTGGGTCAGACCTAGTGAGTCTTACAGGGTCGACCCAGACCAGGTTGGCCTAGACTGGGTTGGGCCGAGTCGGTCCGACCGGGTCGGATTGGACCCGGGCCCACTATGGACCTCATTACCTTCTTGGGCCATATCTTTAGAACCGGACGTCCGTTTGACGAACCGTCTATGGCACTAGTATTCCGGGAGTGAAGTCGTCCCTTTGAGAATACCCCACTGGAGTTGGGGGTATAGTTGAGATATTTTTAGGTTGGAACATACACGAATCCAACCGGGCCCTCGAGACAAAAAGGCTAATAACTAACAGACCGGGCATCTGATTGATTCACAGTCTGTTGCGTTGAGACCCCTATGACATGGTGGACCTTTGAGATACTTCTTCGTGAAACATTGTGACAGTTAGAGTATCGAATAGTATCTTGTGGTGCGGATCCTTCCAAAGGCGAGAAGACAGAGTACAGAGACCCAGTAGATGGCTGAGACCTAACGACTACTGGACCGATTTGACTCTGAGTGACTCGACTAGCCTAGTGGGGAGAGCCACTATGTGACACGGTAGACCCATGGTGGGTAGCACCTTGGTTTGAGTACAGCAGACCCATGGTACTCGACAGGAGGAGTACCTCACCAAGCTAAGAGGGAGAGCACCTCTATGTGAGCGCGACAGACCCATGGTTGGTAGCGCCTCTGTGTGACGCGGTAGACCCACAGTACTCAACAGGAGGAGTACCTCAATAGTCCAATGATAGTGGGAAGCGCCTATGTGGGACGTGGAAAGCCCACTGTACTCGATAGAGGAGGATTACGCCACCTGCCGTGGTTTCAATAATAAAAATCCTGGTCTGAGCCGAGTCAATGAATTTTGTGTTTTCCTCATGATTGATATGGGTTACTAGATAACTTATGTATATGTCTGGGCATATACCTATGTAATGATTATCCGTTGATTGCATACTTTGTGGTTAATCCTTGTTGAATTTAGTGAGACTTTGAGGGTCTCGGGGTCCCTACTATGTATCTTTATACTCACCCCTGCACGGGCTATGTCTGCACCTCGTTGTGTTGGTTGCAAATGAGGGACAACTCTGGCTAAGGCAGAGAGTAGCAGGACTGGACGGTACCCAGAGGGGGACCACTCGGTGTGATGGTACACAGAGGAGACGAGTGGATTGGAGTGCTGAGGGGGCCCTCTGTTGCTACCCTTCAGGAAGGAACCCTTGAGGATGACCCAGTACCCGCTTTACCTTTCTTCAGTTGTTCGTGCTTTTCAGTTGTACTTGAACATTCATGTTTGGCTTGTATTTCCGTCCCCTCTTTACTTTCCACCACTTCTTTTGTATACAGTTTTAATTAGTGTTTTGCTTCCAGTTGTGTACTCTGATGTGTTTGTTTTCAGTTATAAAGGCAATGACTTCCCAGTTTAGGGATTTATGCCTTTGGTGTTAGTCACCATCCCCTGACATATGGAAGGGGGGGTTGGGGTAGTCACGATATAGGCCCCAGGGGATGGGTCGTGATAAATAGGTATTTGAGGTTTCGGTTCTACTACATAACATAGAACTGTAATCTTTCTTTTCTATGAAGCAATAGTGTTAAGGGTGCTAAGTTTGGTTTTCAGTTCCGGGAGTCCAGTGTTGCTGCGGGTGGACGACATATCCATATTCCAGGACCCTGACCTCTGATTTCCGACTCAGTTCACGAAAAAACTGATTGCATGCGTGTTTTCAAAAGTTCTCTTTATGTCAGCTCAACATGGTCAGCTCACCAGGTATAATATTTTGACTCTGTCACATCTGTTTCCTTCAGGATTCCTCCCTGCGAATGACCAGTTAGAGCCCTGAGAGTCGTACGTACTGACAACCCACCAAGCGATGAGGCCTTTGTGGAGGGACCTTTACCAACGGAGGCACTAGCGGTAATACTTCCCATTGGGACACCAATGCCACCATCCCTAGCAGTAGACGATGCATGCCAATTTAGTGCATTGCACGAGTTCCAGCGCTAGAGGCCACCCAGGTTTAGGGGAGAGATGGACCCACAGGCAGTTGAGGATTGGCTAGAGGCTGTGGTGAGAGTCTTCAGGATAGTAGGGAGACCAGAATACTTCATGGTGATCCTTTCCACGAGTCTCCTTCAGGAAGTAGCAGGAATATGGTGGAGCCAGATGCTCCAGGTACGTGATGAGGTGACACTACATTGGGAAGACTTTGAGATCCAGTTTTAGGTGGAGTTTGTCCTAGCCACTCTCCGCGCATTGCGAATATATGAGCTACTACATCTATAGTAGGGTAGAATGAAAGTGGCGTAGTACTCCGCGAGGTTCACCGACCTCTCACGCTACTCCACAGATATGGTGCGGGACCCATTCTTCCGGGCATGGACCTTCAAGAAGGGTTTGGGTGAGAAATTAAAGCATTTATGCTCTCCCTCAGCATCCCGAAGTAGGTGGGGGTGTTAGAGAGATCCCTTCTAGTGGAGAGTTTCTTTTCTGAGCAGTCACCATCAGAAAAACCCACTACCAACTGACACACAATGGGGTATTCTGCAGGTGGAAGTATATAGATGTCGCAGAGGTCCAAGAGGACCATACCTTCAAGTGGTCAACCGCATGACTCAGGATCAGTTGTGCGGGGCACACGGAGCAGGGACACAAATTCCAGTAACAGGAAATATTACTCATGCGGTGGGCAGGGTCACATGGCTCATGACTATCCGACCCGCTATTCAGATGATCCCCAGACAGTTGAGGGACCTCCCATGCATAGGCATAGGTTCGAACGAGGCGGTCTATATGGAGGAGGCGGATGTGGCTGAGGATCTGGACATGTAGCTTGCAGTGAATGACATTACGAGGTGTTACCACCACTACCACCAGGTGGCCCACCCCGACCTTACGATGTGGGTGGACAGGGGAGAGCTCAGCTTAAGGAAGCTGATGCCTATGATCATGGTGCTCCAGAGATGATTTGAGGTATGATCTTTGTCTACTCCACCTTTTTTGTAGTTTTTATAGACACAGGTGCTAGTCACTATTTCATTTACAGTGCCCTTGTTCGAAGCTCAGAGATTACGATAGAGTTGTTGGCTCAATCCTTACAGCTATAGACTCCTACGAGAGCTGATTCGACGATTATAGACTTGTGCCGGCTGTGAGATCCTACTCTACGAGGCGAGAACTTTGGATGAGATCTCCTATTAGTGCTGTCGAGGCCTTACGACATCATCTTGGGTATAGACTAGTTATATCCATTCTAGGATCTTATTGAGTATATTTGGTGAAAAGTTTGGTGTGTCCGCACGGATGGGACCAATTTTACCTTCATCGGTGAGAATGGATCCTTTGCTACAGATGACGGACTTACTCGGATGCCAGTGTAGGAGATCACTCACTAGTTTTCTTGCCTTACCCTCAGAGAAGGTAATGTGGAGAGTCTAACTTATCTTGTTGTGGTGAACCAGTACGTGGATGTTTTCCCTGACAAGGTTTCAGGACTACCTCCTCCTAGAGAGGTGGACTTCTACATTGACCTATACCCCGGGATGGAAACAATATCTAATCCAGCATATCAGATGGATCCTGCTGAGCTTTGTGAGCTATAGGTACATCTGGAGGACTTGCAGGGGAAGATATTCATTCGACCCAGTGTTTCTCCCAAGGCAGCCCTGATTCTGGTCACCAAGAAGGCGTATTGGATCTTGAGGCTTTGTGTTGACTACTGTCGCCCGAACCAGGTGAAAATGAAGAACAAATACCCACTCTAGAGGATTAATGACCTCTTATATCATCTAAAGGGAGCGCGGTGGTTCTCGAAGATAGACCACAGATCAAGCTATCACCATCTCAGAGTTCGAGATGAGGATGTGAAGAAGATGATCTTCAGGTGTCGTTACGGCCACTACGAGTTTTTGTTTATTCATTCAGCGTAACCAAAGCTCCAGTAGTGATCATGGGACTCATGAATAGGATCTTCCAGCCATACCTTGATCTCTTTTTCATAGTCTTCATCAACGACATTCTTGTCTACTCAACTACTAAGGAGGAACATCCCTACCATTTGTGGTTATTACTAGACACACTCTGGGAGCACTAGCTTTATGGTAAGCTCTCGAAGTTCCATTTTTCGATTTGAGAGGTTCAATTCTTACGACATGTAATCTCGAAGGATGGAGTTGTAGAGGATCCAGCAAATATTGAGGCGGTACTTGCTTGGGAGCCACCAAGGAGTGTGATGGAGGTACATAGTTTCTCGGGATTGGCTGGATATTATCATAGGTTCATTCCAGATATCTCCAGAGTTGCAGCACCACTATCATCCATGACATCGAAGGGGATACACTTTTTGTGGTCGGATAATTGCCATCAGAGCTTTCAGGAGATGAGGTAGAGGCTGACTAGTGCCTCCATCTTGAGGCTTCTAGAGGAGGGCGTAGGGTACATAGTTTACTACGACGCATCAGGGACCAGACTTGGGTGTGTCCTGATGCAGGAGTGAGCCGTGATTGTATGTGGTTCTTAGTAGTTGAGACAACATGAGAAGAACAACGCTACCCATTAAATAGAGTTAGAAGTAGTGGTCTTTGGGTTAAAGATGTGGAAAAACTATCTGATGGGAGATCATTTTACCGTGTACTCTGATCACAAGAGTCTCAAGTATATCTTCTCTCAAAACGACCTAATCCTGAGATAGTGATGTTGGCTTGAGTTCCTCCAAGACTATAACTTCGATATAGTCTATACTCCTGTGAAGGTAAATGTTATTGCAGATGCACTCAGTAGGAGGACTGGTATACAACTACTAGGAGAGGCAACAAAGCAACTGGCTGATTTACAGATATCCTTTGTGGATAGAGATGAGGTAGCATTCCTACAGTCTCTTACGGTCACTCCACCACTTATTCAGTGAGTCCGGGAGGAACGACATGGGGATGCTGACTGCGAGACACGATGTTCTCAGATATCCATAGGGCAGGCACCTGATTTATTTTTTGAAGGTGGGGAGCACATCATCTTCTTTAGAGGACGTACCTTGGTCCCAATTTCACTTCAGGAGGAAGTGTTGAGGGAGATCCACACATCCCCTCTAGTAGTACATCTAGGAGTGGAGAAGATATACCAGGACATTCGACGATAGCACTGGTGGCTAGGTATGAAGAAGGCAGTAGAAGAATTTGTCTCATAGTGCCTTACTTGCCAGCAAGTGAAGGCAGAGCACGAGGTACCCGCAGGCTTGGTTCAACCTTTAGAGGTCCCAGAGTGGAAGTGGGATGGGATATCCATGGACTTCGTGATGGGTCTTCCATGTAAATCTATGGGTCATGACTCGATTTGAGTGATCGTCGACCAAATCACCAAGTCGGCCCACTTCTTACCCATCAGAGAGCAGGGTTTAGTAGAGAGCTTTGGACGCATCTATGTGCATGATATTGTGCGACTACACGGAGTACCTTCCTCTATTGTCTTTGATCGGGACACATGGTTTACTTCCCAGCTATTGAAGGGGTTTCAAGAGGCTTTCGGGACACATATTTTCTTAAGCACCACCTTCCATCCTCAGATAGATAGTCAGACTAAACAGACCATTCAGACCCTCAAGGACATGATATGTTCATGTGTCCTCGACATCGGTCACAGTTGGGAGGATCACTTCCCTTGGGTGGAGTTTTCTTACAAAAACAGAAATCACTCCACCATAGGGATGGTACCGTTGTAGGACTTGTACAAGAGACCTTAGAAGTCACCCTTATGCGGGACAGACCCTGGGGAGTCAGCACTAGTGGGACCATAGATGGTACGAGCTACTACGAAGAAGGTGCAGATCATCCAGGAGTGGTTTAAGACTGCACAGAGCATGCAGAAGTCGTATTTTGATAAGATACAGAGACCTATGGAGTTTAAGGATGGAGACCACATGTTTCTAAGGGTCTCATCTCGATGAGGTCAAAGGAGATTTGGCTGAGGCCGAATGTTATCTCCGAGATTCATCGGACCTTCCAAGGTCCTTAGCAGAGTAGGCAAGGTGGCTTGCTGCATATCTCTTCCACCTCAGTTGCACTGGGTGCATGACATCTTCCACGTATCTCAGCTGAGGTGATATGTGCATGACCCTTCCCACATCAACGACCATAGAGAGATGGACGTAGATGATCGGGAGACTTTTATAGAGGTTCTAGTGGAGATTGAGGATCGACAGGAGTGGGTCCTACGTGGACAGTCGATACCTCTAGTGCGCATATGCAGGAAACACGGGAACCTCCCGAAGAGCACATGGGAGCGGGAGGCTCATTTGCGTGCTTGGTACCCCCATTTGTTCCCATAGATCGAGTTGTAGCTTATGGGGACGTAAAGCACTGAGCTGGGGAGAATGTAAAGACCTAGAAATTCTGTGGAAAAGTTTTTCTTAAATTCATTGGATTTTTATGTGTCCGAGAAAATTTACGGTGCTTAATTCCAAGGCCCGGTGTGCCCGGAATCATTTTTATGAAGTTTTGTCCAGGTACATTCAGTAAACGTACGAGCGGGATTTTATAATTTTTGAACTGTTGCTTGGAACTGAAATTTGAGGGCACCGTTGAACTCGCAGCGCCGATATTCACTTAAGAAGACTTTCACCTCGATGGTAGATGGTCGTGAATAAAATTTAGTTTTTTTCTTTTTATAAAAATAAAATAAAATAAAGTGTACAACACGGTATTTTATTTTAAGCTTTTATTTTTGTGATTGTTTTTTAAAACCTCCACTTGGGAGTTGGAGGTCGGACCGCCACACCCTAACCTCCCATGAGAGGTTATGGTGTTGGGGCCCACCCAAATTTATCCTCCCGCGAGAGGTTATGACATGGGGACCACCCGAGACCATAACCTCTCCTTTAAATAATAGGGGTGGGGACCACCCGACCCCTATTAATGGGAGGAGAGTATATCCTCTCAACTCTCCCTCATTAATGAGGGAGAGCCTCTTCACCTCCCCTAGTTTTTGAATTTGTTCCAACTCCCCAATTAATTTTCTATCCTAATTAATTAAATTGGATGATCATTTTCAATTAATTCACCTTTTTGAATTTTTTGCCAAAGATTAAAATAATATACAAACTATTATTTTGGGAACATTCAATTTGGTGGAAACTCGGGGTATAGTTGAGATACGGTTAGGTTGGATCGTACACGAATCCAACCAGGCCCCCTGGACAGAAAGGCTAATAACAAACAAACCAGGTGTCCGATTGACACGCTGTCTGTTGTGTTGAGACCCCTATGATAGGGAGGTCCATTGAGATACATTTAGAGGAACTTCATGACAGTTTGAGTATCGACCAGTAGCTCGTGGAGCAGATCTTTCCCGAGGTGAGTGGATAGAGTACGTATACCTAGTAGTTGGATGAGATCTGATGACTTCTTGATCGATTCGACTCGTACTGACACAACTAGCCCAGTGGGGAGCAACTCTGTGTGATGCGGTAGACCCACGGTGGGGAGCGCCTCTGTGTGAGCACAGAAGAACCATAGTACTCGATAGGAGGAGTACCTCAGTAGGATATGAGGGAGAGTGCCTCTGTGTGAGAGCGTCAGAACCATGGTGGGGAGCGCCTTTGTGTGATATGGAAGACCCATGGTACTCGACAAGAAGAGTACCTCAGTAGTCCAAGGATGCTGGGAAGATCCTCTATGTGATGTGGTAGGCCCACTGTACTCGATAGAGGAGGAGTACACCTCCAACCGTGTTGTTAATAATAAAAATCCTTGATTGAGCTGTGTCTATGACTTTTATGTTTTCCTAATGATTGAGATGTGTTACTAGATAAGTTAGGTACATGTATGGGCATATACCTAAGTAATTGTTATCCATTGATTGCATACATTGAGGTTTATCCTTGCTGGAATTAGTGAGACCTTGAGGGTCTCGGGGTCCCTACTAGTTATCATTATACTCACCCCTAAACGGGTTATGCTCGCACCTCGTTGTGTTGGTTTCAGAAGAAAGACAGAACTGACTAAGGAAGAGAGTTGCAAGACTAGATGGTACCCAGAGGTGGACCACTCAGTGTGATGGTACATGGAGGAGACGGATGGACGGGAGTGAAGAGGAGGCCATCTGTACCTACCCTTCAGGTAGGAACCCCAGAGGATGACCCAGTAGTAGCTTCACTTTTCTTCAGTTGTACTTGCTTTTCATTTGTACTTGTACTTTCCTATTGGGCTTGTATTTCCAGCCCCTTTTTACTTTTCAACACTTCTTTGGTATATAGTTTTATTTAGTTTTTTGCTTCCAGTTACGTACTATGATGTGTTTGTTTGCAGTTATAAAGGCAATGCCTTCCTAGTTTAGGGATTTATTTATTTCGTGCAAGTTTCCAGCCCTTGGCCTATGGATGGTGGGATTGGGGTAGTCATGATACAGGCCCCGGGGGACGGGTCGTGACTTGCACTGATAAAATTTAACAAGGAATACATGTAGATAATGTAACGACCTAGTTATTTATAGAATATTACTTTTTTCATTTCTATTAATATTTATGAATAAGATATTATTTTTAAATTTAATGGGATTCTTTCTCTGATAGCGTACTCAACACACAACAACAGATTTCATTGAAATCTTACATTGCCCACAAATTTGAGTTATGTTGATAAATAATATATTACTATTATTATTTATAATGGTAGTTAACGCCTAGACGTTGTCTTGCTGGGTATGAACAGGACAACCAAAATAATGATTAAACATGTTTTTTAATTGTCTTTACATTTATCCAATAAATTTTAGAGGATTAAAATATTAATGAATTAGATTCTAAGAATGAAATACAATAATATTTTAAAAAGGTCATTTTACTGCCTTTTGATGGTGAACCCTTTTTTAAATATAGTTTTTTTATCATTTATATTTTCTATTTGATGAAATAAACTTCTTATTTAGAAGAATAAAAAAATTACTTGGGATATTTGTTTGTAATTTTCTGATAAAGGTCATTTTTAATGAATAGTGAAAAATACTACATTTTATGTCAAAAATTCTTTTTCATCTAATTTATTATTCTAGATAAATTGAAATTAAAATTGGTTTTAAAATCTAATTGGATTTAATATTAATTAGAAATATAAAAATATTTCATATATCATGGTATTTTATTTATATTTTTTAGTTATCAGATATATAAATTTATCTATGACACAGTGATGATGTAGTGATTACCTTATTAAAGAATGATTTAAATAAATGATATTATTAATAAAAAATAAATTTATTTTAAAAATTCTTATTCCGTATATGAATTTTATTGATTATTATTACATATTATATTTGAGATAATGATGTTTTTTATAATTAATCAAGTTCTTATGGATTTTTAAAATGTCATGATATAAATAGTATTAAAAATGTCATAAAGGCGTCAAAAAAATACTATTTTAATAAATGATATAATTGTCCTAGAAATATAATATTTGGCCAAATAACATAGATAATGTTGAAAATGTCAATAATGAGCCACTTTTAGTTCCATTGGTAATTTATATTAACTATAGTAACCATAAATTATGAAAATTCAAGAATACATGGTAAGAGTAAATGTTTTTAACTAAGAGTTAATGAAAAAAATTATTTGGCTAAATTTGTGACCTAGAATTGTATAAACACTATTGGTTTAATAGTTTTTGAACAAAAATAATTTTATATTTCAACTAAATGACATTGCGACCATTTGAAACAGAAAATAATTTTATTATAAAATAATATTTCAATACATTCCTAAAGTGCCCCTCCTCCCTCTTATAAAAGGGAAATAATTATACCCATTTACTAACACCTCTCAACCCCCTTTAATCATCTAAATTCTAATCAAATAAGCTCCCAACATCTCTCCCTTCCTCCAAGAATATTTAACATGGGTAGATGTCGTTTCATGAAAGCCTTTTGGCTTAAATCAAGGGGAGTTATATGATTTAGAGGTAGCATCTTCTCTAATGTTCCTTTTATTTATTTTACTTCTCCACTACCTATTATATTATTATGAATTTATTAAATAAATAAAACAATATCCTTAATATTCTAGGATTTTTTTATGAAAATTATTTTAACTACACATACACACACCTCCATCAAATGGATATGAACATACTGTTTCTATGGACGGCAAACTAGTGCCTAATGAAATTATGATTGTTCAAATTTTCCCTACCACCACTCATGGTGGAAATTATGATGGAACTGAATATATATATATATATATATGATATATAATATATTTATATTGTCTCTATTATTTTTTATTTTTCATTTACAACATACGTTTAGGCTTTCCATAATGTTTAAATACGATAATTTCTTTTGAGAAATTGCTGACTACAGCCCCCTCAGAGTGATATGACTCGTTTTTTCATACATGGAATGTACAAAGGATTGAATTAATTAAATTATTTAACATATATAAAATTTTATTTTAAACTGTAATTATAATATACCGATGTTTCACATAGTTTTCATTTCTCAAATATGACATATAAATGAAAGTATCATTCATGTGTATGTGTGACCTATCACCTCAAGAAATGGTTCATTTCATTTATTATATCCAAATGTTATGGAATATAATAAATACATATATAAATATATATGGATATATAGGATATTAAAATTATGAATACTATTATTGAGATATTGTAATTTTGACCACATGGACAATTTGTAATTATATCAAGTTCATTTTAAACTCTAGTATCGAATATCGAAAAAATGACAGATATGAACATAAATAATTATTTAATTTTTATAACATGATTATATGTAACAAAAAATGAATAATAAACAGGGAAAAGGTTTTGGATAAATTATAAATTAACCTAGTTTTATTATTCAGGAATATAAAGAACAAACGAGACAAGTCAGACTCAAGGTAAGGCAACCTTTCACCCTACTATTTCAGTCAAAGACATATTTTATGTTATTTATATTAATTTCCATTTTATTATGTGGGGATATGTTCTTTGATATCCTTATTTATGTACATTTTATTTCCATCAGTTGAGAGACCTGTTCCCTCTCTCTCACTCTCATCAACTCATTTTCTGAATATTTACGTGACATCGATAGCCTGTCGAATATTCGAAAGGGGGTATTCTTAACCAAATTTCAATTCTTTATGTTATTCTTCTAAAACATGAATATGTCGTTTGATGATTACATATTAAGTTAATTTGGTAATCTTATCTTGTATTTATGGTTTATTTAGGGGGATTTTTATTGAATACACATCATTGTTCTATTTGATTAACCAAATTATCTTTATAGAGGACTTCATCTTAATATCCTTTGATTGAGATATATTTTGGTCTATACATGAACTTAATTTATACAGTTTATAATTACACCCTTTTTATTCTAATTTATTTTAACTTTTTTCAAAATGAATCTTTTTCAACGAAGCATTTTACTAAATGACAAAAGGAATGATTCTTTTTTACATATGTGGCAACAATAAACTTTTCCCCCGCTATGATAATTATTTGATATTTGGATTCCTTAACATGAAGTAATATTTTTAAAAGAAAAATAAATACCATATACACTTTTTACATATTTTTGGTTGAAAATGGTTATGAGAAATCATTGATTATATCAATATCTTAAATGATATATTGTTATTGTAGTGTGGAAATATTATCTTTCCTTTGTGCTTGTTTTATGTGTCATGAATATGTTATGGTTGTTGATAATGTATTACATATATGGGTGGTTCTATGCTAAAACGTGGGTAGTAGAGCCCGAGATAGCTCTCCAAAGCATTGGGTAACGTGATGGAGAAAAACGTTAACGTTTCTCCTAAGAGATTTAGGGAATGTACTATGATGGGTATTCCAAACATAACTCCTATTGTAGAAGTGAAAGATATAATGTAAGTTTGATATGGTTGCCACAAGTTATCTTTATGATTTATGATTTCAATGTCTTATTCATAAATCATATGATTTCATGAGTTATTTTAAAGAGCTACTCTTTATTATTGAAAAGTATGATTTCTTGATTTGAATGTAATCATGGACTAATGTTTTATTCCATTAGTTTATATCCCACAATGTTATTTTTATACTCATCCCATGTTTTTGAAATGTTTTTCAAATGGTATAAGGGAGGGTAAGAGAAATGAATAATTTGGAAATATTTTTATCAATAAAATAATTTTTTTATATTTAAGGAGTTTTATTGTTGTGAAAAACATGTTAGAGTATAAGTGTCCAGTTTTTAATATTAGAGATGACATGTAATAGTTATGGACTAATTCTCTATAACTCTAAACCGAAAACAATCCTCAATGTGAATTCCTGACTTCACTCAATATTATAAAATGTTTAAGCATGGGGACTTATAGTTGGTATCAAAGGTCGGTTTAGATAACATTAGAGGTTAGGGTGTTATTTTAGCATAAGAAACCTAACCAAAATGGTTAGTATATTAGAAAGAGTCATAGATATTTTGATAAATTGAATGAGTTTATGAATACATGAGTATGTATATCTTAATTTTTACTATTCTCATAAGATTTTATAGGATGATTTTATGAATATACTCACCCTGACCTTTTTTGTTTTTAGAAAATGGATTTATCTAATAGGCCCAAAAGTAACAATGGATGTGAAAGAAACTGTGGTGGTTTTTGGAATAAATAACCAAATGAAATGAGAGATTCAATGAAAACACTTGTATTTATTATAAACCAACTATTAGTAGACATGATTCAACACTAGAACATTAGTGATTTTTATAAGGCATCAATTTTGTGAGAAACAAATTCATATGGAATTTAGGTAATAATCGTAACTGTAAGTATATTCAATAACATATGTGTCAAGGATGTGGAAATAATCACCTAGGAAAATGTTTCAATGGGATGGGAAGATGTTTTAGATTTCATAATGAATTTCATAAAGCAACAACCTTACATGGAAAAATGAAGCATTCAGTTTACTCTATGAAAGGGAAAGAAGTTATTTCTAAGGGATATATTGAATTTTCTAAATGTGGTGTGCATGGTCATTTTGAAAACAGATTCCCTATGAAGAAGGTTAGGGATTTGGATCAGAGATACCTTACTAATATATGTTTAATAATACCTAATGTCATTATAATTGAGGATAAAGAAGCTTACAATGACCTATGAAAGGTATGTATTATTTCATAGCTAATGTTTTGACAATATAGAATACTTGGATGTTATTCATGAATTTGATTTTAGGAAATAAGTTTGTTGTTATATGTTGGAAAAAAATTCTTAATTGGCTCATGACGATAGATAGATGATTAAGATGTCTATATTTTAGAAATCTAATAGTTATGTTAGATATCTAGGTGATGAAGTGTATAAAATAATTAATTCTCTAATTACTTTACAATATGTTTCTCTTGTATTTGTAACCCTAGAGATTATTATTTCAAAATGATATATATGGTTTAATTATCATTATTTTGGTGGATATAGTTATAAATAACCATTTAGGTTTATAAGATCCTTGAATTTGAAGCCACTATAGGTCATTACTTTTTGGGATGAAAATGTGGGGAATGAGATGTAATTCGATGATAAAAAATGATATGGGTTTTTTTGGATTTTATCTCAATTTTTAAATGTTATTGAATGGTGAGGTTTTTGAAAAAGGACAACCTGTAGACTATGTGACAACCTTTCATTTTCAGAAAAGTTGACATAATCGAACCCATAACCAAAGTGCGACTGGGCTTTATCACCTACCACTGGACTACATGAAGTCCCTGGTTAGTATGACTTATTATTTTTTGTTAAACGATTTTATTAATAAAGAAAAAATTGATTTTATCAATTATGTTTTATCAAATGGATATCCTCATTATAGGAAAATGATTTTGTGATTAATGGATTAATGTAATTTGGGAAGATGTTTTCTCTTTTGGGGAGACTATATGCCTTTGGAAAAAAGAATACTATGGGATTTCATATGAGGAGTAGTGATTGAAATTTATTTATGAAGAATCTATGTTTTTATTGTGGACATATGACGATTGGGGTTATTTGTGTAAATGATTAACCTATAATTGAGAATATGTTATTAGGTTAATTACTTTTTAGAATGAGACATTAATAGTAGTAGATTTTATTTGGAGATAAAAGTTTAGATTTATCATGGAATACTATGTAACACCCGAAACTTTTATAAGAAATATTTTGTTTTTATATAAATCATCAAAGGAATCTTTCACTACACACAACACTAGCTAGGCATTCTTTACGCGCAATCACGACCTTCCTTGATAGCTTGCGCCATACGCAATACCGAGTTTCACTAAACAACGATATGCGATTAAAATATTATTAAAACTAGCCGTTATGAATAGTAATACCCACTTTTTGAAATTTTTTAAATTTTATATTTCAAAATGGACTTCATTTTTGGATTTGGAATATCGAAATTAGCCTAGGGTGAAATTTTGGTATTTTTCTGAAAACTTTCAATTTTTTATGAATAGTGAAAACACTGGGTTACTATTTAAAAACCAACTTTTTATTTAAATTTATTTTAGTTCAAAATTGATACATAATACATATATAAGTTCAATGTAATTTTATAATAATTTTAGATATATAAAAATTTTATTGAACTTTTCACCGTCTTTTACCCACCTCCTAGGAGAATTTGCAAATTTATGTAAAACTTAATTTTACCGCTTCTGTGATTGGAATATCAAAAATCCGAGAGACAAGGTTGATTTCAGTAAGTAAAATGTGGTTCAATGAGATGAAAATAATTTTTGGTGAATAGTAACTTTTTAGTTTTATTTACCACGGTTAAAAGTAAATAGGGTAATTAAGAGTAAAAATGATATTATTATTACCATAACACATGTCCTAATTCTATTATATAAGTGTAATTAGACCAAAAACAGCCTTAGGAATGAAATATGACCATTTAGGCCCACATGGATTAGATTAGGACATTTATTATTAATTTATTTAAAGAAGGGTTAAAATTGTTAAAATTGAAGATTAATAAGTAAATAATTTTTAATATAGGGTTATACATGAGATAAATTCTACTATAAATATTCATTAGAAAGATAAGACGATTTCCTACATAATTGTAGTTTATTTGTAATTTTTAGTCATTAAATAATTTAATTTATTTATGACACAAAGATGATGTAGTAATTATCTTATTAATGAAATACTGACATAATTAATGTTATAAATACCCAAATAAATGTAATTTTAGACTTTTTATGAATTCCACTATATTTATAGGTTAATATGACATGTTAGTATTTATTTAAGTAACTTTTTTAGAATTAATCATTCTTTTATGATTTTCAAAAAAATCAATTACTAAATAGTGTCAAAATAGACATAAAATAGTTTTTAAAACAAATATTATATTATTAATTGTTATTTTATTCATAAAAATCTATGGTTCGGCCAAATGACTTAGATAGGGTTATATATATTAATAATAAACAACTTGGGGCTCGTTTGGCTTGTTATAGTAAGTTTATTAACCTTATAGTGTAATAACACAAAAAGACACGGTAAAAGTAAACTTATCTAACTTAAAGTTAACTCTAAATGATAAGGTTAAAATAGTAAACTAAACTTGTCCAAATTCTATTGGATGAGAGTATTTCGACCCATACCAACCTTATCATAGAAATAAATAAATTTGGACCTATTTAAAACCGAATATGACTTTATAATAAAATAATATGTTTAGTTTTTCCAAAGGTGCCTCTCTCCTCCCTTATAAAAGGGCACCTCCTCCCTCTCTTCCTCACACTACTTTGAGCATTCAAGATCGGCAAAAACCTAAAAATGTCTCCTATAAACTTTCCTAGAAACATTCTAGATGTCCTGGTATTCTTCAAAGACCAATTTTAGTGCCCTTAAAAGGAGGTCTCAAAGAAGTGCTTCAAAGAAGAGGTAATGTCTGTTACCAATTCTTCCAACTTTATTTCTTCTTCCACTTCTTCTTCTTTAGTTGTTTCATTATGAATTAATAACATCAGTATCACTCATATTCTGATATTTTATTAAAAATATGAAACAACCCTATTTCCCCATCTATCCATCCTATAGAAAACGAAATCACCGCGCGTGCGTACGTACGGAATACCGTCTCCACGCCGTGGTGTAATCTATTTTCCACCACCACCTTACATGGATGTGTATAATGGTGTAAATAATGAATATATATGATTATTTTAAAGTGATATTGATTCTGAAATATTATACATACACTCTAATACAATTCCACGATCATGGGAACGATATCATCACTCGCTCGTACGTACGGAATATTGTCACCACGATGTGATGCGACTCGTTCTACATGATTTTCATTGCATAATGATTACATAAATGAATTGAGTGAAAGAATATGATATATATTACACTAATAACATTATTTAAATGAGTTATCTATAATGTAAAAAGAATAATAAGAATTTATTCGACAAAACACGTATAAGAACAAAAATTAATAAACATATGAATAACAAGTAGCAATGAAATATTACTAATAATAAGCTAAAAATATAACCATATATGATATCATAACAATGAATATGATTCTAGAATAAGCCAATGACAGTATTTAAATCATTATACAGAAGGTTTGGACACATACGAAGCAAATCAGACCTAAGGTAAGGGAAAATCTCACAATCTCAATTTTTATCCGAGATTGTTTATAATTAAGAATTTAATGGGGAATATTTATAATCCACATACATTTTTCCTCAATATGTAATATTTATATCCTTCTACATTATTTTATATCCAATTTTACCCTTCGGTGAGTTTTTAGTAAAAGATATGAAAGGAATCTTTTGTTATTTTTCGTACGAGGTAAATTTTGACTTTTCCGACAAATGTATGAGAAGAATGCTTTTTTAACTTATACGGAAGGAATGGATTTTTAAAACATTATTTCCAAGAAGCTTCCTTTACATGTTTTAGTGTTTATTTTTAATCAACGTCTTTTAGTTTAAAATTGTATGACATATTAAGAAAGGAAAAATGTTTTTGAAGTAGAAAGGATATTTTCCTCCAGAATGGAGTTCAAGTGTTTTATCAAAATTATTTTCCATCTAAGATAATATAGGGTTCTATTTCAATCCCTATTTTTACATTGATTTGATTATGTTACGATGGAATTATTTTTTATGATTTCCTTTTATCTTATATGGATTATATTATGATGGAATGATGTTTAAGATTCCCATTTTTATTACAGGGGTTATGAAATGATGTATGATTTTTTGATTTTGTGTAACACATAAGAATGGTATCATTATGAGATGGGTGGGACCTATATCTCCCTCCAATTCATTGGGTAAAGATTTTATATCTCATGAGATAGACATGGCTGGAACGGCAGGTTAAACCGGTTCAGTGAAACATGAATGAAACGAGGAATGAACTCAGTTCAGAAATGGACTTTGTCCACTAAGATAGTCATGTCAATGAGTCTTGACTAATAAGAAATGATTCTTTATGATTATGTGTGTATTACACAAAGATTCATATTTTAAGTTAGGATTATTGTGATTACATTTCACGATTTATCCCATGTTATGAAATTATGATATCTTTTGCAGGGTAAGATTTCCAAAGTGTTGTGTTCTTATGAATATGATGTGATTGATATTTCTTTTGGTTACCCTTAATGAGAATTTGAGCTCACCCTTTTGTATGTTTTCTTTCCCCAGGTCCGGAAGAAGGTTATTACGTAAGATATGTCGAAAGGGACTATAGATATGATGAAATCAATGGGAGACAGTGTAGACGCTTTATGAACCAGTTGTTTATGTTTCCCAGTTTATAAAGACACTATACCTATACAGTCCTTTCATGGTTTTGTTATATGTTGTAATAAGTGTACTTAAATTTTGAATCATTAACAATGTATGTAAAGTATGGGTTGTTATAGTTGGTATTATAGGAACGGTATATTCAACCTTTGGAAACTAGGATGTGAAAGCCTTAGTAAGATCCCTAAGGATAAGTCTAATCATAGAAGACAACATTAATGTTTTAGAAATGGCCATGAATAACCTAGGATAAGTCCTTAAGTGTGAAATTTTATTCTTGATTAGGTGGTTTTCCTATTATAATTAGTGTTGCTCACACTATTATTCTTGGTTTTAATCAATGGCTAGAACCAGAAGGAACCATGTTAATGTGGAATGTGACGGGCAATGCAATGATTGTCCCCCTAAGCAACCAAACGTTATGGGATCTGGAATGCAAAATCTTGTAGCCATGCTCACACAACTTTCTCAAGCTATGAATCATGCAGGACTTCCAAACGAGCAAAGGAAGTAGCAACATTCTATTGAATCCTTCATGAGACAGCGTACACCTTTATTCAGCGGGTCTACTGATCCATTAGTTGCTGAAAAATGGATCAGTACTACTGAAAAGATATTTTCAGTTCTTCAATGTTCTGAACATGATAAATTCATTTTAGCAGTGTATCGTTTGGAAGGTGATTCTGATCAATGGTGTAATCTTATCAAGAATACAAGGCCAAGAGATGAAATTGAGTCCATGGAATGGGACGAGTTCAAGAACTTATTTTTCATTAAGTACTTCCCTCCTATTCTCCGAAAAATGATGGAGAAGGAGTTTCTTGAACTAAAGAAAAAGGATGATGAATCTATTGGTACCTATGAAGAAAATTTTACAAGACTTGCAAGGTATGCTTCTGGTATTATTATCCAACCTGAGAGTAAGATCGATCGATTCTTTAATGGCTTAAAACCAAGTCTTCGAAGGGCGTTAGCTGTAAGGGACTTCAATAGATACGAGTAAATAGTTCGATGTGATCTCAAATTTGAGATGGAGATTGGTGTAACCCACCAGTCATATGGGTTTGATAAGAAGAGGAAAATGGAATTCAAAAGAAAATCTAAAGAGCACACTGAAAATAAAATGAGTTTTCCCTTATGCTCAAAGTGTGGAAAGAAAAACGGAGGGAGTTGTCTTATAGGGACAAGTAAATGTTTCAAATGTGTAAAGGAAGGTCATCGGGCATTTGAATGCCGCAATGATGGGAAGAAGATATCTAGTGATGCGAACAAAGAAAAGGCTACACAGGGTGCACCTCCTACACTTCAATGTTACAATTGCAATGAGATGGGGCATTATGCCAATCAATTCCCAAATACAAGGGTTGATGATGATGGTTGACATCAATAAACTATTAAGGATAAAGGCAAAGGAAAGTCACATGCAATTTCTATCAGCGATGTGGATTACGATAACGAAGTGGTGAAAGGTACACCTATCATCCACTCTAAAGTAGAAAATGTTTTATTTGATTCTAGATCCACCCACTCCTTTATTTCTGAATAATTTTCTAAGGTTATCACCATATTACCTCAACAATTAGATGTTGAGTTAGCTGTGACAACCCCTAATGGCACAACAGTCACATCAAAAGTTTATAATTCTTCTCCGATTGAAGTTTGTGGGAAAGTGCTTCCTGTAAATCTTGTGATCCTTCCTATAGTGGAATTTGATGTGATTCTTGGCCTGGATTGGCTTTCTTTATATGGAGCTCATATCAATTTCCAAAGTAGGGAAGTCACATTTCATATTCCAGATCAATCTTTGATCGTCTATCGATGCAAGGATGAACATAACCATCCAGTGGAAATTTCATCCATCTTATGGGTCTTGATTCCACTAAATTAAGGTTATTTATCTCAAATGGTTGGTGAGAAACTCATGATTAAGAATATGCATATTGTACGAGAGTTTCATGATGTTTTTCTAGAGGAATTTCCAGGTCTTCCACCAAATTGTGAAGTTGAGTTTTCAATAGAACTCATACCGGGTGCTTTACCTATTTCAAAGACACCTTATAGAATGGCCCCAATTGAGTTGCAGGAATTGAAGAAGCAACTCCCAGAGAATCTTGATAAGGGGTTCATACACCCTTGTGTGTCACCTCGGGAAGCACATGTTCTATTTGTTAAGAAGAAATATGGATCAATGAGACTCTACATTGATTATCGCAAACTTAACAAGATCACTATCAAGAACAAATATCCTCTACCATGCATTGATGACTTATTTGACCAAATACGCGGAGCTCAATACTTTTCCAAGATTGATCATTGTTCAGGGTATCATCAATTAAGGGTCAAAAGGGATGATATACCAAAGACGGCATTCTGTACATGGTATGGACACTATGAATTTATAGTGATTCCATTTGGTCTTTCTAATGCCCCTTCTATCTTCATGGATCTGATGAATATTGTCTTTAGAGACTATCTTGATCAGTTTGTTGTAGTCTATATAGAAGATATTTTTGTATATTCAAAGAGTAAGGAAGAACATGAAGATCACTTGAGAATTATAATGGAGACCCGGAGAATGAAGAATCTTTATGCCAAATTTACCAAGTGTGAATTTTGGCTTCAAAAAGTTCTAGTTTTGGGTCACATAATCTCAAAAGAGGGGATATCTGTGGATCCAGCAAAAACAGAGGTTATCGAAAGATGTTCGAGACCAACAACAGTAACTGAGATCCAATATTTTCTTGTTTTGGCTGGATATTATCAAAATTTTGTGAATGATTTCTCACGATTATCTAATCCACTCACAAAGTTGACTCGGAAAGGAGTTAAGTTTGTTTGGACGGAGGAATGTGAAGAGAATTTCAAGGAGTTAAAAAGAAGGTTATCCAGTGGACCTGTACTCACACTTCCTCTTAGTGGAGAAAGGTTTGTGATCTATAGTGATGCATCCAAGAAGGGATTGGGGTGTGTTCTAATGCAAAATGATATGGTAATAGCTTATGCCTCACGACAGTTGAAAATCCATGAGCAAAATAACCCAACTCATGATTTGGAGTTAGCTACGGTAATCTTTGCATTAAAGATTTGGAGGAATTATATTTATGGAGAATGGTGTGACATTTATACTGATCATAAAAGTTTAAAGTATATTTTCACACAAAAGGAGCTGAATATGCGCCAAAGAAGATGGTTGTACCTGATTAAGGATTGCGACTGCTTAATCCATTACCACCCTGGGAAAGCAAACAAGGTGGCATATGCTTTAAGTCGATAAGACCATGCCAGTTTATCCATGATGAGGATCACAAAAGATTAAATATTTATGGATTTACAAAGGATGGATCTTGTAATTATAATGTAAGGGGAAAAATCTTATCTTTCTCAAATGAATGTTCAACCATCTATACTTGTGAAGATTAAAGAGGCACAAAAAGAAGATGTAGAGTTGTAAAAGAAGGTGAGAAATGTTCCTGAATTCAACCTTGATTGTGATGGGATAATAATGTTCAGGAATCAAGTTTGTGTTCCTCCCATCCCCGAATTAAGGAAGGAGCTACTGGATGAGGCTCATAGTTCTTCATTCTCTATTCATCCTAGAAGCACGAAGATGTATAAGGACCTGAAAGAGTACATCTGGTGGGATGGAATGAAACGATATGTTGCTGAATATGTCTCTCAATGCTTGGATTGTTAGCAAGTTAAAGTTGAGATACATAAGTCTAAGGGGATGTTACAACCATTACCCATACCCGAATGGAAATGGGAAAACATCACTATGGAATTTTTCACAGGACTTCCTAAAACATCCAAAGGCAATAATGCTATCTGGGTCATAGTTGATCATCTTACAAAGTCTCCACACTTTATTGCTATAAGAGAAGATTTTTCTCTTGATCAGCCTTCCAGGATATATGTAAAGGAAGTTGTAAGATTGCATGGAGTACCACTTTCCATTATATCTGATCAGGATCCAAGGTTTACCTCAAAGTTCTAGCGATGTCTTCAGCATACTCTGGATACAGAGTTGAGTTTCAGCACTGCTTATCATCCTCAGTCAGACGGTCAGTTTGTGAGGTCAATTCAAACTCTAGAAGATATGTTGAGAGATTTCTCTATGGATTTCAAAGGTGTTTGGGATCAACACCTACCTTTGGTGGAATTTTCTTATAATAAAATCTTTCACTCCAGTATTCAGATGGCTCCTTATGAATCTCTCTATGGAAATAAATGCAGGACTCTAACTTGCTGGGATGAAGTTGGGGAAAGAAAGCTATTAGGACCTAATCTTGTTGATGAGATGGCATAAAAGGTCCAATATATTCAACAACACATAAGAGCAGCTTAGAGTTGACAAAAAAGTTATTCCAACAACCGATGAAAAGACTTAGAGTTTGAAGTGGGTGATAAATTGTTCTTACGAATATCTCATTGGAAGAGAGTAATGAGATTTGGAAAGAAGGGAAAGCTGAGCCCTAGGTATATCGGACCTTTCGAAATACAGGATCGTGTTGGGAAGGTAGCTTACCGATTGGCGCTTGCACCAAATCTCTCTCAAGTTCACGATGTGTTCCATGTATCTCTCCTGAGAAAGTATATACCTGATCCTTCACATGTACTCATCTTAGAAGTTGTACCACTGGAACAAGATCTTTCTTATGAAGAATAGCCGATAGAGATTCTCGATCGTAGTGAAAAAGTCATACGAAACAAGAACACTCACTTGGTGAAAGTTTAATGGAGGAACCACCAATTAGAAGAAGCTACATGGGAGGTTGAGGATATGATGAGGGAGAGGTATCCTCATCTGTTTGTTACAAGTGACGAATTTCGAGGGCGAAATTCATTTTAAGGGGGGTAGAATGTAACACATGAGACTTTTATAAGAAATGTTTGTTATTTATATAAATCATCAATGGAATCTATCAATACACACAAAACTAGCTTTGCTTTCTTTACATGCAATCGCGACCTTCCTTGATAGCTTGCGTCGTACGCAATACCGAGTTTCACTAAACAACGATATGCTATTAAAATATTATTAAAACTAGCCTTTATGAATAGTAATACCCACTTTTTGAAATTTTTTAAATTTTATTTTTCAAAATGGGATTCATTTTTGGATTCGGAATATCGAATTTAGCCTAGGGTGAAATTTTGGTAATTTTCTAAAAACATTAATTTTTTTATGAATAGTGAAAACACTGGGTTACTATTTAAAAACCGAATTTTTATTTAACTAATTATTTATTTTATTTAAATATATTTTAGGTCAAAATTGATACATAATACCTATATAAGTTCAATGTAATTCTATAATAATTTTAGATATATAAAAATTTTATTGAACTTTTCACCGTCTTTTACCCACCTCCTAGGAGAATTTGTAAATTTACATAAAACATAATTTTACCACTTTTGTGAGTGGAATTTCAAAAATCCGAGACACACGGTTGATGTTAGTATGTAAAATGTGGTTCAATGAGATGAAAATAATTTTTGGTGAATAGTAACTTTTTACTTTTATTTACCACGGTTAAATGTAAATAGGGTAATTAAGAGTAAAAATGATATTATTATTACCCTAACACATGTTCTAATTCTATTGGATAAATTTAATTCGATGAAAAACAACCTTAGAAATAAAATATGACCATTTAGTCCCACTAGGATTAGATTAGGACATTTATTATTAATTTATTTAAAGAAGGGTTAAAATAGTTAACATCAATGTTTAATAAGTAAATAATTTTTAATATAGGGTTATACATGAGATAAATTCGACTATAAATATTAATTAGAAATATTAGACAATATTTTACATAATATTATTTTATTTGTAATTTTTAGACATTAAATGATTTAATGTATTTATGACACAAAGATGATGCATTAATTATCTTATTAATGATATATTGACATAATTAATGTTATAAATACCAAAATAAATGTAATTTGAGACATTTTATGAATTAAACTAGTTTTCTAGGTTAATATGAAATGTTATTATTGATTTAATTAACTTTGTTCGAATTAATCATTCTGTTATGATTTTCACAAAAATCAATTACTAAATAGTGTCAAAATTGACATAAAATAGTTTTTAAAACAAATATTATTTTATTAATTGTTATTTTATTCCTAAAAATATATGTTTTGGCCAAATTACTTAGATAAGATTATATATATTTATAATAAAAAACTTGGGGTTCTTTTGTCTTGTTATAGTAATTTTATTAACCTTATAATGCAAGAACAGAAAAAGACACGGTAAAAGTAAAATTATCTAACTTAAAGTTAAATCTAAATGATAAGGTTAAAACAGTAAACTAAACTTGTCTAAATTATATTGGATGAGATTATTTCTAACCATCCCTACCATATATTCTAAATAAATCAATTTTGAGCTTTTTAAAACGAAATATGACTTTATAATAAAATAATATTTTTAGTTTTTCCAAAGGTGCCCCTCTCTTCCCTTATAAAAGGGCACCTCCTCTCTCTATTCCTCACACCACTTTGAGCCTTCAAGATTGGCCAAAACATGCCAATTTCTCCTATCCACTTCCCTAGAAACAACCTAGAGGTCTTGGTCTTCATCAAAGACCAAGTTTAGTGCCCTTAAAAGGAGGTCTCAAAGAAGCGCTTCAAAGAAGAGGTAATGTCCGTTTTCGATTCTTTCAACTTTATTTCTTCTTCCACTTCTTCTTCTTTAGTTATTTCATTATGAATTAATAAAATCAGTATCAATAATTTGCTGATATGTTATTATAAATATGAAACTACCCTATTTCACCATCTATCCATCCTACGGAAAACAAAATCACCGCGCGTGTGTATGTACGGAATACCGTCTCCACGCCGTGGTGTAATCAATTTTCCACCACCACCTTAATAGGATGGGTATAATGGTGTAAAGAATGAATATATATGATTATTGTAAAGTGATATTGATTCTGAAGTAGTATACATACACTCCATTACAATTCCACGATCATGGGAATGATATCATCGCTCGTGCGTACGTACGGAATACCGTCTCCACAATGTGATGCGACTCGTTGTACATGATTTTCATTCCATAATGATTACATAAATGAATTGAGTGAATGAATATGATATATATTACACTAATACCAATCTGGAAATTAGTTATTTATAACCAAAAAAATAATAATAAGAATTTATTCGACAAAACACGCATAAGAACAAAAAGTAATAAACATCCGAATAAGAAGTAGCAATGAAATATTACTAATAATAAGCTAATAATATGACCATATATGATATCATAACAATTATTATGATTCTGTAATAAGTCAATGACATTATTTATATCATTATAGAGGAGGTTCGGACACTTACGAAGCAAATCGGACCTAAGGTATGGGAAAATCTCGCAATCTCAATTTTTATCTGAGATTGTTTATACTTCCGAATTTACTGGGGAATATTTATCATCCACATCCATGTTTCCTCAATTTGTAATATTTATATCCTTCTACAATAGTTTATATCCAATTTTACCCTTCGGTGAGTTTTTAGTAAAAGATATGAAAGTAATCTTTTGTCATTTTTCGTACGAGGTACTTTTTGACTTTTCAGAGAAACGTACGAGAAGAATGTTTTTTTAACTTATATGGCATGAATGGATTTTTAAAACATTATTTCCAAGACGCTTCCTTTACATGTTTTCAAGTTTATTTTTAATCAACTTCCTTTAGTTTAAAATTGTATGACATGTTAAGAAAGGAAAAATATTTTTGAAGTTGAAAGGATATTTTCCTCAAGAATGGAGTTCAAGTGTTTTATCAAAATTATTTTCCATCTAAGATAATATAGGGTTCTGTTTCTATCCCTATTTTTACATTGATTTGATTATGTTATGATGGAATTATTTTTATGATGTCATTTTATCTTATATGGATTATGTTATGATGGCATGATGTTTAAGATTCCCATTTTTATTACATGGGTTATGAAATGATGTATGATTTTTTGATTTTGTGGCACACATAAGAATGGTATCATTATGAGATGGGTGGTACCTATATCTCCCTCCAATGCATTGGGTAAAGATTTAATATCTCATGAGATAGACATGGCTGGAACGGTAGGTTAAACCGGTTCAGTGAAACAGGACTGAAACGAGGAATGAACTCAGTTCAGAAATGGAATTTGTCCACTAAGATAGTCTTGGAAAAGAGTCTTGACTAATAAGAAATCATTCTCTATGATTATGTGTGTATGACACCAAGCTTCATGTTTTAAGTTATGATTATTGTGATTACATTTCATGATTTATCCCATGTTATGAAATTATGATCTCTTTTGCAGGGTAAGATTTCCAAAATGTTATGTTCTTATGAATGTGATGTGATTGATATTTCTTTTGTTACCCTTACTGAGCATTTGAGATAACCATTTTGTTTGTTTTCATTCCCCATATCAGGAATAAGGTTATTAAGTAATGTATGCCAAAATGGACTATAGATATGATGAAATAAATGGGAGACACTGTAGACGCTTTATGAACCAGTTGTTTATGTTTCCCAGTTTTTAAAGACACTATACCTATACGGTCCTTTCATGGTTTTGTTATATTTTGTAATATGTGTACTTCAATTTTGAAGTACTAACAATGTATGTAAAGTATGGTTCATTATATACTATGTGAGAAAATCCTTATAAAATTTGGGTTTACATATTAGATTGGATTATTTAGAATAACTTTAATGAAAAATACTTATTTAATCATCTTTGTTGACCTTTTGTTATTGGTTTTCGAATTTTTGAGATTAAAGGATTATTATTTTCATGGGATTATCTGATCATGTACATACCATTTTGGTTTGGGTTATTTTCTAAAGATAGGGGAAGTATATAGTTGATATTTTTTGTATTATGTTATTCTATATAAGTCCTTTCTAGCACTTTATGTATGGACATATCATCATGAGTACTCATAGTTTGGAGAATATATGGGTTTATGGTTGAAATTTATTAAAGGATGAAACACTACTTGAAAATTAAGTATATTTACTTATGATCGTAGTCAATCTCATAAATAAATTTATCAACATTATGAAAAAGAACATAAAACAAAAAAAATTCCATTCAAATTTCCTTCTTGGGAATCAAAGACCATTTAACCCCTCACAATTTTATGGTTTTTTGGTAGTTAACATTCTCTTGATCATGTTTCATATCTCTCTCCATCAGAAATTGACACCTAGTTTCTCATCTATATCCACGTTTTCCATTCATAGAACCCATGTATGGGTTATCTTTGGTTACCTCTGTAATTCTCTTTATTTCTTTTAAAGTGATAGTTTTTTGACTCTTTTTTTGATGATTGACTTTAAATGACGTTTCTGAGCCCAATTTTAAAATTGCAAGGATACAATTTACAAAAGGTGGAAGGGTTTAAAGACCTAGGAATTTATAGATTAATACTTTTCCGATTTCTATTTATATTTATGAATAAGATATTATTTTTAAATTAAAGGATATTATTTTTTCATTAGTGGAATCAACATGACACAACAAGTTTCTTTGAAATCTTATGTTGCACACAACATTGAGTTATACCAAAAAATATTATAATATTATTATTATTTTAAATGGTAGTTAATGCCAAGATATTGTATCGGAAGGAATGAACAGGACTGACTAATGTATTATTTTATATGTTTAATAAATGTCATTACATTTATCAAATAAATTTTAGAGGATTAAAATAAGAATGAGTCTGATTATATTCATGAACTACACTAATATTTTAAAATTTTCATTTTACAGCCTATTGGTGGTGAACCATTTTTTAAATATAGTTCTTGTCATATTTACATGTTATATTTCAAAAAATAAACTTATTATGTAGAAGATTAAAATCCAAATTTACTTCTGATAATTTGTTTTTAATTTTTTGATAAGGATCATTTTTAATGAATAGTGAAAAATACCGCATGTTTAGTCAAACCCTAATTTTCGTATAATTTATTTATATAGATATACTTTATGTTTAATTGGTTTTAAAGTGTATTTGGATTAAATTTTTATCATTTAATCCAATATTTTAATTTTATGTAATTTCACTTTTAAATTGGGCATAAACACATGTCAATCTTATGGTAAAGGGTATATCTGTTAAATAATGGTAAAAAGTAATATTATAATAATATTAAACCACCATAAAATGTTTTACAATCGTATTTTATGAGATATTTCCAATCGTTGTCATACTTGGGATGATTTTTGGATCAAATGGAGCCACATGGATGTAAAAATGATATTTTTTAAAAATAATTTAAAGTAATGAAAAATATAGCATAAACATGTATCTTTTACTAAAAAAAATTTTATGAGGGGTCATATAAGTGATTTCTTTAACTATAAATAGAAATAATAAAGCTAAAAATATTTCATATATCATGGTATTTTATTTTTAATGTTTATAAATCAAATTAATAAATTTATTTAACACACAATGATGATGTAGTGTATAACTTATTAATGAATGATTTAAATTAATAAGATTATTAATATTAAAATAAATTTATTTTGAAACATTTGATGCCATCCAAGAAATTTTTGGATGTGTATGAATCGTTATATTTTAATTAATGAAGTTATTTCAAAACAATTACATTGTATTGGATTATTAAAAAGTCATTATATGAATAGTATAAAAATATTACATAAATGTGTTTTTAAAACAAATACAATTTTAATGAAAGATATAATAGTATTTAAAAACTAATATTTGTTAAAATTACATATATAATATTGATAATTTCATTAATGAACCACTTTTTGTTCTCTTGTCATTTAATAGAAAATATTGTATCCATTAATTATGAAAATGAAAGAAGACACACTAAGAGTTAATGTTATTATCTAAGGGTTAATGCAAAACGATATTGTTAACATTGTGGCCTAGAGATGTATAAAACATTTTTTTGAGTCTTTTATGACCCAAACACATATTATTTTTGAAATAAATAGGTTTGGGAACATTTTAAACAAAAAATTATTTTTTTATAAAATAATATTTCAATAACTTCATAAAGTTCCCCTCCTCTATCATATAAAATGACAGCACATCTACGCATTTACTGACACTTAAATCCCCTTGGCTCATCAAAATTATGCTCAAATAATCTCCCAACATCACTCCATTCATCTTAGATTCCTTAATATTATAATAAGTAAATTCATGAAATCCTTTTGGTTTAAATCAAAGAAAATTAAACGTTTTAGAAGTAGTGTCTTATCTAATGTTTATTTCCATTATTTTATATATCCACTCCCTATTATTTTCTTATTATATGATTATATAACAATAAAACAATCCTAAATATACTGGTTTATTTTTATGTGATGTATTTGAACTTCACTTACGCATACATCCATCTAATAGATATGAATATATTGTTTCTATCGACGGCGAACTACTGCCTCATGAAATAATGATTGTTCAAATTTCCCCTACCACCTGTCATGGTGGCCATAATGATACCCATATATTTATATATATTATATATTAAATTTATACTATCTTTATGATTCTATATTTTTCATTTACATTATACCTTTATACATTCAATAATGTGTAAATATGACAATTTCTTTTCAGGAAGTGAAGACTACCAACCCCTCAATGTGATATGACTCATTCATTCCATTAATGAAACATATAAAGGATAGAGTTAATGAAATTTTGTAACAGATATGACATATATTATTATACTCAAATTATAATATACATATGTATAATTTACTTTTCATTTCTTTAACAAGAAAAATAAATGAAAGTAGCGTCCATGCATACGTACGGCCTACCGTCTCCATGAACGGGGAAGTTTATTTTTTATACCCAAATGTTATGAAATATTATTAATAAATATATATGTTATATATGTAATATATTTTAATAATGAATACTATTATAGAGATAATGGAAATTTTACCACATGGACAATTTGTAATTATATCATGTTTATTTTCGACTGAAGTACCGAATATCAACAAAACAAAGGATATGAATTAAATAATTGTGAAATTTTTATAAAATGATGATAATTAATATAAAATGAATAACAAAAATGAAAATGGATGTAAATAATTTATAAATTAACCTATTTTTATTATTCAGGAATATAAATAACGAAGGAGTGAAGCAGAACTCAAGGTAAGGGAACCATTGACCCACCTCTTTTAGTCAAAGACCTATTTATTGTTATATATTTTAATTTAGTTTTTATTATTTTGGGATATGTTATTATATAACCTTATTTCTATAAATTTTATATCTATGTGATGAGCAACGCTTTTATCTCTCTCATCAACTCATTTTATGAATTTTTGTGTGACGTAGTTAGGATGGCGAATTTTCATAAGGTAACTTCTTAACCCAAATTTCATTATTTGGGTTAATCTTGTACTAATTTACTATTTTGTGGAATGATTACCTATGAAATAAATTTTTTAATCTTATGTTGTATTTAAAATTGATTAATGGGGATTTATATCAAATACACATGATTAATATATTTTATTATCAAAATGATCTTTGTAAGGGACTTCATATCAATATCCTTTCATTAAGGCATATTTTGTTTTATACATGACCTTCTTTTGTACAATATATAATTATAACCATTTTCTTTTTATTTTATTCAAATATTATCAAAAGGAATATTTTTCTATAAATAATTTTACTAAATGAAAAATGGAATGTATCTTTTTAACATATGTGGAAACAGTGACCTTTTCCTCTATTATGATCATTATTTAATATTTGGCTTCCTTAACAAGCCAATATGTTTTTAAATGGAAAAAAATACCATATACCATTTTTATGTTTTTTTGGTATAAAAAATGGTTTTGATAAATAATTTATTATGTCAATATCTTAAATGAGATATTTCGATTGCAATGTGGAAGTGTTATATTTCCTTTATTCTTGTTTTATGTGTCATGAATATATTAGATTTCCTGGGGATTGATTACATATATGGGGGGTTCCATGATAAACAAATGGCATGTGAACCTAATATATCTCTCTAATGCATTGGGTGACCTGACATAGGTCAACATTAATGTTTCTCCTAAGAGATTTAGGGAATAAACTTTAATGGGTATTCCAAACATAACTCCCTCTATAGTTGTGAAATCTATAATTCAAGTATGTTATGGGTGCCAAACGTTACCTTTATGATTTATGATTTCTATGTTTTATTCATAAATATTATGATTACATGAGGTATGGTAATGAGCTAAGATATATGATTGAAAAGTATGATTTCTTGATTTTATATGTATTCATGGACTATTATTTTCTTCCCTTATTTTATATACCTTAATGAGATTCTTAGGCTCATCCCTTGTTTTTTAATGTTTTTCATAGTTTATAAGGAAGGGTATGATAAATGAAGAATTCAGGATGATTTTTATCTAGAAAATAATTGTTGTTTTATTTAATGAGTTTTCTTATTGTGGAAAAAATTATAATAGAAGTGTCAAATCTGTAATATTAGTGATATAATGTAATAGTTATGGCCTATTTTTCTAAATCTTTGAACCTAAAAAGATACTAAATGTGAATTTGGGACATAACTCATGATTATATAATGTTTAAGGTTGGGTACTTATAGATAAAGAATCAAACTAAAATAAAATATGTGGAAGTACTTGTAATTTGATTTTATATTAGATTTTATTAGGATTTTTTGTTTTTTATTAAGTTATATTATTAATTTAATTTTTTATAATGGGAGTGTCTTCATAAAAAATGACATGTTGAATGTGGTTATTATATTGTGTAATTAATTTATGAGATAATCACAACTTGGGAAACTACTGAAATTGAAAATATTAGTTGTATTAATTTTTTTAAATTTTATTCCATAATATTCTATTTTTTAATCTCATATGATTCAATGTTATTGTAGGAATTCAATGATTCAAAATCTCATTCCTAATATGATCTCACCCATATTCAATCTATTTTTGAGAACTATTTGTTATTACTAATTTTTATATGAGGAATGTATACTCTAATATTTATGAATAATATTATAGATGCATTCAAAAAACAAAATCTTTGTATATAATTGGTGTTTAAACATACTGATAATCTATTGAATGCTTCAACAATAACTGAAAATGAGCATGTTGTAAATTTCAGGTACATGTATTTTAATTCTACTTTATAAAATAAATGTATATAGAATTTTTAATTAACTAGATAAAATATTGTAATTTAATGATTTTTAGTCAATGATAAAAACTGTTTAATTGTTCTATATTGTGTATTTATTGAAAGGGTTTTGATTATTTTGGAAGTGTGAAATTCTGATTTTTTTTAAAAAATAATTTATCTTTTGGTGGTAGTATCATATATATATCATTGCCAAAATATTAAAACAAATGATCTTTGGAATCATTTTTTAAGGAAATCGACGCCGAAACATAATTAGAGAGGGTTTTGGGGTTGGTTTGTAAAAAATAGATGTTGAAAACCCACTTCTAGTCAATTTTTGGTGCCGGTTTTTATAAAAAATGACTTCAAAAATCGGTTATCATCTTCATATATTTAATAAAATGATTCTGAAATACTTAATGGAAATGATTTTCATCATCCGTTTTTTGAAAATGATGCTGAAAATAATAATTTTTGGTTGCCTTTATAAACGTACATTAAATACCGATGTTGAACAAAACTGATGTTAAATCTTATTTTTGGAATAGTGTTAGTTATGTTCATTATATTAGGTCTTTCATGAATAATCATTATCTCCATAGGATCAATAGATATTTCCTCCTTAGACAGAATGTGTCCAAGAATGGAAACTTATTAATGCACAAATTCACACTTTCTAAACATCCCATATAATTCATTTCTTCTAAGAGGCTTCGAAATAGTGAGGAATTGATTTAGTGATCTTCAAAAAATTTGGAGTATAATAAGATATCATCAATAAATTCCACAAAAAATTCATCATGATATTCCTTGAATAGTCTAATCATTAGATCTATGAAAATAAAGTGTTCAATAGTCATCCCAAAAGGCATTATTGTAAACTTGTAATGCTAATACCTCAATTGAAACATTGTATTTGGAATTTATTCCATCATAAAAGAAACTAATGATATCCATATTGATGTCAATATTTTAAATATATTGGGTCTCATCAAGTTGATCAAATAAATCATCAATGTGAGGTAGTGGAAAATTTTCATTTATTGTTATAACATTGATCTCCCTGTAGTCAATGTACAACAACATAGATCCATATTTCATTTTACAAAATGGAAAGGGGATCCCCATAGAGAAACACTGTGGTGAATAAATCCTTTATCAATTAATTAACCTAGTTGTTTTTTCAATTCTATTAATTACACAGTGGCCATTCTATAATGGGTCTTTGATATGTTCCTTGAATAAATAATTAAGTAAATGGAAAACTCGATTTCCCAATCTAGAGGATATCTGGATAAATCCTTTGGAATGAAATCAATATATTGTTTCAGAATAGATACATCATATATTTGAACATTGTTTTCCTTTCCCTTAGATATTGCATTTCCTTCCTCCCAAATAATTGAATTCAGTAGATCTTGATAGGGTGGATCTAGATGAGAACAATATGGTGATGTTTCTTCCTTAATGATAAGGAATTCCACATCATCAACAAGACTGTAACCTCTTTATTCTTGCAAAAAAAATTCAGATCATTATTTGAAAACTAATCCATATTAAGGATTATATGAAAGTCAATCATGGGTACGATAATAAAATAAGCAGATATAAAACATTTATATGCCATAATGGGGACTTCTTGACACTATGTTGTTTTAATGATACTTCGGTTATGTTTTTGGACTGAAAACACCCTTATAAAATCAAATTGGAAGTATCTAATTCTCATGGAAAACATGGATGATATGAAATAATACAATAGTCTATAATCATATAATTCATTGTCTATGTTTGAGGAAACAATTAATCTATATTCCACCACATCATTAGGAACATAAACCTCCACAGTTGTGACCACATAAGCTTGTCCTTTCTCTCTTGGAATTCTTTTGGAATGTTTCTCAGATGATTAGTATATTCATGTGCATAATGTGCCTTCTCCCTGTAATTGTAGAATTAAAAATTGGTCGCTTCATTATTCCCCTATGAATTTTGAGATAGGTGTCCTTTTTTCACGCATGTGTAATAGACTCACATTCCTTTCAGTAAAGTGTCAGTGTGTTTCTTCCCACAATTACTACATGATGGAAGGTCAACTCTTCCCTTCTTCCCCATTTCCTTATTTTCTTTTTCCTGTGTTTTTAGTATCCCTCTTCTTCTCTATTTTTCCTTCAAAGTAATAATACATTTAAAATTCATTTTCCATATTAATAGCACTTGAAACTGTATCTTCATATGATGGGAAAATGTGGGAGACTAGAACCCGTTGGAGGAATGGTTTTAAACCACCAATAAATCAATCAATCTTGCTCCTTTTGTTTCATATGTAGTCCATGGAATGTATTGTTAAACTTTTGAAGATTGATTTATACATTTCAACATTCTCATCCTCTTTTGGCATCATATTCAAAAACTGGCTTTGTATATCAACTCATTCCTCATGAGGGATGTATTTTCCTCAGAAATATTACTAAAAATCATTCTATTCCATTTCTTCTATTTCTTCCTCCTTCTTTGCATTTTGGATTTAAGACCTCTACTTATCTGATTCTCCCGATAGAAGAAAAAATGCAATGAAAACCTTCTCTATTTCATTACATCCCAATGCGAGAAATAACTTCTCTAATGAACTTATCCACCTCTCCACTACAAATGGGGTTTTTTACATTAAATGATGGAGGTTTTTGTTACTAAAGGGATATAACATAGTTACCCCACATTGTGGGTCCAGATTCTCCATACTGGTAAGTTTTTTATTCATAACCTAAGTCAACTATACCTGTATAGTTATAAGTTTATCCGTACCAATCATAGCTCCAGAGCCAACATTGTTATCTTGCATCATAGTGAAATAACTACATGACACACGTGTATCCATGAGTTTTCCTTTCCGTCCAATAGTCTATATTTATAAATAATGGCATATAATAGATTAGGACATTAATCGTAACGTATAACCTCAAAGAATAAAAATACATAGCATAATTTGATATTCTATACCTAGAAAATCATAAAATCATAAACATGGTTTCTTTGATGAAAACATTACATTTCAATCCTTCATAATGGTTTGTAATGAAAATTTGAATTATCTTATGCATATCCCCTAGGAATGTCAAACCAGGTGTGCAGTAAGGCACGTTATCATGTACCATGATACCTCAGGTCAAACCTGGAACTTCTTGTCAGAGTTTTCACTCCTAGGTACATATGTTCTAGAATAATTTCCACTTTTAGTATCTAGACATGGATGTATTTTCTAGAAAGATTGACATTATATATTTATTAAAAAAATTATATGATTTTTTAATGATTATCCTCAAATAATATCTTAGGTTTTTCCCTCAATATATATTTTCTAAATCTTTCTTCCATGTTTTCTAATAAACATCCATCAATACCAACTTTAAGGACCCCAACCTAGTTTCCAGGATCCGGTGCCTTATTTTATTACATTGGAATAAAAACAAGGAATGTGCATCCCAAAGGAAAGTGTATTTTAGTGTCTTTGGAAATGATATACATATAAATGTACAACATTAATATAGGAAATGAAATAAAACATATAAATTTTATTGGGAACATCTATAACTCTAGGTTTATCCATGTGGGTCATTCATAATGAACAACTTCATATACCGAGGAAATGAAACATAATAATTTGATGAGCTCAAATGTTCATTAAGGGTAATCAATATTATGGATCACATACTAAAAATAAACATTAGGCCTGAAGAATAGCTAATAATACATGCCATAAATAAATAAATTTCAACACATTATAGAAGCAATAAGAGATGAATAAATAATGGAATAATAAAACATAATAATGGGTATTATACTAGTGGAATGACCACTTGACCTATAAATACTATTTTCATAATTATTTATTTATAATGCGGGAAAACATAACCATACCATCAAGACCTTGTGCTTAGAACATAAATAATAATTTTGTCAAGACCTTGTGCCAAGACGGTAGTTTATCTCATGAGATCCACTGATGCACCAAAGGGAAATAGTGGGACCCACATAAAACATACTAAGTACAATTCATTCCTCATATAAATGGGGATAATCCTAAATAACACATACATTGATACTGAAACTAATATATGAAATATAAATAACTTTCCCTGATAATTAAGCATAAACACTAACCATTCAGGGTAAATTGGTGAATGGTTTTAAGATAACACATCCATAGTTAAACTAAAAAAATAGTTAAATTAAATATCATAGATTATATCATAAATATTAATCCCAATAATACATAATAATCAACAATATTGTTGAAATAGATCAAAATACTCTTTAAAAATTGTCATGTAATTCTTGAGAAAAATACTCTTCTACTCTGAAAAGTAGAGATATTTTGGAAGAATATTTGTATAAAACTAGATGTAAAGTAAGGTATTATTTTCATAATAAAATAATTTATTTTATAAATATAATAGTTTTCAAAAATAGAATATATAGGTCCCTTTAAAATAGTTAAGAATTTGAGAAATTTCCTAGAATCAAGCTAGTATTTTGCGAAGAATTTTTGAAACATCATTTTAAAACATATAAATACCCATAAATGAAATTAGTTTTATGATTTTTACACATATATAAAAAATTATAAAAGAATATAATAGGATTAAATTTAATTAAATAAGAATTTAATTGCGTTAAGTATATAATAAGAGTAACCCAAATAAAAATAGAGGTTCAGGTAGAAAACCCTTAACTTAAGTCTGAAGTTATTCCTCACATGATATTAATGACCTAAATAACAAAGAATAATTTTATAAATTAATGATTACAGAGCATCATAAATATTTCATTGAATTATTATAACCTTTTTTGGTTCATTCGTGGACTTTTTATGGGTTAAGATATTCAATTTCATTATTTTGGAGTGTTTTCTTCATTGGTATTCATGGTTGGTTTACTTATAGTCATGTATTGATAAACATGCAGAATGAGAATGGTTGTTTGGTATAGAATATGAATTATATTAGTGAAAATCAAAAATATTACATGGTTATAATTATTTTTTTATTTTGAGTGAATATGAATCGTTATATAAAAGTTTGATGAAAATTGTTTGGGTTAATTGGTGGTTCTTGAACACAACGAATTTATTTTGATTTATAAATTAATATGTTTAATATAAAAGGATTCTAGATCCTTAAATAATTTATAATAAATATATTATAGTATGGTTCAAAAATAAAAATTCTTTCATGAGTATAATTGATGATGGTAATAGAAATAGAAAACTCGTCGCCTGTGAATGTGATAAATTAACACATCTAGGATTGTTTTTTTATTTCTAGTTTTAAAGAAGGGCAATAGAGAGATGATGAAGAATTAATCCTTTATAATATAAATTTATAGTACATGTAATGTATTGGATTCATGAAAACATTTTTATTAAATGAGGAGATGAAAGAAAAATGATAGAAATGAAAATTAAATAAAAGAAATGAAAGAAGGAATTTACCTATTGAGGTAATATTCATTGAGAGCCTCTTTTGGGGAGAGTCTTTGGTATTTTTATGAGACAAAGAGATTATGGACTTGGGGTAGGAGCTTGGTAGGATATTTGACCATAATTTAAATAAAGAACATGGCTTGAGAGGAGTGAATTGATGGAGTGAGTGGGGGGTTATAGTAGAGGATATTAGGGGTTTCCCATAAAATTTACTCATTATTTTATTATTTTACCAAAGAAAACGAATAATATTGATTATTATGACCAAGAATAGTAATATTTGTTTTTTATTTTGAAATAAGTGTTCTTATGTCATCCATGATGCTAGGAATAGAGAAGTTAAATGACAATATATATATACAACAAATTTTCTTATTTTACGATTCGTCGAAAATTGGCGTATTTCAGAAAAATACCAAAAATTCACCCAAACCATTTTTTATGTGTATAATTTAAAAATTAACACCATTTTTATAATTTTTTCATATATAATTGATTTAATTTTTAAATAAAATAAATATTTATTTAAAAAATAATAATTTTAACACTATAATTTGTTTTATATCACCATGAAAAATTAATCAATGACTCATTATCATATAATCTTAAGATAATAAAATAATAATTTATTTACTATTCATAAGGGTAATGTAACTATTAATATTAATACTCATCAGGTTATTTTACAATTCATAAAAAATTATGAATGTCTTATCAGACTCTACAGATACTTCTAAACACAAAAGTGTATGTCAATTTTTCCAAATTCAAATCAGAGATATGGAAAAATTATGTTTATTATCTAGATTATAATAATTTGGTGTCATTTAGATAATTAGTGTTTCATGCCTTAAATATTTAATTTATGTGCAGAATCTTGTGGTGTTACAATATAAAACTTATTGGTTATCCATACCATATAACTTATTTCAATGAAGTTTAAATTCATTATTCATTATATAAATGATTATCTATAACATATAACAAACTAATGGGTTGTTTTTAAATAAATCTATTCTAAACTATTGTTAATGATGATAGAATGAGATCACATAAATCAAAAAACGTTAAGTTTAATATAGTGAACATTCGGACTATCTTAAACATGTAACCCATGATGGTGTCCATAACTCTTAATATAATGAAGAAATATGTGATTCTAGAATTTAACAAATTCCATTGAAATTTCATTATTCTTATAAAAAATAAAATTGATAAAATAATTCAAAGTTTAATTCATGAATACCAATATATAAATAAATCTTATTTTTTATTTCCACAATGTATTTACTATTTCTATGGTTTAACCTATAGAATAGGGAATCGACTAGAATAATTAAAAGTATATCCAAACATATTGAAATGAAGTATAAATGGGTCCCAAGGTTTATATTTATTTATATCCTCTTTACTCATAATCTTACCTCAATAATTATTTTCATTATTCCCCTCCTTTCAAAAAAAAATAATTTTATCATTACAATGAGACACTTTACTAGGTGTCTCATATCACATATCCGACAAGATGGAAATCAATAATTCTTTCCACCATGTTTTATATCACTCAAATTCTTAGGGAGCTATATAATTCCCTTCATCGGTGACTTTGGTAGATGGGTCAGCTATATGTTGTAAATCCTATTTTGAGAGAACTGGTCAGAAATAATTATGATATCTTGCACTCATTTCATCATTCCATTTTGTTTCTCATATTTACCCATTTTTCCTTAATGTTCAATGTTAACATGAATCACGTAGGTTATTTAAATTGAATATAATAAAAAACAATACTCTGAGAACAAATATTAATAGAAGGGAAATGATATATTTATTTATAGTATGTAAAATTCACGATATAATCATTGGAATATTAGACAACACATTTTGATCCTAGTCCACTCATCATCATCGTATATTAAAATCCATCAAAATATTTTGTAATGAAAATTGAGTTATCATACGAATGTACCTAATAGTGAAACACTAGTTGTATAGTACAGCCCATATTCATTCCCCCGGTGATGATTTGATGTTTTTCAATTTACCCTTTTTAGAGTTATTTCCCCTAGGTACATCTATTCTAGACCCTTGAAAACTATTAGTATCCCAATATATTGTATAGAGAAAACCAATATTATCTACCTGACCAAAACAATTGGATCTTATTTTATATATATCCTTAAATAATATCATAATTTTATAACACCCAAATTATTTTTCAATAAATATTGTTCTCATGGATTGTACTAAACATACATTGATACCAAGTGTAGTGATCCCTGGATCAGTAGTAGAATGTTGGTTCCTATATGATTACATATGAATTAAATTCAAGGACAAGCTTCCCAAAGGATAAAATTGATAAATTTTCAAGGTAAAATAGAAAAATTACTGACTTTCACATTACATTTTAATTCAAAAATGACAAAATAATATTTTTTTAGAATAGAATTATTACATCTATAATATTACTATATATTAGGAATAGTAAACATTATGGATTCCTAATAAATGAAACTAAATAAGGGTGAGTTGAAATTCCCAATAATAATTTTTTAGTATAGAGTATATAATCCTAATCCATGTGACTTGGTATAAAACTAACCAAACATGGCTTGTAATCAACAAAATAAGAAATTATTTCACTAATAGATATCATTAATGCGAAAATATATTGGATAAATAACATTATGGGAAGGTATATTACTAAAAACACATTCCATATATTCAATAATATAAATTTCATAAGAGGATATGGAAAAATAAATAGGGAATGATAATTAATGCAACACACATACATGAATGATGTTATCACCATTACATGAATGAAAAGGATATAACTAAAATGATTTATTATCATTTAATAATGATAAATTTTTAATTAATATGATAACTATTTCAATTATAGCATATATATTTATTATCATTATCCTTGTTACATAAAATGTTATGTGTTATTGAAAGAAGAATCATATCTTAATGGAAGCGGGTAGTCCACCCTACAAAATTGTTGTTAATTTTTATATAAAAGGCCTCCAGGAGTACTCATCAAGAGATCTAGTTGTGAAATATATTTCCTCATACATTATCACATGGAGGGTATCTATATTTGGAGCAAAAAATGTTTGAAGAAAAAATTAACGCATTAAGAGATCGATCTAGTAGTGATTTAGAAGAGGTCTAGTTTTGTCAACCATTTCCCCCCACTTTCCTTGAAAAATTGAAATGAGAAAGAAAATGAAAAATTAAAAGAATCATACAGAGGAAGCTAAGGAAGTAGATGATAAGATTTTATGTGAATATTATTTATTTTCATCAATTTTTCTATTTGATAAATTTTAAACAATAATATAACTTTTTCATTTTTCATTTTAGGATGATCTTCTAGAACAAGAGAAAAAGGGAACTTTTATCCATGAGGGTGGGATGGGAATACTAGCCACTGCTTTGGTAAAGGAAGAACACCCCAGTTGTGTTAGAGGATATTAGGTGGTTGTTATTATTCAGAATGTGTTTGGTCAGAGTAACTAATCAGAAGAACGAAAATATAATCCTTACAAATCGATCATAAAGATATGAAACAGTCTAAGGGTGATTGAAGTCTAGCAGCATTGTAGTAGGATTTATTAGGATACTTTTCAAGAAAGTCACAATCTAAACAGCCTTCCCAGGTTTATTATTTATTTGGCATCAATTTTTCTATTTTATAAATTATAAACACAGTTATAACATTTTCATTTTTCAGTCTTCCCATCCTACTCATCCAAACTATCTTGGCACATCTTCCAACCTTGCCCTGTCTATGAAACATTCCATGGTATATTATTTATTTATCATTAATTTACCAATTTTATAAATTACAATCACAAATATAACTTTTTCATTTCTCAGCCTTTCTAGCCTACTCTGATAGACTACCGTACCCCATCTGTCTAAATTGATCTTCCACCTCCTCCCTCAGACCAAACAGTATATTATTTATTTTTCATTAATTTTTTTATTTTATAAATTATAAACACTAATATAAATTTTTCATTTTTCATCCTTCCCAGCCTGCTCAGCCAGACTACCCAGCCTACTTCGATCCTCCACCACCTTGCTCGGACCAAATCATATATTATTTATTTTTCATCAATTTTTCAATTTTATAAATTATAAACACTAATTTTTTTTTGATTTTTCAGCCTTCTTATCCTGCTCATCTAGACTACCCTGCCCTATATATCTTCTTGGAACCTCCACCTCCTAACTCATATCAAACTGAATACTGTGAATTATTTTCTAGAGAACCTCATATACATATTGTTGTGTTATGACTCATAATTTTTTTGGGTATTTTTTACATCACTGGCTTGTGAATATGGGTCAGGTTAGAGTATCATTACTTGTTATTATATATCCTAATGAACTACTACCGTTTCCTATTGAGGAGATCACTAGAGTTTGGGATTTTCTAGAAAATTAATTACATTATACAACTAGTATTATTCATTATATATCAAATGAGGTATGTGTTTTTAAAATAATAGTAAAAATGATTATAAATTACTTATAATTTATTTTGACATTTCACTTATATAGGATTATCTAAAAGCAAATGAAACTACAAAAATGAAACAAATAGTTCAAGAACAATCGACTGTAGATACTTCTAATATTTCTTATGGGATACAAATATTATATCAGGATTATTCTTCATTGAATTATATCTATTAGTTTCAGATGACAGTTGATATATGCGAAAGAGAATATCCATTTTGATTACTCAAAGAAGATATTATACATCTAGTTGATTATGAATAGCTCGACCTAAATTGTGTGCAGTTTTTTTCCATGTATGTAAAATGACATTTGAATTTTTATTTTATTAATAAAAGATGGTTTTTAATTAACTAACTGTATTTTATTTTAAAATTATGTATCTAGACATGCTTCTTTTACAAAATTAAAAGATAAGAATTTACGATTTTCTAGACCCAGAATTCATTTCCATGGAAGTGAAACATGTGAAGAATACAAATAGAGTTTCATATATATGTTACTGATTATCACATACAGAGATTGAGTGTTGTTTTTTCCATTTATTGATAATTAAGAACAAAAACATAATTATGAATCAATGATCATTATAATTTCATTAATTGGGATCTGTTTATATTATAGGGGGAATTGGATATTATGTGTCTTTTTCCCAAGTGAATGAACCATATATTGGGCTTTCTCTTTATTAGGTAATATTCATAAAATATTTTCCACCATATTATACATGTTGTTTCTTTGTTTTTCAGTATCACTTTATATTTAGTTCTAATCGTTTAGACATGAATTATTAGTTCGTATATATTAAAATGTTGCTCATGGATAAAAATTAACAAGTTATACATGTAGATAATGTAAAGACCTAGGTATTTATAGAATAAAAAAATTTCATTTCTATTAATATTTATGAATAAGATTTTATTTTTAAATTAAATGGGATTCTTTTCCGATAGCATACTCAACACACAACAACAATTTTCATTGAAATATTATGTTACCCAAAACATTGAGTTATACCAAAAAATAAAATATTATTATTATTATTTGTAATGGTAGTTAACACCTAGACGTTTTATTGGTGGTAATGAATAGCACAACCTAAATTATTATTATACATATTTTTTAAATGCCTTTACATTTATCCAATATATCTTTGAGGCTTAAAATATAAATTAATAAGATTTTAAGAATGCAATAGAGTAATATTTTAAAAAGGTCGTTTTACCGCCTTTTGATAGTGATCCCTTTTTAAATATAACTTTTTTAAAAGTTATATTTATTATTTCAAAAAATAAACATCTTATTTAGAATCATAAAATCAAATTTTACTTTGGAAAATTTTTTGGAAATTTTCTGATAATGGTCATTTTTAATGAATAGTGAAAAAATCCGTATTTTATTTGAAAATAAATTTTCATCTAATTTTTAATTATAGATAGATTGAAATTGAAATTGGGTTTAAAGTGTATTTGGATTATATTTTTATCATTTAATCCAATGTTTTTCATTGTAAATAATTTCACTTTTTAATTGGATATACACACGTGTTAATCTTTTCATAGTTATTACTACCTAAAAACAGAGTTTTAAGTTTTAACAATTGGAATTAATTTAAAATTATTTACTGCAACTTCAGTATTTTTAATTTAATAAAATGGTTCCATATTTTTAATCAGTAGGTTCAAATTTATTATATGGGTAACATTTATTTTTTGACATTATGAATAGTAATTTCAGTAATTATTTTATTTAAATTCGAAAAAGTTAAATCTTGTACATAAGGGTAAAAATAGTATTATATTATTATTAAAAAACCCTAAATGTGTCCTAATCCAATTTTATGAGATATTTCTTTCAATTTTCATCCATGGGATGATTTTGGGAACCCATGGAGCCACTTGGATGTGAAAATGACATTTTATTAGAATTAATTTAAAGTAAAGAAAAATATAAAAAAAACACGTATATTTTACTAAAACGATTTTTAAATGGGGTTATAAGAGTGATCTCTTCATCTATAAATATTAATTATAAATATAAAAATATTTCATATATCTTGGTATTTTATTTATAATTTTTCGATAACAAATATATAAATTTATTTGTGACACAATGATGATGTAGTGATTACGTTATTAATTAATTATTTAAATAAATTATATTATAAATATTAATATTAAATTATTTTAAAACTTTTTATTCCATAAAAGAATTTTATGTATTATTATGTCATATTTAATTTGAGTTAATTATTTTTTAGAATTAATCAATTTGTTATGGATTTTTAAAAAGCCATGATATGAATAGTATTCAAATGACATAAATGCATTTTAAATAATATTATTTTAATAAATTATATAATAGTCCTAGAAGTCTAATATTCGGCCAAATGACTTAGATAATGTTTAAAGTGACAATAATAAACCACTTGTGGTTCCATTTTGAATTTATAGTAACTATAGAAACCATAAATTATGAAAATTGAAGAATACATGGTAAGGGTAAATGTATTTAACTAAGGGTTAATGAAATAACTGATTTGGTTAAAATTGTGACCCAGACTTGTATAAAACATATTATTTTAATGGTTTTTGGACCAAAATCATATTTTCCATGAACTAAATTTCATTGGGACGATTTGAAATTGAAAATAATCTTATTATAAAATAATATTTCAATACCTTCCTAAAGTGCCCCTCCCCCCACTTAAAAAGGCCATCAATTATACCCATTTAATCACACCTCTCAAGCCCCTGGTATCAACCAAATTATAATGAAATTAGCTCCCAACATCCCTCTATTCCTCCTAGAAGCTGTAACATGGGAATATGTCAATTCATTAAAGCCTTTTGGCTTAAATCAATGGGAGTTACACGATTTAGTGGTAGCGTCTTCTCTGAAGTTCCTTTTCTTTATTTTACTCTCCACTCCCTATTATATTCTTATTAATTTATTACATAAAAACACCAATATAGTCAATATTATATGATGTTTTTATGAGTATTATTTTGAATACAATTACACACAACTCCATCTAATTGATATGAACATACTGTTCCTATGGACGACGAACTATTGCCTAATGAAATTATGATTGTTCAAATTTCCCCTACCACCACTCTTGGTGGCCATTATGATGGAACTATTTTTATATATGATATATATTATATTTATATAATCTTTATTCTTATGCATTTTTTATTTACAACATACGTTTAGGCTCTCTGTAATGTGTAAATACGATAATTTCTTTTGAGAAATTGCGGACTACTGCCCCCTCAAAGTGATGTGACTCATTTTTTCATACATGGAACATATAAAGGATGGAGTTAATTACCTTATGTATCATATATTACATATTATTATATACTTTAATTATAATATACCAATGTATCACATAGTTTTCATTACTCTAATATGACAAATAAATGAAAGTAGCGTTCATTCGTACGTGCTGCCTACCGCCTCCATAAATGGTTCATTTAATTTATTAAATCCAAAAGTTATGGAATATAATAAACAAATATATATATATATATATGTGTGTGGATATATAGGATTTTAAAAATATGAATACTATTATATAGGTATAGTAATTTTGACCACATGGACAATTTTAAATTATATCAAGTTCATTTTCAACTGAAGTATCGAATAACGACAAAACGATAGATATGAACATAAATAATTATTTAATTTTTTTAACATGATGATAAGTAATATAAAATGAAAAATGAACATGGAAAACGTTTTAAAGCAATTATAAATTAACCAAGGTTTATTATTCAAGAATATAAATAACGAACGAGACAAGTCAAACTCAATGTAAGGAAACCTTTCGCCCTACTCTTTCAGTAAAAGACATATTTTATGTTATTTCTTTTAATTCCCATTTTATTGTGTTCAGATATGTTCTTAGATATACTTATTTCTGTAAATTTTTTGTCTAACTGTTGAGAGACAGTTTTCCCTCTCTCCCTCTCTCATCTACTCATTTTTTGACTGTTTACATGACATCGTTAGGCTGACATAATTTTCATAAGGGATATTCTCTACCAAATTTCAATTCTTTAGGTTATTCATCTACATAATGACTATGTATTGTGATGACTATGTAAGAAATAAACTTTTTTATCTTGTATTGTATTTATTCTTGATTTATGGTGATTTATATTGAATACACATAATTGATCTATATGATTAACAAAATGTTCTTTATAAGCGACATCGTCTCAATATCCTTTCATTGAGTCATATTTTGGTTTATACATGAACTTCTTTTATACGGTGTGTAATTATAACCTTTTTATTTTAATTTATTTTAATATTTTTCAAAAGGAGTCTTTTTCTACGAAGCATTTTACTAAATGACAAAAGGAATTATTCTATTTTACATATGTAGCAACAATAAACTTTTTATCCGTTGTGATAATTATTTGATATTTGGATTACATAACATGCAGTAATGTTTTTAAAAGGAAAATAAATACATATAACCTTTTAATGTATTTTGGTATTGAAAATGGTTTTGAGAAATCATTGATTGTGTCAATATCTTAAATGATATAATGGGATTGTAGTGTGGAAATATTATCTTTCCTTTGTGATTGTCTTATGTGTCATGAATATGTTATGGTTATTGCGCATTGGTTACATAAATGGGTGGTTCTGTGATAATACTTGGGCAGGAGAGCCCTATATTTCTCTCTAACTCATTGGGTAACCTGGTAGAGAAAAACGTTAATGATTCTCCTAAGATATTTTGGGAATATAATATGATGGGTATTCTAAACATAACTCCCTATGTACAAGTGAAAGATATAATGTAAGTATGATATGGATGCCACAAGTTACCTTTATGATTTATTATTTCTATGTTTTATTCATAAATCTTTTTATTTCATGATGTATTTTAAAGAGATATTCATTATGATTGAAAAGTATGATTTCATGACTTGTATGTATTCTGGGACTAATGTTTTATTCCTTTATTTTATATCCCACTATGTGCTTTTTATGATCATCCAATCTTTTTGAAATGTTTTTCAAATGGTATAAGGAAGGGTAAGAGAAAATATGAATTTAGAAATATTTTTGTCAATAAAAGATTTCTTGTCTTATTTAATGAGTATTATTATTGTGAAAAACATGATAGAGAATAAATGTCCATTTTTTAATATTAGGGATGAAATGTAATAGTAGTGGCCTCACACTTTAAAAATCTAAACCTGAAAATAACATCAATGTAAATTCATGACTTCACTCAAGATTATGTAATTTTTAAGCATGTGGCCTTATAGTTGGTATTAGTGGTCAGTTTAAATAACATTAGAGGTTAGTGTGTTATTTAGGCATAAGAAAGATAACCAAAATGGTTATCATATTAGAAAGAGTCGTAGATATTTTGATAAATTGAATGAGTTTAAGATAACCTGACTATGTATATCTTAGTGTTTACCCTCCCCAAAATATTATATACGATGATTTTACTAATATACTCACATTGACCTTGTTTGGTTTTAGTAAATGGCTGGATCTAGTAGGCACCAATGTAACAAAAGATTTGAAGGAAACTGTGGAGGTTTTTGGAATACACAACTGAATAAAATGGGAGAATCAATGAAAACAATTGAGGTAATTCTAAACCAACTATCGGGAGACATGATTGAACACTTGAACATTGCTGATTTTTATAAGGCATCATATACGTGAGAAACAAATTACTATGGAATTCAGGTAATAATCATAAAATTAGGTATATTCAAAAGAATATCTGTCATGGATGTAGAATGAATCATCTAGGAAAATTTTTTAATGGGATAGGAAGATGTTTTAGATGTTGTAATGAATGTTATAAAGAAATAAACTTCCATGGAAAAATGAAGCGTTTAGTTGACTCTAAGAATGTGATAGATGTTCTTTCTGAGGGATAAATTGAATTTTTTAAATGTGGTGTGCATGGTCATTTTGAAAATAGGTTCCCAATGAAGCAGGCTAGGGAATGAGATGCAGGACCTCACAAATATATGTTTACCAATACAAAATGTCATTCCAATTAAGGATGAGGAATCTTACAATGACCTATGAAAGGTATAGATTATTTCATTGCTGATGTTTTGACAATATTGAATCTTAGGATACTAATCATGATTTTTATTGTAGGAAATAAGTATTATGTAATATGTTGGAAAAATTATATTAAAGGATCATTATGATTGATGGATGATTAAGATGTATACATTTTTGTTATCTGAGAGTTATGTTAGATATCTTGGTGATGAAATGTTTTAATGTATTAATGCTCATACTACATTAGAATATGTATCTCTTTTATTTGTAACCCTGAAGTTTTTTATTTGAATATGATATCTAAGGATGAATAATATTTTATTTTGTGTATATAGTAATAAATAACAATTTGGGCTAATATGATCCTTGAATTTGAGTCAATTACAGGTAAATACTTTTTAGGATGCAAATGTGAGGTATGAGATGGAATTTGAGGCTAAAATGTTATGTTTTTTTGAGGAATTTATCTCATTTTTGGATATTATATTGAATTATATGTTTTTAAAAAAATTAAAACATTTATAATATGTGAAAACCCTTAATTTTTGAAAAATATGCCGGAATTGAACCCATAACCAATGTGCGAGTTGGATTTATCGCCTACCACTGGCCTACATGAAGTCCCTGGTTAGTATGACTTATTATATTTAGTTAAACGATTTTATGAATAAATAATAAGATGATTTAATAAATTATATTTTACCAAATGGATATCCTTAGTATAGGAAAATGATTTCATGATTAATGGATTAATTTTATTTTGGAAGGGGTTTTCTCTTTTGCGAAGACTATATGCCTTTGGAAAATAGAATACTATGGGATTTCATATGAGGAGTAGAGATTGAATTTTATTTTGGAAGAATCTAAGTTTTTATTGTTGATATATGATGATTGGGGTTAATTTTGTAAATGATTAACCTATCATGGAGAATATGTGATTAGGATAATTACTTTTTAGAATGAGACATTAAGAGTAGTCTATTTTATTTGAAGAGAAATGTTAAGATTTATCATTGAATATTATGTGATCAAATATTTATGAATCATGGGTTTCCATATTACTTTATATTTTTTTGAATAACTTTAGGGAAAATTACATATTGAATAGTCATTTTTGACCTTTTGGTATTTTTTGTCGAATTTTGGAGATTAGAGGATTATTAGCTTCATGGGATTATATGATCATCTACATAGAATTTTGGTTTTGTTTATTGTATAAAGATAGGGGATGTATGTAGATAATCATTTTTTTATTATGTTATTTTATAGAAGATGTTTCCAACACTTCATGTATGACCATTTCATCTTGAGTACTCATTGTTTGGAGAATAAATGGATTTGTGGTAGAAATTTATTAAACGATGAAACTCTACTTGGAAATAAAGTATATTTCCTTATGATCTTAATCAATCTCATAAATAAATTTATCAACATTAAGAAAAGGAACATAAAACAAAAACGTTTTTCCATTGAATTTTCCTACTGGGGAATCAGAGACCATTTAATCCATCACATGTTTATGGTTTTTTACTAGTTAACAGTCTCTTGATAAGGTTTCATATCACTCTCCATTAGAAATTTACACATAGTTTCTTATCAATATCCATGTTTTCTTACATGGTACCAAGGTATCGGTTATCTTGGGTTACCTTTGTACTTCTCTTTATTTCTTTTAAAGTGATAGTTTTACTGACTCTTCTTCGAAGTGCGACTTTCATTGATGTTTTTTAGTCCAATTTTAAAATTGTGAGGATACAATTTCCAAAAGGGGGAAGGGTTTAAGACCCAAGTATTTATAGATTAATACCTTTTTCCTTTCTATTAATACTTATGAGTAAGATATTATTTTTACATTAAAGGATATGATTTTTCTGATAGTGGACTCAACATGCAATAATGAGTTTCTTTGAAATCTTTCGTTGCACACAACTTTGAGTTATATCGAAAAATAATATAACAATGTTTTTATTTTAAATGGTAGGTAAATCCTAGATATTTTATTAGTGGTAATGAACAAAACTGACTAATGAATTATTATATACGTTTAATAATAGTCATTACATTTATCAAATAAATTTTAGAAGATTAAAATAAGAATGAATCTGATTATATGCATGAAATACTCTAATATTTTAAAAATTCCATTTTACCTTCTATTGGTGGTGAACACTTTTTTTAATAAATATCATTTTTTATGAATATTGAAGAATACCATATTTTATATCACAACCTAAGTTTCATCTAGTTTATTTATATAGATATATTTTATGTTTAATTGGTTTTATAGTGTAATTGGATTAAATTTTTCTCATTTAATATATTGTTTTTAATAGTATGTTATTTTAATTTTAAATATGACATAATCACATGTCAATATTTTGATAGTTATTACTTCTAGAAATCATGTTTTTTAGTTTTGACAATGAGAATTAATTGTAAATTAATTTCTGAATCTTCTGTGTTTTGAATATATAAAAATTAATTCCATATTTAGAATCATGAGGTCAAAATATTGTAAATAGGCACCTTTTATTTTTTGACATTAAGAATTGGAACATCAATAATTATTTTATTTACCATGGTAAAAGGGTATGTCTGTTAAATAAGGGTAAAAACTAATATTATAATAATATTAAACTTCAAAAAAATGTGTTACAATTGTATTGAATGAGAAATGTCTAACAATGGTCATACATGGGTCGATTTTGGGATCGAATGGAACCAAATGGACGTAAATATGATATTTTATAAAAATAATTTAAAGTAATGAAAATATAAACTAAACTTGTATCTTTTACTAATTTTTTTTATATGGGGTTATATAAGTGATATATTCAACTATAAATAGAAATTATAAAGCTAAAAATATTTCATATATCATGGAATTTTATTTATAATTTTAATAAATCAAATAAATAAATTTATTTGTCATAATTTGATGATGTAGTTTATATCCTATTATTGAATGATTTAAATAAAGGAAATTATAAATATTAAAATAAATTATTTTTGAATCTTTTTATTCCATACACTAGAATTTTGGATGAGTATGACTTGTTATATTTTAATTAGTGAAGTTATTTCTAAATAATAATCCTGTTTTGGATTATTAAAAAGTCATGATATGAATAGTATAAACAAATTACATAAATGAGTTTTCAAAAAAAATACTATTTTAATAAATGATATAATAGTCCAAAGAACTATGATTTGTCCAAATTACATTGATAATATCGATAATTTCATTAATGAACCACTTTTTGTTATTTTTTCCTTTTATAGTAACTATTGTGGCCATTAATTATGAAAATGAAAGAAGAGGTGGTAAGAGTTAATGTTATTAACTAAGGGTTGATACAAAACTATATGGTTAGAATTATGACCATGAAAAGTCTAAAACCATTTTTTTGAGTGGTTCTCAATCCAAAACATATAATATTAGAAATAAAGGGATTTGGGGCCATTTTAAACCGAAAATCATTTTTATTATAATATTATTTTTCAATACCATCCTAAAGTTCACATCCTTTATATTATAAAATGCCATCACATATACACATTTACTCACACCTAAAGCCCCTTGTATAATCCAAATTATTCTAAAATAATATCCCAACATCCCTCCATTCTTCTTATAATCATTAACATGGCAAGAAGGAAATTCAAGAATGCCTTTTGGCTGAAATCAAATAGAATTGCACATTTTAGAGGTAGTGTCTTCTCTAATGTTTATTTATTTTAGTTTACATATCCATGCTCTATTCAATTATTATTCTATGATTAAATAAAAAAACTAGAATACTAAATATACTTGTTTATTGTTATGTGATGTATTTGAACCAAACATACACACACCTCCATCTAATGGATATGAATATACTATTTTTGTGGACGGCGAACTACTGCCTCACGAAATAATGATTGTTAAAATTTCCCCTACTACCTATCATGGTGGCCATTATGATTCCCATATATTTATATATAATATATATTAAATTAATATTATCTCTGTGCTTCTATATTTTTAATTTACATAATACCTTTATACTTTCCAAAATTTGTAAATATGACAATTGTTTTTGAGGAAGTGTAGACTACCACCCCCTCAAAATTATATGACGCATTCATTCCATTAATGAAACATATAAAATATGTATTTCATGAAATTATGTAACATATGTGACAAATAATATTATACTAGAATTATTATATACCTATGTATCATTTATTTTACATTTCTTTAACATGACAAATAAATGAAAGTAGCGTTCATGCGTACGTATGACCTACTGTCTCAATGAATAGTGCTTTTTATTTATTATTTCCAAATTTTATGGAATATTAATAACACATATATATTATATATATGTATGATATTTAAATAATGAATACTATTATATATATAAGGGAAATTTTTCCACATGGACATTTTTTTATTATATCAAGTTTATTTTCGACTCAAGTACGGAATATCGACAAAAAAATGGATATGAATTAAATAATTATGTAATTTTTTAACATAATGATAAGAAAAATAAAATTAATAATTAACATGAAAAAGGATCTAAATAATTTTGAAATTAAACTATGTTTATTATTCATTAATATAAATAACAAAGTAGTCAAGTCGAACTCAAGGTAAGGGAACCATTCACCCACCTCTTTTAGTCAAAGACTTAGAAAATGTTTTGTATTTTAATTTAGTTTTTATTATGTTGGGATATGTTATTATATAACCTTTTTGGGGTAAATTTAATCTCCATTTGATGAGTGACACTTGTATCTCTCTCATCAATTTATTTTTTGAATTTTAATGTAACGCAGTTAGGCTGCCGAATTTTCATAAGGGAACTTCATAACCCAATTTCCATTATTTGAGTTAATCTTATACTAATTGACTATATTGTTGAATTATTACCTGAGAAATGAATTTTTTATTTAATCTTGTATTTATACTTTATTTATGTGGATTTATATTGAATACACATAATTAATCAAATTGATTATCAAAATGATCTTTGTAAGGGCCTTCATGTGAATATCCTTTCATTGAGGCTTATTTTGTTTTATACATGACCTTATTTTATATGGTGTATAATTAGAACAATTTTATTTTTATTTTATTCAATAAAATTTAAAAGGAATATTTTTCTTTGAATCATTTTACTAAATGACAAATGGAATGTATCTTTTTAACGTATCCGGTAATAATGACCTTTTCCTCCTCCATGATAATTATTAAATATTTGGTTTCCTTAACAAGCCGAATTTTTTTTCAAAGTGAAATAACTTCGATATGTCATTTTTATGTTTTTTTGTATTAAAAATTGTTTTGAGAAATAATTAATTATGTCGATATCTTAAAAGAGATATTAGGATTGCAATGTGGAATTGTTATCTTTACTTTATTATTGTTTTATGTGTTATGAATATGTTATGGTTCATGGGAATTGTTTATATATATGGGGGGTTCCATAATAAACCAATGGAAGGTGATCCATAGATATCACTCTAATGCATTGGTTGACCTGACAAAGGACAACATTAATGTTTCTCCTAATATATTTAGGGAATAAACTTTGATTGGTATTCCAAACGTAACTCCCTATGTAGCTGGTAAAGATACAATGTAAGTATGTTATGGATGCAACAAGTTACCTTTATGATTTACGATTTCTATGTGTTATTCTTAAATTTTATGATTTCATAAGGTATGGTAAAGAGCTATTATTTATGATTGAAAAGTATGATTTTTTGATTTGTATGTTTTCAGGGAATACTATTTTCATCCCTTATTTTATATACCTTAATGAGATTATTATGATCGTACAAAGTTGTTTTATTTTTTTCATAGTTTATAAGGAATGGTAAAATAAATGATGATTTAGAATTATTTTTATCATGAAAAGAGTTGTTCTTTTATTTAATGATTTTTGTTATTGTGAAAAGTTTGGTAAATTAGAAGTGTCTACTGTATAATATTAGATATATAATGTAATATTTATGGCCTATTTCTCTAAATATATAATCCTAAAACGTACTAAATTTCAATTTGTAACATCACTCAGGATAATGTAATGTTTAAGGTTGGTGACTTATAGATAAAGATTCCAACTAAAATAAAATATGTGGAAGTACATGTAATTAGATTTTATATTAGATTTTATTATTATTTTATTTATTTATTGAGTTTTCTTATTAATTTAATTTTGTATAACTGGAGTGTCATCATCAAAAAAGGACCTGTTGAATGTGGTTGTTATATTGGGCAATTAATTTATGAAATAATGCCAACTTGGGATTCTAATGAATTTGATGATTTTGGTTGTCTTAATTTTTGTACATTTTATTCCATAATAATCTATTTTTTAATCTCATATGATTAAATGTTATTGTAGTAATTCAATGGTCCAAAATCTCATTCCCAATATGATCTTACCCATATTAAATCTATTTTTGAGAGCTATTTGTTATGTCTAATTTGTATTTGAGGAATTTATATTCTAATATTTATGAATAATATTACATATGGGTTCAAAAAAACTCTTTGGATATAATTGGTGTTTGAACATACAAATAATCAATTGAATGCTTCAACAATAACCGAAAAAGAGCATGTTGAAAATTTCAGGTACGTGTATTTTAATTATACTTTATAAAACAAATGCGTATATAATTTTTTTCATTAACTAGATAAAAGAATATATGTTAATGATATTTAGTCAATGATAAGTATTGTTTAATTGTTGTATATTGTGTTTTTATTACAAGGGTTTTGATTATTTTGGAAGTGTGAGATTATGAATTTTCGAGAAAATAATTAATATTTTGGTGGTGGTTGTATATAAACAACAATGCCAAAATTTTAAAAAAAATTGATTATCGTCTTCAATTATTAAGGAAATCGATGCCCAAACGTAATCGGAGATGGTTTTGGGGTTGGTTTGTAGAAAACTGTTGTGGAAAACCCTCTACTGCTGGATTTTTTGTTCCAGTTTTTAAATAAACTGACTTCGAATATTGGTTATTGGCGTCAAATATTTAATAAACCAATACCGAAATACATAATGGAAATGTTTTTCGTCATCATTTTTTTTAAATCGATGCTAGGAATAATTTTTTTTTGTTTCCTTAATAAACGTACATTAAAAACCAATGTCAGAAAAACTGACAATAAATCCTATTTTTGAACTAGTGTCAGTTATGTTCATTAAATTAGATCACTCATGAATAACCTTTTCCTTCGAAGGGTCAATAGATATTCCCTCCTTTGACACAATCTGTCCATGAATGAGAATTTATTAATTCCATAATTCACACTTGATAAACTTCCCATATAATTCATTTCATCTAAGAGTCTTCAAAATAGTGAGAAAGTGATTTAATGATCTTCATAACTTTTTCATTATACCATGATTTCAACAATAAATACCACCACAAATTCATAAATATATTCCTTAAATACTCTAATCATTATATTTATGAAAACATAGTGTTAAATGGCCATCCCAAAAAGGCATTATAGTTAACTTGTAATGCCAATAACTGGTTTGAAACATTGTCTTTGGAATGTCTTCCTTCATAGAATAAACTAATGGTATCCATATTGAAGGTCAAACTTTGAAATATATTGGTTCCAATCAAGTTGATCAAATAAATCATCAATGTGAGGTAGGGGGACCATTTTCGTTATTGTTATATCATTGATCTCCCTGTAGTCAATGTTAAACAACATAGATCCATCTATCTATTACCAAAATGGAAAGGGGTTCCTCATAGAGAAACACTAGGGTGAATATATCCATTATCAATTAATTAATCTAGTTGTTTCTTTAATTATACTAATTATACAGTGGCCATTCTATAAGGGGTATCTGATATGGGCCTTGAGTCAAGAATTAAGTCAATGGAAAACTCTATTTCCCACATGGGAGGATTTCCAGGTAAATCCTTTGGAATGAAATCAACATATTGTTTGATAATAGATACATCCCTTATTTGAACATTCGTTTCCTTTCCCTTAGTTATTGCATTTCCTTCTTCCCCAATAATTGAATTTAGTAGATCTTGAGGAGGTGAATCTAAATGAGAATAAGATGGTGATGTTTTTTCCCTAAAGATAAAGAATTCGACATAATCAACAAAATTGTAACCTCTTTATTATTGAAACAAATTTCCAGATCATGGTTTGAAAGATAATCCATACCGAGGATTATATGAAATTAAACCATTGGTATGATAATAAAATAAGTAGATAAAGAACGTTTATATTCCATAATGGGGACTTCATGACACAATGTTGTTGCAATGATACTTCAGTTATGATTTTTGACTGAAAACACCCTTATTAAATCAAATTCGAAATATCTAATTCTATTGAAAAACTGGGATGATATGAAATAATAGGATGGTCCAGAATCTTATAATGCATTGTCTATGTAGAGGAAACAATTAATATAAATTCCACCACATCATTAGGAACTTCAACCCTCACATTTGTGACCGCAAAAGATTGTCATTTCACCCTTGTCCTTGTTTGGGAACGTTTCTCATATGATTTGTACATTCATGTGCATAATGTGCCATCTCCCTGAAATTTTTTCATTGAAAATTGTTTGCTTCATTATTCCCCATACAATTACGAGATAGGTGTCCTTTTTCCCCACACATGTAATAGACTGTCATTACTTTCAATAAAGTGTAAGTTTGTTTCTTCCCACAATTAGTACATGATTGAAGATCAACCCATCCCTTCTTCCCCATTTCCTTATTTTCTTTTTCCAGTGTTTTTAGCAGCTTCCTTCGTCTCTCGTTTTCTATCAAAGTAATAATACAATGAAAATTCATTATCTATATTGATACCACTTGATACTATATCTTCAGATGATGAGAAAATGTGGGAGACTAGAACCCATTTGAGGAATGGTTATAAACCTTCAACGAATCGATCAATCTTTCTCCTTGGGTTACGTTAGAAGTCTATGGAATTTATTGTCAACCCCATGCGGCTAGATTTATACATTACAACATTCTCATCCTCTTTTGGAATTATATTCAGAAACTGACTTTGCATATCTACTCATTGTTCATGCGGGAAGTATTTTCCCCCGAATATTACACCAAAATCCCTCTATTATATTTCTTATATTTATTCCACATTCTTTGTGTTTTGGATTAAATACCTCCACTTATCTGAATCTACCGATAGGTGAGAAATTGCAATGAATACCTTCTCTATTTCATGTCATCCCAATGTGAGAAATATCTTCTCTAAGGAACATATCCACTTCTCCACTACAGATGGGTTTTTCCATTAATTGATAGTGGTTCTTTTTAATAAAGAGATATAAAATAGTTCCCCCACATTGTGGGTCCAGATACTCCATACAGGTAAGGTTAATATTTATATCCAATGTCAACTATAATAGTATAGTTATAAGCTTATCAGCACCAATCACAACACCAGATCCAACATTTTTATCCTGCATTAAAGGGAAATACCTACATGCTACACGCGCATTCATGATTTTTCCATTCCTTCCAATAGTCTATATTTCTAATTAATGGAATTTACTAGATTAGGATATCAATCATAATGTATAAACTCAAGGTACAAAAATAAATAGCATAATTTGATATTCTATACATTGATAATATTACAATAATAAACCTAGTTTCTTTGAGGAAAACATTAAATTTCAATCCTTCATAATGATTTGTATTGAAAACATGAATTATCCTAAGCATATCCCCTAGGAGTGTCAAACTCAGTGTGCAGTATGCCCATTATCATGTATTAGGATACCTCGAGTCATCCTCGGAACTCCATGTCGAAGTATTAACTCTTCGGTATATATTTTCTAGAATGACGTCCACTTTTAGTATCCAAACATGGATGTATTTTCTAGAAAGATCCACTTAATATATTTCTTACCAAAATTATAGGATGTTTTTTAAGTTTATCCTTAAATAATATCATAGGTTTTCCCCCTAATCTAAATTCTCTAAATCTAGCATCCATGTTTTCTAATAAACATCCATCGATACCAACATTAAGTACCGCATCCTAGTTTCCTAGAGTCCGTGCTTTATATTATTACATTAGAATATTGACAAGGAATATGCTTCCCAAAGGACAGAGTATTTTAGTATCGTTGGAAATGATATATATATATATATATATTTCTTCAACATTTCATCTTGAAATGCAATAAAACATATAGGTATTATTGGGAACACCCAAAAATCTATGTTTATCCATGTGGGAAATTCATAAGAAACATCTTCATGTCCTGAGAAAATGAGACATAATAAATTTGTGGGATCAAATGTTCAGTAAGGGTAAGAAATATAATGGATGATATTATAAAAATAAACATTATCCATGGGGAATAACTAAAAATATATGCTATAAAAAATAAACTTGAAAACATTATAGAAGGAATAAGAGATGAATAAATAATGAGATAATAAAACATAATAATGGGAATTATACTAGTGGAATGACCACATGAGCTATAAATACTATTTTCATAATGATTGGTTCATAATGTGGGACATCATTACTATACCATCGAGGCCTCATGCTAGGAACATAAATAATAATTTGACAAGGCCTTGTGCCAAGACGATAGTTTATATCATGAGATCCACTGATGCACCAGGGGGTTATAGCGGGACCCACATATAACTTACTAAGTAAATTTAATTCCTCATATAAATGGGAAAAAACATAATGAACACATACATCCATACTGAAACAAATATATGAAATGTAAATAACTTTCCCTGATCAATTAGCATAAACACTAACCGTTCGGTGTAAATTGGTGAATTGTTTTAAGATAACACATCCACAATAAAACTAATCATAAAACATTAAATCAAATATCATATATGATATAATAAAATATTAATCCCAATAATACATAATAATCAACAATAGTGTTTAAATAGATAAAAATACTTTTTTTAAATCGTCTTGTAATTCATGAGAAAAATACTCTTCTACTTTGAAAAGAAGAGTTATTTTGGAAGATTATTCTTATAAAACTAGAAGTAAAGTAAGGTAGTATTTTAATAATAAAATAAGTGATTTTATAAATATAATGGTTTCCAAAAATGTAAAATATTATTACTTTTAAAATAGGTAATAATTTGAAAATTTTTCTTGAATCGGGAGAGTATTTTGCGAAGGATTTCTGAAAGATCATTTTAAAACATATAGATACACATAAATAAAATTAGGTTCATGGTTGTTATACATAAATAAGACATTATGAAATAATATAATAGGATTGCGTATAATTATATAAGAATTTAATTGAGTTTAGTAGATAATAAGAGTAATCTAAATAAAAATGGAGGTTCCGGTAGAAAACCTTTAACATAAGTCTAAAGTTGTTCCTCACTTGATATTAACATCCCAAATAATAAAATATAGTTTTATGAATTAATTATTAAGGAATATTATATACATTTAATTGAATTATTATAACATTATTTGGTTCATTCATGGACTTTTGATGTGTTAAGATATTCAATTTCATTATTTGGGAGCGTTTTCCTCATTGGTATTCATGGTTGGTTTACTTATATTCATGTATGGATAAACATGCAGAATGACAATGGTTATTTGGAATAAAATATGAATGTTATTTTTCAACATCCAGAATATTTCATATTTATAAATTTTTTTTATTCTATGTGAATATGAATCGTTATATAAACTGTAAATGAGGTTTTTTTGTTTAATTGTTGGTTCTTGATCACAACGAATTTATTTTTATTTATAAATTATTATGTTGAATAAAAAAGGATTCCAGATCCTTAAATAAGTTATAATAAATATATTATAGTCTCTTTAAAACATAAAAATTGTTAAATGATTAGAATTGATGATGGTAATAGAAATTGAAAACTCATCGTCCTTTAATGTGATAAATTAACAAATCTCGAATGGTGTTTTTATTTCTAGTATAAGAGAAGGGGAACAGATAGATGAAGAATAATTAATCGTTTGTCATAAAAACATTGTTGTACATGTAATGTATTAGAGTCATCAAAAAAAATTTATTAAATGAGGCGATGAAAGAAAAAGGATAGAAATGAAAAGTAAATAAAAGAAATGAAAAGGGGAATTTACCAATTGGGGTAATTTTCTTTGGGAGCCTCTTCTGGGGGGAGGATTTGGTATTTTTTTAGACTAAGAGATGATGGATGTGGGGTAGGATCTTGGGAGGATATTTTACAATAATTTGAACAAGTAACATGGCTTGAGTGGAGTAAATAGAAGGAGTGAGTAGGGGGGAGGGGTTATAATGGAAGAGATGAGGGTTTCCCATCAATTTACTCATTATTTTATTATTTTAAAAAAGAAAACCAAATGTATTGATTATTTTGACCCATAATAGTAATATTTACTTGCTAGTTTGAAACAAGTGTTCTTACGTCATCCATGATGCTAGGAATAGTGAATTTAAAAGACAATAAATATATACAACAAATTTTCTTATTTTATGATTCATAAAAAATTGTAGTATTTTAGAAAAATATCAAAAATTCACCCTAACCATTTTTTGATCTATAGAATTCAACAATGAACTCCATTTTTTTAAAATATTTTTCTATATTAAATTAAATTAGTTTTTAAATAAAATCATTATTTATTCAAAAAATCATAATTTTAATTTTATAATTCATATCATATCACCTTGAAAAATTAATCAAGAACTCATTATCATATAATCATAAGAAAAAAATAACAATTGATTTACTATTCATAAGGGTCATATGACTATTCATATGAATATTCATCAGGGTATGTTACAATTGACCAAAAAATTATGATTGTCTTATCAGACTCTACATATCCAACTGAACACAAAAGTGTGTGTCAGTTTTTCCAAATTCAAATTAGAGGGATGGAAAAATTATGATTATTGTCTAGTTTATAATTCGGTGGTGTCATTTAAATATTTAGTGTTTCATGAATTCGACTTATTTATGTGCAGAATCTTGTGGGGTTACAATATAAACCATGTTGGTTATCCATACCATTTAACTTATTTCAATGAAGTTTAAATTCATTAATCATTCTGTTTACTATTATCCATAACATATAACAAACCAATGGGTTGTGTTTAATTAAATTTATTCTAAAATATAATTAATCATGATAGAATGAAATCACATAAAATATAAATGGTGATGTTTAATACAATGAACATTCTGACTATCTTAAAAATGTAACCCCATGATGGAGTCCATAACTCTTAATATAATGAAGACATATGTGATTCTAGAATTTAAAAAATTCCTTTGAAAATTCATTATTCTTATAAAAAAAACTATTGATAAAATACTTCAAAATTTAATTCATGATTCCCAATCAATAAATACATCTTCTATTTTATTTCCACAAAGTAATTACATTTTCTAGGGTTTAACCTATAGATGAGGGAATTTACTAGAATAATTAAAAGGATATCTAACGTAATGTATTGAATTATTAATGGGTCCCTAGGTTTATATTTATTTACATCCTGTTAACTGATAATTTTACCACAATAATTAATTTTATTATTCCCCTCCTTTTAAAAAAACATATCATTACAATGAGACACTTTACTAGGTGTCTCATATCACATTTCCAACAAGATAGAAATAAATAATTCTTTCTATAATGTTTTATATTACTCAAATTGTTATGGAACTATATCATTCCATTCATTGGTGATTTTGGGGGTTGGTTCGGCTATATGTTGCTAATCCTATATTGAGAAAATTGATCATAAATAATTATGATATATTTCACTCCTTTAATCATTCTATTTTATTTCTCAATTTAACCACGTTTTCATTAATGTTCAATGTTAACATGAATCATGTAGGTTATTCACATTGAATATAATAAAAAATAATATTGTGATAATAAATATGGGAAATCAAATAATAATATATAGTACATATATTTCATTATATAACTATCTGAATAAAATTCACCACATTTTAATCCTAGTCCATTCATCATCATCATATATTCAAATCCATCAAAATATTTTTTAATGGAAATTTAGTTGTCATATGAATGTACCTTAGTAGTGATAATCTAGGTGTATGGTAAGGCCCATATTCCTTCACTGGGTGACAATTTGGTGTTTTTAAATTTACCCTATTTAGAATTATTACACCTAGGTACATCTATTTTAAACCCTTGAAAATTATTTGTATCCAAAAATCAATCTATTATATGGAGAAAAAAAATATTATCTACTTGACAAAAACTATTGGATATTATTTTATATATATCCTTATATAATATCATAGTTTTATAACACCTAATTTATGTTTCAATAAATATAGTTTCCAAGGATTATACTAAGCACAAATTGATATTATGTGTAGTGACACAATGCTTAATAGCCGAATGTGGGTTCCTAAATTAGTGCACGTGAACAAGAAACAAGGACTAGCATCCTGGAGGATAAAATTGATTTATTTTCAAAGTAAAATAGAAAAATAATTTACTATCCCATTACATATTAATTCGAAAATTACAATAAAATATTTTTTAGAATAGAATTATTACATCTATAATATCACTACAAATTAGGAATAGTAAACTTTAGGGATTATTTATTAATGAAACTAAATAAGGGTGAGTTGAAATTCCCAATAAAAATTGTTTAGTATGGAATAAATAATCTTAATCCATATGAATAGGTAGAAAACTAACCAAACATGGCTTATAATCAAAAAATAAGGAATAAGTTTACTAATAGAAATCATAAATGGAAAAATATCATGGATAATAATCATTATGGGAAGGTAAATTTCTGAAAAAAATTCCTTTTATTAAATAATATGAATTTCATAAGAGGATACCGAAAAAAAATTGGGAAATATAATTAACGAAACACACAATCCATGTTATAAATAACTGATATTGAAATGCATCCATAGAGAATTTTATTGGAAAAATAAAAGGGAAAAAATTGAATTTTGAATGAATGAAATTCTTAATTATTTTAAATTATTTCCTAGGGAGATGATACATATACCATCACGATATATATATATGAATGATTAATACTATTCAGTATAAACCCATTGGGTTTAGAAATTTGATCTTATTTAAGCCTAGATATTCACCTCCAGAGTCAACCTATGCAGTGATGGTGTATCTATAGCCAGGCCGCACCCTTGTCTTCATGTCCAAACATACCTGATATATAAAAATAATAGATTTAATTCAAAAAATGTATTTAATCATTAAATATCATTATTGATAAAGTAATAATAAGTTATCATTATTTTCCAAGATAAAAAGAATCATTATAAATCACCAAATTTAGAAATTATATTCATTTTAGGAAATTATCTTATCAATGATATATAATACAAATATTTAAAGGATATGTTATTCCCATTGAAATTTTATTTTTTCAAGGAATATTTAATGAAATAATAAATGAATCAATAATTTTAATTTCAATACATATTTTGGAAACAATGACCATAAACCATCTTTAGGAAGAATAAATATGGTGTCAATATACTATATACTTATTTTATAAAGAATAAATGGTTTTTTTCGTTGAAGAATAGAAATTATTTTAAATTACTCTTAAAAAATTCATAAGTAAAATAACCTTTTCCTTTTGAAATTAAAATTTTGAAACTAAAAATTTCACAAAAAATCATTACAAACCCATTGTAACTAATACCTAAACTTTTTAAACATTTATTCCATGATAGTTTGAAATTATGTTCTTGTTGTACAAGTAAAAATATAATTACATTTATTTTTTTCATAAAATCTAAAAAATCTTCTTTAAAATTAATATTCATTTTAAAAAATATTATTACAATATTAAATTGATAAAAAATAATATAAAAAACATTGTGAAAATTTTAAAACCCTTTTTGATAACATTTTTTTAAATATGGGTTTGGAAGAAAAATGATTGTTGATAGAAGATTGAAATGATGTGTGACATTCATAAAAAAAATATTCCTATAATATCTTCTATAAAAAATAGTGGAAATTGGAGCAATTAAATTATAATAAAATGAATAACTAGAGAGGGAGAAAATGATATGATTTTTTTTATACAACTACTCAAAAAACACGATTAAAATGATATTGTTAAATAAACCGTTTCAGTGAACCTAGTGTTGATATAAGGATAAATCAATTAATTGGTCATGTGTATTAAATGAGAATCCATATAACAAACAACAATTAAAACATTAAATAATCTCAACTATTTACACACATAATATTATAATGAAACATACAATTAAGAAGTAATTTTACACTATGAATATATATTATGTTATGTAATTATTTATAATTTTGTTACAATTATATCATATTCATATTGGATTAAATAATTAAAAATGAATTATAAAATACCATGATTTATTAATAAATAATGATATTACATATAAAATATTTAGTATATACAATATATAACATTTATTAGGTTCATAACATTATAAAATGCTTCACTGAAGGGAAATTGAGATAATGTCCCTTAACTCATAGATCCTTGTGGTTGAAATCTAATTATACAAATTAGAATGCGTTTTAATCAAGGTATTAAATTATAAAATAACCATATAAGTATTCATAATATCATATATGATATTTTGATAACATCTTATCACCCTTTCATTACTAATCCTTCATTATTTTCATTATTTAGGTTGTTAATTGCCTTACTATCACACATTTCGTTTGTTACTAAAGTTCTATTTCTTTAAAAAATTATATAGTACTATAATATCCATAAAAAATATAATGAAATAATTTTAAAATCTGTACATCTATTTTTATTTTTAATCAAATCATGAATGATAGTTAAGAAAAGTGATGTATGTTATTCACATGAAGAAGGTAGGTTATTTGTATGTATGGGTGACTTACACATTTTTCACATATAAATAAGTAATTGAGGTACATTTTAATTTACCATTATAAAATTATTATAATATAATAAATACCATATAATTTTATTTAACATATTTATTAACATATATATCATCCATGTTGTGTGGAGATGAAAAGAGAGTCATATCATTTCTTGAAGGGAGTTTTCCACACATACAGGAATGATGTTATCATAATTATGTGATTTAATAGGTAATAAATAAAATGATGTATTATCATTTAATAATGATAAATTTTTAATTTATTAGATAATTATTTATATTAAAACATATATATTTATTATCATTATCCTTATTACATTAAATGTTATGTGTTATTGAAAGATGAATCATATCTCATTGCAAGGCGGTTGTTCACCCTACAAAATAGATACGTTATCATTTCGTCTATGTAATTGAATGTAAATAATATATATATATAATTATTAATAAAAAATATATAATTAATTTATATAAATCATATATATATTCTAGATCCATAATTATACCAAACCGTGAGTGGATTTAATGAAATAAAGAATGACACTAGTTAGTGAGGCGGTAATCTAATATACACATGAATGATAAATTCGTAACACATATTATGAATATGAGGATGGACATAAGAAATTCCCTTATCATAATAAAATATAATTTTATTGAATATTTTTATGTTATTATATCATCTCTTTGTAATAAAAATATTTGGAGGTGGAAGAATAAATAATATAAAAATGATGGTTGAAGAACATTACCTATTCTTTGGGTACCATACACGAGATTTCATTGAAAGTAAACCTTGGATGGATTTCTGAAAAAAATAAGAATTCATGGATGATAGGAGGGAATTTTGGAATTAATTTGGGAAGTTATTTTCTGAACCAAATGTTTTTTTGTTATGAATAAGAGAGGGCAGAAGGAGTCCTTTTATAAGTAATGTGATAATAACACATGTTATTATTGAAAAAAAAAATTTGTTCCTGTATTTAAAAGGAAAAAAATTAATTTATTAATATTTATATAGACTTATATGTTATATGGTCAACTTATCTCGATAAATTTTATATTATAAAATATTATATATCATTTTAACCCTTATATTTTTAGTTTAACACTAGATAAATCCATTCTTACCATAACCGTGATAATAAATTTTTAGTTTTTTGAATTTTAATTTTGTCAATAAACTAAATTTAAAAATTAGATAATATAAATTATGCTGATTCCCAATATTAATTATATTTTTAAAAACTTTTTTAATTGAAGGGGAGATTTTTAACTCAAAATTAATCTTACAATGTAGAGAGAATGAGTGATTTTAAAGACAAAATTATTAATGTTTTACAAAATTTTTATATCCTACTTCAATATGAAACATTTTATAATAACCAATAGTTAATTATTTTATATTAAAAATTAATAATATTTCTTTAATTTTATTTTATAATATAATTGTTCTTCATAAATAATTTAAATGGAAATGTTGTCTTGATACAAAATTATGTATTTTTTAATATTCCTAAAACAATGAAACATAGAAATGAAATCCCAAAAATTAAATATTTTATAAATTTAATATATTTATTTAATAAATGATATTTATTTTTTCATATAAATTTTAAATATTTTTTAGTAATTATATTTAAAATTTTTTATGAAGTGTGATCAAACTGCCTTTTATAAAATTAATATTTTTAAGAAACAATCATCTTCATTTAAAAGGATTGAATTCTTATTATTAATGAATATATAAACAATTATTTTTCATTGATATTTTTAATCCACTTAAATTTCCTAATTCTCTTTTTACTATTCATACCCACCAATTTAATTGATCGGTTATAAGGGTATACAGTATTATGGTTCCATTAGACAAAATGTTGTGTGTGCCCCAAGATATCGAATAGGTTAAATTTAATGAAATATTTTTTGTGGTAATTTATGATCAGGGAAGAATTTCAGGTATATTATGTATGGTATGTCTATTTTTTTATATTATGATGTTGTTACAGATTTCTTATCAATAAATTTTTATTTCTCTAAAATATATTCTATGATCTTGTTGATGAAGTGTCTTACATACCCATTCATTATTTATTAGGTTACTTGAAATCTATAAAAAAATATAGAATGTCAATGAAAACCATTTAATAATATATTATAGTTTTATTTATTTCTATACAAACATAATTTAATTCCAATACTAATATGATATAGGAGAGACCAGTTGTTTATTGAAATGTCATATAAATTCCATTACTATTATATCAAATATTTCAACGAATATCCATTGTTTTTGAGGATTTTCATTTCATTTGAAATTAGACCAATAAAACAGAATATTGTTCATTCATTAAAAAATATTTTTCAATCATTAATTGATTATGATAAAATATATATACGTTTTTACACCTTCATATCAATTCTCAAATGTTTATAATGGAATTCAATTAATTTTTTTTGGCAAAAATAAAGAATATTATAAATATCATCCATATCTATACATCTTTTAATTGCCTGATCATAATAAATATTTTATAAATATTATTATTGTATGAATAGTAATTTGACATTGATTTCTGTAGAGAATCATGATTAATGTTAAATAATGGATGGTCCATTAATGGGATATAAAAACATGTAGGTCGATGTTTCAGGTAATTTTATTCAGTTTATACTATATTTAAATAATGAATTAGTCTAGTAGTTATATTTATATCGGTTTTTATACCATATTGATATTAGGAAATATAATCATGTTTTCTAAAAGAAAAATTAACTACCTTATTTTTAATTTTTTTTAATAATTATCAATGAAAATTCAATCTCACATGCATTGGGTTTTTAGTATATTTTTTATTATATATCCTAGTGATTCATGGTCATATTAAATAGTGTAATTATTTACCTAAAAATAATAATGATTTTATTTAAGAAAATATTATATGAATGGATTTTTTTATTGGGTATTTTATTTGTTATTGTTTTATGTTATGGTATGATTGTTGTATCCCTCTCATAATCCCATCAATAATATTGAACTGATTAGATAATATAATAATAGATGAAGCATAAAACAATATATGAAAGTGGAAATAAATGTATGTTTGAGATATTACTAGAGTAATTATCATTAATTTATTTACCTTCTAAATTTTTTCTAATAACAATAATTATATACAAAACCATTTTCCTTTTAGATTTGGTTTTTAGTGGATATAAAATCCTTTAAACCCCACAAATATCACATCTTTAAAATCCATCATATCATTGCTGTGATAAAATATGTCTCACAATGGTGGGGTAATGATGGGTATATTTCAAATCAATTTTTCCCATTACACAATAACATAATAAATTGTAATTATGTTGCCCAAAATATATATTTTAACAAATCAAAACAATTAAGTTTTTTTTCAAATTAAAAAACCATGTTTTTTAATGAATTTCATACATACTTTTCTAAACACTCATGTGAAACATAAAATTTGTTTGATAAATTGTGAAATCATCAAGTAATACTTATTATCACATTTCAATGAAATCAAAACAAATATTACCATAAACCACTAGAATGTACTTGGCGATTGATAAATACTAAAGGGAATTATCAGTTATGTAAATGTATTGAATGGATATTCAAATTTGGTATTTTCATAGACATGTAAATTGTTAGAGCCCTAATATAGTAGAAATACAAATTTAAGAAAGAATTATGACCCTTATCATATAACCTCTATAATATACAAATTAATATTAGAGTAGAAGTCTATATTTTCTTTTTATATGTTTTTATTTGTATTATTTAATAAAAAATCATCAATTAATATGAATCATTATGGGATGTAACTCTTTGATATAATTGTTTTGTATCTTTCAAAACAAAAATCACAAGGAAAATTTTAATATTACATACCCTTAGGTATTATTAGATTTATAATTCAATTCTAGGTTGAATTTTTTTGCATATATTCATACAACATAATGGAGGGTTATGTTGAGCATCCATTGGGGTTGTCACATAAATATAGATTCAATAGATAAAAAATGCTATCAAAGTAGTTGGAATGGTTAATCCCTTGAATGTATCATACTGTCCAAATTATTTAAATGATGTTTACTTTTATGAAATTTCAAATATTTTTTCCATTTAATAGTATTGATAATATTTTAAAATATAATTGGTTCTTTGTATTATTTTAATGAATAAAATATTTTCTATTGTATGGTAGATTCTTTAGATCACGTTCATTAGGATTTATAATAATTTTTTCAACTGAGTGTTATCTATAATATAAGCTGGTAAACTTAATTTATAAATTTAAGTGATCTTATTGCTTAAACTATCAAAACAATATATTAAAATTTAATACAACTATTTTTTATACAATAAAAACTATATATTTTATTTATTTTATAAAATAAATAAAAAATTAATATTTCACCAATTTATATATTAATAAAATGATGTCATCATATATTTCAATTTTCACATTGGATAATCATGTTAATTTGTTATTATTAAATATAAACACAAATTCCTCTTCAATGGGTTATTTTGTTTTAAAAATAACACTAAAATATAATATCTTTTCTCTAAAATTCATTGAATGAGGTCAATATTTTAAAATTTTAATTATTTCAGATGTCTTATTAAATAGCCCACCTAAAATGATATGGTAATGACATTTACCTCTTTATTCTTCCATGTTTATAATTTTGATGAAAATTGCTAAAAAGTCATTGTACAACATACATAATATCATTTATAATTACAAATAGATAGTAATATTTTTTTGTATTCTAAGCTAAACCACAATATATGTATGTTTAAGCTATCCTATCTGTGTGTATTTTTTAGACTCACCAATAAAAAATACACATTTTAGTTATTTTAAAAGTCTAAATCACTTTCATTCCCCAAAGATCATTCAAGATTATAGTTATTAATAAAATATGAAAAACTGTTACAAAGTCATCCCATACATTAAAACTGGAAAACTATACTCAGTATTTATTTTTTCTACCAACGGAACCCCTTTTAATTTAATTATTTTTTCTCTCTCAACACATATCATAAAAAATATGACAATGGCCTTATCCTTATCACTAATATTTCATAAAAACCGTGAAAAACATTTTAAAAATGTAACATGAGAACAAATATCTTGATATTTCTCAAAAAACTAAATATAAAATCTATGAGTCCATAAATATATATAACAAATAAGATTTCTATGAAATAATTCATCTCTAAATAAAAATATTCTTAAATAAGAAATCACTTATTCATAAAATATGATTCTAGAAAACATTTATAAAAGGATTATAATAGAAAACATCATAATTTTATTTTTAGTAATTTTAACTATGATATAACATTCGTCCAGAAATCATAATTATTTTATCTTAACTTATGCAATCATATGATTTCTATAAAATCAATATAAATCATAAATCACAAAGGTAACATGTGGAATCAGTTTCATAAAATTCATACATATTAAGTGTTTTTCCAGAAACATAATTAGTAACAATCATAGTTATATTTTCAATTACCATCATAATATATTACAATAATCTTTTAAGAGAAACCTCATTAGTTAACTCTATTCATTTAGCGAATGAATTGGATAACAATAAAGGGATAACCACCGATCATTTTTTAATACAACCACCTATCCTCATAAACAATTCCAATGAATGATAACATATACATAAAATATAATGATTTAATAAAAAGTATATTGAGGAAATTTACCTTTCCATTTTGATATCACAGTTCTTTATAAAATGTATCTCACATAAAAAAGAAATCATTTTATTATAAAATATACATTTGAAATTTTAAAATGAGAGTCAAAAAATTGATGTGTTTGGAATTATATAAAATCTTATCATTTTTTGTTAGTATAGAAACATCCCTTTCGAATTTTGTAAAATTGTTGATTGATGATCTTTAAATGATGTTTTTAAAAGAAATTCACTTTCATAAAACCATTAAATAACTGATTTTTTAAATCATATAAATTAGAAAATTCTTATTTAAAAAATTCATGTAAATATAAATAAAATTATATAAATCATTTTACTTAAGTTTAAATGGAAGAGAAATATTCATAAATTATATCATTAATAAATTTAAAATGATGATTTTTTAGATAAATAGTCCCATACCTTGAGTCCAACTAATACCATACTTCCTTCATATTATGGAATAATAATCATAGGATAAATTATAATTTCTTGAAATTTTTTTTCATGTTTATGATTATTTTATATAACTCATTTATATAATATATTCAATTAAATTGTCATTTATTCTCATGTTGGATGTTTTGATGTCATTCTGTTCATAATGACATAATGACGTTTGATGTTTGATAGTGTTAAAAAGGATATGAATTAAATAATATCCATAATAATATACATGAAATAGATATAATTATTATAAATTCATTATCATTTTAAATCCATCCATGAATTGAGTTTATGAAAAATGCCATATCTTACAATCATGAATATGGAAGGTCGTGCATTTGCTTCTATGACGTTTTCCTTTTTCAATGATTCTTTTGAAAAGTAGGTAAGTATCATTTTATATTTAAAAAATTTAAAATATTATATATATATATATATATATCATATTATTTAATTTAATAAAAATATATATCTTCAATGTGATGTGGTGAGGAAAAAAAATCACACCACATCCTGGTGGTGATAGTTCACATGTATCCATGAACAACGCTATAATTATTCATTACAAGGAATGATAAGAATATAAATGATATATTATGTTTTAATAGTGATAAATATGTCCTGAATATAATTTGAAAAAATTATTTTCATCATTATAACATATCTTGATATATGGTTATGGAAGATTTATTACATCGATTTGTAAGGTGGCAGTTTATCAAAAACAAGAATGATGAATTATATTCCCATTTGATTTAATGTGGAGAAGGATACGAGTCATAAAAATAACACATAAATACCTAATTATATTAATTTTTTATGAATTTTTAGTTTAGAATTGTTTAGTAATATTTTATAGTAGTAAAATATGAAATTATATAGAAACACTTTATTTAAATGACACCAATTCTTCAGACAATATTATTTTTATAACACCATGATATCAATATGGATTTTGTATTGAAAAGAATATGGAAAAAATAATTAGGGGAAATATGATAGGAATTTATTTTTTAGACCATGGTTGGACCAAAATTGGTTTTTTGTGTGATGAAATGAGAAGGAGATGTGCCTTTCTATGTGAGAGTAGTGTGGAACTCTTTGAATTTCTCAAAAATCATAAATTTATATATACTAATTTTCAATTCCAAATGTCCCCAAAGTGAGTTATTTATAATATTATTTGTTTATGGGTAAAAATAACCTTATAAAATAATTATTGGAAATATTTTGGGCATGTTCATACCCCTATCATTTATTATAACCCTTATTTAACCCCTAAAACACATACCAAATCAACGTTGATTTTCACTGTCAGAGTGTCAATATTTTTACTATTAAATGCACGAACACCCATAATTGGATAATTGTTATTATTTTAAACTATATAATAATAATTTTTCAAAATTTAATAATTTTTCGAATTTTATTTCATTTCATAAAATATTATATATTTGAAATTATCCATAACTCCAATTTTGACACTATTCATTACTTTAACATATAAAAATATCAATAAAAAATGTATCTTCTACAAATATTTTAATTATTCTAAAAAAATAATAATAATCAAAAAAAAATTATTAGATTGAATTAACTAACAAAATTCATATTTATTTTAATATTTATAATAACATTAATATTATATTTAACAAAATAGATAATTAATCCATCTGTGTTGTGCAAGCATTTAAGGTAAATATTTATTTTCTAAAAATTAATTATAAATTAATGTGTTTTATAAAAAACTATTTTCATCAAAAATATTATTTATAATTGGACATATAATCTATATTAATAATTTAATAAATTATACATATTAAAAAAAATTGACTGGCATGTTTGACTTTTCATTAAATAAAATTTTATAATAGGGATATTTTAATCCAAGTTTCCATTAATGGTAATATAAAAAAAATATAATTTTATGGATTAATATTAATCATCCAATAAAATTTTCTCATGGTTTAGGTTCATTTTCTTGTCCTTAACATTTTATTATTACCATTCATTACCTGAATTACCCTTTATAGTGAAACTAAAATTTCAAAGGCTACTAGTCATATTTAAAAAAAAATAAAAGTGACCTCTTTACTAAATGGTTAACTCCTAATTAATAATATTGAATCTATTTTTATTAATATATAACATATAATTTGGGGAATTTAATTTAAATTGAAATCCCTTATGCCTAATGAAATCATTTTTCAGAAAAATGTTATTTGTAAACATAAATTTTTTTTATAATAAATTCAGGAATAAAATCCATCTAAATACCCATTATTGGATTATATGAAATCATAGTTAATGAATTTATTTTTTTGACTAATCTAAAAAGTAAATTGTGTTTGTAAATACTTTATATGAAAATATTGTTTTGAAAAAACCTGTATTTTATACTATTTATTAATAAACGAATCTTTTATAAAAATTATATAATATATATAATATAATCTAAATAAAAATATGTGAAAAACACAAGGAAATGATTAATATCATCATTATGGGATAAAGTATTAATTACATTATGATTATAAATATTATATGAATATGAATATTATAATAGAAATACATTGACGATGATTCCCTTTGAGAAGCTTGATTTATGATATGGAAGGTATTTTCTATTCATGTGATATAGAAACATACATATTGGTGGACCTGGTATGTTGTGTGATTTTTTAGTCTCTTCATACATATTGAGTCATGTCACTATATTTATGATGGTATTTATACCTCAATCATTTGAGGTGTATAACCATGGATTTTTTTAAAAAAAATTACGCAGTTATTTTTTCATTATTTAATTCTTTAATACTTGTTAAATAAAAATCCAACTAAAAACTATTGTATTTTCACTATATTTCCCTATAATATAATAGAGTTTTCATGTTCTAATTAAATAATGTTATTATTTTCCTATAAATAATATTGAAAAAATTACATGATAATAACAATTGAAGAAAAACACTTTTTGTTATGTAATTTATTTGGGATGGTTTGATGGTGTTTTATATTTGGTGTATCACTCTCATGTTCCCATCAATAATTATGAACTTTATAGATACTATAACAATATTTGAGGAATAAAAATATATATTAGTGAGAAAATACATGTATTCTAGTTATATTACTATACAATTTATCATGCTTTATTTTATTTTCCCAAAATTTATTCAGCATGAATAATAGAATAAATAATAATTTTCCATGTGGATTATTTTTTTAGGGGAAATAAAATCTTTCAAAATCCACTAATAAGCCATATGTAAAATCTAAAACAACATTAAAATGAATAAAATACTTCTCCTATAGGTTGGGTAATGATTGGTAGACACCACATGAGTTTTTTATAGTAAACATTTATATAATCAATTGAAATTATATTCCCTAAATAAAAAATAATTAAGACTAAAAATTTCATTTTATTAAATATAAAAAAAATTATCATTGATATTTTATAAATCCTTTCCCACACACTCAATAAAAATTTCAAAACATGTTTGATAAATTGTTAAATCATAGATTAATGTTTAAAAATATTTTAATAATACCTAAAAATATTATACCACAAACCACTGGAATGTACTTGGGGATTCTAAAATACATAAGGGAATCATTAATTATATAATTGTATAGAAGGGACATTCAAATGTTTTCGTCTTCTGGTCTTCAAGAGATTTTTGATCATGTAAATAAAAGAAAAACCCATTTATGAAAAAATATTGATACTTCTCTTATAACTTCTATAAAAGTTTATCAATGAATAGAATACGAAATTATTCTTTTCATGATACATGTTATTATTTATAATAGTTTCGAAAAAATCATTAGCTATTCTAAATTAATATTGGATATAACTCTTTGATCATTTTTTTTCAATTTTCAAAAAAATAGATTCATAGAACATTTTAATAGGACATAACCATTTATATTATTAGATTGAAATTACTATTCTATGTCATAAAATTATTTTTACATATTTATTACAACATGATGTTGGGTTACATTGAACCTCTATTTGGGTTTTCTCACATATTTAAATTCACCAGTTAACAAAATCTTCTCAATATAGGTGGTTTAGTTATCCTATAATGTGTTATACTTTCCTTCTTATTTTTTTGATTTATTTTTTCAAAAAATTCAAAATATTTATTCTATTTTTTGGGTTTAACAATATTTTAAAATATGTTGTGATGTTTATTTTTTCATGGAAAACATATTTTATGTTGGATGGTATCTTATTTAGTTCATCTTTATTATAATTTATAATGATGATTAAATCACAATGGTATCTATCATTGATTTTATCACAAATAATATAGAATTTTTAGTAATATTTTTGATTAAAATGTTAGAATAATGCTTAAATGTCTCATATAACTATTTAGAATAAAAATAAAAATAATTAATTATTTAATTATCAAATAATATATAAATCCAAAATATTAGGTGTCCAAAATTCATGTATTAATAGAATTATGTCATGGAAAATTTAGTTTCAGGAATGAATAAACATTTTTATTTAATTATAATTAATATAACAACAGATTCTTCCACAATGGGGAATTTCATTAAAAAACAATACTAAAATTCAATATTTTCATGATAACTAATTGAATGAATTCCCTCATTAATAATTTTATCTTTTTTAGATATAATATTATGCATCCTAAATAAAACGATATGGTAATGAACATAACTTCTTTATTTCTCCATGTTTATAATGATTAAGTAAATTATAGAAAAATTATTATACAATTTCCATAAACTATTCTATAACTCCAATTTTATATTAAGTGGTTCGGTTTGTATGTAGAAAAACAAAGTACATATGTTTTATCTCACCTATATATATGTGATGTAAGGAACCAACCATACAAAATACACATTTTTGTTATTTTTAAAATATAAATCTGTTTATTTCACAATGATATTTTAGGTTTATAGTAATATAGTATTAGCAAAACCTCTTACATTGCTAACTCATACATTACAAGTGGAAACATATACTCAGTATCAATTTTATCATCCAAAGGATCCAATGTTCTATTTTTTCCATTTTAGGACATATCATCAAAAAATTTATCATGAACTCATCTTGATCCATAATATTACATAAAACCCTTTGAAAAAATTTTAAAATGTATGATGAGTAAAAAATATTAATATTGTATATAAAAAAAGAATGAATCCATTAGTCTATAAATTCTTATAAATTTTTTAATTTTTTTAATACACAATGAGATATAAATAAAAATGGTTTTGATCATGAAGTAAAACTTTATTCTGATAGATTTCTATAATGAATATAAATATAACGAAAAAAATAAAAACTCATAATGTTTCTAAAAAAATTTCCACAATGTTTTAACATTCACCTAGAAAACATACATTTTATTACTAACATTATCATATTAAATATATTTAATAAAATCCATGTAAAGGATAAAATTATGAGGGTAACTTCTGGAATAAGTTTCATATGATTATTATTTGTTAGTTAGTTTTCCCGGAAACACAAATAGTAACCATAACAAATACATTTTTAATAATCATTGATATATATTTCCAGAATCCTTTAGGAAAACCATATATGTTAACTCAATACATTTACCTAATGAATTGGATAAATATATAGGGCTCAATCACCCATAATTTTTAATAGAAACACCCTTCATCATAAAAAATTCCCTATGAATAATAAAAAACATAATAGAGAAATATAATATTTCATAAAAAAATCATGAGAATATTAATAATCCTGTTTTGAAATAACTATTCATTTCGAAAAAATAGAAAATGTTAAAAATTATACAATTTATTAGAAATAATTCGGGTATAATATTAATTTAATATTCTACATCATGAAGTGTATGTAATTATATAAAATAATATCTTTCATTATAACAAAAAAACATCAATTTTATTTTTTTGAAAATAGTTGAAAGATAACCTATTAGTGATTATATTTAAAAGAAATACACATACATAAACTATTTGAAAGATTGGTTTTTGAAAAAACAAGAGTGAAATTAGAAAATTAAATTATAAAAAACTCATGTTCATATAAATAAATTAATCTAAATCATATTTTAATAATGTTCATGAAAGATAATTATTTTGAAAATTTATAATTAACACATTTAAAATGAGGTTTTTTTATTCAAGAGCCTTGTAACTTGATTCCAACAAATGACATTCATTATTGATATTCATATATAATAAACATTGAATAATTTATACTCTATATAGAATTTTTTTGTGTTTATTATTCCATATATATAATGCACATATATGATATATACAACTACTTAATCGAGTAATCTAACATTGGATGTTTTGATGATATTCAATTAATAAAACCATAATGACGTCAGATGGTTGATTGTGGTAATATAGACTAAATTAAATAATCTCTAGAATAATATTCAGTAAATAATTATAATTTTGATAAATTAATTATAATTTGAAATCAAATTAATAAATAAGGTTAGGAAAATGAACTATCTTACAATTATGATGATGGTAAGCTATACGTACATATGAGTAACATTTTCAGTTTTCAATGATCTCTATTGAAAGTACGTAAGTATCATTTTATATTTCTATATCTATAATATTATCATTTATATCATATTAATATTAAAAATATTCTTATAAATATGATCAATGTGATGTGGTGATGAAAAAAATTACTTCGCTTCGTGGTGGTGATAGTTCACAAGTAACCATGAATGGCTTTATCATTATTCATTAAATGGAATAGAAATAAAATAAATTGTATAATATTTTTTAATAATTATAAATATTTCAATAATACATATTATAAACATTAATTTAATCATTATAACCAATTGTGTGCGATGGTGGTGGAAAATTAATCATATTGATTTACGAGGTGGTAGTACGCCGTACATGCGAATAAGGAATTCAATCCCATTTGTAGGAAGTGGATATTGATATAGGTTATCCCACTAACATAATAAAGCCTCATTATATGGATTGTAATATAATTTTTCTTTTATAATGGTTAAGGAATATTTTAAGGTAATAAAAGATAAAATAAAAAAGAAACACTTGATTAAAACAATACCTTTTATTCCAACAACCACATTTCTATAACACCATAATATCACCAAGGTTTGTGTTATTAAAAAGGACAATATAATTATTGAATGTATTATATGATGTGATTATTTAAGATCATGTCTGATCAAAAGTATGTGGTATGTGGGATTAAATAAGAAGATTTAGTTCTCTTTTATATGAGATGGGATGTCCACTCTTGAACTTATCCACATATTAAATTAATATAAATTAATTTTCATTTCAAATGTCCCCAATGTGATTTATTTAGAATATAATATATTAATGGGTTTAAATACAGATTTACAATAGTTTTTTTTATTAATTTTTGTCATGTTCATGCACTTATCACTTTGTTTTACCCCTAATTTAACCCCTTTAACTCTTACCGTGACAACAATGATTTCTACGATTTGAGTGTAAATACTTTTAATCTAAAAAGTAAGAAAACCCACAATTGGATAATTTATTTTATTTTAAACCACATATTAATAATTTATTTGAATTTATTATTTTTATGTATTTTAAATAATTCAATACAATATTATTTACTTCAAAACATCCCAATTTTCAACTTTTACACAATTCATAAATTTCATATTTACAAATATCCATTAAAAAGATATATTGAAAAAATATATTTTTATACATTTCTAAAAAATAAAATTAATCTAGGAAATTAATTTTTTTTAAATTATTTCAAATTATATTTATTTTATTATTTCTAATAACATATATATTATTTACCATTAAATAATTAATTAATGCACCTCTGTGGTGCGAGCATTTATGGATATATTTGCTTTATAAAATTAATAATAAATAAATATGTTGAATATAAATATTTTTTCATTCAAAATACTATTTATAGTCTATCTTATCTTTTGTAGACCATATTATTAATAATATAATACCTATTAAAAATAATAGTATGACATGTACGAATTTTTCTTAAAAGTTTTTTTATAAAAGTAGTAATCTAATCCATGTTTCCATTATTGGTCATATAATAGAAAATTGAATAATAAAGGATGAATATTACTCATATATTATATATGGATAATATTTTAGGGTAGTTTTCTAGTACATAACATTTTATTATTACCCTTTATTACCCAATTTACCTTTTACACTGGTAAAAATATTTTTATGGTTATTATTAATATTTTACAAAAATAAAAGTGACATATTTAATAAATTTGGAACACATAATTCAAAATATGGAAACCAATTTTCTTCATTTTAACCAATATTTTTTTTCTGTTTTTAATTGTAAACTACTTATTCAAATAAAATGAAATGTTTTTTCTACAAAAAAATCTAATTCCAGACAGAAAATGTTTTTATAGTAAAATCATGTATAAAATCCAATTAAAAACCAATAATTGGATTATTTGTTATCATAAGTTATAAATTAAAATCCTCACCGAATTTATATTTTAATTCGAGTTTCTAATGACTAGAAATAAAAATAATGTTTAAAATATCGGTATTTTACAATATTCATTAAAAATGAATCTTTTCAAAAAATTCTCAAAATGACATAATAATATGTTTTGATATGATTATTTAAAAAAATTATGTTTATTTAATTAAATTGAATTTATAAATGTTACATAAATTTATTATATTGATAACTAATAAATAAAGATAATATCATTCTTGAAGAAATTATATATGAAAAATACAATGAACTACTTCAAATTAAGTGATGAATTTTCTTATAATTAAGAAATAAATTAACTATTATTAAGTCCATTTATAATTTCATAATTTAGTTAATACTATTTATTCCCCAACGTTGAAGGTCTATGTTATAATGGTCTCATTAAAATAATATTTAGTTGTTTATTTATGCTCTGTGTTTTATATCCTGTAAGCTATCGAACATAGTCTATTATTTTAAAAACTAGGGATGTTACATTATCCCCAAAATAAAATTATTATACGTGAAATTTTTAATTTAGGATCATTAATTATGGTTTGAATTTTCAAAATACCATTATTGAAATATCACATCCAAAGAAGGATTAACAAAACATTAACATTAAGATAAAGGAATCGAAGTATGACATTTATATGAAATAACACATAACTAGGATTCTATGTTGGAAAACATTAAAATCTAAGAGAATATATAAAACCATTGAATTAATTGAGAGTGATAGAGAACATGATCATGAGAATTTAAAAAATTACAAAACAACAAATCTATGATAGTTAAATGGTTATTTAATTACCATAAAGAAAAGTAAACTGATATATTGTTTCATTAAATATCATTTTTATCGATTTAATGAATTTATTTACATACTCATATATGAAAAAGAGTAAATATACCTTCATGATAAGTATTATTTCATCCTATAATCTATTTACACAATAATATCATCTTTTAGCTATATATAATGAGTATTCAAGATGAATTTTTCATTTTGGAAGAATCTGAATTAACATATACTAATAAATAAATCCAAAAAAGTATAATATTATGTTCCTTGTGTATTTTGGGATTAAAAATAACCAAAAGTTTTACGAAAATATAAGGTAATTCCCCCAAAATGGGAAAACCATCATATAAATAAAATCTATATTTAATCTCCATAATTCAAATTTAACATTGAATGTTTAATATAGAACAAATAATAATTAAATATCCTTCACATTCCTCAAAATTGATCAAACTATGATTGAAGCACAAAATTGAGAAGGATCTGATCACATGGGCTTCAAATATAACTGTAATTGTTGCTCTAAATAACATAAATTACTATCACACAAAAAACTTTTGTGGTAATTCCTTTTCTAAAACATTATAATTCTTATAACATTCCCAAAAAATTGATAAAATCCTCAAAATAATATTTATTTATTCAACACTAAATATATTCTTTATCCAAAATGATATTCTCAAACTTCTTAATTTTCATCCATAAATGTAATAACTCATAATTACATTAGAAAATTTCTCTCAATATATCATTAGCCACTATAAAATATAATAACATAATGCATCAAAACGAATTTCTAGGACATTAATATTAGGGTTAACCATAAAAATATAAACCCAGATTTTTATTAATTACTCTTAAGATAACCTCACCTAAAAACATCATAATATCTAAAATTTCTTAATCCTTACCCTAATAACAACTCTAACAAACCAAAAATAAAAAATACATATTTTAGTAACATTAAAAGTATAAATCAATTTATTATTTAAATAATATTTTAGGATTTTAGTTTCTTAGAATTTGTAAAAACACATAAATCGTAAATCAACACATTACAAGTGGACACATATACTGAGTATAAATTTTTTCTACAAATGGAACCTCTTTTTGAAAAGATTCATTTGAGGATATATATTAAAAAAATTATCCTAAACCCACCAATGTCCATAATTTTCCTCAAAAAAATATGAAAAAAATAAAAAACATGGGATTATCATAGAAATCCTAATAACAGAAATAAAAAATAAAGAAACTATTAGTCCATAAAAACTTCTTAAAATTTTTATATTTTAAAAAATATCAATGATCTCAAAGAAAAAATATTTTTACCCAAGAAACCATATTTTCCTAAAAATAATTCCATAATTAATTTCATATGAGTTCATAAAATAAAATCACATGAATATTCATGAAAAATATTCACATTTTTGTGAATTTTAACCATAAAACATTAATGTTTTAGAATATCTTTTGAAACAATAAGTTTCATATAATATCCATATAAAGAATAAATAATCAAGGTAGAAATAGGATTCAATTTTATATCATTATTAAATATTTGGTTGATCTCACAATTATATAGAGAGTATGCATTAAGGTTATATTTTGAAAAACCATCATAGTACATACTGATATACACATAGGGTAAACCTCATCAGATTACAAAATACCTTTACCCAAAAAATTGGATTGATATAACAGAATCACTAACCCATGTATTATAATAGAAATACCCATCCTCCTGAACAATTACCAAGAACCACACTATTACGATATCAAAGGATTCTCTAAAAAAATCATACATGGGGAAAATAACTCTTCCATTTTGAAGTCAATTATCTTTTTAAATAAATGTGAACGAAAATAGTTTTATAAAAAATAAACTTATATAATTGAAAAGTATTAATCAAAACATTAGAGTTTAATGGTGGTGTGAAAATAAACTTATTCTATAAAAAATAAAATAACATACGTTTAAAATTTCGTAAAAGGTGATGAAAGATAAATTTTAAAAGATTATTTTTATAATAAAAGAACATTCATAATACATTAAAATTATATTGGCATTAAAATATGTTTTTTTGATTTGTAAAATTTATTTAAAACCCATTTATTTTCATATAAATGAACTCAAAATGTTTTCTAAAAACATTGAAATAAAAGAGATATTTTTAGAAAATAAATCATTAAAACTGTTAAATATATATATATATATTAGTTAATGACTGAATATAGTTGAGGATTAATTAGCATGTACATTCAACATCTTCCAAAATAAAAAAATACTATTTACATTAAAATTTAATTAAATTCCTATTTATGATTATTAATAAATTTTTGTCAATTTTTTATAAGATATATAATGTTTATAAATCATTTATGTTCACTTTAGTTATTTTAATGTAAAGTTAATCATAATTCTATAATGATTTTTGTTTGTCAATATTGTCAAAGAGATCATGATTATATCATCTATATAATAACATTCATAACATTATAATAATTTTTATCATTAATTATAGTATTAAATCCAACAAAGATGTATGGTCATGAAAAATGAAAATGGTTGGACATACATACGTATGAGAACCATTTAAATTTGTAAATGATCATTCTGAAAATTAGGTAAATATAGTTTTATATTTATAAAATTATAATAATATCATATATATCATATTATTTAATTAATTACAATAATATAAATCATTAATGTGATATGGGGGTGAAAAAAATTACAACGCATTGTGGAGGTGATAATTCAGACATACGCATGAAGGACATTTTTTTTTTTTATTAAAATAAATTTTTAGAAGGAAACAAATATATTATATTTTATTAATTAGAATTATATAATTAATATAATATCTATACATTAATTCAATAATTATAATAATCATGATAGATGGTGATGGAAAATTAATCAAATTAATTCGTGGGGTAGTAGTCTATCGTAGAAAAGAATGATGAATTATATTACCATTTGTTGGGAGTGTAGATTAATATAGGTCATACCACTAACATAATAACATCTGAATATATTTGTGATACTTTAATATTTATTTTTTCATAGATGATGTTGATTTAAGGGTGGTGAAAGAAGAAAAAAACAGAAAATGTTGATTAAAAAATAAGGGGAGGTATTCTTGGAAATATTTTTTCTAGAAAATTGAAAATAATTTTTTTTGGATTGAATAAATTAAAATAATATGTATTATTTTATGTGGGAGTGGAGGAGAAGTCTAGGAATTTGTGAAATATTTATTTTTTTATAAATTATATTTCCTTTAAAAATGTGTCAATAGTGAATTATATATAATATAATATTCAGATATTTCAAAATCCATGAATAAAATAATTTTTGGATAGGTTTAGATCAAAATAAAACCCATATAATTTATTTTTACCCCTTAATTATCAAATTTAACTCTTGCTATGAAAACAATGATTTTTACTCTTTGACGGTCATCATTTTTTCTATAAAATTCTCAAAATGTATAATCGTATCATGGGTGATATTTTAAATTATATCATATAATGTTATAAGAATTTAGATTTCTTTATTATATATATTTATTAAAAAGTTATTTCATTTCAAATATATTTAATGTGAATTTTGACACAATTCATTAAGGTGACTTTTAAAAATATATGTAAAATAACCAATCATTGAAATAAAATACTTTAATACATCCCTTTAATGTAAAATAAATCAATAAAATTTGTTTATTACTTTAATAATCTCAAATTATATTTATATTAATATTTTTAATAACAATTAATTAATTTTGAATTAATTAAAAAATTATAACATCTGAGTTGTGAATGAATATATGGTAATAATATATTCTCTAGAAAAAAACCATGACGAATTTAAATTTATTATATTTCAAAATAATATATATAGTAAAGAAAATATTCTTGATTAAATATATCAAAAAGATTATACTAATTAATTTTAAAGGGTCTCTCATGTTAGAAATTTTGTTAAATATAATATGTTAATGGTCATAATTTAATTCAATCGACCATAAGTGGTCATATAATATAAAATTTAAGTCATAAAATTAATATTAATCATCCAATAAATTTGGCTCATGTTATTGGTCCATTTTCTATGCCACATCATTTTATTCGTACTCTTAATTACCCGATATACCATTTACCTTAGTAAAAAGTATTACTAATGTTACTATTTTTATTATCCCTAAACAATATTTGAATATTTAATATATTTTCAAAACCCTATTAAATATATAGATAAAAATATTAATAATTTAGAACAAAAAATAGTTAATGTGTTATTTCAAATTAATTTAGACAAGTTAAACGAAAAGGTTTTTTCTCAAAAATTCTATTTGTGCATAAAATGTTCTTATAATAAATTTAAATATAAAAAACATTTCAAAAAAATTAATGGGATTATTTTTTATAAAAAAATAATAGTTAGATTATAAAACTTCCCTTATAATTAATTTTAATTCATAAATACTTGAAATTTAAATAATATATTTAATAAGACTTTTTATTTTTTACATTTCATTTAACTATCAAACATTTCATATGATTCTCAAAACTTCACCACATAAAAATTTTGATATTATGATTAAAAAAATTATATTTATTTCATTATATGAAATTTCTAAATTTTCATGAAATTATTTATATAGTTCTCACATAAATAAAATATAATCATTCTTGAGAAAGTGTATTTGATAAATAAAATGATTTTACTAAAATTAAGTTCACATTTTTATTAAAAAAATATTATATATATTATTAATGTGTTGGAGGATAGAATATTTCATTATTAAAAAATCATTATGTATTCCATAAACTTTTATGGATTGGTTATATGTGTCACAAAATAAAAATATTTAGTTGTTTGTTTAATCATAGTGTTGTGTATCTTGTACAACATCGAAAAATATTTCATTTCTGAAAAATAGGATGTTACACAAAAGGATAAACTATAAAATTCAATTCACTGATTAGCCATCCCAAATCACAAATTTCGTTGTAAAATTTGGGTTCTTCTATACTGATAGTAATAGTTAATATAAAATGACTATGGAATTAGCAGAGAATTTTTTGTACACTAAGGGGAAAACATATCTATCTTGATTTACCATTTTCATTTCATGAAATAACCTATTCCCAATAAAAATTTATTTGATAAATTTAACAAATATTTTTTATTTATTGAATAGGTTCTGGTAAACTAATATCGATTTCTTACATTTTTAATTTCTCTAGAATATCTTTTTGAATTATTATTTCACATCTTTTCATATATTGTTTTTAAGTAGATGGGAAGAGAGTTTTTGCATAATATTGGTATTATATAATTTATTTTGTCACGTTATTTATTTTTTAGGTTGTATACATAGGTACATACTTATGAGGTTCATTTTAATGAATGATTCACTAGGTTCAGTAGGATTTCTACTTGATGCATCCTTATGAGATTAAGGTGTTCTACTATTTATTTTCTCCATTCCACTCAATGAAATGTAAAAATCATATCCCATGTTTTTATGAAAATTCCATGAATGAACCTTAAAGAAAACATTATTTGTCAAATATGTTTTTATATAAAATATTAAGATATGATATCATATATTATTATTTAGTACTAATCCATGATTTCTATTTGTTTTTTAATTAATTGTGTTAGAATTTTGAATTTAAAAAACTAGTCTACTAGTAATGTTATTTATTTTTTTCATTTTTATAAAACATTCAGTGATTATAATTTCTTCCTTGAAATGAATACATCTCGGAATTTTTTCGAAAACTATTTTATAATTTTTTCCCCTTTCGGACTATTAGTTTAAAGATTCATTAGAATATTGGAATAGAAAATTATTCCTTTATTTCATTATAATTATTATTTTAATTAAATATTTTATGAGTAATAAAAAATGTGTTACCTAATCAATAGGGAATCTGTTCATGTAGTCCTCTATTATGTGACATAACTGGAAGCCATAAGAGGCTTAAAAATGTGTCACCACTAGAAATGTTTTTGATGATAATCTTATCAAATGGGATATTAGATCATCAAATTTAGTTTCTACATAATTTTCTTTATAAATATACAACATATTTAACCCCCTATTTGTGATCCTTTTATAGTATTACCGGGAAAATTAAAAAATTCTCTCTTTCAGTTATATGGCATCAAAATGTGATGTTTCTATATGTTCTATTCCATAAGATGAAACCTATAGTATTGGGTCAGTTTCGTTCATTCAAGTAAAGATAAATAATATGAATTTTTATCTTCATATGTTTTATACTTCCTTGATGTTGTGAGTTGCATATATATTCCCCCAAACATGTAGAGAGTTTATTTTCACACATTAATTCTATGAGAATTTCCAATCATAAGATAAGTACTCCTTGATGTTGTGAAATATTTTTGGATGGAATATTTATGTATTTTTTCAAAGGTGCATATATATCATGATTAAATTTTATATAACACTTCATTGTAAAGTCCTAGAAGGGGAGAGGGAAAGAATATTTAGCAGACATGATCTTATGATTCTCCTATTCGATTGAAATATTATTAGACATTATAAAACTATTATAAATTTTACAATGTATACTCTACATCCAATCTAAGTATCTATGGAATGATTTCAGTCATTAAATTCCTAAAATTAGTTTCATATTGGGTATTCATTAGTATTTTATAATTATATATGTTAGAAATCAGTGCATAGAATTTCTCTAATTGTTTTTTCTATTGAGACAAGAATTTTATAATATTTTCACAACATATAATATATATATATATATATTGGAAAATATAATTGGAATAGTGAGTATATTTATAGGACTATAAAAAAAATTTATATATATTGAGTGGTAAAATTTAGGATTTACTCAACATTTATATGTGGTTGAATCAGTTTCAGCATAATTTTTGTCCATTTATCAAATTTTTCCTTTTACGTCATTGACATGAATGGATCAGAACTCTCTGATAATCTTTTACATATCATATGAATTTATATGAGTTAAATTATAAATGATAAATGATATTATTGAATGGTTCATTACCAAGTAATACTATATAGTCCTTGTCATATGTGGTGATGACCACTACAAATATTCTTTATTATAATATCGATTCCATGATAAATGGTTTGTCTATAACACCACTCTATCTCAGTATGATCCCCTATACATTATGATGTAGACATACAAAAACATGTATCCCTAAAATTTTGGTAACATTTTCCAATATTCTACACCTTTATTAGTTCATTGTACTATATTTTTAGATAGATTACAACATATTTAGTATATTTATAACATCTTGAATGTCAACCCACAATTAGAACAAATAGTGGGTGTTTTAATACTACTATGTACTACCTTCGACTTGTTTCTTCTTCAACGAACATATTCATCACATTCCCATACAAAATAAGTAAATAATATCCATTCTTAATTATTTATCTAGAAAATGTCTTCATAATTCTTCCTTATGATGTCATAATTATTTTTTAGTTCTCTTTTTTTCAGTTTCATGAAACATTATTTCTTCCATAAAACCAAATGATATATTATCATTCTTTTTATTTTATGACAACAATTTTCTTCTGATAATGTCTAATTGATGATTATTGTATAATTATTTCCAAATAGTGTAATTAAATTGACCATTAATCATCTTATTACATCTTCTATTGATTAACACATTATAAAGAAACTAAATCCTATATCAAGAAAAGCCTTCTTCTCAATTTACCTACAAACATGTTAATGTTTTATAGTCTGTTTGATGTAATTTTTTTGGGTGGAATATTTTCAAATTAATTATTTCATTAATAATATGTGGTTTTTTTAATCTAGTTATTTAGTTTTATTTTTTATATCAATATTTATAAGATTCATTTTTTTCCTTGATTATTATTATAATTACAAATAATTTTTTTGATGGACCATTCATATAGAGAAACTTCTATAGGAAATTAGATCATTATAATGGGAATTGTATTCTATGATATTTTTGTTCTTTCTAAAACCATTTAATGTATTTTGAAATAAAGAGTAAAACTGAGAACCCAAATATATTTACCATATTTATGAAAACATTAATTTTAAAACTCTTTGTCAATATAATTACATGTGGATGATATTCAAAATAGCTAGATAATTGAAAAACAATCTCCTAAATTCAAGAACAATATTCTTTAAGTAACATATCTATAACATTTTATTAATCATGTTTCAACCTCAAATGTTATTTCGTATATTAAATTATTAGAATAAAATATTATCATTTATATAATTATGGAAACATCAAAAATAAAATAAAAAATTGATACATTATACCGCTGATTTTTCTCACCTAATACATTACAGATATATTCCATCCAAAGATTCTACATTCAAATTTTAAAATACAAGCATCTGAAGAAAATCTCAAAATTTGTTAAAAATATATTCCAATGAATTATGACATGGATTGTAATACACTTTACATCACCTTTATTCAAAATCATATATCTAATGACCATAATACCAAAAATTCTATTTGGTCGTATTATAAGAAATTCAACCACACAAAATTGTAAATATATGTTCGATTCTCATTGTGAAAAATATCATATGACAAATAATGTCTGATGACCTTATATTAATTTTTACACAGTCTGAATAGTATTTTTTTCTATATGTATTTTTTTTAATTTTGATATCATCTAATTTTTACATTATCTAGTTATATTCTTTAGAAACATCATTTTTTTACTTCAAAAAAATTAATTTTCCTTGACACAAATAGTCCAAATAAATATTATTTTACCTTTTTGACATACTCTGAGTATTATTTCACATTGCTTCAATAATTTACAAATAGAATCTCATCTCATCCAAAAATATTTCTGTTAAATTCTTAATTAGGAACATGTAAAAATAAGAATAGATTAAACATTTTATACATGAAATTATCCCCACCGATCATTACAAAATTCATGGATTTGGATTTCACTGAAACAAATGATATTGTTATCTTTTATAAAATAAAATAATAAAATGTATTACATTCATTCATTAATTAACTAAAACCTCATAAAAAATTAAATTTTTTAAATTTTTTTGACCTCTTATGTTTTTATCTCAAAATTTTTCCATGTCCAGATGGTTTACATTGTATATATATTAACCTAATAATAAATCATATATCTAAAATATTTAGTTACTTGAGATCAGAAACAATATAATATTTTCATTATAAAAACATTTCCAAAATTTTCACATTGTATATATATTAACCTAATAATAAATCATATATCTAAAATATTTAGTTACTTGAGATCAGAAACAATGTAATATTTTCATTATAAAAACATTTCCAAAATTTTCATTAATATTCCCTTTTATCATACCTAATTGAACACTAATATCATTACATTTTATATAAATTGAAACAATTTTATTGAATAACAATCCTAAGGAATTTTTATATTTTATCAGTGGATAATACATCAATTAGAATCTACTATTTTTTTCTAATAGTTTTTTATGGGACCATAAATAAAATAAATCAATCATTTTCAATCTATTAGCATTAAAAATAAGTCTTTTTTATTAGAAATTCCTATCTAATGAAATATTCACCAGTGTATATCTTATGGAAACTCTGTCTCATGGGATTATGTGAAAATCTGTATTTGGAGGAGCCATAGATTTTTGATTTCCCGTTCTATATTAAAAATTCCATAATAATATGTTTTCACATAAGGTAATGTAAATTAATTTCATTTTCACCACATTCTATGTCCTCTAACCTTATTATTTAAATTTTTTTAATGAAACACGATATGGAAATTTTTCTAATTATTATTCCCAAAAAAAGAAATTCATTTTATTCAAATTGGTTACATTTACATTTTCATGAACACCATAAGGTAACATAAAAAATATTTTAATGTTGTTCATACCTAATATTATTTAAAAAAATAGTAACATTATTTTTTATCAAGAAAAAAATATAAAAACAATTGTTAATTAAAACCTCAATGTCATTAAAATAACCACTCTTAGAAAAAAATACATTTGAAACTACCTTAAATCATTTTTCAAGAAACAATATAATTATTATCTGGGCTCGGTACTTCAACCAAAACTCTTTATAGTCATATCTTCTTTATAATGTTTCAAATATATTGAAACCAGCTCAATAATTCAATTTCACTTAAAATCACGCTTATATAATAACATAAATTTATATGAATTAAGATATCATAATGTTTTTTATATTTCATGATGAACCCATCTAGGTTATGCTCTCAATCAAGTACCCAAATCAACCCTTCACATACTCAAAAGTTGTTCCTAATCCACAAAATCTGGTGATTAGAACCCGTGCATCATTAGAAAATAGAGGAAATGATTTCATGCAACCATAATTAGGAAATGTGACATATATATACATTAATGGAATAATAGAGGAAGAGAAAAATGAAATATACATCATATTAAAAAAATGAATAATCGAAATCTATACAAATAAAAAGTAGCTAATGAATAACCAATATACAAGTCCAACAATAAATGAAAATATATTCTGAAAACAGATACCCCTTATTATATCAACGGAAACCAAATTGGTCTACGCTTCTCAAGTCCATTCCTTTACTGAAATCTGGTGATTGAGGTGTTCTGGGAGATCGTGGTGACTTATTACCAACACGTTTCCTTGTTTTCAAGTTCTATGAACATTGTTTACTGTTTTGTAAAAAAACATTAGGGGAGTCATCTTCAACTGTTGGTGGGTAATCTATAGATGAGTCATTTATTGGTGAGAAATCTTCAACTATTGGTGAGTCATAATTCGGAGAGTCATATTAATCTGTCAGTGTCGATGAGTCAACTTCATCTATCTGTGTCGGGGAGTCAACTTCAACTATCAATGTCAGTGTTTCATCTTTATTTTTTGGCATCGGTGAGTCATCTTCATCTATCTATGAGTCATCTTCATCAATAAGTGTTCATAATTCATTTTCATCTATCAGTTTCGGTTATTCATCTTCATTTATTGGTGTTGGAGAGTAATCTTCATATGTTGGTGTCACGGAGTCGTCATCATATGTTTGTGTTGGTGAGTCATCTTCTTCTTTCAGTGATTCATCTTAATCTATTGGTGTCGATGAGTGATCTTTATGTGTTGATTGGTTCTATATTGTTTCTAGATCAACCCGTGAACAATGTTTCTAGCTTCCTACAGTTTCACTAGTTTGATGTTTTCTTTGAGGTAAAACAATTTTACAAAGGTTTTAAGGTATTTAAGGGTGATTCAAATACCATAACTCCAATTATAATATTACTAAGTGTATAGATTCCTTTACTCATTTTAACTGTGTAGTCTTGATGAGATCCTCCTCTAATGGAAAATCTAAAATGTGTTTAAAATGATGCTTCATTTAGATTTTCAAAAGGTCAAGATACATTACTCCTTATTCTTCCATATTTTTTGTTATTGGTATGAGGCACCCAAAACCTTTTTCCCATTGAAATGTGTCAGTTTGGTGTGGACCATGGATAGGGTTTTCCCTAGATTTCTAACTACTGCAAGTGCACCACATGTTTTGGTGAAAGCAGCAACTGTCAATCCATATTTGTTAGTAGGTATGTTCTATATTTTTTCTTGCAGGTTCTTTGATATTTTTCCTATCATTTGTCTGTTCTATATTTTTCCATGTTTTATATATCTTTCTAATCTAAATTTCATGGGTTTGGGTTGGTGCAGTTTGGTCATGGAATCCTGGTGTGGATTTAGTCGTCATGGGAGAGTTGTTCGGGATCCATTTTGTTGGCCAATTCTCATGGAAAGAACATTAGAAACCTTTTTATATAGGGGATTCATGGCTTCAATATTGTTTTTATATGTAGTCTTATAGTTTGTATGATTTATCCACTCAACCACAACGAAATTGACATAATAATTATTGAACCTGAGTTATGATTTGGTATCCATCGTATGTTGTTGCATTATACTATGATTACAGTTTGCCTCGTGATTTTTTAGATAGTACTATTTCCATTCCTTTCCTTTTTTGTATGTCATTCATGGTAGAAATTGCAAATTAATGTAAATATAGGATTAATTATAAATAAATTGGATAAAGATAAAGATGTATGTAAATGAACCTTGTTGTTCTACTTTGATTATAATCAAATTGATGGAATTATACTTGTTTAAATACATCAGTTAATTCAATATGAAATAATAAATAGATTATAAAATATTGATAATCCCGTTGATGGGTTATGAGATACCATATTTCTTATAAAGTCCAAGAGCCTTATACTACGGAGGTATGAGGGAACATTGTGGGTGAAGGTAGAATTCCTTGATTAGGTCCAAGATCCCAGTTTCTATATTGTTTGTTTCCTACCGCTTGTGGTGTGGTGTGAGACTGTGAGGGTTGAGCCTAGAAGGCTATTGTGGTATTTGGGGGTAAGAAGGCCTAGTGTTTCTGTTTGTTACAGTTGATGCCTACTGTAGTGAGATGCATCAGTTTATGCACGCGGGTGTTGAGGAGGACATCGAAGATGATGAAACCATTTAGATGTGAATGTTAGATTCTTGTTGAATCCTATTTTTTGTTTTCTATTTATTTTTTCCCCCACTTCTTGAGGTATATGGTATTTCTTTACCCTCCTTCAAAAAGAGGCGAAGACTCATGGGGTATTCCTCATTCTTTCTGTGTTTATATTATCTAGGAATTATGATTGTATTCTCTTAATATGGGTGGAAAAGATTCGATGGGTAGTTCATATACTCACCAAGTTTATCCTCTTGTGTTTAGAATCCTAGAATGTTTTCTTATAATTCATGGAATTAATGAAAATTGGTAATTATGTTAATAAATGATTGAATAAATGACATTAACTAATGGGGTTGGAGGTTTTTTGTATGAAATGACGAGGTTTACATTTAAAAGAACTGTGGACATGGTTTGGTTATGCCGGATGGGAATGAAACATTTTAGTTATGCTAATGGAATGTATTGTGGAAATTATAATGTTTAATTAATGGTTAAAAAATAAATAAATAATAGTTATTCTGGTGAAAGGGATAAGATGATATAATATATCTATTTAAATGGTTGTGTGTTTATACGATACATAGTTATAGTAGTGGATGCCAGGATTCCGAGAGATGTTTGTTGCAGATTAATATAAAACTAGGTTATGCCCATATTGTGGTTGTGATCTAAAGTATATTCTGTATTTTTTTTTGTTTTTATATGCTACTCCACACTATCGGTTATGGAAATAGACACCTTGGGGATTCTAAGCCATGGGGCGTGGTTTCTGATACTTTCTGATGGGAGGATAGATGGATGACTACCCCTTTGGCCCCGCTCTCTTCTATTGGTAGTTACTTCTGCTGGTAGGAATGACAGTTAGATTTCCCCATAAGTGTAGAGGTATGTAATGGATTGTGGTTATTCACACAAATATATTTTGGATATAGTTTCCTATGGACTACTATAGGTGTAACATGTATAGACTACAATTTCTTGAAGATCCTTTCTCATTGTATGGGATTTAATTTCTCATGGTATAATACCTTATGTATGATACACGTTATGAAAGATATGGGGCCCCCCAGAAACTATATGGTTACCTTTTTTATGTGGTCTTGGTGGTCGTTTTTCACAAGTTGAATGTTGTGGTTCGTTGCCTATGTGTCTTCTAGCAAGCCTTTTGGAGAGAGATTCATAGGACAACCGATGTTGGGGAAAAGCAAAAAACTAGTGGGGAAGTTGTAGCAGGGGTACACTTCATATTAAATATCATGTTATATAATCTTCTTTGTGATACATAGTTAGAGTATCTATTTTGTGGTTATGAAAATATTATACCTATTTAGGTGATGAGTAAGTTTAATTTATTGTTCACTATGTTTCAACAAGATTTAATTCTTTTGAAAGAGAGGTTATTGGGTGGATCCCCCTGAGTATACTGTTACAATCACCCTATGTATATATAAACTATTTTTAGGTCACATGAAGTTGGTGGTAGATAATTTTGGTTTCTACTAGCTTGGGGTTGCAGGAGCTGTTTGGGCTTTGTGGTCACATCCATTTTACTTTATTTTGGTACTTCTAGTTTTCCCCTTTCAGATGTATTAGTTCATTCATTACATAACATATGTTTACATGGGATTTCATTTATATTGTAATTGGAGCAGTAGTCGGTTGGTGTTTTTCTTATCTCTCTCTTTCGCATGCGTTATCTTGTAGTGTAATGCCTCCCATTTGATGTTCCCAGTTAGGAGCCAAGTATCACTGAAAGGGGGAGGGGGTGAATCAGTGATATCTTTTTCTTTTTATGTTTCCTTCTTTTTGAAACATCCTTCATATCATGATAAAGAGTTTCTTCCCTGCTAAAGACTCACAACCACAGGAAAACAATATTTTCAAGGTTCGCTACTCACCAAGAGTAGCTACATCTTTGGTATGGTTCCGAAATAATCCATTACGACACAATCCCATAGAAAAAAATATTTTAATGTGGAATACAATGAGTAGGATATACCCATAAACATGTGTTTCACTTGGAAAACCATCTTCTAGCGGGTGTGCACCCTCTTAGCATAAATAGGGAATTACAGTATTTCATTGCTTCTTTATAATTGAACATATGTATTCTCTGAAGAACAAATCATCACCTTCTTACCCAATAGCTTGTATGAACTATCTTACGCACAACTGAATACGTACGAAGACCCCATATATTTCAAGAACCCTTTTAGGTATCTTGCGTACATATTTTATGCCACACATGCACAAATGGTCTTTTTTCATGAAACACCTCTTGTGCACAACTTCAATCTTGCGCGCAACTTCTCCTCCTTGAAAGCAACTCTAATTCTTTCGTGCAATCTATTTTTCATAATATTTTACACATGTCAGAGATCGATATTTCAGTAAGTGTCAAGAATACTTAGTGTGAGGGGTTCACCTCCTATTTATAGACCTTATTGACATGTGAATGTTGAAACCCCATTGTGTCATGCAATATCCTGACATGTTGCACAAAACCCTATTTGACATTGCCTTGGGTGCAGAAGTCACATGTCTTGAAAAACCACATTTGATGCCGCCTTGGGTGTGTAATTCATGCACCGTGCAAAACCAAAATTGACATCACCTTGGGCACATAATAATCTTCTGTTCTGACCTCATCTCTTTTGCACTTCTTAGAATCTTTCGCGCACTTCATACCTTGACCATTTTTCGAAGTTTGGATCTCAAATCAGGCCTCACATGCAAAACCCTATTTTACATCTCCTTTGGAACACAAGTATCTTTCATGCCAGCCTATTCATTCGTGCACATATTGAATCTGTCGCACGCTTCCTTCATTTTCCATTTTTCGATGTTTGGACATTGAATTAGGCATTGTGTGCAACATTCCAATCTACCTTCAATATTGCGCGCAAAAACCAATCTTGCGTGAAAAAACCCAATCTTTCACACATGCCTCTCATTTTCCAAATTCTAATGATCGTATCAAGGAACACCACTAGAACTCAACATTAGGATCCATCTTCAATCTTTCTTGCAACATCCTTTTCCAAAAAACATTTCTTCAATTCCTGATATTCAGGCCCGAAAATTTGGCAAACAGTGGAAAATGGCACAACCTTAGAACATTATTTTGTTCCACCCGCATAACGTCTATTCCTTTGTCATGTTCACTATTCACTACATCCCATAACCATTATTCATATTTCATAGCTAAATCCACTATCGTGATATGTATCCTTTGATCAAACAGCTTTAGCATTGTCTGGTTTTCAATGGGAGGTACTCAAACTTCCCTTTCTTCCAACAACATCATTCCTTCTAATCATAACTATATATGACTGGAATCATCATTTCTCCCACATTCCTTCATAAGGATTTCATCACAAGTTCTCCTAGCATATGAAATTTTGGAAATACAAATCATCAAAGCATCATCTGGTTAAATTTCCTTTACAAAGTGAATTGATTTATCCTCCATGACAACAAAAGACAACACTCTATAATAGAAAACACTTCTTACATCCTTCTCCATCCAACTAGTTCCCAACACCATTTCTGTGTTTTTTATTCCCTCGGTGTTATCCTCTAAACTATGGCCTATCGGAGACAGGACATGAGGGTCACTATCTCCATTCCCACATGGCCAGCTAAGGAGGGGTAGAATTTGTGGGGATGAGGTGGTGAAAGAGTAGTATCATCGATATAGTTGAGGGATATCATTGAGTTTGGAGATAGGAATAGCTGAGGTTTCATTGGTTGGTAGGGAAAATATGTCAATCATATTTAGTAAGTTCTATAAACATTGGATACTATATGATACATAGGTATTTAGGGCCCCATTTTATTTGATGTGTGGACTATTATGTTTACAGTGTCTACTAATCAACGTGATACTGGTTTCATGGTAGAAACCTTGGAAATTATCACACATCATTATTCATTTCAACTATGTTTTACTATGTAGAACATGAGATAGGTTAAACTATGATGAATAAAATATAACAATTAATTAATATTGAGTGTTTTGTATTCCATGTATAAAAGATCTTACTATTTTTTATTTTATAGTTATGGATTCGGTTTGACATCCTCATTAGGTTCATAGAGATGATGTTATTTAGGAAATTCTAGCTGATCGTTGTGGGGTATAGGTTGAAGAGGAGGACACATGGAGGAGGAAACACATGGAGATTCAGTTCCAAAGACTGCAGATGTATGAGGGCACCATTTTCGATGTGGTCATAGAAGACTGGTTGGATGAGGTTGAGATTTCATTATGTCAATCCGTTAATTGATGGAGAATTGGGTGTCATTGGTTGTTATTATGCTATGTTTAATAGTGAAGAAGTGTTGTTTCTTATTCCTCATGGATCCCGAGGAGTCAAAAGTATCATGGTAGGAGTTCCAAGACATGTTCAGAGTTGAGTTTCTTTATTCGACCACGAAGGCAGCCAATTTATAGGAGATACATACCCTTTGATAGGGGGATATCAAGTATGCGAGATTTTGGAATAAATCTCATTAACCTTTTTGGATACTCTTCAGACATATTTCCTGATGAGGAGGCCATGCTTATGCACTTTGAGGAGCATTTTCATTATGTGATCTAGTGCCAGGTTTCCACATTTATAATGAAGACATATTTTGAGTTGTTAATGAGGGAAGTGGTCAATAGATAATGTTATCTAGAACTAGTCCATCATAATAAGGGAGTCATAAGGATTCCTTACATAGTTGAGTTGTGGTCCGGGTTCCCAATTTTTTGGGAAGAGGGATTCCATTCGGCAGGGGGTATGTCCCATACAATAGAATCTCGTTTCTTAGGGGGTAATCGGCTCTACAAGATTTGATAGGGGATCAAGAAAATATACTTCTTGTATAATATAAGGCAATAAGTAGAAACAATTCCCATCCATTCACATTGGTCAGCTTGCGCCAAGTGTTCCACATCACGTTCTTCCATTGAGTCATTTTATGTCGGGGTAGTAGAAACATGTCACACCTTCTATTGATTAGAAGAGAGTTGATGGGGAAGGTATAGGACAACACTGGGATGCTTCTTGTCCATGTATAGAAGATCTTGGCTATGGTGGTGGTCCTCAGTTGGGTTAGAGAGGTCATGGAGCAGGTTGTGGTCATTTTAATGCTTTACCATTTCTAGCACCAGGCGAGACATGCATTGTTTGAGGTTCCATTTTCATCGTTTCTACATGGATGTATTCCTTGTTTGATTTATAAAATTACAAACATCTTCATATATCCTACCATTTTCCATGCTTTGGGACGTTTGGTAGAGAGATATCCAGTGCACATTGCGTTCACTACCCCAATTGAAGGTCGAGCTGATTTTTTTGAAGTATATTGAGACAGTGAACAAGTAATGTGGAAGTACCGCTCTTAGGGATATTTCCAATGTTTATGGACACAATCATATGATGTCATCCTTGGCATGAATTGGTTTTATTTGGTGCATTCTATCATGGATTTCTTCTAGTCTTAGGTGGTGTTCTTTGATGCTGATGAAAAGATAGTGATGTTTTTTGGCTTGAGAAACCCATGGATGGGTTAGAGTCACATTCCATAATTGACATCCCGGATGGATAAGATGATGATAAGTTCATCTTCGGTTTCACAATTGGCATTTTACAGGGTCATGTAAGAGTACCCAAATATCTTTCTAGAATAGGTTGTAGCGTTACCCCCTCGATGAGAGATCATGTTCAGTATCGAGATATAGTCAGGAGAATATCTTATATTTATTTCTCAATTTACGATATCCCATTATGAGTGGTGGGAGATTTTTATATAACCTGATGGTCTGTAATATAGTTTTTGTTTAATTCCGTGTGTTTCACCATGGGGCGCAATTGTTTTGTTTATGAATAAGGATAGCATCTGTTTTCTACTGTGTACTGATTATTGTCACTTGAATAAATTGAAAGCGAATAATCACTATTCTCTTCCACAGATTGATGATTTATTCGATCAACTGAAGGGTTAAAGCTGTTTATCAAAGATTATATTTTGTTCAGGATAGTAGTAGATACATATGAAGGATGAGGATATCTAGAAGACTGTTTTTTGTTGTTTTCATAGTCATTGCGAGTTCATTGTGATGCCTTTCGGTGTGAATAATTCTCTAATAGTGTTCATGGGGTTGATGAATGTTGTGTTTTGTGAGTTACCAAAAATCATTATGGTGGTCTTCATTAATGAAATCCTTGTGTAATATGCATCTATGGAACATAATTCCGAGCATCTGTATGTTGTTTTGGGAGTTATTCATTGAAAACATCATTTTGGGAATTTTTCATAGTGTGATTTTTGTGCCTGAGAATTCCATTTCATGGGCCTAGTTGTATCCCAGTAGAGAGTATATGTGGATCCATCAAACATAAAAGCAGTTGTGTCTTGGGAATTGAAAATTAATGTAATAGAGCTGATATTTTTCCTTAGTCTTACAGGATATTAAAAGAGGTTCATAGATAACTTCTCTCTGTTTGTGACTCCTCTGATAGTGTTAAACCAGAAGGATCAAGCATTCACATGGACCGATTAGTGTTCGGAAGCTTTTGATTATCTAACGGAGAATTTGGTCACTACTTTAATTAATTATGTGGCAGAAAAAGGATTTATGTTCAATGTTTTCTGTGATGCATTAGATTTCCGGTTGGGATATGTTTTCATACAGTAGATATTAGTAATTTCATATGGGTGTCACAAGTTTCATCCCCCAAAAAATAACTATTCCACCCATGATATAGTTTTTGAAGTAGTCGTGTTTTCCAAGAAGTTGTGCAGACATTACCTAATAGTAGATCTCTTTGTGATCTTCACTGATCAAAAAATCTTGAGGTATGTTTTCTTCCCGCATGACTTGAAATTGTGATTTCATTGGTGGATGGAGTTCTTAGAAGATTCTGACTTTGAGATATCTTATATACCTGGTAAGGGGGATGTATTTTCAGATTCATTGAGTCAGAAGTCGTGTAGTGATGCAGTGTGTGAATCATGTTATTCCAAGATAGTAATAGAAGAACAGTCAGCATTACATATTGATATGGGATAAGTTTGAGGTAGAGGTTTCCTTCTTCAGATGAAGGTGTACTCATCTATGGTGATGGAGGTGGAAGATTCCCAGTTGGGGGATCATGAGGTGGGGGCCTAGAGAGATCAAGTTCTTTTTTCGTGTCGCTTGATGGATGGTATGAGGATGAAAAACATAGGGAGTCATTTTAGGGAAGTATTTTCATTACATTGCCAATGCATGAGATGATTCACATAGAGTCCCATAGTCATCCCTTAGCAGTAAATCCTAGTGTGACAAAGATATAACAAACATTGAGGAGCCATGTTTTGTGGTAGGAACTAAATCATGTAGTTTCTTTGTTCGTGTCTCCATGTTTGGTCTGATACATTCTAGAGGTCGAACACCTTGTTCCTAGTGGGTTGCTCGAGCTTTTAGATGTTCATCAAATGAAGTGGGATGAAATCTTGATGGAAAATGTAACCGGTTTACCTCAATATGTGGGATGGTATGATGCAGTATGGGTATTTGTGGGTCGTTTTACGAAATCAACCCGCTTCGTATAGTTCAAGGAGCAGAGCTTAGTGGAGGTTTTGTCGAGGTAGTATCCAGAGTAAGTGGTGAGACTCCACGGAGTCCCGATTACAATAAATTTAGATAGAGATCATTTATGAACCTACATGTTTTCGAGAGGTCTCTAGAATGATTTATGTTCTCAACTATGTCATTCCACGTATTTTTATACATAGATGGATGGTCCGATAGAGCAGACGATCAGGACACTTGAAGACATGTTGCTCTATTATGTCCTTGTTTCTGGAGTTTCATGGATGGAGAAATTACACTTATTAGAGATCTCATACAATAATTATTTACAATGCACTATAAATATGGTTTCATTTGAAGCCTTTTAGGGAAAACATTTACATTCCCCATTGTGTTTGATTTGGCTTGGATAGTCAGCAATTCATGGGCTAGAACAGGTACAAAACATGAAAGAGATGGTTCATGTGATTCATGGGGGGATGATAGAAATGCATGATTATCAGAAATACTATGATGATCATAGGCGGAGACCTTTTTAATTTTACATTGGGGATCATGTGTTTCTTAAGGTTACTCCCCATCATGGGCAGTGAAGGTTTGGTTATGGGGGTAAGCATTCTAACTAGTTTGTTAGGACATTCAATGTGTTGGATCGTGTGATGGACTTATTGTATTGGGTATCACATCCCCCGTAGATGAGCCAGATACATGATGTTTTTCCATGTTAAATCTCTTTCGTTATCCTCATGAAAACACTCAAAACATAGATTGGGAAAATATCGATGTTGACCATGATGAAACCTTCGATGAGTGGCCTGTAGAGATCCAGGACTGTAGGGAGAAAGTTTTTCACATGCATGTTGTCCCCTTGGTTCGTGTCTTGTGGAGGCATTGTGGCATGAGGATGGTACATGGGAATGTGAGTCGTATATACATTTTTAATATCACGAGATATTTTATGTTTAGGTCTTTTCTTATAATTGTTTTCACCTTAGGGTTGTAAACCTTTTCTATTTACAAGATACCTTCAATTTTTCTTTTTTTAGCATGATACATTTTGAAATGTATCTCCCCCGAGAGAGTCATTATGATATTTTAGTAGTTTTCACATGGTTTATTATAGTTATTTTTATGATGTGGTTGAACTCCATTGGTGGAGAGATCCTTGAGAGGTATCTAGAAGGTGGGTTTCTCAGACCCTTTTTATGTTTCCACTCATGATTGGTATTGGATTATAGAGGACAAGACTTCTTTGAGAGGTATCTAATGTAATTTCTCGAACATCTCCAATCCATTCCTTTTTTGAAATATGGTGTTTGAGGTTTTCTGGGAGGTCAAGGTGACTTGTTACCAACACTTTTCACATTTCCAATTTTGTGAATAGTGATTATAGTTTTGTGAACACTTACTTAGATGAGACATATTCAACTATTGGAAAGTAGTATATTGGGGATTCATCTTCATATTTTGGTGATTCATCTATCGCTGAGTCATCATCAATTGTCAGTGTGTCTTCTATCAGTGAATCATATTCATCTATCAGCATCAGTTGCTGGTATTCAATTGTCGGTGTTAGTGATTCATCATAATTTATCAGTGTTAGTGAGTCATATTCATCTTTCACTGTCAGTATGTCTTATTCATCTTTCAGTTTCGGTGAGTCGTCATCACATGTCAGTGAGTCATCTTCATATATCGGTGTTAGTGAGTCTTCTTCATCTATCAGTGTTGGTGATTTATCCTCATCTATCGGTGTCGGTGAGTCATCCTCATATGTCAGTTTTAGTGATCCATATTCATATGTTGGTGAGTCATCCTCATCTATCATTTTCAGTCAGTCATCTTCATTTTTTGGTCGGTCTTATAGTGATTCTAGATCAACCGATGAACAATGTTTCCAGCTTCGTATAGTTTGACTTGTTTCACATTTTCACTGATGTAAAACACATTCAAAGACTTTTTTAAGGAATTTATTGCATAATCAAATCCCATAACTTATATTTTAATATTAATAACTGTTTTTGTTCCTTTACTTGATCAAATTGTATAGTCTTGATGAGATCCACATTTAATGGAAAATCTAAACCGTAGATAAACCATTAATCTGTTTCGATTTTCAAAATTCTAAGATACATTCTGCCTTGTTCTTAAATACTATTTTTCATGGTATGAGGAACCTAGAACCTTTATTTCATGAGTTGATGTGTTATTGTAGTGTGGACCTTGTATTGGTTTTTCCCTATAGTACTTCCAAAGGCATTTGAACCCCCTGTTTTGGTGCAATCTATAAGTGTTGATCCATCTTTGATAGAATGCATGTTCTATCCCTGTTCTTGAGGGTCCATTGATATGTTTACCACTATTTACCCCTTCCAATTTATGGAATGTTTTTTCTATATTTATAATGGATCATTATTCATTGTTGGTTTATGCAGTTGTGTCGCGACTTCCTCGGTGGATGTAGTCGTTGCTTAGAGGTGACTGTGATTTGTTGCGTTGGCCCATTCTCAGGAAAATATTGTCAAAACCATTTTGAGGTAGGGGATTCATGGATTCTAAATTATTTTTACGTACATTCATATATTTATTATGATTTATCCACAAGACCATAATAATATAATAAATATTGAGTTGGAGTAATGAATTGGTATCCTTCGTATGTTGTTTATTTATATAGTGATAAATGGTTGCCTCTTGATTTTCTAAATAGACTTATTCTTATTCCTTTATTTTTTAGCCGAACATTATTGATGGAAATTGGTATACAACATAATGTTAGAATTTATTATAAATTAATTTTCTAATGATAAAGTGGAATTTAAACGAATCCAGTTGTTTTTTCATCGATGATATCAAATGGATGAAATTATTCATGTTTAAATGAATCACTTAATTCCATATAAAATAATAAACCAGTTGTATAATCGAAATGATTCATATACAAGTTCTGAGTTACCCTCTTTATTATAAAGTCCATGTTTTTTAGGCTTGGAAGCTACGAGTGCATATTGTGTGTGACGGTTGTATGCATTTTTTAGTGCCAAGAGCCCAGTTTATATATTGTTTGTTTTATAGTGCTAGTGTTGCAGCGGGAGTATGGGTTTGGTGATCCTGGAAGGCTATTGTGGTATGTTGGGGCATGGAGTCCTTGTGGTTTTTGTGGTATCAGTTGATGACTAGATTGGAGAGATGCATCAGTTTATGCATGTGGTTGTCAAGGAGGACACAATAGATGATGAAAGATGTTTTATGTGAACATTTTATTCTTTTTGAATCATGTTGTTTTTTTATTTTCTATACATTCCCCACTTATTGAGGTAGATGTACTTATTTACCCTCCTTCCAAAATAGTCAATTACATGCCCTATATTCCATGTTCTTTTTTTGTTTATCATCTTGGGGAAGGATGGTTCTACACTCTTATATGGGTGGCTCAGACTCGATGGGTGGTTCATCTACTCACTATGTTGATCCCCTTATGTATTGTAGCATTGAATAATTTCTTAGAATACATGGAATTTAGGAAAATTGATAATTTTGTAAATATATTATTGAATAATGATATAAACATATTGGTTTGGACCTTTCTGGGATGCAATGCTGAGGTTGCAATTTAAAGGAATTGTGGACACGGTTTGGTTATTCCTGGAGGGAATGGAACATTGTTGTCATGATAATGAAAGTTAATGTTGAAATGATAATAGTTAATTAATGGTAAAATTATTTTTTAACTTAATGTGGAACTAATTAAAATGGATGGGATGATATAATAAATATCATTAAATGGTTGCATGCTTATAGGATACCTAGTCTTCTTAGTTGATATTGGGAGTCTCTGAGATGGTAGATGTAGTTGAGTCTAAGACTAGGTTATACAAATAGTGTGGTTGTGAGATGTAGAATATTTTTTATTATTAAGTTTCTATATGATAATCCATCCTATCGTTTAGGGAAACTAACACCGAGGGATTCTGATCCCAAGGGGGTTTCCCACCGTCATTCTGATGGGAGGATGGATGCCTGACTGTCCATTTTATTCTATCTCTTTTCTCTTGGTATTTACCTGTTCTAGTAGGCATGGAAGTTAGATTTCCCCATATATATGTTTCTATGGATGTAATGGATAGTAGTTATTCACACACATATACTCTCGATATAGTTTCTTATAGAAAACTATAGGATTAACATATATATATATATTGTGAGGTATTAATGATCCATACTAAGTATATGGGAAAAAATGGGTTGAGGTATAATACCTGATGTATGATACATGTTATGCGAGATTTATAGATCCAATAAACTACTAGGTTACTTTTTTATGTGGATGTGTTGGTTGTATTGTATTTGGTTCAAGCTGTGGTGCTTCACCCAGGTGTATGTAGAAAATCCTTTTTCGGCAAAGATTATTAGAACATGGAACATTGTGGAAAAGCAGAAAACTGGTGGGGAAGTGGTAGTGGGGTAACTCTGATATTCATTCCTATATCATAAACTTTTATATGGGATATATTGTCAAAGTACCATGGTGTGGCTAGGAACATAGTACAACTCTTTATGTGATGAGTTTGTTTTACTCATTGTTCGTTGTGGTTTAGCATGATTTCTTTACTTTTGCACGAGATGCATCAGGGAAAATCCTAATGATTATACAATAATAATCACACTGCAAGTATATAAACTTTTTTTCAAGTCACCTAGATAAGGTGGGAGATATTTCTAGTTAATATTTCTTGGGGTTGTAAGAGCAATTCAGCTTTCCTAGTCACTTCCATTTTACTTTCTTATGGTACATTCAATTTTCCTCTTTTAGTTGTAGTAGATCATGCATTACGTTGCATATGTGCACATATGATTTCCTATATATTTTAATATGGACAAGAGTTGGTGTGTTTGATTCATATCTATCAATTTCTCATGTTTTATCTTAGAGGATAATGCATCCCATTTATGTGTTTACTATAACCTCGGTGGTTATCGCCTACTAGGGGACCACTAGAGAAGAGAATCGGGGGTCACAATCTCCCATCTCAAATTTTCAGGTCAAGAGGGGTACACATTGTGGGGATGGGGTATTGATACAAACTACCAATATCTCCCCACTAGAAACACACTAATTTCTGATAGAAACCATAATCCTCACTATAGTGAATCCCATCCTTTCCATCGAAAGATAGAACAAGGACAAAGAGAAAATTATGTGGTTTATAAGGTGTAAGCTAAACAGGCTTTGTAGAATCCCACATAAGTGTTTCATACCATGTTTCTGAATAGATATATATGCATTGTTTCCTTCAAATAATGCTTTTATGGATAAATATTTTAGAAGTTTCTATATCAAAAGGTTATTAAAATATTTTACTATTTTCAATATATCAAAATAATCGTAGTTAAATAATTTCAAATAATTCCATATATATAAACATGGTGAAAAATAATCCAAACATGCATCAAATATCATCTTAAATCCAATGAAAACAAAACCAACTACTATTATCACACCATGGATAAAAATGGGTCAATATAGCTTAGAAACTCAAATGGAAAGAGAAAAAAATAAAGTTCATCAATTCTAGGTATATATGACATCAAAATAGAGATTATAGGAACAACCTAGAAGAAAACCACCAAAAAATGTCTACATATTACCTAGAAAAATGGTCCTAGGGAACAGGGGAACGCCAAATCAGTGAATGAACCAAATGTATCAATAGATGTGGAATATTACTACACCTTACACCTATGACCATAAGATTTAAATGTTATTCATTTTCCTATCCATTTCATCAATATCGTGTTTTAAAAACCATTTAATAAATACATTTTATAATTATTTGAAAATAAATTTTCTTTTAAAAAAATATGGAAAATCCATATTTCTTCAAAAACTGATTTTCACACTCAAAATTTAATAATTCGAATTCATTTATATAATAATTTTTAAAACCATAGAAACATTTTTCATCCATAATAGTCTAGAGATGGAACCACCTGACACAAAAATAGTCTCACACACTATCAATAAGATCCATCAGCAGAATGTAATGAAAATAAAAAAACATAGGCCATATATTTAGTCCCTACATATTTGAATAAATTCAAAAAGAAATCTGGTTGGTTTAGTAGAGAACATGACACGTACAACAAGAGACACTCAAACAACACCACAAAAAGGTCATCGGTAAGACGAATATCAAAAAAATAATATATGGAGGATAAAAATTTAATCCTCCTTGATAAATGTATCTATATATATTGTTAAATTTTGAAATACATTTATTAGGGAATTAATAGTAGGAGGAAAAACTCACTTGGAGGGAATCATTTTAACACCCACATAGAAAAGATTTCTGAATGAAATGATAGAGAAGTTGAATAGATCCAAAAAAATCACATTGGAGAGATCCTATGTCTGAGGAGGAAAGCCTCCAAATGGAATAATATAGTAGAAATATGTTTACTTCCTAAAAAAATGGAATCCTTCAAAAAAATACTGATATGAAAATTATTCATGATGTGAATATTTCAATTAAAAAATACACTGAAAAACACATTGCCTTGGATTAAAACCACCTATTTAACCATTTCACAATGTGAAACATTTTCATGTTGTGTAGAAAAATAATGCTTTGTTCTAAATTCAGGAAATATTACAGAAACATTATTCAAATTATGTAATCTTTTCATGACATAATATTTTCCTGTAGAAAATAAATATTGTATATTTAACAAATAATCCCAAACGATCTATGATATTATCTATACTCGAGGAGAACCCCAAGAAGTTGTTAACCTATTAACCAAGACTCCATTAATTAAAGAAAACAGACATACATAAACATTAGTTCATTTTACCCATAAAGTGATCTCTTTCCATAGAATCCCCAAAACATGCCCAAAAAGGAGGGAACAATAGAGAGATGAAAAATACCAAATAGTTGCTAATCTTGTGTTGCAAAAATAAAAAAAATAAGACATTGAATCTCTAGGATGTCATGTGGAAATTTTTTATGGATGATATGAGGCCAGTAATCCCTTATCAACAACTCATTCTCCCATGTTTCATAATAATATCAACCATTTCACTATAACATTCTAACCAAAGAAATCAACTTATCATTCAAGATATTAACCTGAGTGGTATTCAAATAAACTGGTGTCTTTATTTTATTAACATTTGGATACAAATAAATATCTTATATATCCAAAAGGTAAACGGTTCGGGGAGAATTTTCCTCTATTTCAATATGTGGAAAATATCATGAATACCTCTAAACTGCACAATCAATTATAAATAGTAATAAATCATCACAAGAAACTCAATGGCCCAAATGGCACAACATATATCATATCTATCAGAACCTATTTTTCAACTAATCATTGATCCACTCGAGGATAAAAAATTAATATAAATTAGTCTCTAATGGATAACTACAGTTGATGACACCGCTGATATGCAGATGATGTCTACTGAATCTATGATCTAAGATGTAAAATACTTATAGCATGAATCCTCACCAAAATATATTTTATGAGAATCATATAAAACAAATATATATCTTTCATATATTTGTATTAAAAGTGTGTTCTGCATGGGTGACCATAAAAATCATCAATGAGAGATCTTCTAATTCGTAGCTAATAACTTTTGTAATAAGTATACTCATCTTATGTTAGATTTCAATCACATGATCCACTAATATTAATTATTTGTGAATATGAGATATCCGCTTGGATTGAAGTAGTACATTAAACATGGATACCATTCTATGGATGGTATGATGTATTGAACTTGAAAATGTTCCTTATAACATTATAGAGGCTACTCTTAAATAGTAAAGTAAGTCTAGGATCCAGCTATAAAAATGGTATATGGAAATCCATTCATCCTCACAATATCAGGTATACATATCATACCTTCATGTTCATATTTTTTTGTGTCCCTAATTAAAATAATGTGTGCCAGCTTTGTTAAATGATTAGTGACCACCAATATATCATGAATCCCTTAGGGAGTTCACATCAATTCTAAAAAAAATCATTAACACATTACACCATTTCCAAATAGGCGTTATATGAGGTTGAAGAAAACCCTAAAGATTTATATGCTCTACATTTCTTAGTTGGTATGTGTAACCATGTGAAACATAGTCAACAAAGACATGTTTCTTACAAAATTAAAATAAGCTTCATTTATTTTCATAATTCATCATCGTATTGATCAAGTAAATAATACATATATATATATATATATATCTAATAATCAAACAAAAGTTATCTCCTCATATATCCTGGGATGAGAAATTATTCCCCAAAATAAGGGATAACATCTGATTAGAGATACTAACATAAGTGGTCTACCACCATATAGGGTTATCAAAATTCCCTTGAACATTTCAGCATACTATAGAACCAACAGATTGGACTCAATGACATATGATGATTACTGAAATGTTGTCATAACCATACCTAAAATTTCATCCTGAGTATCCAGGAGAAATTTAGTTAATAACCCTATAATCATCCCCTCTTCCTTTTCTTCCATAAGATATTTTTATGGTAATTTCTTATTGATAGAATAATAAAAGAATTTCCACATTCCTTAGAGGTATAGAAATGATGATGTCAACAATTTGAACATTACAACCACACCACTGCCTAAGAATCAAGTATTTCTGAGATATGATATAGCTCAAAAAAATTTGGTCCGAAAAGACCATCAACCTCTCCCTAAAAAATGGTTCACAAACATTTATGTGTATTCATAATTGTGGAATTCTATTAATAATGAGCATATACTTTCATCTCACATATATAATGATGTTGAGGGCTATAAGCGTCCATGATATAAATTTTTAAAATAACAGAGACCAGAATATGATTAGAAGCATCATAAAAAATCACAAATTACTTACTCGATTCAGGTAATATTTGAATAGGTCACGATGATAGATTTCATTTCATCTTTTCGATATAACAATACTACATTTAATCCTATGTTATTTAAACCAATTTAATGTAATTAGAAATTATTGTGGCACCAATATTTACAAATCCTTGATAAACCATCGGTATTATATAGAAACATCAATGAAGCTCCATGTATCAAAGATGTTTTGTGTCCCTTACTAAGACAAAATTTTCACCACCTTCTTAGGATCAAATGATAATTCATCCTTATAAGTCATCATCACTAGTAACATACCTTTTTTGCATCCAAATATTAAATTTTGAAAGAATTACCAAAAAAATAGTGACTCCATTTAATTTCTAAAAATATACATTAATGGTGCATGTTATCTTTCACAGATCTCAAATAATACAAAATATCATCCATTAAAAGGTCAAAAAAGGATTCAAGAAACTAAAATAATATTTTATTTGTGAAATACATTAAAATTGTAGTAGTATTTGATAGAAAAAATGGAATCACATGATATTCATAATGGTCATAGCTACTTTTGAAACTGATCATTGATATATCAATCCCCTGAACTACAAGATGATTTTAACCAAACTAAAAACCAATCCTTAAAAAACATACAAATTTAATTGGCCTAACAGATCATCCACATGAGGAAATGAACAGTTATTCATAACTGTTATCCAGTTCACCACCTGTTACTCATAAAATTATGATAGTTAACAATATTACTTCCCTGTAATGACTATAGTGGCTACCCAAGGTGAAACACTTTAGTGAAAAATCCTCTCTCCATCAGTCCAATAAACATAATCTTGATGTATTTTTTACTCCAATAGTGACATATGAGAAATTTTATTGTGAATTGAAGCATACATAGAACTAAGAAGAAACAAAAAAAACTACCTTCCTCTATGGATGTCTCAAATAGAAATAATTTGTGAATACATTAATAAAATCCTGGAACATATTGGAATGAAATGAAATAGATGAAACATAATAAGGATCAACTACCATAGATGAAAAAACACTCATATGTATTGGGATGGAAGGTCATCCAAAACCGTACCTCTGATCAATGTCTCCCTGAAAAACCCTATATCTTCCATTTACCATGATATATGAGACATGATGCTAATTACAATAAACCCTAGCATAATTAGAAACATTATAATCCATAATTATGATGATGTTAAATAATCCATATCAGGAATGATATTTTACTACACTATCTCATCATCGGATATCAATAGAGAAGATGAAGGACTTTAAAATCCCAGATGTTTCCTCTTCTCTAGAGATATTGGTATCTATATAAAGAAGCTCCTAACTTCTTTTGTACATTATAACAAAAAAATAGTCACATATAGACTATTGAATATAAAAACGAACCAAATAATGAAATCACTATATATTATTAAATAATTATGGAAACACACCCTATTAGTTGACCCACATATACCTCTAGAAAATAACTAGTACTATTTGATGGTGAATAATTATTTAATCTTGAAGTGGGATCTATATAGTCATTGAAGAATCTGACACTGTCGCAGCTTCAATTAAAACCATGTATCCCTAGCCATAATGAGTAAAATAAATAACCTCTTAAAAACACTACAAATAACCATATCACCAACAAAATTATATATATTCATCTATGCTGAACAATAATGTTAGGTTTGTACAATGTTTCCACAATAGTTGTAATTAGTGTAACACTTATAACTGTAAATGAATTTCTAGAGGAGGACATCCTCTATGAATCCCATCCACCATCTTTGTGATGATATTTTCATATCCTATATTTCACATTCATTTAAATGAAGCTAAATCTATGTGGAAGATAATTGCAATAATAACCCACCAATCCATAAAAAATAATACATTCCATTATTTACGTATATACAATCTCTATATTGATCTAATTCATTAGAATAAATAAATGTGATCTTGTATTTGGATGAAAACCCCAAAGGTGATTTTGAACCTTCATGTGCTAATTCTTTACAACTTTTGAAAAAAAATTATCAAGATCATTAAACCAATTTGTGAAATCTAAAATTGAGTGAATTATCTAATAAAAGTTGATTAATTCTTTAATATTATCCATCATTGACAACTCTTGAAAATAATTCATAAAAAAGAGTGACTTGAAACCATTCCCATAGAAGCCCACATTCTTATCCACATATAACAATGAGATCAACTATTTCATAAAAGGAGTTTAATATTAAAATTTCTTACACATCTCCTTGATACTCTCTTGTGTATCTTGATATAAAATGTATTATCATTCTTTTCATGCTATCCCTCCACCTACTGAAGTTCATTTGAAACCATATTTGATGGTGGATTATCATTAAAGAAGTAATTTGATCGATCATTCTCTCCTTTATCTTCTAGTAAAATGTCAATAAATATATTATGCACTTGAATTATTTTTTTTGATACAATAAACTATAGAAACCATAACATCAATATGATTATTATTTTGAGAATGTTTCCTTTTATGATAATCTATTGTACCCTATTGGGAAGCCATGGAATATTTATTGAAAAAAATACCACTGTACACCAATATAATTTAATTCATAAAACACCATGAGAATCTTATATCATACAATAAAACTATATGATAAAACCAATATTATGTTCTGAAGCACTAATTATGATACACAAATCAAAAAATATCATAATAACATGTGTCTCCTCACCAAAAGACATGGCATGAAACTCCCCCAAACCTACATGCCCTGCTTCAAAGATCCTATCTCTTGTCTATATACATCATAACGAAATAAATCTTGAGGAAGAAAAAACCACTAGGACAATAAATTATGAAGAACCCAACTAAGATTCCCTCTCAAACTAGTTCCTTACCTAAACAAGCAGAGGCTCGAATGTAATTCCCGATCCCCATAGGATGAAAACTAGCAACTAGGCATCCACAAAATCATGAGGGAATGATCATTCCCATATTGAATCAGATAACACAACATGTATATATACAATAGTAGTAAAAGAGAAATCAGAAATATGATGTATCAAATATATTTTATATCATCATGTAATCAATAAGATATTTATAACTTGAATATAGTTAAATAATATCTCAGAAACAATACATAAAAAAGGAAAAAAAATTAAAAAACATCTACTCCATGTGAAAGCATGGTAAAACTCCCACCATCTAACCACTATGTACCATGATATAGCTAAGAAAAACCTTTCCACGTAGGTGTTATATAACAATTCTTTGTATAAAAATGCAAACACCTTCAAATTTAAATTAAAAAAGTAATGATAAATAGATTAATAATTTTTAAATAAAAATAATTTTAAAATATTTTAATCATTTACACATTTCCAAATAACCCAGGTAAAAATGTTTCAAATAATTTAATATACAAATAAATTTTCAAACAAAATATAATAATTTATCTCTTATCTTAAAAAAAATCATAAAAACTGAAAGGACATGTAAAATTATGGAAACTATCACCAAATTTTAGGGTAGCTCAGAAACTCATACCTAGTAATACACCATCACCTTTATATAGTCTCAAGATATATGCATCTAATCATGATATAAGGGGAAAACCTATGAATTTGATCCACCTGACAATATATAAAAGGTCTAAGAAAAAAGGGCCTCGAGAGAATAGGAACACCCTAGGAGTGTACCCCACAATAATATCAATGGATGGGGCTTATTGCTACACATTCTACATAAATACACAATCCTCACCATTTTCTACATTTTCAAAAACCAGTCATAAACATAATTCATTAAAAGAAAATTATAAAACTATTTCTAAATTCAATGAAAATGAATTTTATTTTACCAAAATAAGGTGAATACCATCATTCTCCAAAAAAAACACTTTTTCACATATATTATTCAATCATTATTATTCATTATAAAAAAATTATCAAACCATTGAAATAAAAATCATCAAATATATGCTACATATTGATCTACCTACCTCAATATTTGGTCTCACAAATCTATATATGTATCCTCAAAAACATAAGAATGAAAATATAGGGAAGGATGCATTATAATCAATCATTTAATCTCATAATAAATTACAAAATTAAAATATTTGGTGTGGAAGATAATATGATAAGTTCCATAAGAAACCCACACATAGAAACACAACCAATAAAAGAGAAATACTCAGTAGGAATATCACACAATTAATATAGAATGCATCATAAATATTATCATCATAGATTAAAAAATCTATAAACAATGTCTATATTTCCAGTAAGATCGATGACAATGAATATGAAAAAGGATTACTCACTTGCATTGAAGACTAGAAACCACAATATAGATAAATCAATGGACAGAATGATCCATAAGTAGAGGGGATTTGGAAAATAATCTTAGAGAGATCCTAAATATGGTTAAAAAATCATGCATAAAAAATGAAAGACTAAACAACAATGCATTTCCCTGAAAACCAAAATCCGAAAACATTCAATACTAGATAACCTTTCCGAATGTGAATTACATATATTACAAAAGATTCCAAAAAATGTGTTTCCTCAGATGAAAACATTCAATTTTACCAATTCATGGAGTAATAAATCTACATAGTGTGTAAACCATTCATTCCATGAAAAAAATTCATGATATCTACATTATAATGTTTTCACAATGTGTAAAATGTTATTAATGTGAATAAATAATGTACTAAGTAAAAAATTAAAAAGTATTCACAAAATCCCACACCATTTATGATATTATTTGAACATGATGAGAACCCCTTAATTCCTTTTACACATCTAAATTAACTAAATTATTCCAAAAATACATACAACATCGAAAATTATGTAATTTCCCCTTGAAAAGGCTATCTATCATCAGAATTAATTAAATGAACCCAAACAAGGAGGGAAACAAATACATTTATGAGAATACCAGAATGTATGAAATTCGATGTTGTGTGTTTGTGTTTAATGTAACATTATACCCAAGCACATAATATATATATATATATATATATATTAGATATGTTTAATGAATTTTCAAATATAAAATCATAATATATGAATATTTCTATACATTTTTAGAAAAAGTTATTTTCTCCTTTATCATTCCAAACATTCATTTGCATTATCTCTCCCATAACTAACATCAAATACAATGTACAATTTAAATGGTTCTGATTCAAACATGAGTAATGTATCATTCATTATTTTAGTAAATGTTTATTACTACATGCTCATTGATGAAAAAATAATATTTAATTTCTATATCCATTTTTCCTATTACAAATTGATCTATATGATACATGAATGAGAAATCAATGGATTTACCACAATTAGTTTCTAAATTTAATTGAGGTTGAAGATACCTAAATGATATATGATCGTTTTTTATCAATATATAACCTAAAAATCCTACACATACATGAACAAACATATCAAAAAAATTCACATGAAATTAAAAGGAAATGTAAACTTGGAGAACATCAATTCTTACACGTTTCTTATGTTAATGTGAAATCCAACATCTCCCCAATTTGGTAATCTTATTTAAATTCTATAACCAAGGATAATATATTAATCAAATTATACCTTTCCAATGGCATGATATTTTCACAATTTCTAGAAAAATTGTATTTATATGATATAACAATTCTTGTAATTACATACGTATTCATCTAATTTATACCGAACAAAAATATGTTCTTTATGAAAAACATAATGATGAGAATGAAATTAAGTCGATCATTCTTATATGGGTTTCCAAACATGTAAATTTAAATATTATTAAATTGGATGATAATTTATATGAAATATCGATTGATATAAAAAGGAAACATTCCATGATGGAAATAGTTCATAAAAACTGTTTTTTGAATATAAAGATAATTTTTTATATCTCAATATCTCCCCCTAGGTTTATCCATCAACTTAATTTAAAAAATTCGATATTGGAAATTCCAAACACAAAATATTAGTCAACAATGTGGATCATTCATGTTTATTAAATGTGAATTGTAATGTTGAAATGTTTTTTCAGACAAGTTTCCATTTTTATCTAGTATTTATGATTTATATATGATATTGAACCATAATTGAGGATAAAAGGGTACTATCACATCATTAATTTCATTGTGTATTTTCTTTGTTTTCTAAAAAAAATAAAACAACTTGTATCACCTTGATAAAAATTCATTTTTTTTAAATTATTATTATTATGGAGTAATTATATTAAAATATTTTGGAGAATGTTAGTGCTTATTTAACTTAAAAAATATTATACATAATTATATATGGAATTTTGGAATTTAATTGTGTACTAGCTTCATCTTGTGAATCATCCAATTTTCCTCAATGCTTAAATTTAATTATACCAAATATCTAATATATCATTTGAATATTAGAATCTATTAGAGTTTCTGAATTTTTTATTTTTCATTCCATCCTTATTATTTTCATTTTTAAACAAATAACCATTCTTCTTCATCTTGGATTTGATATCCAATTCGTCCCAATTACCATACATGAAAATGTATTGAGTGGATCTTTTTAACAACTTCCCACTTCTAACAATCCTTACATTTTTAAACATTAGTTTTTTTCATATACAAAATTCATATCTTATCATTTATTGATTCATGATGATATGTGGAAAAATAAAACATTAGACTAAAAAAATTTATAACACTAGTGGTATTTTAAACATTACAAAATTGTTGGATATGTAAATATTTTCCTAATCTATGAATGTTTCTTCTATAACATCCCCAACTGACTATCTATAAAAACAGTTGTCAGAATAGCCACCACATTGACTCATACATTCATCCTCTTATTCCAAAGGATACCGACTAGCATTTATGGTCTAATGACGGTAGCATGAGGGATTATAACCTCCTGATAAACATATCACAATAGTAAAAGAAATAGAAAATAAATCAGCAAACAATGGAAGAATTATAAATAATAATAGATCAACATAAGATAAATATAATACATAATTATACATAAATGGAAATTTCCAATAAATATAATCATACATGTATAACCAGATTAACTCAATATAAAAATAAGTAAAAATATTTCTAGAAAATATAATAATATGCATGTAAAATGAAAGCACTAAAAATCCTATAAGGAGATATCCATGTGCATATGGTTTAAAGGGTCAATCCTATTTTTATAATCCCCCAATAATAATTCACATCACATGAAATTTATAATGAACCTACAAACATGAGTTCTGCTTAGGAACCCATAACAATGGAGTCCTAAGAAGTGTGTGAGATATAATATTTTTTCCACCACCAAAAGTGCCTAAAACTATTTCAAGTCTTATAATGTAAATTAATGTCAGGATAAATATATAATTAGTAAACCAAAAAAGATTTATATAAATAAATGTAACATATAGAGCTCAGGTTCCAAAGGGACACCTGGTTGATCCTACCTACTTCAGACCCTATTGGAAAGCCTCTAACCAAGGTGAGCCTGTATAGATATATAAACATTATAATACAAAATCATAACAAAACAAGTTCCCTGTGATGTACTGAAGAATATGAATTTAATTCAGCATTGTAGTTGATTCACTGAATAATAGATACACACAATTAATATGAAATATAGATGTAATAATTTGAATATATTTAGAGGAACCCAGATCCCGTCCATGGTGATCCGATAAGGAATCCCAAGTATCATTCCATTGATCTCTAAATATCAAATTCTATATGACTAGTTCCATGGAAATACATAAATGGAATCCATTGTATCACTGTCAGTATTCTGTTATTGAATCCCCTTTGATTCCATCACTAGTATCTCAAAAAGAGGATAAAGTATCTCTCATGGCATGGTGTAACCTTCTATGGAATTATATCATCCTCTCTGTCTCCCATAGGGAACTAGTATCACTCACTAGGAGGTCAATAAAATGAATGATGATATCACATCAGGATTAAAATGTATTCCTCTAGGTGTATACTTGAATCAATTAATTTATGAGTCAGTCTCAGAACTTCTGGAATTAGGAGACCCAAGTATCACTCAAGGTGAAATTTATTTCATATAATTATTTGATCATTTACATTTTATTAATAATAAGGGCCCAACCCATTAATTATTTCAATTATGAAATAAAATAGTCTATACAAATTAGAATGAAGTTTTCACAAATCCATTTATAAATAAAAATAAATTTTAATCCCATAAACGGAGAAAAATATAAATTGAATTCTCTAAAATATGGGAATGTCCTATTTTTAATTTAAATTGTAGTATAGATGGTTCAATACATTAATATACCATTAAATCTATCAACATCCAAAAATGGAATAGAAGGTTACTATCCTACAAGTTCCTAGAATATTTATAATACTAGTCTTTTAATTTTTTATTTAAGAAGTTTTCACACCTCAATGTGGGGTTTTATTAGAAAAAATGAAATTGCCATAAATACATACATTTAAAAAAATTTAACCATCACAATAAAGTAAAATAATTTAACACACATAATGTAAATTTTATGCAGAATTTAAATTTTATATATCATGTATTTATGTTTACTCACAATGAGGGTGTCCTTTACACAAGGATGAATAGAAATGTTTCTATGAGTAATTATGAAAATCCATCCTATGGTGTTTTTTTGGATAAATTCATAACCCCAGCCATATAAAGGGGGTATAAACACATTATAAGGTTGTATATGTGTTTTGTTTCAAGAATTAAATAATTTGGATGTGACACTTAGAATGGACAGTACCTCTAACAAGAACAATTTTTTATAAAATGACTATTTATTTTTGGAAGATATATATAACAACTACAATAAATTAAGGATAGTATAAACATCCAAAATAAATAATAAATTCATTCTTGCTAAAGTGAATTTGTGGAAATGTACAGAAACACAGAAAATATGGATAATAAGATCACACCACAACAGAATTTATGATAGATAGAAATTGAGAAAATATTGAAGAAAATATTTAGACTCATTGAGGGTTATCCAACATAATTCAGGGATCATGAAATGGATGTCATATTTGGGATATATCATCATACATAGAGGATGAGGATTGAGCCATGAGATATTCTAGGCATGTGTAAGAGGATGAGAATGGGAGGAGAAATGAAAATATGGATGGAATGGAGAAATTTTAATTTTAAGAACATTAATTTGTAACATGGTTTTACTACATGGTTGGGAAAAAAACTAAAAAAACATTTATGAGCTTCTTCATAAGTAGGGGTATCACATGATTCATGGGAAAAGTTTAGGAAACTATAGGAAAACCATGAATTTCTCTTCTATACATGTTCATTGTCTAGTCACACAGTAATTCCATCTGTTTTCCATAGTTAGAGAAAAATCATGCAACACCCTCCGCATCTTTAAGCCAGATGCACAGGTTCTAAAAAAGGGTTGTACGGATTTAGAAAACCCTTTTTCCCATTTTATATTTTCCTATATTATATATTATGGTTCATACTCTCCTAAAAATATATGGGAAAATAAACATATATGTTTTAAAACTCTTTCAATTTCACTCAAAAATTTTGTGTTCAACTCTCTCTATTCAAAAAAGGATAAAAACAAAATTCTATTATAATTTCATCCTTTCCAAAATCACTGGATACTAAATCGCCACACCTCAATGCTTATCATCCACAAGAATCCTTTTGGAAACAACAATTAAAACAACCATTCTACTTTGATCATGATGGTTTATCCATATGAATAGATTGTGTCCCAAACTCCAAACACACTCCAAAAAAACCCTTAAATAATATGCTACCTGAGCCATCAAAAATTGATTCAAATTTTATTTTATTAACTAAAACATTGAAATAAAGCTTACCCATTACCTTCAAAATAGAGACATTATCATGTCATCATATTTTTAATTACTCAGCATATGGTTCTTCCCACAACAGGATTTAACATATAATGTCCAAACCAGATCCACAAAGAGTAACATGGGGATTGCCTATAAAAATGTTCTTGTAGCATTCTAATGATGGTAAGGAAATAATATTTATCACGATGGAAGGGTAAACTCCTAACTGATTTCATTTATCCATGTTGAGATAGAATTTTTGAGAAATCATAGGATGATTCTTTCACTGAACTTTCCTCATCCTGATGACATTCCTAGAACGGTTCTGCATCATCCTCTTTGGAAAATAGGGGGAGTAATCATGTCAAAATTTCTCTGGTCTATTACCCCCAAGAGTTCATCATAGATGGTTAATTCATGTATAAATATAGAAATGATGATTTTAGATAATAAAACATCATTATTTTCTCTGAGCACACTTACTGACACCCATAACCATCTTCAAGTGAGGTCTCTAGGAAAAACGTACATTTAAGCAATTATTCCTCGACACTTCTAAGGGTGCATATCTAATCTAGTATATTTGAATTTACACCCTTAAAAAATACAATTAGACACTAACTTGTGTTTTAGGTAACCTCATATATATATATATATATTGGAGTCCATGGTGCTCGTAAAGGGTTGTCCATATAACACCAATTACAACATATATATTGTTACAATGTAAAGAATCCAAAACACCTGAAAAATATTGATGAAGTCAAAAGTAACAACCTCCTAGAACACTACTAGGAAGAAAAAAATATAGTGTTCATGAGTACATCTATGTTAATCATTCTAAATATAAAATGTTTCATTCCAGAGTAACCAAGACCGGATAAAACCATGGTTTCACCAAATAACTCTGATCTTCAAAATTTACCAAGGCCAACGACATTAAATTTAGTGTGACATATACTTGATGGTCTCTTGGTGTAATATGGAAATTTTAGGATAGGTAACATGACACTCATTTAGCATAGAATACAAATAGTGAATATGAATTATTTCAAAATAGGTATTGAGACACTCATACTACATTAAAGATGATGGAATCTGTATAACCTCTATCTAGCTAATTATTCGAAAAAGAAATAACATCGAAAAAATATCTATTAAACTCTATTCAATAAAGCATGGATTCACCTTATGCCATGAACTTATTATTAGATCATGATTCCATTACCCCACAATGAATCTTGTGATCATTAAAGAACAACAAGAGATGCCAAGCCCAACTGTCAATATTTTTATTGATTTTTTAAACATCCTAATTATATGAATATCATAATGCCTTAGGGCCACCAACATAAATTAAAATTGACCAGCCTCGAGGTAATATTATAAAACACTAAATATTTATAAATGATTACCATTTGATATGTTCCTTCTACTCAAAAGTACACATATTCCTCTAATTTATATGAATATCTCCACATTAGGAGTTTCCTATTCATAATTTACTGATAAATTCATCTCATCCCATGGAAAATTCCCTATTGATTAATAAATGTGGGACATGGATGTGCCTAACATTCTTTTAGAAACTAATAAGACGAATATAAGAAAGAAACATTTAAAAAGTGCTCTTGAACAAATTTACTCATGGAATACACATGAAACCCCTCCTGAATTACATCAATTCATTTCATAACATAGGGAATAAAAGTAAATACATCCCAGCCACTGGTTTAAGGGTGATTGGTCCTTTATCTACATATTCTTGAGCATTGGGATGCGCCTTATTTTTTGTTAATGCATTGGTGGTTCTAATTCGATGATTGTCAGTGATCAAAGCATAAATGTCCACATTTTTAATACTTCTATCAAGCTCACAGGGATTGTTTTACCTTATGAAACGTGAAGGATACCTCTTGTATCAATGCATACTACCCAAATATTTCACATGGAAAACGAAACATACTTGTTAAAATCTATAGGTTTATCAACCACATGTATCACATTACTTAATGTCCTAGTAAAATAAAATACTCATATTAGTATTATTCCATACCATTGAACAAATAGTTTGGGGACCTCTTAAGTCATGAAATAATGAAGGGGTTGAAAAAAATAATCACAAAACCTAGTATGTTAATTAATATTCCCTTGGATAGTCAAAGCTGATAAAATAGATAATTTCAAAATTCTCATCCCCTAGAAACAATAATCCTTCCTAGGATGGTTTTCTATAAAATTAAGGATGCATAGACCATATGAGAAAATTTTATAATTTATTTTCGTAGGTTGTGTCCAATGAATAAGATGGATTCAATTCCTATACAAAATATGAATCCTAACTATTAGGTCTTCTTTTATAGTCTAACCCAAATATAAATCCAAAAATAATCTTACCGTGTAACAAAATATGTATATATTAAGTGAATTTATAAATTTTAAATTTTTTTAGTAATTCTATTTTAGGGGTTTTAATGATTTTTAATATTTTTAGAAGTTTTAGTGTAATATTGGTATTTATGTATTTTATGTGTTGTATGTGTTTTTTTCAGTACATTTCCTCTTTTTCAACATGAGAATAATAACTTTAAATGTTTCATGTTTTCATATACTTATTGAATTAGATTCTAGAGAAATAATATCACATTCTTCATGGATCATGTGATGGGTTATGGTATGCTATTTTAAATATGATGGTCAGTTCATTGATGTTATAAGAGGATATTATACTCATAAAATGCATATATCTACCTATAATTAAATTAAATTAGTATAAAATACGACACTGAAGATATTGAACATGTTATAGAAAAAAATGAAATTGGAGAAAAAATGGAACATATATGTTATTTTAATGTGGTGGTCTTTAGTAAGTGTCGGTAAATACATAAAATAAATAAATAAAATCAAAAAATATATAACTCGACCTACTAACTACAAGATCACAACTGAGATACTAAACATAATTACATTACAAAAAATAATACAAATTAAAAATTTATTATATAAATTTATAAACCATATATTTAAAAAAAATATTTATCCCTATTAATACTTCTTAGTTTTGGATAATTTTTTTATCATTTATATTGTTAATCATTTTAACATCCCCATAGATTCAATTTTGTAACTTATTTATATTTCTCTCTTCCGGACTCAACATCTGTTTTACATGATAATTCAACTTTGGTTCCAGTACCCATGCATATGCAGGATTACAATGTTCTCTCAGAGGAGAAGCAGAGTATCTCTTAGAACAATGTCAAACATCAATCCGCTTTGGATCCTCCTATCCCAAGTTTTTTTTCCTCTTTCTTATGAATCTAAGGACTATTCCATGCTAACTGAAAAACTACATTATGATAAAAAGACTCTTGCACTGAAGTTTTCTCCAAGAATTCTGTTTCATTGAACCCATTCAACCTGACCACTACTCACCCATATTTTATTTCTATAAAATGAAATTGCACTTCTATGAACAGTATCCAAATTTTAGCTACAGGTGACACCACAATTGAAAAGAAGAATGATACCAAATCACATGACCATAAACCAACTCCCTCTCTTGTGGCTCACACTGCCCCCCACCCCTAATAGGACTGTACAACATGAGTCATAAAATGCTAAGAAAACCCCATATGCTAACAAGAAAATTGAACCTACTGATCATGACAGTCCACCTTCTGTTTTTTCGACTGATAGGTAGGAGAATAAGGACACTCTGGAATAGAAGTACACTACCATGTTGTTGTCCACAATGGATACACAGTCTCATGGTCCAATGGATCTACAGATTCAACAATGACTACTCAATTGAAAGAACCTAAAAATAAAAACAATTTCATATCGCACAATGTACATTAAAGGACCCCTAACACTGAGGATAGAAGGTCTACTAGAAATTAGGGATGTGGAAAAAATAATAAAGGTATTTCTAACTGAAATACCATATTTAAATGAAGATAATTTTTTGTAATTATCATTGTATCACCAACTCTGACACCATCAATGTTCTGAAATTAATGATTAGTATGCATCTCCCTATCATTATTTCTATTTTAGAACTTAAAAACGCTTTCTCCTCTAAATATTATGACTTATGTCAACACAATTATGTTTATGCCGGTGCAATCAATAACAATATCAATGTTGAATCTTTATGGATTTTTTCACACGTTTTGTTACTAGATTTTAGTATTTTTAATATCTCTGATCAAATTCTCACTTGAACCATTAATATGGATTGTACTAACAGTTTCTTCTCCTTTGTTTATGCTATGAAAAGATATCAAAAAATAATAACTCTTTGGAATGACATTTCTTATTTAGTCTTGAACACCAAAGGCCCTTGGTTTTTCATTGGAGACTTTAATTCTATTTTTTTAACTCTAGAGAAAAAATTGGCCCATCTCATACATATATTTCCTTGAGGGAATTCAAAACCTTGATTGAATACAAAAACCTTATTGAAATTAACCTCACTGGTGAAAAATACAACTGGGATAGAAGACATTAAAAAAAGTGGTCGCCTCCAAATTGGATAGAGCTTTTACGAATGTCCCTGATTTAGACAAATGGGACACTATCTCCATCGTCACTCTTCTCATATTGAACTCTAATCATCATCATATCCTGGAAAAAGTTTCCTCCAAATACATGAATCCTCGATTACCTTTCCGTTTCTACAATGTGTGGATCTCTAATGACGATTGTAATCATGTCATCCAGAACATCTGGTCCTCAATGTCTCAAAAAATGGATCCTTTGATTTCAAACTCAAACTAAAACCCCTCAAAAAGATGTTAAAATCTTGGTGCAACTCCAAAGACAAACAAATCAATAAGGATATTACTCTTCTTGAGAAAGATCTCAATGAAGTGCCAAAAAACACCAACTATAATCTCCTCATTAATCTTGGGAAAAAAATTAACATTGCGGTCAAACTCAATTCCTTACTCACTATTAAAGACAATATGAGAAGGAAATATTCTAAATTCAAATGGTTAAGTGATGGTGATAGAAACACCAAGTTCAACAACTCTCTCCAAAGAATAAAGAAGGCATGCAAACCTATCACCTTTCTAAAGGATATGGATATGATTCTTGGAAAAGAAGATGACATTTCTAATCATATAGTCTCCACATATGAAACCCTCATCAATGGACTTGATAATAACAAATACATTTTACCTGAGGTCATTTCTTTAATGATCACTGATGCCAACAATTCTTTCCTTATTAACCCACCATTGGATCATGAAATAAAATACACTGTATTTAGTCTGAATCCTGATACTGCTCCCAGTCCTGATGGTTTTAACAATGGTTTCTTCTAAAACTATTGGAATGTGGATCATATGGATGTTTTTAATCTAGATAAATCATTTTTCACTAATGGGGTTCTACCCTATGATCTCAATGCTTAGTTCCTCACCTTGATCCCTAATGTTTATAATGCATCTAAAATTCACTATTTTAGACCCATTTCTCTTATCCACACTCTTTAAAAAATCATCACCAAAATCATTGCTAATCAGATCTCAACTATTAATGAAAAAATCGTCTATTGGAATCAATTTGTCTTTATAAAGGGAAGATCCATTCAGGTGTGTATTTGTATTGCCTCTGAGTGTATCAACTACCTGAATAAACCTATTATAGGAGGTAATATAGCTATTAAACTAGAAATTAGAAAAGATTTTGACACCATGGATTGGATCTTTATCTTTAAAGTCCTTCAATGTTTTGGTTTTAGTGCCTCCTATATCACTTCTATCAAAACTCTCTTCAACTCGGTCACTATCTCCATCTTGATCAATGGTGTTCGCAAAGGGTTTTTTAAATGCACCAAAGTTGTCAGACAAGGTGACCCCCACTCCTCCATTCTCCTCTTAATAGGGGAAGAAAACCTCAGTCGTCTAATCAATCGGCTAGTGGTCCAAAATAAATTAAAACCCATTCATGTCTCCCAGAATGTAAATGACCCCACTCACCTCTTTTATGCTGACGACATCATCCTTTTCTTACAAGGTGACAATAGATACATTTTTAACCTCAAGAATGATTTTTCTCACTATGAAGATGTTTCTGGTCAAATCATAAGTTGGAAAAAACTGGCATCTTATTTTGGAAGAACATCCCCCCTCAACAGAAAATGTAACATCATCAGTGATTTGGGGTTGAAGGAAGGCTCTCTACCATTCACTTACCTTGGTGTCCCCATATTTTGGGGGTAGAACCAATACATTCCACTTTGTGACTATTGTGGATCTACTTCTCAGCCAAAATTCCTCCTAGTAGGGTAAGGCTGTCTCAATGGTTGGTTGGACATACCTTGTTAAATCCAATATTGTCTCCAAATTGGTCTATTCCTTGATGGTCTAAAAATGGCCAGTTGTTCATATCGAAAAAATTAACATAGCTATTAAAAACATAATCTGGACTGGTAATATTCTCGAAAAAAATATTGTGACAGTCCTTTGGTCCATTTGTTACAAACCCATTGAAAATGGTGGCATTGGTACTAAAAATTTAAATCCCTTTAATGAAGCTCTTTAAGATCGGCCCTGTTGGAACCTTTTTCACAATAAATATGATTCTACAACCGTTCTATAGAATATATTTCTCAAAAAACATAAGACAGGAAAAATGGCATTTATTAGTTCTTAAATCTGGCTCACCCTAAAGATTCCCTTCACTAACATTATGAATAATTCCATATGGATGGTTTCTAGAGATTCCTCCATGAAATTCTGGCTTGACAACTAGACTAGAACACCTTTAATCACTATGATTTCTCATGATCAAACTTTTAAAAACAAAAATAGCTCTATCAAAGACACATTAAATTCTCAACATGTCATCTTCTTGCACCTATTTTGAATATCATTTAAAACTATACATTTTCATACAATTATGATTTCCTAAGATGGGAGCCTGCTAAAAATGGTATGCTTACCTCAAAGAATTACTAAAATCATACTTACTGCAACCACGAGAATGAAATCAGATAGATTAAACATTTCATCAAACCATTGATAAAGCCCTCATCATTCTGTCTCATCTAGAGACTTTATCACAATAGAATTCCCATTGAGTTTTGTCTTCAACCATTTGGAACATAGATTTTCCCTAAATGTAAAATCTGTAACCAACACATAGAAGATGATAACCACCTCTTCCATTCTTGGGCTACTGATTTTGCTCTTTGGAACTATATTTTTGACATCTTTGATTGAAGATGGTTGATACTTGAATCTGTCAAAAATAAACTTATGAAATGTGTAGAGATGGAGGGATCTCAGAAAATCAGGAATCTCTTCCTTCCTACAGTTACTGAATTCCACCATGTGATCTGGTATGAACGAAATGATTTTATTCATAGCAACTACTAACTCAATCTTAATGCAGGTCGGACCTGAATCCTTATTTCGATAAAGGAATCTTCTTTGTTACAAAAATGCCATTACCATAACTCTGTGCACGACATTGGAATCCTAAAATGTCTACAGTTCAATGAAAACTTCGGTCGACTGCATCACAGTCTTGAGGTCTTCTGGTGATCCCCTCTCCCTAGATGGATCAGAAATAACATTGATTATGCCTCCAAGGGAATTCTGAGGCCCCTAGGGTGTGGTTTTGTCTTCTGGAACCACCTCATCCAAACTCAAGGCTACTTCATGGGTCATTGTGGCATTAAAACCTCCCTAGAATCTAAGATGCTGGGATTGATTTCTGGGATAATATTTTCCATGGTCTTTGGTTGGAACAATCTTTGGATTGAATGTGACTGAACGACAATCGTACAAGCTATTTGTAATGGTGTAACTCATCTAGCTTGTACAATTACTACCTGTTGGATGGAATTAAATCGTTCACTCACCAATATAAACAAAATCATCAAACATGTCTTTCAGGAATCAAACGTGATTTCTGAAGGATTGGCCAGCTTGGGAGTCAATCGATACATGACCTAGTTCGAAGACCTCCATGCTTCTCTTATTCCATTTCATGTGAAATATTGTTGTTGAGTCAATAAGGTTTTCCTTATGACTTTTCCATTCCATCTTGTTTTGAAAATCACAAACACCTTATCTTTAAGAAAATTGCTTTTATAAGGAAAATTGCTTTTGTAAGGAAAATCGCTTTTCAAAGAAAAATTATCCTTATCACATTTTCACCCATATATTTCTTAAGTACAAGATTCGGATTCATTTCAAGTTTTTCAGAGGTGTTTAAAACATTGACTTAAAAGAATTCCGTTTTAGGCTCCGAATTCTGGATACGAACTTTAATAAAGATCAACTCTGAATTCTGGATGAGAACTGTAATGAAGCTCAACTCCAAATTCTGGATACGGACTTCAATAATGATCAACTCCGAATGCTGGATACGAACTCTCATGAAGTTCAACATCAAATTCTAATGACATTCTCTCCATTACGATTTCTGATTACGAATTCTGATGACGAATTCTCATTCCGAATTCTCATTCTGAATTCACCTATTAAACAGAATCTGGTCATCTTTGTTTTATACACTCTGAATTTATTTAGACTCCAAAAATTATTTTTTGTTAGACTCTGAACTTTATTTTTGCTTACACTTCTATAATTTGTCTACTCTTTGACTTTAGGTTTACACTCCAAACCTTCACTCCGATCTTTTTAGTTAGATATAAAACAATGACATACATTATGTTACACTTGTTTTGTTATAAAAGAATGTCATCTATTTTGTTATAAAACAAACCATTGGCTAAGTGACACGTGTACAGGTCCCTCCGATTTAAGGAAAATATGACCGTTGGGAAGGAGGCCGACCTTACCTATAAATAGGAGCTCATTTGAAAGAGCTCGATACAATGAAGTCGATCAATCTAGAGACCACATGCTTCTAAGGTGATTTCTAGAGAGATAAATCTTTTCATTCCTGGTGCGTACTGAACTGCTCGTTCAGTTTTTTCTTTGTGGGACTCCGAATGTTGGTGATTACATTTGAGGACTTCCGGGGATAGGAAGACAGAGGTTTCCAACACCTTGAAGTTGAGGGCTTCCTTGCTGAAGAAGACAGAGGGTGCCAACTACCTTGAAGTTGAGGGCTTGTGGGGACAGCAAGACAGAGACTATGATCTTCGTATCGAGGGCTTACCCTAGTGTGGGTAAGACAGACTTGCTTGAAAGTATAAATCAAGGGACCTTTATCCAAGGTTTTTGGATACCCTTCTCTTTGGGTTAAAAGAATTATATCTTATTACTTGTAGTTTTACTACATGTTTATTTCCGCAGCATTTCGTATTATAAGGAAATAATAACTTTCCTATACTTCCATACTTGTACTCTGTTTCATTTAGATTCTATACGCTTTATGGTAGAATCTAATATTTTAATATTTTCTTAAGTTTCATTTTCCAGAACTATATTTCCAGAACCTACTTTCAGAATCTCTTCCCAGGTTTTCATTTGGTATTAGAGGTGTTGTGAATTTTCTTAGTTTAAACATTGTTAAACTTAGCCATTTCCTTTGCTTAAGGAAATCATAGTTATTCGTAAATAACTTTAAAGGTTCCAAAGGAATTTTAAAGTATACAATTCACCCCCCCCCCCTCTTGTATATTGAGCATCTACATCATTATTTCGATCCTACAATTGGTATCAGTGGAAGGTCTCTGGAATACTTGTACTCACGTATAAGTTTTTCTTGCTCACTTTATCATTCCGAACATTCCCATTCCGAACTTTCTCATTCCGAACTTTGTTATTTAGAACCATTTATACTAAAAAATTTGTGTAACAAGGTTATTTTAAGTATGGACGGAATTAATGTTGGTTCTATTGATAATATAAATCCAACAAGACCACCAATCTTTGATGGTAATGAATATGAGTACTGGAGAGACCGAATGAAGACTTTTGTTATCAATACTGGAGTAGACAATTTTGTTATGCTTACTGGAGATTATAAAATTCCTGATAAGGAAGTTAGAACTTTTACTAACCAGGAAAAGCAAGAGTATCAACTCAATTATAAGGTATGCAATACTTTACTATGTTCAATGACCAGAAATATATATAGCCAAATTTCTTCTTGTGAAGCAGCTAATTATATTTGGAAGAAGTTAGAGGTTACACACTTTGGAACATCTAAGGTGATTGAGACTAGGAGAGCTATGTTTAGAGCTGAATATCATGGCTTCAATTTTCCTTACGGAGAACCAATCTGTAAAGTACAACAGATATTTATGACTATCGTCAACAGTCTACAGTTTATGGGAGAAAAAGGGTTAGATGATGAAGCACTTGTGGATAAGATAATTGATATCATGCCTAATGAGTGGGAATCCAAAAGAACTGCTATATATGAGAACAGTAAGGTCACTCAAATTTCACTTGATGAGATTTTTGGAACTCTTCTCCAACATGAAACAAGAATGAAGAGAGATGCTGACAACATCAAGAAGAAAAATGGAAATGGTACTGTTGCTTTTACAACAACATAAAATCATATGAAAGCTAAGACTCCTGAGAGAGTAACCACATCCAAGTCTAAAAAGATAGTTCTTCAATCAGATTCTAGTGAGAGTGAAATATTAGAAAATGAGTTAGCTAATCTTGCTTGAAGGATGAAAAAGATAGTTGGCCAGAGAAATTTCCAATCCAAGTATAAGAAAAAGGAAAGGAAAGATAAGAAAGATAGAGAAGTTACTTGTTATGAATGCAAGAATGCTGGAAATATTAGACCAGATTTCCCTTTGCTCAAAAAGAATGAAAGGAAAGAAAATCATTCAGACGGGAACAAAAAGAAGTATTATAAAGCCAAATCTAAGAAATTTTTGAAAGCTAATGATACCTAGAGTGCCAGTGGTGGTGACTCTTCAAATGAGTCTTCTGATTACGAATCTTCTGGACAGAAGAATCTTGGTCTTATAGCCAGATTACCTTTTCATAATCATTTTTTTATGGATAAGGTACGAAATGATGAATCATTGACCAAAATTTCATTAAATTCTAATGATAGTAAGTATTATAACTCTTCTGATGAAGAATCCTATTCTGATGAAGAAAATACTTTACCTACTTATGAAGAAGTCTCTAGGTTTGTTGAACTTCTTGAGATTGAGAATTCTAAACACAATAAGAAACTTGATAAGGCAAACTCTAGGAATTCTATTCTTACAAAAGAGATATCAGATCTTTCTAAAGATCTTTATAGGAAAAATGCTGATTTTGAAAGTATTTCAAAAAATCTTGAGGAAGCAAGTTCTGAGAAGAACAAACTTTCTAAAGAATTAGAAAAAGTAATTTCTAAGAAAAATGTTTTCGAGCCTAGATCTAGTTCTAAAACTAATTATTTTGAGGATAAAAACTTGGTTATAAAACTCAAGTCTGAAATTTTTTCCTTAATGAAGTGTTTATCAAACATTACCCATGGTAAGGAAAATTTTGATAAAATGTATTCCCAAATACGACCTTTAAGAAATAAATCCGGATTTGGTTATACCCATGCAAAAACAATTTTTAGTAACAATTATTTTGTTCCTCAAAGAGCCCCATTTTGTACCAAGTGTCAATGTGGTGGTCACTGGGCAAAGAATTGTTCCTTAAACAATACCCAATCCTTAGGATTTCACAAAGATTACTTTTCTAAGAAAATATGGTTACCTAAAATTTTGTTATCAGGTAATCTCGGATCCAAACAAGTTTGGATACCAAAAGTCTAATTCTATTCTTGATTTCAGGAAAACAAAGAGAGTACCAACAACAATACATGGTACATGGATAATGTATGTTCCCGACACATGACTGGTAACAAAATCTATTTTTAAAAGATTATCAAAACGAAAGGAGGAAAGGTAACTTTCAGAGATAATGATAAGGGAGATATTGTTGGTATTGGTAATATTGTTTTTCTTGGTAAAACCTTGATTTCAAATGTTCTTTTTGTTAAGGGTCTTAAGCACAACCTCATTAGCGTAATCCAGTTATGTGATGATGGTTACCTTGTGAATTTTAGGAATGATAAGTTATTAGTTCACAATTCCAAGGAAGAATTTATTCTCTCAGCCAATAGACAAGAGAATATTTACGTCTTGAACTTAGAATACCTTAGAAGCCCAGATTTACCTTGCCTAAGTGCAATGGAAGATCGTTCCTGGTCATGGCATAGAAGACTGGGTCACTATAACCTTAGGAACCTATGCAAACTCTCTAAGAAGAAACTAGTTAAGGATCTACCAGAGCATAGATTTGATTCTTCTAAAGTTTTTGATCCTTGTCAATATGGCAAGTAAGATAAATATAGTTTTAAATCAATCGGTGAAGTCTCGACAACCGATGCATTACAATTAGTGCACATGGATCTTTTTGGTCCAAAACAAACTGGAAGTATTGGAGGAAAATACTATGTGTTTGTTCTTGTTGATGATTACACTAGATATACTTGGGTCTACATTCTAGCAAAGAAGTCTGAAGTTTTTTCTTATTTAAAAAATTTTAGAGCTCAAGTTAAAAATGAGAAAAACCTTCCATTGAAAACTATTCATAGTGATCATGGAGAAGAATTTCAAAATTCTGATTTTGAATCTTTTTGTAGTAGAAAAGGTATTACTCACAATTTCTCATCACCTATAACTCCTCAGCAGAATGGTGTAGTCGAAAGAAGAAATAGAATTCTTCAAGAGATAACTAGAACCATGTTGAGTGAATATTCTATATCTAGACATTTCTGGGCTGAGGCTGTATGTACTGCTTTCTATACTATAAATCGAGTTTTGATTAGACCTTTTCTTAATAAAACTTCTTATGAGTTATGGAATGGTAGAAAACAAAGACTATCCTACTTCAAGGTTTTTGGTTGCAAAGTATTCATTCTGAATACTAAAGATAATCTACATAAATTCGCACCAAAATCTGATGAAGGAATTTTCTTAGGTTATTCCACAACTTCTAAGGCTTATAGAGTTTTTAATAAAAAATCTTGTACTGTTGAAGAAACAGTACATGAAAATTTGATGAGACTGATCCTTTTGTTTTTAAACCATCCCAGCCTACATCCTTGGATGTGTTAACAAAAAATGATTGTCAACCTTTGATAGAAGAACCTTCTGATAAAGAAAATGTTCAAGAAGATACTTCTGATACATTTAACCCAGAAGACTTTCTACCCCATGTTGATGAACATGCTTTTCAAAACCCAAATCAGGTGTTTCTTAAGAATCATCCCAGTGATAGTATCATTAGTGATGTAATCCAACCAGTAAGGTCTAAAAGTTCCTTAAGAAATGAAGTAGAACATCTAGCATTTCTTTCCCAATTAGAACCTAAAAGCACTGATGAAGCTTTAGGTGATGATGATTGGATCAAAGCAATGCAAGATGAACTAAATGAATTCCAAAGGAATAAAGTCTGGACCTTGGTTGAAAGACCTAAGGAAAATTCTGTTATTGGAGTTAAATGGGTCTTCAGAAACAAATGTGACGAAAATGGAGTCATAGTTATAAATAAAGCTAGACTTGTTGCTAAAGGCTATAATCAGCAAGAGGGAATAGACTATGGACAAACCTATGCTCCAGTAGCCAGACTTGAATCTATCCGTATTCTACTTTCCTTTGCAACATTATTTAATTTTAAACTTTTTCAAATGTATGTGAAATGTTATTTTCTTAACGGTTATGTTCAAGAGGAAGTTTTTGTTGAACAACCTCCTAGCTTTGAAGATACAAAACATCCTGATTATGTTTTTAGACTTATCAAAGCTCTGTATGTCCTTAAACAAGCCCCACGTGCGTGGTATGATAGAATTACTGGATTTTTGCTTAAAAATAACTATGTTAAGGGAAATTCATATCCAAACCTTTTTATAAAGAAAGATAAGAAAAATGTTTTAATTGTTCAAATTTATGTTGATGACATCATATTTGGTTCAACTCAGCGATCTTTGACCAACTCTTTCGCAAGTCTAATGAAATATGAGTTTGAAATGAGTATGATGGATGAGTTAACATTTTTCCTTGGATTTCAAATTTCTCAAAAACCATAAGGAACCTACATATCTCAACATATGTATATTAATGATCTTCTTAAAAAGTATGATTATGACAACACCAAGAGTATAAGTACTCCTATTGGTACCTCAAACTCTTTAGATCTTGATGAAGCTAGGAAACCAGTAGATCAAACATCTTTTAGAGATATGATAGGAAGTCTACTATACTTAACAGCTAGTTGACCAGACTTAATGTTTTTAGTATGCTTATGTGCAAGATATCAATCCAATCCTAAGGAATCTCACTTAAAGGCAGTAAAAAGAATTTTTCGCTACCTTAAGGGAACCATGGATCTAGGATTACTTTATACCTCTAGAAATGATTTTATCCTAAAAATCTTTTCTGATGCTGACTTTGGTGGATGTATAATGGATAGAAAAAGTACATCCGGAACATGTCATTTATTAGGAGATTCACTAGTTTCTTGGTCATGCAAGAAGCAACATTCTGTAGCACTCTCCACTGCTGAAGCTAAATATGTAGCAGCTGGAAGTTGGTGTGCTCAAGTGTTGTGGATGCAACACACACTCACAGACTATGGCTTGAATTTTACTAAAACTCAAATTTTGTGTGATAACACAAGTTCCATTGCCCTTAGTAAGAACCCTACATATCACTCTCGTGCAAAACACATAGTTATTAGGCATCACTTTCTTTGGGATCACACACTTAAATGAGATATTATTCTTCATTTTATCAGATAGCAAGATCAACTTGCTGACATTTTGACAAAATCCTTGCCTTCTGATAGATTTGAATACATTAAACAGAAGTTAGGAATGATAATCGTAAGGTAATCCTTCTTAATTAACTTTCTGTTGAAAAAGACTCCTTACAGCAATAAACTCCTTTTTATAGGGGGATTACATTTGATTGTTAGAGTTACTAAATTCTTCAAAGATAGTTTTTCAAACTTTTCAGAACTAAAATTCTAGAATGGGAATTTCCGGAACTAAAATTTTCCAGAATGGATATTTTCATATAAAAAACTTCTGGAATGGAAATTTTTGTATTGAAAACTTCCGGAATGTAAAATTCGTACTGGTATTTTCGTAAGGGGACTTTCGTATGAAATATCTCAAAATGATTTTTTTTGTTTTCAAATTCTGTAATGAAATTTTCGTACTGAGTTTTCTGTACTGAGTTTGTTTTACATAGTGAGTTTTGCGAACTATGTCTTTTCATAATAAAGATTTTTCGTAGTCATTTTTATATTACCCATTACGAATAATCCTCTCAAGCCAATCCGAAAGATATGATTTCCTTACCCATGTTTTCGTAGTAATACTTTACTTACTGGTATTTTTTTATACTTTGTTTTCGGATTATAATTTTCTTAAATCTTTGTTTTAATAAAACCTCAAAAAGATCGGATTCAAGTTTTCATGAGAAATGGTTTTCGGCCTTTAGATTTGATCTCAGATTGTCACAACCGTTCGATCAACCATGGAAGATGAACCGTCTTTTCGTTGCCTATATAAAGGGGACCCCAAAATAGTTATCCCACATCGATTTCAAGCTCCAGTGTCCCGAAACTCTGCCTCTTCATTTTAAACCCATTCCGAACTTTAGATTTCTCTGTTCCGAACTTCTCAGAAGTCTTCAAGACCCGAATGTCTGTGGAATTAGCTTCTCAAGAAATGTCATCCTCCAATCCAATTTCACAATTGTCAGTTTATAGAGAAAGGTTGGTTCATCCGGATTTCTTCAACAACTATGATTCTATTATTTCGAAGAACATAAAGCTGAACGGGTGGGAAGATATTGCTGTGTCCAAACCGGGGAATCAAGATGATGTTTTTTCAGAGTTACTTTTTGAATTCTATGAAACAGTTTCCTTATTTAAGGGAGATAATAGGTAGAAATTTTCTTTTAAGTATTATGGAAATACATATAAACTTTCTTATACCAAGGCAGCAAGCATGGTAGGGCTGACCTATGAAAGAGAAGTCGAGTTCATATCTCACGTATTTCCAGATTCTAAAGGAAGCTTCAACAAGGAAAAAGCTTTGAAAACTCTCGGACTGACATACGACAAGGCTCCGAAGATTGCTAGCTTTCCTACAAATTTCCAGATTCTAGAGTTGTGGTTACAAGGTCTTATCGTACCGAGGAAAGGTGATAAAGACAGTCTTAAGAAGAGTGAAATCTATATCTTAGATTTTCTGATAAATATAAGGAAGTTTAACTTCATGAGGCACATTATTATAACTATTGAGAATGTTAAGAAAGGAAATATCAGAGCCCAAATTGTAATATACCTAGAAATTTTATCAAATTTAATAGTTCGGTGCCTTGAGTCTTTCAAGGAAGCTTGCAGGACTAAGCCAAGGGATTTCAAATTTTTGGTGGCGAGTGATGATACTCTTAAGAGGATGGATGCGGCTTTTAACAAGGAGATTGGTGAGTTCTTCGATTTGCCAAATCAAGAAAAAGCGGTTCTGAAGGTTGCTGAACCGGAATCATTTAATCTAGTAAAGAAAAGAAAGTTGAAAGAAGTTGCAGCTGAAGTAGAGGATCCTAAATATAAGGAAGTTCAAACCGCACCTCCAAAAACGAAGAAGAAGAAAGCCTATCCTGATGAGGTAGTTGCGAAGTGGAGAGCAGATAAAGAGAAAAGGAAAGAAGGGGATTTTCAGTTCGGATTGGATCCTGCGGAAGCTAAGGCTTTGAATGAAAAGACAGAAGATGAATTCGTAAAACTTACAAAAGAAAAGAAGCTCAAGATGAAAATGACAGAAGCTGAGGCAGTTCAAGATTTGTTAAAATTTAATGAGATGGTTTCCAGAAACATTCCAGTTCCGAGATCTTTCTCCTTGGATTCTCTACCCGAGACTCCAGGAAGAAACATTGATTTTCCGGAAGAGATTAGAGCTGAGCATGTTGAGGAACTCGAGCAGATTTAGCAAGTGGAAGAGGAAGAAGTAGTTGCTGAAGGAAGTGGTGAAACTGGAGATCTGTTGAAAGAAGTAGATGATTATAAGGGGTCACCTTCGGAACATCTATCACTCCGAACTTCAGAGGCTGAATCCTCTAAGTTAGTAACTCCAGAGAAGGATAAGAATGAGGAAGATGATGTTCAAAAAGTTGTTGATGATGTTATTCAAGTATCTACTAGCGAGTAGAAAACTACAGATCAAGAATCCATTCTGAAAAAGGACAAGGGAAAGAAACTCCTTGTTGATACTCCGAAATCAGTGGCAAGCAAGAAAAGAGAATTTGGTGATTCGTCTAAAAGGAAGTTGAAGCTTATTGAGGAAGAAAATTATCCAAGAAATGTTTCGGATTCAAAGTCATCCTCGTTGGGACATGACTTTGTTGTTCAATCTTTGAGGAATTTAGTGGGTTCTATTCCGACCATCTCGACTATAGATTCAAGATGCCAAATGCTCCAACATGCTCTGAATCAGAAATCAGATTCTGTATCCATGGTTATGGATAAGTGTGTCAAGATTGAAGCTGAATTCAAATCTTTTCAAGTGGGATATGAAGCCCACAAAAGATCCTGCAAGAGGATGACTAGCTGGTCGAGGAAAACTATCGAAGATATAAGGATATTTGATGAATTTCAAGACAATGTTAAAGATGCTTTTGAAACTGAGGACAGGAAGATAAATGAGCTGACTTCTTCCTTTTAAGAGAAGCTGAAAGATGAAAAGAACTTCCCGATTCAAGAAGTCAGAGATCTGAATGGGAAACTAAATTCTGTTTCTCAAAACTGGATGTTTTAAAGGGATCATTGGATTGAGTTTGAAAAGAAATTAAAGGCTCAGGAAGAAAAGTTGAAGGCTCAGGAAGAAAAGACTAAATCCCAGGAAGAAAAGATTGAAGCTCAATCTGCAAGAATAGTGGTCTTATAGAAGCAAGCTGAAGAAGATCATAAAGACCTAAAAAAGATCAAGACTATTCTTAAGGGGATCATTTCGAAGGAAAAAGATCCGAAATAGTTAAATCTGATCTTTTTGTTGTATCTTTCATTCCTTAAAATTAATGGAAATCTTGGTTTCTCGTCTTTTGTTATTATTACCAATTTTTCAGGTACTTTGTTATTTCTTTTCCTTTCCCACTACCACAAAAACAGTTTTTCGCAGCGCCCCCCTTTATGAGTGCTTGCTTAGTAGCATTGATAAAGGGCCCCCCTTTATCAGCGCTTGCTTAGTAGCGCTGATAAAGGGCCCCCCTTTATCAGTGCTTTCTTAATAGCGCTGATAACGGGGGGCCTTTATCAGCGCTTTTTTTAGCGTTAATAAAGGGTCAGCTTCAAAAAAAATATTAATTTATAAATATAGTTATATTTTTATATAAATATAATATATAATTTTTAAATATATTTTAGATAAGTATAAATGTACATTTACACTTATTACACTTAATATATATATATATAAGATATTTAGTGAAAATGGCATCTTAAAAAATTCATAAAATATTTTTAATTAATAATTTGATAATCACTATGGAGTAATAGTCATTTAATAACAATTTGAGGACTAAAAAAATTAAAAAAATTAAAAAAAGATCCAAAATATGTTGAAAACGCAACTCAAACTTCAAACGGCCATAACTTTTGATCCGGGTGTCCGTTTGAGCTCTACCACATATCAAATCGAAGCCTGCGACGAGATCTACGTCGCTGTGACTCAGAGGGACCCCAGTCAAGCGTTTTTAGAGGACAAAAAAAGGCCAAGAAGGCCTCAAAAACTGAGTTTTTTGTCGGGGTACCCAGATTTTTTTAACATTTTGTGGATTTTAAAACTCGTTTAAGGGGGTATTATTGGCTTTTGGTTGTGGGGACTAAATTTATTCCAAGGTATTACATTCATATTGATATTATTTCATTGAAATTTCATCCTTTTTTATAATGAACTACTATTTATAATCAAATATATAACTATATGTACATATTTTTTATATATTCGCACCTAAAAATTAAATTTTTTAAATAAATAATTAAACATATTTACATATAAAATATATTAGATTTATCTAAATAATAACTAATATCAATTTTATTTAAAATACCAATATATGAATATATATATACCTAAATACTAATCTAACTATATATATATATTAATCTAACTATATATATATTAATCTAATAACTATATATATATTAATATAACTACATATGTATATATTAGTATTACTATAAATATATATATTAATATCACCACAAATATATATATTAATATCACTATATATATATTAATATAACTATATAAATATATATTCATATAACTATATATATGTTAATATAACTATATATATGTTAATATAACTATATATATGTTAATATAACTATATATATGTTAATATAACTAAATATTAATATAAATATATATTACTATACGAATAAATATAACTATATATATATATAGATATAGATATATATATTAATACCACTATATATATATTAATATTACTATATTTATTATTATATAACTATATATATATTATAATATAACTATATATATATTAATATATATATATATTACTATACGAATAAATATAACTAAATATATAAATATATATATAGAGATATCATGAATTGGAATGAAAATCAAAATGGAGTAGTGGTAAGGGCTTAGGCGCGCAGGGGGGAGGTCTCAAGTTCAAATCCTAGTGGAGGCAGGGGTGCGCGCGCATGGGGAATATTAGAGAAAGCGCTGTTAAAGGGTGTAGGGGGGTGCGTGGGGTGCGTGGGGTGTTGTATAAGGGCCGGAAAGCGCTGTAAAAGGGGGGGTTCAAGCACTATAAAAGCACCCCCCCGATTAGCAGTATATTTTAAATTTTTTTAATTTTTTTAATTTTTTTTAACTTTTATCAGCACTTTTTTAAAAGCACTGATAAAAGGGTCCTTTATCAGCGCTAAAATGAGAGCGCTGATAAAGGAAGTGCTGATATAGGACCCCTTTATCAGCGCTAAAAAAATCGCTGATAAAGGGGACCCCCCCCCCCCCCTTTATCTATGCTGGATTTATCAGTGCTTTTCTAGCACTGATAAAGGCCATTTTTAGCGCTGATAAAGGCCGTGTTTGTAGTAGTGTCCCTCGAATTCTTTTTGAAAATCAAAAAGGGGGAGAAGGAAGAGATCCTTAAGGAAAAATAACTCTAATAAGATCCTATCTAAGGGGGAGTTTTTCATCAAAGAAGACTTTCTTATTCGTAATAAAATGTCACTCCGGAAATCTAGAATATGATCCTTAGAGTTTCAAAGCCTAAGGGGTAGTTAGTCGTATTCATCAATATCCTTAAAGAAAAGGGATATAAGCCTTAATGTTTTTCTTTCTTATAAGTATTTCTTTTTCGTAAGGATGTTTGTGCTTTCCAAAAAGGGGATATTGTTGAGTCAATAAGGTTTTCCTTATGACTTTTCCATTCCTTCTTGTTTTGAAAATCACAAACACCTTAACTTTAAGAAAATCGCTTTTATAAAGAAAATTGATTTTGTAAGGAAAATCGCTTTTGAAAGAAAAAATATCCTTATCACATTTTCACCAATATATTTCTTAAGTAAATATTCGAGTTCATTTCTAGTTTTTCAGAAGTGTTTAAAACTTTTACTTAAAAGCATTCTGTTTTAGGCTCCGAATTCTGGATATGAACTTTAATAAAGATCAACTCTGAATTCTGGATGAGAACTGTAATGAAGCTCAACTCCGAATTCTGGATACGAACTTCAATAAAGATCAACTCTGAATGATGGATATGAACTCTCATGAAGTTCAACATCAAATTCTAATGACATTTTTTCCATTACGATTTCTGATTACGAATTCTGATGACGAATTCTCATTCCGAATTCACCTATTAAACAGAATCAGGTCGTCTTTGTTTTATATACTCTAAATTTATTTAGACTTCGAAAATTATTTTTTGTTAGACTCTGAACTTTCTTTTTGCTTACACATCTATAATTTGTCTACTCTTTGACTTTTTGTTTACACTTAGAACCTTCACTCCAATCTTTTTAGTTATACTTAAAACAATGTCGTACATTATGTTACACTTGTTTTGTTATAAAAAGATGTCATCTATTCTGTTATAAAACTAACCATTGGCTAAGTGACACGTGTACAGGTCCCTCCGATTTAAGGAAAATATGACTGTTGGGATGGAGGCCGACCTTACCTATAAATAGGAGCTCATTTGAAAGAGCTCGATACAATGAAGTCGATCAATCTAGAGACCACATGCTTCTAAGGTGATTTCTAGAGAGAGAAATCTTTTCATGCCTGGTGCGTACTGAACCGCTCGTTCAGTTTTTTCTTTGTGCGACTCTGAATGTTGGTGATTACATTCAAGGACTTCTGGGGATAGGAAGATAGAGGTTTCCAACACCTTGAAGTTGAGGGCTTCCTTTCTGAAGAAGACAGAGGTTGCCAACTACCTTAAAGTTGAGGGCTTGCGGGGGGACAGCAAGACAGAGACTCTGATCTTCGTATCGAGGGCTTACCCTAGTGTGGGTAAGACAGACTTTCTTGAAAGTATAAATCAAGGGACCTTTATCCAAGGTTTTTGGATACCCTTCTCTTTGGGTTAAAAGACTTATATCTTGTTACTTGTAGTTTTACTACTTGTTTATTTCCGCAGCATTTCTTATTATAAGGAAAGAATAACTTTCCTATACTTCCATACTTGTACTCTGTTTCATTTAGATTCTATATGCTTTATGATAGAATCTCATATTGTAATCTTTTGTTAAGTTTCATTTTCCGGAACTATATTTCCAGAACCTACTTTCAGAATCTCTTTCCAGGTTTTCATTTGGTATTAGAGGTGTTGTGAATTTTCTTAGTTTAAACTTTGTTAAACTTAGCCCTTTCCTTTTCTTAAGGAAATCTTAGTTATTCGTAACTAACTTTAATGGTTCCAAAGGAATTTTTAAAGTATAAAATTCACCCCCCCCCCTCTTGTATATTGAGCATCTACATCATCATTTCGATCCTACATTTGTAATATTATCTCATACTTTCGACCCTTTTATACTTTCTTTGAATAAATTTATTTGTTTTGGCCACTTAGATCAAGGAATCATCCTCTAAAAAAATACCCCAACAGTGTTAATCATAGTATCATATCAAAAGAAATGAAACATAAAAGGGTCCCTATCAAGATAGAATAAAGGATACCAAACAATTTCCCTTCAAAAAAATCCTATGATCACAAATATGAATACAAAACAATATTAGGAATTTATATTTATACACACACAACTTGTTTATTTAACTGTAATTGTTCACCATAACCAACCTAAATGGGTTTATTTAGGATTATATCATAATTTCAAAAGGTCAAGATAAACCTAATTGGGTAGATCCATGTGATTGGTTCCATAAGAAGAAAATTTATTTGATGTGAAAATTTAAATGATTTACATTTTATACAATAGTATCTATGTGTTTCATGTTCCTAAATAATACTTAAATTAAATGGTTAACCATTTCCCAATTAGTAATGTTCCCATACAAATTATAGAATGAAAATTAGTCCCTATTTAATCTTAATCATTATGTTTCATCTCGTGGAACCAATCGATATTAGCTCATACATGTCATAATTGGTTAGTAAAAAAGAGTTCCACCATAAATCTATGTAAGAAAACAACACTTCAATTGATAATGGAATTTTATATAACTAAAAAAGCATCAAAATTATAATTAGGAATTTTATCCAAAGATGTGATCATATGGAAAATTATATAAAATCATAAATGAATGGAAAATAAACCTGACACGATACTACAAAAATTGGGAAACACCCAATCCTGGTATACAAATAAGTGTGCTAATCATTAAACTAAAATAACAAAAACAAAATGTCAAGGAATCAAAATAAATTAATCACACATCATGTTATATAAAAAATTATTCTATTTTATAGCCAATCCAGGTAGAAAACTAATAAGGATACTAAAATACCTAATATGGAATATATCAGGCGTGATAATAAACAATCAATGGTCATCAATAAATCTCAACCATCCTAGAAATTAAATCTAAAAGGCATGGAATTCACATGGAATGTTAATATATAAATACATAAAATGATGAATATAATGATACTCCTAATGGTACAAGGATAAGGGTAAATAATATATTCTCAAAAATTGGTAAGAATAGAATGAAAAAAATCATTCCTAGTGAAATAAGAATAAACTATAATAGTAAACATCTCAAAAAAAATCATCCACGACCCCAAGGTCCTTTCCCCATGCATGTGGTGATGACAAAAAACACATCTATTTACCAAGTAATGACACATTCATAGATTATGTAATACTATACTGAAATAGTTAGACAAAGGAAATGGAAGGGATCTGATACCACTTTTTATTACCTCTACATGACTAACTAAAAAACCATTATCTATGTTTTTCGACATATGTAATCATGTTCACAACCACATATTCAAGAGTATGATGACTAGAAGAGATGGTGTAATGATAGTACAATTGGGAGAGTATAACCTCATGATCAGAGTAACATAGTGTTATAAGAGATCAACAATAAATTGACCAACAACAGAAGATGTATAATTAATGATAGAGAATAAGATGATAAATATAATAATTGAATAAATATAAATGACCATCAATGGGAATTTAGTTCCTGATGGTTGTGAGGAGAGATGGTGGGATCTGCGTCTAGTGAAGCGGTGGAAGTTGGTACATGAGTCATTATCGGATCTCATCTTAGTTTGGAGAGGAAGGTTAAAGGCAAGGTGGGTGGTTCCAAGGTTCTTTCCATGAAGGAGGTTATATGCAGGAGCACCTAGATGGGAATGAAGTTTTGTTTTCCAACGATCTATGTTGAACAATGGCATCCAGAGTTCTTGGATGGGAATCAAGTGGTGGTGATCTATGATAAGAATATAGAAAGTGCGGCGAAGGTGCATAATCTAACTCTGGTGGCCAGGTTTGGATAGATGAAACCGTTGATGGAGGTTTTCTGGTGGTTTTTGGATTCCTGGGGCCTTCAGAAACCAGTGCTAGTTTCGGAGCTCTCAAGGTTTGTGTTTTGTGTTCATCTTATTGACATGCATGATTTTATGAGGGCCTGGTTGAGGGAGGATAGGTGGTGTTGGTCTCACCATTTCACTCTCTCACGGTGGGTGTGGGAATTCCACTCTAGTAAATAATCCTTTATGGGTGTAGTTTGGATCATGATCCTGGTTCTTCCCATGCCCTTCCATAATCTATCAATCTCAGCGATAGTGGGGGACACACTGGTGAAATTTTAGTGAGTGGATGAGATGATGGAGGGATATTGGATTCGTCAAATCTGGGGATGTGTGTCGAGATCAATCTAGATGTAAATATTCTTCCTAGAATTATTATCTGTTCTTCGGGCCTTATGTGGTGGAAACGCTTGGTGTTCCATCCCATCCCATGTTCTATACTGCATGCAGGTTTCTAGTCCATGTAGTGGAGTTTTGTAGGAAGGGGAAGAAATGAATGCGGAGTCAGGGGCTACCATCCCATCAGAGGTCCTAGTAGGTGGCGTCATAAAATGGTCCAGTGGATGGTTCGTGTGGTGATGTGGAAGAGCTAGGTAGTTCCGGTACGATGGTGATGGATATAATCTCATTAGTGTTTTCCTCTGCGATTCTATTGAATGTTAATTTTCGGAAATCATCATGCAATTTTTCAAATTTTGTCGGGGCATATTGATAAAAGTGATAGAATTTTTCTGAAAAGGCACTTTTGGTGTCCTTTTTGTTAGAGGGTGTCCTGTCAACACCTTTGTTACTGTTGGTTTTGAGTCCGTATGGACCGTTGGATCTAGATGGCGATGCGCATATGGGGGTTGTGTTGTTGGCTTTTTCCCTGAACATGAGGAAATCCAAGGCCTTTTCTTCGGTTTTTTATGACATTCCTAGAGGTGTTTTGCATGCTATAAGGGGGGGGGTCATGATTTCTTCCATTTTATCTGCTGAAACACTAATGTTGTCTCTTTTGGCCTAAGTGGGAGGCCACATGGATTTCCCGTTAGAATCATCGAAGAAGGCTTTCCCAGAGGGGGTCACAAAGGATTTAGTCTTGGCTGGTGCTGCTGTACTTTCTCTAAGAAGAGGTGACTCCTTCGTCCCCTCCCATATCATCAGAGAGTAGATTCTCCCTCCTGGAGGAGTCATACATCCCTTTGAAGAATAAAATCCTCATCCCTACGAAATGTTGGTCGTCAAAGGGATCTTCGAGGCTAGTGACCCATTCAATGTCCAGGGAGGAGTATTGTAGGGACTTATTCTTTCCAAGGTCTAGTAGAAATAAATATAAGGATATGATCTCTCTTTAATGTCTTCATTGATTATTTGGAATGATCATGGGCTAGGGGTAGGAAAAATGCGCCTTCTTAGCTTTAGATAATAGGAGATGTGGAGTTTCATGGGTGGTTATCCTCAACCCTAAACATGAACCATGAAAAATTGGTTTTCTCCAAGGAAGATGGTGTTTGGTAACTACTTGAATGGGATTCCATTTAATAAGAATATTTTGTTTTTTTTATGAATTTGTTTCAGGTGGAGCTTGTGCATTTTTCAGAACAATGTATCACAGTGAAGCTCGGGTTCAGAGGTCTTATGGTTTTGTTCTCATTCATTTATTCCAGCACTGATGTTATTGTTAAAATGAATCTGTGGGAGTATCTTAAGACCTTTTATCCTATTGGTTTTCCTAGGTATTTTTGTCGTGACATCAACAATATCATTGAAATATCAAGGAAGATAGGAGGAATGATGATGTATAATAATGGAATGCTTGATTATAATACCTTCATTTCTAGTAGGGGCTCTTGGACGTGGGTTAAAATTGTTATAGATACACCTGGTATAACAACTGTAGAGGTAATATCCATATATGGTGCTGGCTGGATAGATTTTTGATGAACATATAGGGTTTAAGTCATTTCACTGGGCTTCGATCTCTCACTTGTCACGTGTTCTTCTAGACTACGCGCCACTTCTCGTGGTGATTTAGTAGGAGAAACAAGAGGGAAAGTCTTTTTAGTATTCAGTTGATTGGAATTTCAGGGATGGGTTCGTGTGGATGTTAAGAGACTCTTGAGGACAAGAGATGGAAGAAAGGTCTTGGTCTGGGCTGGGTATGCATCTCAAGTGGCTTAAGGCTGATATTGGCAAGTGGTTAGTGGACAATCCAAATGTGGGTGATTCTATTGAAGTACAACAAAAATAAAATTGAATGTATAGAGGATTTTATTAAGCATATGTAGGATGATTCTTCCTTCATGATGTTATGTGAAAATGATTAGTGTGGGCTCAAAGGTTTTTGGATGTAGAGAAGAACTACATGATATATCTAGAGTCAATTGGCTTAAAGATGGTAATAGAAATAGTGGTTTTTCCAAGCATTCTTGAAGGAGCATAATTTTTTTAAATTCATTCTCTGGATAGAGGATGGATCATTATCTTCCGATGATAACATGGCTGAAAGGTTGGATTTGGTTCACTTTGAGAGGTTTCTGCCATGGGAACACTCATATATTCCTGGGGAGGATAATTTGGTGCTTGGGCGGGAGGACTTCATGAGGAACATATCTCAAATGGATGATGCGGCAGACAATGATTCCTTAAGGAGTGTACCGTTGAGGGACAATGTCGGGGAGGTTGTTTTAAATATGCTGCTGGAGATTTCACCTAGTCTAGATCATTTTTCAAGGGCCTTCTATATGATAGATTGGGAGATTATGGTGCCTCAGGTTATTGAGGCGGTGCATGATTTCTTTAGGGGGAACCATTGATAGGGGTTATTGCTTCTCCGTATTGGTTCTATAGATGAAAGTAAAATAAACCTCATTTATTATCCAATATAGGACTATTTGTCATTACAATGTCTCTTATAAGATCCTGGATACCCTACTTGCTAGGAGACTAGACAATGTGATCTCGAGGGTCATCTCTCAAGAGCCACATGGCTTTGTTCATGGGAGATGTATTCAAGGGGCTGTTTTTGTGGCCCCAGAATTGATAGAGGACATGAAAAAAGGTGGTAGGATCCAATGTTATTATCCATGGGGGCATGGATAAGGCTTATGATAAGTTGGAATAGAGATTTATAATTTGGGTGATGAGAAACTGGGCTTTCATGAATGGGGTTGCGACTTAGGATTTCATTGCTTCTCCTCCCCATGGTTCACCCCCTCAATGATGGGGAGGGGCATCGGCTTTTTCAAGATTGGGCATGGGGTGAGCCAAGGGGAACCTCATTCCCCCACCTAATTTCTTCTTGCACATGAGGCTCTTACACAAAACATACATAGATTTCTGAGGTATCTGAATATATGGCCACATCGGTCTCAAGCGTCTAATGGATCTTGCTCGTATATAATGTTTGCTGAAAATATTCTTATATTTTTTAATGGCAGGGGGTCTTCATTGATAAACTTTATGTGACTTATGTTGATCTATGGGAGTATTAGCAACCAATATGTGAATTCCATGAAGAGAAATGTTTTTATTTCAAAGAAATGTCCTAGAAGGAGGGTCTAGTCCATTCAAGATATCTTGGGCATTCAACAAGAGCACTTGCCTACGATTTACATCGGGGTACCAATTTCAAATGGATGGGTTAAAATGGTCTTCATTGAAGATGTAACGCCCCGACCCCAGTTACCCAGAGTCGGTGCATTATTAAATGTCATTGGCAGGATCACAAGAATGATCAAATCTCGATAGACCGATTAGTTTAGTAGCCTTGGAATAACTAGATACATTCATAAAGTTTTACATTACATCATAAAATGAAAACTATAATAATATATTCTCCATAGTCCATAGTATTATCCCCTCATACTATCTCTACAAGTCATTCATAAATTACTTCTTCACATCCTGAGAAAAATAAAACATTGAAAAGGGGTGAGCTCAAATTCCCATTAAGGATAACAATATAGCGGAAACTTTCATAAATAAGAATAAACATTTAAGGAAATGTATAACTAAAAAATCATTTAAAACATGAACTTCAACATAGTATGGAAATAATAAAATGAAATAATTCCATTTACTTATTCACATGGATATTCTACTAATCTAATAATCAAATGCAATATCATTAACCACTTTTATAATGATGGAATGCATAATTCCAGACTATCATAACCACGTAGACAGGGCATCGTGCCAAGACTACAAATATGATTTTTTCAAGGCCTTGTGCCAAGACACTAGTTTATCTAATCAAATCTACCGATGCATCGAGGAGCTATATCGGGCTCCACCCGTCACATATTAAGTCCAATGCATTCCCATATGAAAAGGTTTAAACATAACATAAACATTCGTAATAAAACTAGCATACGAAATTTAAATACATCATACATAAACCATGAATGGTATAAAAATAATACATCCACATTTAAACATATCACAAAACCTTCAATACAATATATAAGTTTTGTATCACAATAAATCAACTTCAAATAAGCGTAAAATCCATCAAAGGATGTTGACATAGATGAAATCAAAACTCCTTTTAGTGAAATATCTCATTATATTTTGAAATAATTTAAGAGTCATATATAAAATAAAAAAATTTCTTTGAAAATATTCTTATAAGCTTGTAAGTGAAGCTTCAACAATTTTATAACGTCAAAAAATAGCCTCACTCATCGTATAAGTTAAAAAAACATTCTTACCTTAATTCTGTCAAAAAGGTTAAAATTGACCTTGTTTGGAAAAAGACGGAAAGATTCCTTTATAAACCATTTATAAAAGTCAACAAGGGTATAAATATCTTTAACCCATATTCTTGTAAATTGTAAAAATGTTTTGAAATACTTTTTTAAGAAACATGTATGTGGATGATAAAGAAGTTCCAGTAGATTATTACGTATAAACAACCTCGGATAATGAAGAGATTGTGAAATAAACCCTTACCTTGTACTTTTACTTGGTTGGGGAAGGTTAACCTCCTGTATAATGTTGAAACAATTGTTATTAAATTATAAAAGAATCATATACATTAATATGATATCATATATGATCTTTTAACATTTCTTTGTTTATAATATCATAATATTGTTATCGTTTTAGGTGTTAACTTACTCATTTTCTTTTATATATTTTGTAATGTAAGACATGTTTGTTATGGATAGGTTGTATCTTATTCATATCCAAAATGATATTATGTCCTTAAACATTATTATTAATCTTCAAATGAGAATTATACTTCAATGGATACGATGGAGAATGAATCTCATCGCGTTCGTGGAGACGGTAGTCCGTACGTACGCACGAGCGACAATATCATTCTTTTGATATTAAAATAATATTTAATTGGATGGTATATCATATATACGGAATCATTATAATGTTATATTTATTATTAACATGAATTACACAGCATTATTATAACCATCCAAATAATAATGTTTTGAATAACAATTACACCACAACGTGGAGACGGTAAGCCGTACGTACGCACATATAGTGACATGTCATTCAAGGGATGGATAGAATACTGAAATATGGTTGTACCATGTTTATAATAACATAAAATTATATATAATATACTGGATTTATTATTTTAGAATGGTAATAACAAAGAAAGAAGAAGTGGAAGAAGAAAAGAACTTGAAAAGGGTGGTGAAATCATTACCTCTTCTTCGGGTTCTTCCTTTTGATTTGATCAAAATAGATACATAGGGTGGCTTTATGACTAATGGAAGGAATCTAGGATGAAGTGAGGTAAGTTGAGACAGTATTTGGGCAGGTTTTGGATGAACCAAAAGGCTTTGAAGGTGTGAATTAATGAGAATGGGAGTTCCCTTTTATAAGAGGGGTGAGGGACACCATTGGAAAAGCTAGAAATATTATTTTATAATAAATTCATATTCGGTTTCTAATGGCTCCAAAGTGGATTATTTAAACTTCAAGGTGGCTATGGGTTTAAAACCACTCAATCAATAGAATTTAGACAGGTTTGGGTCATTATATTAACCTTATCTTTTAGTTTTAACTCTTAGTTAATTAGTTTGACACTTACCATGTCACTTTGTATTTTTATATTATATAGTTAATAAACTTACTATATACCTCCAAGAGACCCCCAAGTGGTCCATTAATGAAACAATTATCATGATATAAGTCTCTTGGACTACCCTTAGAATTTTAGGAATTTAATATCAATTAATAATATAATATTGTTTTTAAAACTCTTTTATGTCAATTTTGACACTATTCAATAATTGATTTTTGTAAAAATCATAACAGAATTATTACTTCGAATAAAGTTAATTAAATCAATAATAATATGTCATATTATCCTATAAAATTATTTTTATTTATAAAAAGTTTCAAATTACATTTATTTGGTTATTTATAATATCAATTATTCTAATCATTCATTAATTAGGTAATTACTCCATCACCATTGTGTCATAAATAAATTAATTTATATAATGTATAAAAATTACAAATAAAATTCTATTATATAGTAAATCTTTTTATATTTCTATTGAATATTTATAGTCTAAAATCAAACATATATATGCCTATGTAAAAATTGTTTTTCTAAAAGATATATGCTTATGTCATTTTTGTATTTATTTTAACGTAATTAAAATAAAGTGTCCCTATCACCTACAAGTGGCTCAATGGGGTCCCAAAGTCGACCCAAATATGTCCATGGTCGGCCATGTATCCACCAATAATGTTTGGACACGTTTTAGGATAATTTAGTATTATTATGATATTATGTTTTACCCATTATTTACCGGATTTACCCTTTAACCATGGTAAATAAAATATTTACTGAAGTAATTATTCAAAATGTCTAAAAATAAAATTTACCTATTTACACAATTTGGACATCCTGATTCCAAATATGGAATCCATTTTTTTAAATTCAAAACATAAAAGTGGCATAAATTAATTTAAAATTAATTCCTGCTATCAAAAAAAAAAGCGTGTTTTTAAGATATAATAACTATCAAAAGATTGATACTTGTTTATGTCCGGTTTAATTGTGAAATTATATCCAATGACCAAAATTGTATTAAATGGTAAAAATATATTCAAAATATGCTTTAAAAACACTCAAAATCATAATTTATCTCTATTAATTATTTTGATTAAAAAAATTGTTTTTAATTAAAATTTAGTAATTTTCACTATTCATCAAAATATTAAAGTTATCTGAAAAGTACCAAAATTTCACCTTAGGCTAAATTCGATACTCCGAATCCAAAAATGAAGTCAATTTTGAGAGATAAAATATATAAAATTTTGAAATTAGGTATTACTATTGATAATGGCTAGTTTGATTAGTTTTGGTGTGTGTTTGAACTCGATGTTGCGTACAACACACGCTATTTCATTATTCAAAGAGAAGCGTACCGTAGAAGCTTGGGGTGTTAAATTCTCCCCACCGTCAAATAATTTCATCCTCGAAATTTCTAGAATACTACCGCATGAAAAGACTCGGATGGTTCTTCATCATAAGTTCCTCGGGTTCCCATGTTGCCTCTTCCATCTTATGGTTTCTCCACAAAACATTTACCAGACGAGTCGTACGGTTTCTCAGTACTTGTTCTCTCATATCAAGAATCTTTATGGGCTCTTCACAATAAGACAGATCAGGTTCCAGTTTTAATTTATCATAGATGAGTACATGCATTGGTTCAGGCATGTATTTCCTCAATAGAGATACATGGAACACATCGTGAACTTTGTAGAGACTTGGGGGCATTGCCAATCGGTAAGCTAAAATCCGATTCGTTCTATAATTTCGAAAGGTCCAATGTACCTGGGACTCAATTTACCTTTCCTACCAAAATGTATGACTGCCTTCCATGGAGATACCATCAGGAAAACATGATCACCGACTTGAAATTACAAATCCTTCCTTCGATTATCGACATAGCTCTTCTGCCTACTTTGGGCTGCTTTGATATTGTTTTGGATTACCTTCACCTTTTCTATCGTTTCCTCCACCAGTTCTGGGCCTACAAGTTTTCTTTCACCAACTTCATCCCAACAGGTTGGTGTGCGACATCTCTTTGCGTATAATTCTTCATATGGTGCCATCTGAATACTCTAATGGAAGCTATTGTTGTAGGAAAATTCTACCAGAGGTAAATATTGATCCCACATACCCTGAAAGTCAAGTGAGAAGGATGTCAACATGTCTTATAAGGTTTTAATAGTTCGTTCTAATTGTCCATCTGTTTGAGGGTGGTAGGCAGTGCTCAAATGAAGTTCAGTATCCAAGGCTTTCTGAATACTTTTCCTGAATGTTGAAGTAAAAAGGGGATCATGATTAGAAACAATCGATAGGGGTACTCCATGAAGTCTCACAACTTCATTAATATATAGTCTTGCTAGACGTTCCTGTGGTAGATCATCCCTTATAGCAAGAAAATGTGTTGACTTGGTAAGACGATCAACAATGACCCATAATGCATCGTTCCTTCTAGGAGTCTTTGGTAGCCCCATGAAAAAGTCCATCATAATATTGTCTCATTTCCACTCAGGTAAGGGAGTAGGTTGCAATACTCCACCAGGCTGTTTCCTTCCAGCTTTCACTTGTTGAAAAATCATACATCTTGACACAAAATCAGCAATCTCCCTCTTCATTTTGTCCCACCAAAAATTTTCCTTCAAATCTCTATACATTTTGGTGCTCCCAGGGCGTATAGAGAAATTGGAACTATGAGCATCATCCAGCAATTCCCTTTATAGATCAGGTATATCGGGAACACAAAGTCTCTTCCCAAATTTCAAAATTCCTTCTTCATACACAGAGTCTCTCAATATCCCATCATTCACAGCATTAACCTTATTTTGAAATTTTTCATCATCGGTCTGAGAAATATTAATCCTTTATAGTGAAGATGTTTTGGCAACCATTTGAAAAAGAATTGATGTTTCACCTTCCCTGGTTATTCTCATGTCCATCTTCACTAGATCCATGAAAATTGGATCCCTTTCAATTCTCATATTTTTCAAAACTCTATGATCTTTTCTACTCAAATCATCTTCCACCTTGTTTGCTTTCCCCGGGTAGTAGTGTATCGTAAAATCATAATCTTTGAGTAATTCAAGCCATCTCCTCTGCATCATGTTGAGTTCTTTTTGTGAAAAAATATACTTCAAACTCTTGTGATCAGTATACATCTCACATTTTCACCATAGAGGTAGTGCCTCCATATCATAAAAGAAAAGATCACAGCTTCTAACTCGAGATCATGAGTAGGATAGTTTTGTTTATGAATTTTCAACTATCGTGATGCATAGGCAATAACCCTATCATTCTGCATAAGGACATAACCAAGTCCTTTATTTGATGCATCACTATAAATAACGAACTCATCATTCCCTGATGGTAGAGTCAATATAAGAGCATTGACTAATATTCTCTTCAGTTCTTCGAAACATTATTCACACTCTTTTGTACAAAAAAAATTATCCCCTTTACGTGTGAGCTTTGTTAATGGGTTAGCCAACCGGGAAAAATTCTGGACGAAATGTCGATAATAACATGCCAAACCAATAAAACTACATACCTCAGTTATACTCGTAGGTGCTGGCCAATCATGGATTGCCTTGAACTTCAAAGGATCAACATAGATTCCATATTTAGAGACAATATGGCCAATAAAAGAAATCTCCTGAAGACATAATTCACACTTGCTAAACTTCCCATATAATTCATGTCTTCTCAGAGTCTTCAGGACAATGCACAAGTGATTTTCATGATCTTCGTAACTTTTGGAGTATACCAAGATATCATCAATAAATACCACCACAAATTAATCTAGATATTCCTTGAAAACTCTATTAACCAGGTCCATGAATACAGAGGGTGCATTAGTCAATCCAAAAGGCATTACTGTAAACTCGTAATGCCCATACCTGGTTCGAAATGCTTTCTTCAGAATGTCTTCCTTCTTCACACACAACTGATGGTATCAAGATCTAAGGTCAATCTTTGAAAAGTATTGATCTCCATGAAGTTGGTCAAATAAATCATCAATTTGAGGTAGGGTATACTTTTTCTTTATTGTTATAGCATTGATCACCCTGTATTCAATACACAACCTCATAGATCCATCTTTCTTTTTAACAAAAAGAACAGGGGCTCCCCATGGAGAAACACTAGGGAGAATAAATCCATTATTACTCAATTCGTCTAGTTTTTTCTTTAGTTCAACTAATTCTACAGTGACCATTCTATAAGGGGTCTTCGATATAGGCCTTGATCCAGGAATTAAATCAATGGAAAACTCAACTTCTCGTTCTAGAGTATGTCCAGGTAAATCTTCCAGAAAAAAATCTACATATTCTTTCACAACAGGTACATCCTCTATTTGAACATTCCTTTCCTCACCCACTGTAGTTTCATCCACTTTCTCCCCAATAATTGGATTTAGTTGAGCTACTGGGGGTGGATCTAGATAAGAATTAGGTGGTGATGATTCTGCTCTTAAGATAAGGTGTTCCCTATCATCATCATCAAAAATCATAACCTCCTTCTTCTTAAAATAAATCTTCGTATCATGGTCTGAAATCCAGTCCATACTGAGGATTATATCAAACTCAATCATAGGTATGATGATGAGATCAGCAGATAAAGAACATTTATGTGCTCTAATGGGGACTGATTCACAAAACTTTGTTGCAATGATACTTCCCGTAGGAGTTTTAACAGACAACTCCCTTGTTAAATCAAATTGGAAATATCTAATTATCTTAGAAAACTGGGAAGATATGAAACAATGAGATGATCCAGAATCAGATAATGCATTTTCTAAACATGAGGAAACCATTAAATTACCTGCCACCACCTCTTTTGGAGCTTCTACCTCAGTAGTAGTGATAACATAAGCTTGGGCTTGATCCCTTGGCATTTATTGAGGTAAGTTACCCTAACTCTTAGGACATTCATTTGCATAATGTCCCATAGCCCTGCAATTGTAGCATTAGACATCAGTATCTTCCTTCTTCCCCTTGAAATCACGAGCCTGGTGGACTTTTTCACCACACTTGTAACAGACTCATGTTCCTTTTAAGAAAGTACCAGGGTGTTTCTTCCCACATTTACTGCAGGATGGATATTCAACTTTTCCCTTCTTCCCTTTATTTCTATTCCCAGATTGATCAGCAGATCTCTTCTTCTCTTTCTTTGCTTTAAATTCATATGACTTAGAGAATTATTTATCTCTCTTGATAGAAAATGGGATACTGTCTTCATACGACGAGAAGTAATGTGAGACTAATGCTCGACGGAGAAATGGTTTTAATCAATCAAAGAAACGATCAATATTACTTCTTGGGTTACGTATATAATCTTTAGCATACCTTGCTAACCTTTTAATGTTAGCCTCATACTTTGAGACATTCTCATCCTCCTTTTGTCTCAGACTCAAAAATTGTCTTTCCATATCTGTTCGATGGTCACGAGGAAAGTATTTTTCTAAAAATAGATCTTTGAACTCACTTCATTCCCAATTTGATAATTCAACATCTTCCTTTGTGTTTTGAATCAATGACCACCATTGATCAGCATCTCCAATGAGGCGGTAAACTGCCATGATAAATTTTTCCCTTTCACTACTCCCCAAAGCCTGAAATATTTTCTCTAGGGAATTTATCCATTGCTCAGCTACTAAGGGATTTTTACTCCCATTGAACATTGGTGGTTGTTTCCTCATGAACAGATCTAACATTGATCCTCCACGCTGTGGATCAGGGTGCTTCATACGGATAAGGTTATTATTCATAACCTGAGTGAGTTGTCCCAGTATGGTGATTAGTTGATCAGCACCAGTTGCATTACCAACTCCACTATAATTATCTTGAGTATGAGGGTAATCCCTACATGGAGTACGTGCATTGATGTGGTTTCCATTTCTTCCACTAGGCTCCATTTATAAACAATGGCATAAACTAGATCAGTTTATGAATCAAAATACATAATTACATACTTATAAAGCACTTAACATAAATTGAACTATTTATGGATATAATCCATAATCATAAAAATGTTTTCATTGAGGATGTATATACTCATAAACTCTTCATAATGATTTGTAAATAAAATGAGAGTTATCCTAAGCATATCCCCTAGAAGTGTCGCAACCAAGAGTGCAGCAAGACCTGTTGTCGTGCACCAGTTCCCATTTGAGTCCAGCTCAAAGAAGTGTTTTTGGATTTTACCCCTAGGTACATCTGTGCCAGAGCCGCCTCTACCTGCTTGTATCCAGATAGGGATGTATTTCTCGGAAAACTCACAAAATATCTACAATACCAAAATTCTAGGAAATTATTTTATACTAATCCTCAAAGTCCATCTTAGGTCTATGAGCTCTAATCAAATTTTATGTAAATCTAGCTTCAATGGTTTTTACTAAACTTCCTCTAATACCAACTGTAACGCCCCGACCCCAATTACCCAGAGTCGGTGTATTATTACATAACATTGGCATGATCACAAGAATGATCAAGTCTCGAAAGACCGATTAGTTTAGTTGTCTTGGAATAACTAGATACATTCATAATGTTTTACATTACATCATAAAATGAAAACTACAACAATATAGTCTACATAGTCCACACTATTATCCCCTCATACTATCCCCCAAGGTCATTCATAAATTACTTCTTCACATCCTGGGAAAAATAAAACATAGAAAATGGGTGAGCTCAAATGCCCAATAAGGATAAAAATAAAGAGAAAACTTTCATAAATAGGAATAAATATTTAAGGCAATGTGTAACTAAAACAAAAGACTTTTAAACTTGAACTTCAACATAGTATGGCAAAAATAAAATGAAATAATTCCATTTACTTATTCACATGGATATTCAACTAATAAAATAATCACATGCAATATCAATAACCACTTTCATAATGATGGAATGCATAATGCCAGACTATCATAACCACATAGCCAAGGCCTCGTGCCAAGACTACAAATAAGATTTTGTCAAGGCCTTGTGCCAATACACTAGTTTGTCTCACGAGCCCTACCGATGCATCAAAGATTTATAGTGGGCTCTACCCATCACATATTAAGTCCAATGCATTCCCATATGAAATGGTTTAAACATAACATAAACATTCGTAATAAAACTACCATATGAAATTTAAATCCTTCATCCATAAACAATGAATGGCATAAAAATAACACATACACAGTCAAACATATCACAAAATCGTTAATACAATATATATGTTTTCTATCATAATAAATCAACTTCAAATAAGTGTAAAATCCATCAAAGGATGTTGACATAGATGAAATAAAAACTCTTTTTAGAGAAATATCTCTTTCTATTTTAAAATCATTTAAGAGTAATATATAAAATAAAGCATTTTATTTGAAAATATTCTTATAATATTGTAACATATGTTTCGATGATTTTATAAGGGTAGAAAATAGCCGCACCCGCCGTATAAGTTAAAAAAACATTCTTACCTAAATTCTGTCAAAAAGGATAAAAAGGACCTTGTTTGGAAAACGAAGGAAAGATTCTTTTATAAACCATTTATAAAAGTCAACAAGGGTATAAATTACTTTAACCCATATTCTAGTAAATAGTAAAAATGTTTTGAAATGCATTTTTAAGAATCATGGATGTGGATGATAAAGAAGTCCCAGTATATTATTACGTATAAACAAGCTCAGATCATAAAGAGATTGTGAAATAAACATGTAGCTTGTACTTTTACTTGGTTGGGGTAGGTTAACCTCCTGTATAATGATGAAATAATTGTTATTAAATTATACAAGAATCATATACATTAATATGATATCATATATGATCTATTAACATTGATTTGTTAATAATATCATAATATTATTGTCGTTTCGGGTGTTAACTTACTCATTTTCTTTTATATGTTTTGTTATGTAAGACATGCTTTTTAGGGATAGGTTGAATCTTATTCATATCTATAATGATATTAAGTCCTTAAAAATTATTATTAATCTTCAATTGAGAATTATACTTTAATGGATACGATGGAGAAGGAATCTCATCGCATTCGTGGAGACGGTAGTCTGTACGTATGCACGAGTGACAATATCATTCTTTTGATATTAAAATAACATTTAATTGTATGGTATATCATATATACAGAATAATTATCATGTAATATTTATTATTTACATGAATTAAACATCATTATTATAACCATCCAAATAATAATATTTTTAATAACAATTACACCACGACGTGGAGCCGGTAAGCCGTACGTACTCACGTTTGGTGACATGACATTAAAAGGATGGATAGAATACTGAAATATGGTTGTACCATGTTTATAATAAAATAAATGTATATATAATATACTGGAGTTATTATTTTAGAATGTTAATAATAAAGAAAGAAGAAGTGGAAGAATAAAGGAACTTGAAAAAGGGTGGTGAAATCATTACCTCTTCCTCGGGTTCTTCCTTTTGATTTGATCAAAAGGGCTTTTTAGGTTGGCTTTATGACTAAAGGAAGGCCTCTATGATGAAGTGAGGGAAGTTGAGAGAGTATTTGGGCTGGGTTTGGCCTAACCAAAAGGCTTTGAAGGTGTGAATTAATGAGATGGGTGAGTGCCCTTTTATAAGAGGGGTGAGGGGCACCTTTGGAAAAGCTAGAAATATTATTTTATAATAAATTTATATTCGTTTTATAATGGCTACAAAGTGGATTATTTAATGGTTAAGGTGGGTATGGGTCGAAAACCACTCAAAAAATAGAATTTAGACAGGTTTGGGTCATTATATTAACCTTATCTTTTAGTTTTAACTATTAGTTAATTTGTTTGACACTTATCATGCCACTTTGTATTTTTATATTATATAGATAATAAACTTACTATATACCTCCAAGAGACCACCAAGTGGTCCATAAATGATACACTTATCATGATATAAGTCTCATGGCCGAACCTTATATTTTTAGGAATTTAATATCAATTAATAATATAATATTTGTTTTAAAAACTATTTTATGTCAATTTTGACACTATTCAATAATTGATTTTTGCAAAAATTATAACAGAATGATTATTTAGAAAAAAATTAATTAAATCAATCCTAACATGTCATATTATTCTATAAAATTATTTTTATTTATAAAAAGTCTCAAATTACATTTATTTCGGTATTTATAATATCAATTATTCTAATCTTTCATTTATAAGGTAATTACTACATCACCATTATATCATAATTAAATTAACTTATATAATGTCTAAAAATTATAATTAAAAAAAAATTATGTAGTAAATAGTTTTAACTTTCTAATGAATATTTATAGTTGAAAATCCAACATATATTACCCTATGTGAAAATTTTGTTTCTAAAATTTATATGCTTATGTCATTTTTGTATTTATTTTAACTTAATTAAAATAAAGTGTCCCAATCACCTACAAGTGGATCCATGGGGTCCCAAAATCGACCAAAAGATGCCCATGGTCGGACATGTATCCACCAATAATGTTAGGACACGTTTTAGGGTAATTTAGTATTATTATAATATTATTTTTTAACCCTTATTTACAGGATTTACCCTTTAACCATGGTAAATAAAATATTTACTGATGTAATTATTCAAAATGTCTAAAAGTAAAAGTTACCTATTTAAACAATTTGGAAATCCAGATTCCAAATATGGAATACATTTTTCCAAATTCAAAACACAGAATTGGCAGAAATTAATTTAAAATTAATTCCTGCTTTCAAAACAAAAAGCGTCTTTTTAAGATATAATAACTAGCAAAAGATTGATATTTGTTTATGTACGGTTTAATTTTGAAATTATGTCCAATGTCCAATATTGTATTAAATTGTAAAAATATATTCTAAATATACTTTTAAACCACTCAAATTCATAATTTATCAATATTAATTATTTTGATTAAAAAAGTTATTTTTAATTAAAAGTTAGTAATATTCACTATTAATCAAAATATTAAAGTTATCCGAAAAGTACCAAAATTTCACCTTAGGCTAAATTAGATACTCCAAATCCAAAAATGAAGTGTATTTTGAGAGAAAAAATTTATAAAATTTTAAAATTATGTATTACTATTCATAATGGCTAGTTTGATTGGTTGTGGTGTGTGTTAGAACTCGACGTTGCGTATAACACACGTTATTGCATTATTCAAAGAGAAGTGTACCGTAGAATCTTGGGGTGTTACAGAAGATATTCTTAATATAATTCTTGGGAGGATACATAATTGGAAAACCAGATTTCTCTCATTCAAGGGAAGGGTGACTTTGATCAATAGTGTGATCTCCTATATCCTAATTCTTGTCTTCTCCATTATCACTCATCCGAATGAGATTATTTCTACTATGGAGAAGATGGTGAATTGGTTTCTATTTGATGGAAATGTCTCTAGAAGAAATCATTGTGTATCTTATTATCGTCTGGCCAATCTAGTGGAGGAAGGTGGAGTAGGCCTTATGGATATTGCGGTTTCAATGCAAACTATACAGGCTCAGCTTGCATGGGATTTTTTGGGGGGTAATTCTATGTGGGCCAAAACACATAGAAGGAAGTATGGCATGAAATGGGAGGAATGGGAGGACATGAAGCTATCTATACTGGGAAAAATAGTGAGGTTTCATCTGCATGTCCTTGAAGGGTCCTCTCATTTGGTGATGGGTCGAGGGATTATCAACTTATGGAGAGATAATTGGGTTAGGGAGAAACTCTTCTTTCCTTGCTTCCCAGTTCTAGAGATGTCAATTTTTTAGGTTTTCCACCATCCAAGGCCCCATGTAATAGTTTTGATTGCGGAACCAATGAATGTGTGTAAAGAAGTGTTGTTTTCGGAAGAGGATGATAGCCTTTGTTTCATGGAGGCTAGTTCGAGGTATTTCAATGGACATGACTATCACCGATTGATTTTTCAGGGTGGTTCTGTGATGAGTGGGGGCCGCACCTGTGGTGTAAACAGGTCCCCATGAAAATAACTTTTCTTGTGTGGAGAGAGAGAAACCAATCCATGCCGATTGATGAAAATGTTCATAAAAAGGGGATTCAGCTGGCTTCACGGTGTTATTACTATTCTAATCCTTAGGCGGAGTTGATGATGCGATTATTCTTCAAGACTGAATGGGTTGTGAATCTATGGTCAAGCATGGACAAATGGGGTATCTATAATGCTACTTGTATTATAGTTTAGATATTCGTTTTCAGTTGGTACCTAGGTTTGGAATAGCGGTAGTTAAAGTCCAATATTTGTAGCATTGTGCTTACCGTGATTTTCTAGAAACTCTGGGAGGCTCGGAAAAATGATCGTTTAGAGGTGGAACCATCTGGTTTCTTACTACAAATGAGGAAATTGAGCCTTCTGTATGAATTGGGGACACTTTTCAAGGTTGTACAACACTCTCATCTTCTTTGCAATTTCTGGAATCGGCCAATGGCTATTTCTAGTTCACAGGGGTGCTGGATTAGGTGGAAACATCCAGGGACTAGGTTTATGCTCAACATTGATGGTTCACATATGGATGGTCAGATGTGTGGTAGAGGTATAGTGTGGGATATCAATGGATCCATGATATTTTCTTTCAATAGCTTTCATGGGTCGGGTAGTTCTGTAAGCATAGAGGTATGTGCATTGCACAAATGAATCATTCATTAAAACCGGTTCTCCTTGGCATGCTCAGAACTGGAATCAGACTCTGAGGTGTTGATTCAAGCTTTACATGGGAAAATTGAAGCTTTGTGGTGTTTGAAATATGGTGTTCATCATTTCACTTTAGAGATATCGAATAGATTTTTGGTTCATCATATACCATGGGAAGAGAATTTTTCTATAGATTCTTTTTCTTGGGGAAGTAGTCCTGAGGAACCCTTATTGGTGTTCTATAATGTGGGTTCTTTACCTATGGAATCTATTCCTTTTTTCCAATGGCATGCCCTTTGTTTGCATCACTTTCATTCTCCATGATCTCGTTCCTTTGGGATGGTTGTTCTCTTTATTTGTTTCATAATAAATAAAAAAGTAATTTTTTGCCATCAATGGTACATATAATCAAGAATGAACTCCATGACGAACTATATATCAATAGAAGAAACATATAGATAGGAAACATCATATAACAAATGAAAAAATAAAAAAGTCAAACCCACTCTAGGTCATCTCCATGAGAATCTGAATCCCTATCTCATAACTTTTCTTATAATCTCCAATTAATAATGCACATGACATCCAATATTCGAAGGAGTTGAGAACATGTGGTTTTCTCAAGTACCCATTTTTAATGAAATCCATTGAAGTTTGTGAGATATACTCAGTATCCCGAAACTAATGGTTTTTAATGTTAAATCTAGTATATAAAGATAAAATAAATATAGGTGCAGGTATATAATAAATAAATATAAATAAAATAAATTAATAGATGTGAAAAAGGATAGATTAGGTTCTTTAGGTACACCTATATGACCCTACCTAATTCAAAACTAGCTATAATTCATTTGATCTAAGGTGACGGAGTAATGATATGTTATGCATGTAATCATGATTCCTCATAAAAAGAGTACCAATAAATTGACCAAAGCCAAAGAATGTTATTTGGATTGTTATTTGTGTCATTGAATAATATATATGAAACATTAATATCATATATAAAATTAATGTTTGGAATTTAATAAGTAGAACCATGATACCTTCAAAGGTAATCCAATAAGGAATCACATTTATCACTCCAGGGCATTGTAAAATTCTAATATCCCAAGAATCCATCTCGATATGGTGTCAATGAAAGACCTCTAATTCTATCATTGGTATCTCACATAGGGGGTCGAGTTTCACGTGTTTCTTGGAGTTACAACCATGTCACCAATACTATTCATGGTGTTCCACTATTGAAATTATTATAACTCAAATGGAGGTCATGGAAATTAACGGTGCATCCATCCACAGATTACATAGTATGTCTCCATATGTACATATAAATTATGTAACCAAATAGGCAAACCTTTGAATTAGAAAATAAGGAGACCCATTTTTCACTCAAGAACCAATTCATCACAATTATTTATTTGAAAATATAAATGTTTTCAATAAGGTTTCACTAACCCATTAATCATTCAAATTATTTAATAAAATATGGCACTCGCATAAGCATTCAATTCCAAAAATATATTTATAACTAAAAATGTAGGATGGTCTCATATCCTAGACATAACATAATTAATATTCACTAAAAGAGGCCCTTTATTGTTTATCTTTTCATTTAGGGATAATAAGTCCATGTAAATAGACATTATTGTACATCCACTAACATCCAAAAATCACATTGAATACACCCATTCTATTAGGAGAAAAACGATATAAAATACTATTAAACTCATTTTTAGTTTAGAATACATAAAACCTCAATGATGGGTATTATTTGAATTCACGTCATTTTAATCAAAAAATTTGTTTAACTCGATTTAAGAATCACAGTCAAGTACAATAACTTCACATGCCTAAATGAGATTTAAATAAAAATAAAAACCTTCATTTTCTTGTTTTTATGTTATAAAATCCCTTGTGTGTTCCAATAAAAACATGAAAAATATAATTTTTAATGATTAATTATAAAATCCAACACTATGGGGTGGTTTGGTTTTAGGTCATGACACCAACAATATCATGGGATTTAAACAATTTACAAGGATGTATTGGAGTTTTATTAATTTCTTTTATAATATATATGTGACACTCATAATTTTTGGAACATGAAACAATATTTATATTTTCTAGAATGATGAAACATAATGTTAATATAATTAGACCACCAATAAAATACTAATGAAGTTACATATGTCTAATGTGTATGGAAAATTCAGTCTGGTTCAAGGGAAATTGGAGAAATAAACACAAATATATAAAAAGGGAGAATTATATCATAACAAAATAGAATTTATGATATAAATAGAAATTTATAAATGAATTAAAGTATTTTTAGAATAATTGAAGGCTATTCAATAAAATTTTCATCACTGAAAATGGATTTCATATGTAGGATAGCTCTTTATACCTATTGGATGAAATAGAGGGCTCCAGGAGTGCTTCTAGGTGTTGATAATAAGAGAAGATGAGTAGGAGAAAGTAAAATAATGTTAGAGGGTGGAAATGACTAAATTTACCCCCTTTAATTAGTATCAGGGTTTGGCCACACGGTTGGCCATACCATGGGCCATCAATGATTGATCCTCCTCCAAAATAGGGGGATTAAATGGTTAATTTTCATACTTTGGGAAACCATGAACAAAACATGAGTTTTTCCTTTATCCAAGATTTTCAACTATTTTACAAGACATGTGTCCAAGTGAAAAAAGTTAGATAAAAATGTGTGACACCATCTTCCCCTTTTAGTTGGTTGCACGATATTTCTGATGGGATTATTAATTTTAGAAAAATTATGTGCCCCATTCAGCATTCACCAAATTTTATATTCCTAGTCTAGAACTCACAAGAACTCAATAAAACACTTGAAGAACCTCTCAGGCCTCATACCCTATCTAAAACCTACACATTTATGTGTTCTAACTGTCATAATTTCACTCTAATTCATGTATTTCAATACTCACATTCCACTAAATGATAAAATTTAAATTCCATTGGAATTTCATTTTATTCATATCACGGGTTTCTAAAACTTCCTTAACATAGGATTTACGCCAATTTGGGATTCACTTCATTTATGCCTTTTCATGGAGATAATTGTAAAAATATTCTAATTCAAAATTAATTTATCTGATGCACCAACGTCATTAATTTGTGTGTATTGATATTCATATCACTTATGTATAATTTTTTCATTTTTTGTTCATAGATTTCTAAGTATTTTAAGGGGTTCAACTATCCATAATTCTTTTACTAACCACAGTAGTCATGCTGTTAGTATTCAAATCAACAATTTTCAACCATGAATAACATTTTTTTACAAAAACTATTTTTCATCTATATTGAACTATAATAATTATTACAAGATGATATATTTGGTATCTATTTCTATACATCATCTGGTGGTAGATAATTGAACAATTTTATGTTAATTTCAAAACATGTTGGTGGTTATTAAACAACAGAATCCTCCAATGAAAATTGGGATATAGTGGAAACATTATCCTTATTTTGGGATTTTTCAATATTTCTCTTCCTGAGATATTCCTAATAAATTTCTATTTATTAAAATCTTATATTGAGTGATTTTTTACCAAAAATATCAATAACCCTCTCTTAAAAAACATTCTTTACTCTTTCAAATTCAACATTGTACAACTGATCTTTCACTAGGATAATGAAGAATATTCCTTAATTTTCAAGGATTTCAATTATAATTGTAAATCCTCTTCCTCAATTATATTTTACAACCTTTCTTAAAATGAATGGTTCTTTTAATCCATAGTTCTATTTACTAATTATTTATCTATGTATACAATTCGAACTTTTTTCATTGAAATCTGAGGAACTTATATCATTATCTATTATTCTTTCTATAGTGGTTTGAACTTTTTTAATAATATTAATAAATAATATTTTTTTGTATTTTCCTCTCCATATTTTATGATTCTTCTTCTTGATGGGTGATTTATTCTTGCATAAATTTATTGACATTAAGTACAATGTGTAATGATTCTATGGGATGAAAATAAAAAAATATAACTATGTCTATCTATTGATATGTAATGAGAAGATGAAGAGTTATTAACATCACCACTTATGCATTGATCTAATTATTTATTAATATTTATAAGGTACATTTTATAATCCCAGAGGTCAAATAAGACTCATGTTTTAATTAATGTTGGCAATTTTTCCATCTCCTTTGTGGAAATTTGATGCACCTACTCCATACATTCTAGGCCTGATATATCTTCATTATTTAAATGGCATGGAAAAAGTAATATATAATCACATTAATATAGAATATATAACTTCTTAAGAATTATTTTTTCTTGTTTTCCCTATTCAACATGGTCTATATTGAAATAGAATTCATCATGGTAATGACTAAATCTTCGTAAAAAAAGATTATTTTTTTACAATACAAAGAAACTGATCTATTTAAAAAAAAAATCCCGATAGAAAATAAAATAGTGGTTAATATCTCCTTAATTACAAACAAGAAATGAAAATTTGGGTGAAATTATAATTGACTGGGGGTATGAATCATTGTATAAATGTTTTACCTTTAAACAAATTTTTATCCTTGAAATAATTGACATGTTCATATTTCAATTCACATAGAGTGTTTTCCTTATCATACAAATTTATAATAATAATTGTAAATATGAGATATGAAACATTTTAAAAGTTCACTATATAATAAGAGGAGAAAAACCTTTTCATGTTTGGTAATTATAAGAAAAAGGATTCCCCACTATAATGATGATATCATTATATAGTGTTTTGGGTGGAAAATATTCCTTATCCAAGTTATACTCCACATGCATTAGGAGGGAGAAATAAATATTGTTATTTCCATGAAATAGAAAGAATGTTTTATAACATTGAAATTTATTTCAATTCATTAATTCCCCCGTGATTAATGTTTCTATAATCATCAAAAATATTGTAACACAATGAAATTCACTTATCTATTGATTCTTCTTATGGATGTTTAGGTGATCATGTGCACTTCCTTTAGTCTTTCTATTCATACAATAACATTTTCATTATATTCCATCCTAGTTGTGGGTAATAAAATTTCATCTTCATTATTCATCCATAAATAGTATATTTGATTATTTTATTTGATGTTGTCTATATGATATAATTTTTTTGTTTAGGACCACTGAATCTGTCTGTTTATTTCTTAATGAAAAATTAATGATTCTATTTAATTTCTTCTTCCTTCAATGTTTTTTATCTGAAAATTTCTATCTGATTATGTAAATAAATTAATATATGTACAATGACTTTCCCTATAATATTTATTATCCCACTTTCATATTCTCCAGATCACCACTTGATTCGTAAAATCCATATTTTATATTGAAAATCATTATTCTATATGTCCTTTCACAACAGATCATTCATAATATTATGTGTGATGATTGTTTTTCATACGTAATTTCATCCCATTTATCAATATTTTATAATATTTTGATTTATAATAGTTTTCTTTGTTATCATTATGTGATACATTTTATCATGTTTTAATATTCAATTACCAAAAATATTTTTTAATGAGAATAGATATTAGAATATATGGTCTGCACATTCAAATGGTGAAAATTCATTAGAATATCATTTCAATTCCATGTGAACAACTTCCACACATTATATCATATTTTTTACACACCTAAATATATTTTATCATGATATTATAATGATGGGATCCCATACTTATTTTACTTATTGATTAAAACATGATTAAAACCTCCATTTAGCATAATTTTTCTTGTTTTTTCTCTCAAATAGAATAATAAATTTCATATGCTTCTCATAATATCGAGTACCCAATTCTTCAATAAACATGGTTATTAATTGTAAATAATCATGGTTCTTCCTCTTATTACATATTTAACATTAAATAATCACTACAACAATAATTTATTTATATTTTATTAAAAATACATAAAGGAATTAAACTAGTAATTATACAATTGAATTTCTATCTGGTAGTACAAATTATAATTATTTTTTCCATAAAATATATCTCCATGTTTTCCATTATAAGAACCAAAGTAATGTTTTAAATTAATTTCCATAACACTCTACCTTCTAATGAATGTCATTAGAAATACCTTTTAATTTCCCTAATGCTCTAACTTATATATAATGATCATTATACAAAAATGTTATTTTGATATTCTTGCCGAAAATTCATCCTAAAAATGAATGTTTATTTCTAATTGATATTGTATATATTGTTTATCAAATGAATTTTTTTGATGATTTTTTCTAATTTTACATCATCAAACTAGTGGTATAACTTATTTGTACATCATTTTCTTTTTTTATGATTTATACATTTTCTGAATAAGAAAATATTCCTTTATATTTCATTGATATACCCATATCTTAAATATTTCCCATATATCATGCATGATTAATAATTTCAATTTATGTTATATACCATAAATTTATTCATACTGCATAAAAAATTTGTAAATACAAACTCATATAATTAAAAGACAATTTATGGTAGACTATATCTGGTGAAAATATACATAATTTCATATTCATAAAATTATATAGCTGAAAGATTTTCCACCCTTTCTATAAAATGTTTCAATTATGAGATACTTTTAAATGATATTGTGTTAAAAATTCAGAATAAAAAAGAATCTCCATATTTATATACAGTATTTCATTAGCTAAAACATCGTCCATCATTAAGATTCATTTGTTTATGTATTAATATTCTATTTGCATCTCAATCATGGAAAATGTCCCACCATTGGACATTATATGACACTCCTTATAAACATTATTCATATCATCATAATGTTTTCATATTAATGTTTATCCATGACATAATATTATTATAATAAAAAAAATTCTCACCCCCTTTAATATATCTTAAATACATAGTTGATTGATCTCTCTTTTCAAATACTTTTTAATTCATATAAAACCTCATCGTGAATCAAAATCAGAGCGAATTATGATATTTTATCCATTAATAACACATCATATAAAATTGATATAAATTGGATATTTCAACCATTATTTTTCTAAAGGGATGATAAATTAAATTAGTAAAACATTTTCTACACATTGTATTTATAATTTGGATCAACAAATTGTTAATTATAATGTAAAGAAAACTTTATAAGTGACTATCTGATTGAAACCCCATCTAATAATAATTCCTAGAATAACTCTATCTAATGGATACATCCCTTCCCGACAACTCATACATGAGAAAACTTTTTATAAGAATCTAAATTAAATTAAGCAAATTTTCATCCATATGTTAGTCACTATATATATATATATTAGGAAACCCCCTTATAAAAATAATATAGAAGAAACTATTTACGAAATAAAATTCTAAATAGACATCACAAAATTAATATTTATGTATTATATTAAAAATATTCACTCACATCATTTGCAAAATCGTAAAGGAAATATTAAAAACATTGTAATATTGTTGTTAGTAATCATTATTCTCTAAAATCATTCAAGATACTTTATATATATATTAAATCACATTAATCAACCAATATAAAATGTAAAAACCATTAAAATAAAATCTCTACTAAAACATTACATCAAAAAATCACTTACTTCATCATCTAAGAAACAGTTACTTTGTAATAAATCTTTGGATGTTAATCAAACCTCTATCAAATATATTCTTCCGTGGAAATTATTCAACATATGTTCACAAATTAAATATTTATATTTCATTAAAAATATTTGATAAAATATTACATAATTTAAGATAAAATAAAACTCCATGAAGAAGTGGGATTTCATTCCCGAAGTGATTCTAATGTTATGAATTAGTCAATGTATAGTTCATTGAACCTCTAAATCAATTACAATTATTTAAAATGATTCTTAAACATTTATTCATTGAAATAATTTAAATTAAATATGTGCCAAAACATTTACCTCACAGATAAATATCTCATGTAGATAAATGGGATGTTGGGAGTAATTAATTAAACAAATTTTATGAATCTGAACTAAATATAGATATAGTTAAATCAGATATTTATCATATAAGAACTTATATTTATCATGTTACTACCTATTTTAATTGGATAATTGTATTAAATCAATGGTTCAATTTGATTTTAATATAGTTTAGATTATTATTTATGGTCTAATCATGGAGGAGCCTCCTCACATACCCATAAATCTTTATTCAATTTTTATACCATTTCCATTATCTAATTAGCATAAATATATATGGTTAAAATTTTCAATGAATTTGGGATTGAGTACATAAATACACAAACCACTATATTCCATAATCCCACCAATCCATGTGATTTGAGATCACCAATTACCCTATAGTTAAACCACTTCCACAAATCATATAAAATTAATGAATTCCCATGTCTAATATTTTTAAGAACTAATATAAAAGGAATGACTTAATTCAATAAAAGATATTGATACATCACTAATTATTTAAACACAAAAACACATCTTAAAATATAAATAGAAAATTATTATAAATGAGGTATGGATTTCATATTCTCTATGTGTAGAAATATCATTCGCATTTACACTAATATCCTATTATCATATAATCAAATTGTAATATTAAAATGAATATATGAAATTTAAATTAAAGAGTAGTAGATTAAATATGAATTGAATAATCATTGATGTATCCTCCCCCTCCTTAGTGAATAGTTCCCCCTTAAAAATAAAAGGATCAGAAATTATTTGTAGCTATAATGTTTTCTCCATGTGTTCTAAATTGATTAATTTTCTATTCTCTCATGGCTTCAATACCATTATAATTATTCATCAACATTTCCCCAGTATTCATCCACATTGATGCTGTAAAATATTAAATTCAATGTTCATGATTCCACAATGTAATTTTAGGAAGAATCATTCAGTTTCATGACTACTATCACATGACGATCCTTTGCCTGTATCCTTGATGAAGTAGATTGAATGTGATTTTTGAATCATCGGTGTAGTATATGGTAGGGTTATCATGGAGTCCCCAAATGGGGGTATGGGAATATGATTTATGAGATAGATAGACCTGGGTAACGCCTTATGTTTACATAATTTTACCATTGTCTTCAAAAATTAGGCATAGGATCATAAGAATGAATGGAGATGAAAAAATATTTATGATTATTAATTTTGAATTATATAAATTAAACAAGATCATCATATTATTGTTCCCATTATAACCCTATGATAATTCGAAAATGATGTAATATCTAACAGTTTATATGATACAAGAAAATCATCTTAAATGAACAATTAAAGATTATTATTCAAAATATGAATTTAAAAACTAGAAATTAAATTTGTAGGAAAGAAATGATTTATCTTAATTATAAATTGTATTTGAAGGTCCTGATGAATGAAATTTGTTAAATTATTATTAAATAGACATTCATTTTTTAGTAATATCATATTATGTTACAAAAAACTACCCAAAAAATATTATTATTAATTTTTTAGATAATACTAAAAAAAGATTATGAAAATTTTAAAATAATTATTAAATAAATATATCATTTTCATATCATAATTTCAAAATTAAAGAAGGGTGATATTTTTAGAAATTTTTTTAAAAAATTATTTTTAAATGAATAATTAAAATATATATATTTTAATTGAAAAGTTTCTATTATTTTTCGTGAATTTAAATTGTCATATTATATTTTGAATCTATCTTAAATTTTTAGTAGTCCCATTGGACTATATATAATTAAATTAATGTTATTGGAATCAAAATTATTAATTAGCATATAATAAAAATATATTTATACATAAGAATTTATTTTTTGAAAAAACTGATTTTTCATCATGTTTTGAGAGATTAATTTAAAAGTAACATCTTTAACATCTATAGTGAACCTGTATTTTCATAAATAACTATAAAATCTCGTTATATGAATATTCAATACATTACACAACACATAGATGATGATAATAACAGTTTAGTGTCATTGGAGAATAAGAACACAATATTCAATTTTTTTGAAATATATTAAAAATCTCCTATAAATTTATTCCCCTTTAGTTTTCTTCATGATCATAAACTATATAAATAATTATTTATAACTTGGTTAAAGTAGAAATAAAAAATAGTGAGATTATATTATTAGGTAGGTTAAAAAGTGAAATATCTATTCATTACATGAGGATATGTGTATGAGAATATGAGAATCTCATTAGAAAATCATACCTTGTGTATCCAATATCATAATATTCAGTCATGGAATAAAGTTTGGTTGTTCATATGAAATTAACCATATAGAATTCAAACAACATGAGCCATTTAATAATTAAATTGGAATTATACATAAATTTTTTATGTACAATTAATAATAGAAAAATATATGTCAGGGATACCCTTATTGATGTCCATAACATGTTAAGCTTGTGAAAACCACCAGTGTACCTGCATCAATTTTGATGACCTCATTTATAGCATTGGTTTAGAATAGCAACCCATTTACCCTTTGAAATCATATAAAATTATACTTTACCCAATGAAATTGATAATTATACAGGTCTCACCCAAAACAAAATCCATAAATTTATGTGTAACATGATCATTGAACATTTGAAATATTCGAACCCATGAAAAAATGGATTTTATAATACATTTTATCTTTCCATAACACATAGAAAATAAATGGGATTCATATAAATTTTTTCATTTCATCATAACATAGTCCATGAAAATATATGGGTTTCTTGACAATTTCATCATATCATAACCATTGTAAAAGAGATAGGTTTCGTAATGGTTTCATGCCCTCATCGTGTAATAACCCATGAAAAATGAAATGTGCTTAGTAATAATTTTTATAGTATATCCCATGAAAAATTAATAAGATCCTTAATATTATTTTATCATGAACCATTAAGCTATTGAATAAGTGTGATATCCTTAGTTCATTTCTCTAGTAAATCATAGTATTCATCGATTGATGTAATCCTAGATGAACTACAACATTGAAAGATAAATCATGTTGAATATTTCTGGAGGAAGATAAATTTTATATAAAAATAAAATTTTTATAACAAAAATAATTTTTTGAAATTTTTTTCACTGAAAATAAAATTGAAAAAATATAATGGAAGTATTAAAATCGATTAAAAATTTTAGTGAGGAAAATATAATTTCCACTCTAAAAATAATTTTCAAAACATAAATATTATTTGAAAAACTTGTAACATGAAAAAAAAATTATAAATAACCTTCATTGAATGTAGTGGATAGGGTATAGAGAAATTTTACTCAGATAGTAAACTAATATTTTAGTAAAAATTTGAGTAAAATCCTAAAAGATATTGTTTTTGAAAATGAAATGATGATCATTTTAAAATATTTTAAAAAAAATTCATCCATGGGTAAATATTATTTTTAAATATGATTTTAAAAAATTCATTTTTTAAAACATATTTGTAATACATTTTTGGAAGATAAATTTATTTCTATTGAAACGATGGATTTTCTTAAATATCATCATTTTAGAAATATTGAGTTCATATTTTTTGTAAAATTAATGGGAAAATGTGTTATCCTTAAAAAATCAAAGAGAAATAAAATTTAATTTTTTAATGGGAGATGGACCATAATATTATATAATTTTATACATAATCATAAACAATAACAATAAATAATGATATTGTAACATAAAATATTTACCACATTGGTAACATTGAAATGTAATAACCTTGACGAAATGTCAATAAATTGAATTTATAATTTCATTTGTATAGATATATTCATTATATTGGAAGTAAATTGGATGTATATATTCTTCATACAAAAAATATAGTGGCCTAACACAACCTTTTGTCTTTAGGGTGTCTAATTGAGACAAAAATTTACTATTAATTTGGTAACTTTTGAACAATAAACCCCATGAAGGAGAGATACTATATTGGATATTTAAATTCCCGTAAATTTATGTAAAATTTTTATAAAATTTTTTCTTATATATTATATACACTATATAAAATAAACATGTTTTGAATATTTCATGTGTCTCATACAAAAATAAAAGGGACATGGAAATCCCTTAATAGGTGAGGGAGAAATAGAATCAGAGGACTTAATAAAAATATAATAAAATGAAACAGTAAATAAAATTAAATTAAGGATATTATATACATAAATTCTCAAAGGAAAAAATATATACCAGAAAAAAAGAATCAACTGGGAAATTTTCATGTCTCCCAAAAAACGGACACTAAAATTACATTTCTGTATGTCCATACATCTTTGTTACTAATTTTTTCCTCATGTATAACAAATATTTATTAATTTGAAATATATTAAAGAATTAAACATTAATATATTATACAATATATGATTTAATTAATCCCTTTTATACCCATTTTATTAATAATTCCATGTCAAATTCATGTTTCACATAATAACTACATTATTTTTTTTAAATGCTATTATTTTTCATTTTCAGTCCTATCATGTTGATCATGGTTCCATAATATAAATTGTATTAGTTATGAAATAATTATAATATTTATAAATAAATTACACTAGTAAAAATAATAATTTATGATTTTTTGACAAATGATGTACGTTACAATCATAGAGAGTGTAAGTTGAATTTTTTCATTAGTAATGTTTCCATTTTTCTATGATCATTAACGAAATAAGTTATATAATAAATTATATTTAATGATATTTATAGATTCATAAATAATTTATTATTCTATTTAATATAATCATTCATATCAATACTGTGGTTTAGTAAATAAAAAAGAGTGACATTACTTAATGATGGTGGTATCCCACACATATAGAAACACAATTGTCATCATTTAGTGCGGGAAAAGGTAAGAAATAAACTAGTATATAATTCTTTAATAGTGATTAATTTTTCATTAATATAGTAATTCTTTAATTTATATCATTTATATTTGTTAAAATTATTATTATTATATTCAATTTAAAGCATTTGTTAAAAGGAATAACATCCCTTCCTGAGAAGGAAGTACAATGTACACATGAGCAATGTTATCATATCTCATAAGTAATAGAATTTAAAATAAATTACATGTCATAATTATTAAATATATATAATTAAGATATAAATATCGGATATATATATATATATAGTATATATCCATCATCATACCACACTAGAGAGGTGGTAATTGAAACATCAGTAAAATCATTTCGTGAGGCGGTATCCCACCATCCACACAAATATTGATTTTATATCCCATTTGACGGATATATAGAAGTATTTTGGTCATGAAATTAACATGAAAACATCTAGGTATAATGAATAAATTATGGAAATTATATCATATTTTTCAATAATAATTTAATGATCTAAAGGATGAAAAAATATAATAAGTTCCATTGAAAACAATGTACCTCTTCTTTATGTACCATCATTAGGAATGGACAAAAATACATACTAGGATGGAATTATACACAAAACTAAGGAGTCTAGGATGATATAAGTAAGGATGGGAATATTTATGGGAAAATATTAGATGATCAAATTTTTTTGATGTTGTGAGGAATATCGGAGAGAGGCTTGCCTTTTATAAGTGAGGTGAGTGGATTACTTCGATTATTTTATTGAAAATGGTGTACCCTTGTTTTTATCATAAAAAATGTATCCAAAATGTATTAATCTATATCCATAGTATCAATATGATGTAATTATTTTCATCAAATATATTTTATATATTTTTTTGGTCTTTTTAATCCTTTTCATTTTTTAACGACCTCAAAGACTTATTCTTTCATTTATAACGAAAATTAATTTTCAATATTTTCAATATTTATTTTGGTTAAATATTATTTAAAAATTATGAGATAATATTAAATCTATTGATCACTAATATATAATAATTTTTTTCATTATTCAATTAACATAATTTGAAATTTTTCATTTAGAAATAATCTTGTAGATGTGATTAGAATGCATGTTTTCAAAGAGAAAATGATAAAAATATTATAGTGTTTTTATATTCAATTTCAATATGAAATTATTCCAATCAAATAAATTTTTTAATATATATATATTGGATCTACTGTTACATTTATAATATTATATTATATAATTTACCATTTTAAATCATTTAATCAAAAAGGTGATTTTTAAATAATATTTGATATTTTCACTATTCATAAAAAAATTATTTTTAGAAAAATATTAGAAATTAAAAACATAATAATTTTGATATTTTGATTGAAAAATTTTAATTTTAATTTTCCATATAATTTTCTAAAATTTTAAATAATTATATATATAATATTTTATTACAACGAAATAAATTAAAAAAACAGTTTACAAAAGTGTAAATTTATTATTATTATTATCACTTATATAAAATAAAAATTATATTAATATTAATAAATTTAATGAATATATAATTTATATTTCATTATATTCTATCCTAATAAATTGTTTGATTAAATTGAGGTAAACCATTTTTGTTTTTGTTAGATTTATTTTTGGGCAAAATATTTATTTTTTAAAAAAAAAATTGGGTTTTAATTTTCAATTAAAAGGTAAAAAATGAATTAGTCATATATACATGTGTATAGAATAAATAAAAATAATTTTATTAACCTTCTATGTACCTTTCTTTGAAATGGATCTATGATAACTACAATATTAGATAATAATTCGATAATATGTCACGTTTCATTTAAAAGTAGTGTAGCGTGTAATAAAATAAAAAAATCATTGTTTAATTTACAAAAAACCTAAAATTAGTGTTTCATGTAATTAATAATATATGTATAATAATATTAGTTTATTTATTGAAAAAATCGGGTTGTTACATGCTTCCCCCATTAAAACTATCCTCTTCCACAAAATTCATCACCTTTGTTCAAAGTACTGTTGATACTTCTACCTTATAACATCAATATTATCCAACATAGCTTCTTCAAATGATTTCATTCCCCACAAAACATTTAATGGGTTAGTGGTTGTGTTTCACATGATTTTCACAAATCCATACTCTCTCATGGGTATTTCTAATTTATAACATCATTCTTCATTGACATGACCTCTAAGATATTTACATTTGATAGATGATTTATATTATTTTTCAGGAGATATAAACGGAAAAAATATTCAACCAGAGTGAATTTTAGTGGAAGCATTAATCTATTGTCTATTATCCCAATATGATCAATATTTTTAATAGGGAATGATATACTGTGGGCTTGGATTTCCGTTGTATAATAAGAACAGTTTCATACATTAGTTGTTCTTTAATTGCTCTCCACTTAATTTCTTACTCCATGAAATAAATAATTGTTTTTTATTTTTGGTGAAATATGGGATCATTAGAAGCAAAATAGGAAGATTTTTCATTAATTCTATACATAGTTAATAAATTGTTTGCAATGGTTATCAAATATTCATAAATCTTTATATATATCTACAATTCATTATTCCTTAAATCCAAATCAATATTTTAACAAAACCATTAAATTAATCATTAACCAAATTATCCATCCAAATGATTGAAATTGATAACATTATAAATATAGTAATTGTTTTTCCCTAATAAATTTCTAATTAATTTTTCAAAAAATATGATGTAGATCATAATTTTTCATATAAAAATCATTGGAATAGCATTATGATGTTTTTTCATGAAACATGGTAATAACATAAATTACCCTAAAAACTTATTAAAAATAAGAATTATTCCTTATTCATTTAATAAAAAAATGATTATCAAAGATATTCCATAAATCCAAAAATGTTGTAAAATCCCTCAATGATAACATAATCAATTTTTTCAACCAATCATCTATCAGTTTTAAGGCCATTAATACTATCCAATTTTGATTATCTATATCAATAATATATTTATCTAAACTACAATTCATTTTCTCAGCCTCATTATCTTATTAAGAATTATCTTCCATTGACCATTTTTTTCCACAAAATATTTAATTTTCATTATATCATTTTTCTTGGTCATTATTACTATTCAACATATAATTAAATATTCATTAGAAGTAAATTATATTGAATAATCCCTATAAAATTCATGAATAATATAATATAAATCATGTATTTTAATAATTATTCACATAAATCGTCTTACTTTTTCTCAAACCATTATATAGGATTAATCAAATTTTTGATTAACTCTTATTTACATTCATATTTTATTTTTATTCACATCATCATTAGAAATATAAAAATCACTAATAAAACAAAAGGGATTCTCATCATGAGAATTTACCTTAGGAATATGGTTTTCATAATTCAAAAAATTTCACATTAAAACCAGTCAACATTCGATGATACCTTAGGTAGACTATTATTCTCATATTTTTTGTTAACTCAAATCATCATTTTTTCTTTTTGTTTAATTTTTTTTTGGTCCTTGTTTTCCTCACCCAACGAATTTTCCCACCATGTTGATAGATTCACTTTTGAGCTTCTTCTGCATTCTGTATATATAATAATTTGAATCTTCTTTTCTCCATGGTCTCCAATACATGAACCTTTAACAAAATCTATAATTCGCTTCTTTGGTAAGTATTTGAGTTGGTTATAAAGAACATTAATAATCTTAAATCAGAATAACTGATTAGGAATAAACAAAATATCCTTTAATATTGACATAATTACATTTGTATTATCATCAACAATTTTTTTTTCTCATATTCATTGTTATTCTTAATCCTTATAATCCCCTCCAACATCTAAAACCAAAAATCATTGTTCATGTAAATAAAATCATAATGGGAATAAATATAATAATTTAAATAACTTATAGGATGTCTAAATCATGAAAACATTTATTATTAATTATACCTTAGTTTAAAACTATTTTATTCATAGTAATAATCTATTTAACTTGTTGATGATGGTTCAAAATGGGTTTGTGAATTTTCATACCATATTCCGTTAGACTTTTAAACAAGGTTTTCAACCTGTCCCACTATTTTTCACTAGCTGATAATTGATTCCTACTCAATGTGCCCATTCTATATTTATTTCATATAGGTGCATTTTTTTGGAGAAACTTCCACATGAAATATCCATATTGGGATATAATTTAATTGAAGTAGTTTCCTATATCCGTTACTGAAATTCAAGGATATTTTCCTATCCTTTGACTCAACAATATAATTATACTTTTACACTCCCCAATACATATCCATAAAAATATACCTAGGACTTAACTAATGTTTTTCCATCCTTGTTTCCAATGGGGAATAAAATATTCTACAAAATCCCACTATAGTGACCCATGCTTTTAAAAAATAGATATTACATCCTTTCAGATTAATATTCAATACATTAAAAACAAAATTCCATAAGTCCATTATAATTTATTTTTCTTCGAAAACATGCAACAAAATTTTCTAATTTCATGAATGATCATCAACATATCAAATAAAAATATCCTCATTTAGTTGTCTTTTCAAACATACCCTACATAAAATTATTATTCATATCCTAAGAAAAGGTAAAATAATAATGTTTGATAAAATATTATTAGTAAGGATAAAAAATATAAATAAATATATACAGATTTATCAAAATGGAATGATAATAGGTGAATAACATTTTAAAACGAGTCTATATTTTGAAAATTCCCAATAATGAGTCATGGAATAATTATTCGTTCTTCATTACACATGGATCATATGTTTGTTAAAGAACGTGATCCATTATATCATAACATTGGTATACAACATAATTTTTTGGTGTGTACATTATTATATAAAATCTAATATCATGGATTCCAACCATGACATTCATAAAATGTTCAGATTGTGAATACTAGTAGTGTAGCTAATTAAGGCATAGGATGACCCCTAGATACCACCTTTCAAGTATGGGATAACATCTAGTATACTATTTTATATCATATAATAGTAATCAATAACCAATTAAATTCTAGGAGATATAGGTCCCACCCATCATATAATCCATACATTTAAGCACCATAAGATCATATAACATTCATCATTCAGGTACCCTTGAAATTATGTGGGTTTCAAAAAACATTTTATCATAGAATATACTATGTGAAAAAACAAGATTCATAATAATACAATCATTTCTTCATAAAATAACTCATGGGAATGTTATGAGTTTTGTAAAAATATCATCATATCCTAACTTATGAAAAAGTTACATGTTTTATAATCAATTAATAATTTAATTGAACCATGAGATATTTTAAAAGTAATTTACTCCATTTTAATTTCATCATAATGTATTCCATCAAAATGAAAAGGGTTTTATAGACATATTTTTTCATAAACCCTTAAGATAAACAATAATAATGATATCCTTAGTTAATATCCCTAATAAGGAATATGTTACATAAAATTATTTCATCATTGATGGAAAATGGAAATGAATAATAAATCACATGGAATGTTTCTAAATGAAAATAAATTATCTTTTTATAATATGTTTTTATAACATTAAATATTTTGGAAAAAATAATTGAAAAAAAAATTTCAAAATTCTAAATGAAGCATTAAAAGTCATTTTATATTTTATTGATGAAAATATCATTTCCACATTCAAAACACTTACTAAAAAATGAATCATTTAAAAATACCTCTACATTGAAGAAAACAGATGAATTATTACCATAGATACTTCCATGAATAAAAATGATGAGGGTGCAAGGAGATTTTCATTAATGTTGTTTATAATGTCTTCTTTCACATTTTTAGTAAAATCTAAATAGGGATTATTTTCACATTTAATGAATAGTCCTTTTAAAAATGTATTGAAAATTATTACAAATGAAAAACTATTTAATAAATAATATTAATAAAAATTAAAAAAAAAATCTACCTGTATTACATTACATGTATTTTGAGGTAAAAGGGTCTTCCACAGAATCAAGAATTCTAAATAAAAAACATTACCATTATAAATTTGAGTACATAATGTGAGTAAAATGAAGGAAAATTATATATAATCATGTAATAAGCATAGGCGAAGAAATTTAATTATTTTCTAGAAAAAATTATTATAATAAATTATCCTTGAAATTGTAATTATAAACAATCTCGATAGAAGCAGAGATAGTAAAATAAAAGCATTTCCACTTTGGTATCATTGAAAATTCATCTAGATTAAAGAATAAGATTAAATAAGACATAAAATAACAATAAGATAAATAAATTCATGATATTAAATGTTAAGGGGTCTGTATATAAACATCCTACTATTTAATATTGGTAAATCATAATCTTATGTCTCAAAGGTGGTTAATGGAGTCAAAAATAAGTTATCTATTAGGTTACATTTGAAATGTAAAAAACATGATACAAAGATTATAAAATGGACCTTAATATTCAAATAATTTTATCTAGAATAATAATAATATACTTTAATTCGATGTTAATACACCACATAAAATAATCATGGGGTGAATATGACTTTTTATACACATAAAAATAAAAATAATATGGAAATATCATACCTTATTAGAAATATTTTGAATCGTAAGCACAAATAAATCATAAAATAATATGAAAAATTAAATGTCATGAAATTTATGAGATTCATAAAGAAATTTCAATGTGGTATTATATACACTACATGAATGAAATATGTGGGGAATTTTCATATGTCTCCAATTATTAAATGAGACACAAGAAATCCCTTACCGATGTAGTAAATTTTGAATTGTAATCCCCATGAAATATATTTCCAAAATTGGATATGTAATCCATTTAATTTTTTGGATAATAATCATTAAATACCATCCAATTAATTTCATACAACACATCAAAACATTAGTTGGGGAATGCATGGTGTGTCTCATAGAAACTAAAAGATAGAGGGACATCTCTTACTACTTTAATAATCAATTGAACTATAAGAACAAATAAATCATAATATCAATTGAACAATTAAATAACCTTAGAAGGTGATGATTCCTAATATAACTAGTCATTGTAACTATATGTAAATCACATAAAAGAAACATATAGTGAATTTTTATATTTTTAATAGGAATAAAAAATATAATAGAAACCCCATACCAATTCAGTTTTGACACCCCGAAATTCTAATGTTAGTACCTTATATTCGATAGAGTGCATGACGCGTGACACAAATAAAGTAAGGGGATTTAATAGAATGTCAAATTAATATATAATTAAAATTTTAAATATTTTTTATATTTTTTATATTTTTCAATTCACACAACACCATATTAGTATGCATTACACTCTAGAAGGAACTTATTCAATGGCTTCTGTTACATAGAAAACCGAGTTTTATCAAACTATATTATATTATTAAAAAAATATTATTTAATAAAATAATATATAATCTATATTTGATGAATAAATTAAACTAAATTATGAAAATATGTGGTCTATATAATCATAAAATTAATTTATGGGTTACCAATTAATGAGAAACAAAAATAAGAACAAATTGGAAAAACAAAGAAATATTATTATTTTTATGCATCCAAAGTCATTTTATATTAATAAACATATTGAATTAAAATTTATTAATTATTATAATTAAATATATTTTTTATATACCAAATTTTTTTATATTCATCCATTAGGTTTGATATGTAAAAAATAAGGACAAATCATGTTATACAAATTAAAAACCTATGTTTTTATATAAAAAATTTTACTGCCTATTAATGGTGAACCCATTTTAAATATGAATTTTGAAACATTAATTGAATTATTATGTAAAAATAAAATTCATTTTTAAAATATAATCATAATAATTATGTCAGGGTGAGTTTTTATATTGTATTGAAACATTTTAATTTTTACTGAATTGTTAAAATTACTGAATTTCATTTCAATGTATATTTTTCATCTAATTTATTTATTAGGATAAATTATGTTTTTTATTTATTATGTAGATTATTTAGATAATATTTTTACCAGTTAATTCCTAATTAATTATTGTGAGAAATTTAAAATTTAAAATAACTATAAAACATAATAATCTTTTGGATACTTTTACTTCAAAAACCTACGTTGTCGTCCAACCCACGGGATGAATTTTAAATTAATTTCTGACACTTATATGATTGTCATTTAGAAATATGTATTGAATATTTTGAATAATAAGAATTTTTAATTTATGATAATAAATACTTTTTTAAGGAAAAAAATATTATTTATTGTAATTATAATTAATTACAATTATAATTGAATGATTAATCTTAATAAAGGACAAAACCTATAATTTAAGGGCCCAAATGACCAATAAACATGCACAAATCCCTTTGTATTGAGATATGTAGTCCATAATACTTCCATTATTGATTTTGTTTTGGTTTTATATTACTATTTATTGGTAATCCCACGTGATAACAAAACAAAATTCCAAACGTTCCATGTGAGTAATTTCCCTTCCATATAAAGGGCCAGCACCTCTCCCTCTTCATCACATATCTAAAATCTAAAATTATAGCCCAATAACATCCCAAATAGTTTCTTGTCTTCCCTAAAATCTATATTTATGCATCCTTTGGCTATTAATCATTCCATTGTAAACTTTTGTTATAAATAAAAATAGGTTACTCGATTGAGAGGTAACGTATTCTATTATACTTTTCATTTATATTCACTTTCCCACCCACTATACTCTTATTTTCATATGCATGTATGAAAAAAAATCCTATATATACTATTATTTTTTTATGTTATGTCATAAAAAAATAATTACACACACCTCTATCGAATGGGTAACTAAAATACATTTTCAATGTATGAAGAACTACTACCTTAGAAAATGATGATTGTTCATTTCCCCTTTACAACCCATCATGGAGGAATTGTGATAAACACTATTATTATATATCATATATATTATATTTATTATATATTAAGGATTTTTTAATGATTTTATAACACATAACTCTCTATATTCCATTTTTCATATATATGATATCATTGCTTATGGAACTATGGACAACCACACACTCAATGTGGCGTGATTCACTCATGTTTTACATGAAACACATTAAGGATGATATTAGTAGAAATATATGACATAAATTACATATATATGATAATGAAATTAAATTTTACATATGTATCATTTACATTTCAGTCTTTTGAAATGATAAATAAAATAATTTTTTCCTTCATGCATAATACAAACAACAGTCTCAATGAAATGTGGATTTCATTTCTTAGCTCCAAATAGTATAATTTATTATGAAAACATATTAGGTGGTTATATATTATCATTAAATAATTTTATACATTATTAATATTATAACCATAATAAATATAATATTGAAAAAAAAAATTAAAAACAACCCTCAGAAAACAAAAACAATTAAATCGGAAATAATCAAAATAAAGAATGATTATTAACCAACTAGTAATAGTGTTTTAGAAGAAGTTAATATATGATATTATTAATATTACTATTGTTATGGTATAATAAGGAGACATTTTTCAAACCACTATACATGTGTATGAAGACCACATGAGAAAATTAAGGTTAAGGTAAGATAATTCGTCCCAATTTACTTTCCATTCTGACTTATTTTTGTAATGACCCCAATTTAGTTTTATATGGTGTATATACTTCACATTAACATATTATATTATCAATTTACATGTTATAATGATATTATAAGTTTCATTTAATTTAATTTGAATTATTATTTAACTATTTGAATGTGTTATGGGGTACATTGAAATGTTTAAATATTATTTTACCTCAAGAATGTTATAATGTCAGAAACTCGTGTTTTTTTATCATAATTATACATATTATTATTATATTCAAAATATTTATTCAACATGATTATTTTATTGGTGACATTATTAATTTAGTATATGAGGAATTATTTTGACTCATAGGACACGGGTTGGCCTTGGTTATAGATATCCCCTCGATGTATCAGTAGTCTTGTGAGATGAAATAGTTGGCCAAATTTGATGGGATTTTAATGGATTGATAAACTATATTGTGAATGGTCTAAATTTTTATAGTTCTATGTACCTTGTAAAACATGGAATCCAATAATTAAGCATTTCCCACATCTATATTCATTTTTTATTCATCCATGATATTTTGTGTTGATGTATCTATGGATACATTTTATTCTCAATTTATCAATTTAAATGAAATGAGTTTCATTTTATTATCTTTCAATATTGATATTTCCTTCTCTAGTTATTTCTTTAAAATGTGTTATCAGTTTTTTACCATACATAATTAATTTATTCTCATTCATGGATTAATTCTTCTATTTTATTTAACCTTGAGGATCATTTGATGTCACCCATATTATGTTTTCTTTTTCTTGGTTATGGAAAAGTAATCCTTGAATAAGCATTCAAGAATGATTTTTATTACTCTTCATTATGTATCAGGTTTATATTTTATCTTCCAATCATATTATTTATATAAAGTATAAAATATTGATTTCCAAGACTCGTAGAATAAATAATCCAAAGGGATTTGACTCCTTGTAGTGAATCCAATGTAATAAAATATTACACGAGCTCCAGGATTTTTGTTTTGGGGAATTATAGTTGGTATCCAGGAATTTTAATGGAAACCATGATAAATAGATTTATAAAACATAAATTATAAATCACATACCTTAGATATACATTGAAGATATGTATATATGAATATCCAATACTTTTGGGAAGGTAGGTATTATGTGTGTATTCTGGGAAATACATCCATTTCAAGATACTATAAGTAGACGTGGTTCTAGAATAGATGGAACTAGGATATACAAATCAAATATAGGTGTTTCTGTCCATATTTAGGGTAAACTAATACATGAAAAGAAGAGATATAATGCCCATTATTTGACACGATGGGGGATACACTTAGGATAATTCTTATTATCCTAAGCCACCATCATGAAGGATTTAAAAGTAAATATTTCCCCATCATAACTAATGTTTTTGATTCAAGGATTTATGATTCATAGATTTCATTTTTTTGCAATAACATATTTATTATTAAACAAAGTTCATAATTTTTAGAGCTAATCTAGTATATTCCATTGTTTATAAATGGAACCTTGAAGGGTGAAGGATGTCAATGGTCATGGAAAATGTAGATATTTCCTTGATAAGGAAACCAATACATCTGGTATTGGAACAAAAAATGTTATGGAAATATTATGGTTACTTAATAAAATAATGAATGTAATCTTGACTGGATGGAACAGGTAGTTCCACAATAAGATTATCATATTTTGGATCTTTTTATGCATTTGGGACCCCAATAATTTAGTGGGGCTACTGATCCAATTGAAGTATTGAAATGGTTTATGTTAGTAGAGAGTATATTCATGGAAGTATGATATAGTAAAAGAGAAAAAGTTACACTCACAGTACATTGTCTGAATGATTATGCAGATCTTTGGTGGTATTTGATCCAGAATAAAATGAATGAAGAATATATAAAACTTATGTAATATAGGACTTTTAATGATACATTATTCAATAAATACATCCCTCACGGTCAGAAAATATATATGAAGAGATTTTTTTATAGGTTAAGGAAAAAGGAATGTGAGAGTGTTGAAGATTATGAATCTAATATTACAATTTAATCTAGGTATGATATAGATTATATAAACAAAAATTATTTAATGATCGACCCCAAATTTGATAGGCATAAGACAATCTATAAAGGGAGCTCATTTCATAGAATTTTTCATCATATGAATACATAGTTTTACGTTCTATAATGATGGATAATTAATTCTCAAAATCCTATGCATTGAAATGAATCCTATAGAATAATTATTCTGTTGTGCACCAAAAAAAATGGAATGCATCAAATTAGAAAGATATGTTTGATAAATTTACAATGTGTGATAAATATAGAAAGAATCAACCAATGAAATTCTTGATAAGAATGGGAGTTTGTTAAATGTGTGAAAAAAGGGTCAGTAGGAAAAAATGAAAATGGAATAATAAAAAGGCTATTATCCAGTGTTAAAACTTGAAAAAGATGGGTCAATATGAAAAACAATTCTAAAAACATCAAGATAATATACCTCTCATTAAGCAATGTGACCAAGGTTATGAATATGTTACTGAAACAACCGAAGTGTAATAATTAATGTAGATATATATTTTGATCTAATAAATGTTTTGTAAAATTATTTTTTATGATGTTCTCATCATATGATTTACAAAAATGTAAGGATTATAATCCACTATTTTCTTTTAGGAATTTGAGATCAAAGGATAAATGGTAATAATAAAAGTTATTCATTATAAATGTAATCTTTTTCAAAAATTGATAATTGGGGGTGGGATATTAATATGTTTATGATGTTCAAATAATGATTAAGAAATTATTCCTTTGGATAACTAATGACTAACATGGAACATAATAATGATTTTTCAACCTTTGGTTTACTCTATCACTAATAGAGTTTGAATAAATTTTGTATTTAAGGAATATATCTAATAAAATTTGTCTTGCTGATGGAATAAAGAATAATTAATGTTTCTAATAAGGTTTTAATGTAATTTCATTATTACAACATATAAAAAACATATATGATCAAGTTATTCACATTTATGTAATGTAAAAATTTAGATCCGCTTCATGTTTAATAAAAACTAATGATAAGTACATTATGGAAATTCAGTGACTCTCCTTTAGAAGTGATTGGATCAAAATCTATTGTAAAAGTTAACCATTTATGAAATTATTTAATATTATTATTGGATGTCTTTTTAGAGGGTAGTGTATTAATACATCAAATGATACATCTTGTGATATGAGATTAATTAAAAACTATTCAAGGTATAATAAAGGAAAAAATTATGTTTATAAAAATTTATATTTACTTTTATTCTGACAGAGTGTATGAATTTCATAACTATAGAAAAAAAATGTTTTCAAGAAAATATGATTCCATATTATCCTTATTTCTATTATATAAATGACATTTATTTACACAAATGATTTTTGGTTTGGTGATCATAAACTTTCTTCTAAACATGTTCTCTATCACTCTCGAACTAAACATTATTTTAGGACTTTTTCTTCCATATCTATGTTTCCATTTCCAACCAATGTTCTCTTATTAGGGATCCTAGCTATGTGAAAATTGTACATTATATATTACTTATTAAGAACATGTAATATTATACCATTTAATGATGTGGGTCTTTCAATAATAGTACATTTTCAATCCCTTTATCACTGAGATAACGTTCAAATCTTAATGATTTAATTTAATTAAGGTGGGGAGAATGTAACACCCTGAAATTGTAAGGTAAGAAACTTGATTTCGATAGCGGGCATGAAATGAAACAACAAGTACCTAAGGGGATATAATAACAAGATAAATTAAAATAAATTTACTATTATTAATATATCTTATATATTTTATATTTTTCAATTCATACAACACTATGTTAGTGTTTGTTTTACTCAAGATGGGCATTCTTTGATGTCTTGTATTACACGTAAGACAAAGTTTTACTAAAAAAATAATATATTATTAAAATAATTTAATTAATGTAATAATATGTACACTAGATGTTATTAAAAATGTTAACTAAAATTTAAAAATATATTTTTTATAAAAATATAAAATTAACTCATGGGGGTAACAATTAATGAGAAATGAAAATAATAACCAATTAGATATAAAATGAAATATTTTTATTTCTATTCTTTCAAAGGATATTTCCACAGTACCTAAAATACATTAAAATTAATTAAAAAATTTAATGAAATATATATGTTTAATTTTCTATAATATATTATTTATATTAATTTATTATGATTGATATGCTTAAGAAAATAATAAACCTTATATTACAAATTAAAAACCTATATTTTTATAATGCAATTTGATAGAATTTTAAAGGACAGCCTATTTTAAATATAAATTTTGAAAGATTAATTTCTTAAATATTTAAATATAAATAATATATTTTAATGATAAATATAATACTTAGGTTCGGGTTAATTTTTGATATTTTTCTGAAATATTTTATTTTTAATGAATAGTTAAAAAGCTAAATGTTAGTTCAAACAGCATTTCATCTAATTTATTTATAATAAAAAGATATTATTTATATTTTTTTATGTTTAATTAGTTAAATGTATTATCTATTAATTCAATATAGGTCATTGGGATAAATTTAACATTCAAAATGTCTATAAAAACATAGAAATATTTGGGAATTTTTTACATTAAAAACCCACATTGTTCTCCCTCCTACAAGATTAATTTTAAATTAATTTCTACCAAATATATGATTGGAATTTGAAATATTTAGAGTCATAATAATTTATATTGACTAATGAGACTTAGATTTTTTTACCAGAAATATTAGTGACAGTAATTACAATTAATTATAATTAATAAGGTAAAATAAAGATTAATAAAGGACTAAATATTTAATATAAGGGGCCAAATTACCAAGAAAAATATCCAAAACACATTGGATGGATATATCTCAGCCTGTAACCTTCCATTATTTAGTATATCTGGTTTTTTATTATTTTATTGGGTTGGAACATGTGTACACTTAACATTGTTCTAAAAATTCAATGTGAGAACTTCTCATTCCCTATAAAAGGAAATCACCTATCCCACTTATTCACAACTCTAAAAACTCTTATGAAGTTCCGTTATCTTCCAAAATAGATTCATAACATCCCCACAATCTATATTTAATCCTCCCATTGGGAATAAATACACACAAATAACAATTTTGGTATAATCCAAAATAATTTATCTGATTAAGTTGTAATATCTTCTCTCAAAAGTTTCTGTTTCAATTCCATTCTCCACTCATTATACTAATATTATAATATTATTTTATTAAAAAACAGTATCATAAATTTACTAGTATGTTTATTTATATGTTTTATACCCACATCTACACACACCTCTATCTAATGGGTTTCCAACATGTTGTTTCTGTGTACGGCGAACTACTATCAAATGAAACAATGATTGTTCATTTTTTCCATACAACCAACCATGGTGGCCATTACTATAGACACTATAAGTATATATATATATATCTGATATATATGATAAATATTATATATTTATGATTATTTAATTAATTTATATTACATACCTCTATATATTCTATTTTGCGTAAATACGATAAAATCACATTTGGAGGTGTAGACTACTGCCCGCTCAATGTCATTTGATCTGTTCACGTGATACCTCAAAAATATTAAGAATTTTATTAATAAAAATATATTAAATATATTAGAAAAATATTATAATGTATTTATAATTTAAATATGTATCATTTATATTTCATTATTTTAATATAATATAGAAATGAAAGCATCATTCATGTGTTTGTATGACCTAACACCTCCATGGACGATACATTTCATTTCCTATCTCCATACATTGTAGGATATAATAAAAAAATACTTAATGAATATATATGATAATTAAATAATTTTACTAATTAAAAATATGATAATTCTATGATACAAACAATAAGTACAATAAACAACAAGTCAAAATATACTAGAAAAAATAGGCAATTAATACCCAAAATAGTCAAAATAAGGAATGATTGCTGACAAAAGATTAATAAGATATTATAAAAAGATAATATATGATATTATGAATATGATTATGGGTTTTTTAAAGTAATAAAAATATTTTAAACCACTATATATGAGGATAAATACAACCTTTGAAATGGATGGTTAAGGTAAGGGATTTAATCTCAATTTACATTCCTTTAAAAATTATTTTTGTTATGACCCAATTATGTTTTCTTTTTTGTATATGCTAACATTTTAAATTTCATATCATGAATTTTCTTATTATCATGGTATGATAAGTTCCATTTAATTCTTGTTAATTATGATTTTAATGTTTCTATGTGGTATGGGGCACATTGATATGATTAAATATTAATTTTCCTCAAGAATGATTTAATATCAACAACCCATATTGTTACTTCTCCTCCAAGAAGTTAATATTGATAAATCCATAATAATTATTCAATATAAAAATATTTTATATGTAATATTATTCATTTTATATTTGATGAATTTTTTGGACAGGTACGATCCAGGTGGGGCCCGGTTACAGGTTGCCCCATGATGCATCAGTAGTCTCATGAGATGAAACAGTTGGCCAAATTATACGGGTTTTAATGATAGCTAAACCATCTAGTTAAAGGACTTTATGATACTTCCCCCATGTACATAGGGAACATGAATTTAATAATAATAGTTTCACTCATTTATATTTATATATTATTTATCCATGATTTTATTATTTAGACATATCTATGTATAAATATCATTCTCAGTATATTAATTTAAATTTCATTAGTTTCTATTGCATAACATACCATATTTAAATATCCTTATCTAGTTATTGGAATTGAATTTCTAATCATTCAGTTACCTTTCCATATTAATTTATTCTCATTTATTCATTATTTATTCCTTTTTATTTACCCCCACTGATCATTTCATCTCACGATTATTATGTTTTCATTCCCCAGGTTTTAAAGAAGAAATATTTAAATAAGTGTTGATGGTTATTGTTTAATTATTTTTATTATGTATCAGGTTTTTATTTTCTCTTCCCAATTTATTATATGAATCATGTATTTAATATGGATTTCCAATAATGGTAAACTAAATTATTCTTCTGGATTTGACTCTTTTATATCATGCCACTGTAATAAAAAAATAAACGTGCTCTGGGCTTCTAAGTTCAGGGTGTTACATTAGAAATACATTTCATTATAACCACAAAAAAACTATAACATCAAATGAAATTATAAATATAATTAAAATGATTTTAATTAGTATAAAGTGTTTCCTAATTATAGTATATGCACCGCAAAAAAATGACTAGTGAATATGCATATATATCTAAAAAATAAAAGGGTGACTAGAAATCCCCTACTGTATGATTCGACGTCCTTCATAATCATTAAAAAAATAATATATTTTAAATATAGGTTTATTATAAATATATTAAATAACAAAAAAATACATAAATCATTGTTTATATTATTTACATATTTTTTATTTTCTATTGATTAGAAATTTCATGCTAATGTCATATTTCAGATAATAACTACTTTAATATTTTTATATATATTAATATTTTTTATTTTCTATCATATTACATTGATCATGTTTATATAATATACAATGTAAAAATAATGAAATAATTATTAAATTTACACATAATTTATACCATTAGAACAAATTATTGTAGTTGATTTTGAGAAATGATTTATATTATGATCATAAAGAGAGAATGTTTTTTGAACACATGAGTAATGATTCCATTTGTTAATAAAAATTATATAACATTGGTGAAAAATATCATATTTTAATATATATAATAATATCATAGGTTCCAATTTATTTCTTAAAATATACTTTAACATATCAACCATGTTGTGTTTTAGTGAAAAGATAGTCACATCGCTTTGTGAATGAGGTAGTCGACATTAACATGAATGACATTATCGTTTTTTGTGTGTGAATTTTTTATATATAAAATGATATATAATATTTATAAAATGATAAATATGTTATTAATATCATTATATTTTTATTTATGTAAAATTTATTATTACATGAATTTTTATTATCATTAATTAAAGCATTGGCGAAAATGAATCACATCACTTGATGTGGAAGTAGTCTGCCATACCCAGGAGTGATGTTATTCTATACTATAAGTAATGGAAATAAAAATTAATATAATAAATAATGACATTAGGGTTATAATATTTTTTTAAAAATAACATATATATTTTATATACATCATCACACCCAACCATCAGATGTGGTAATTGAAAAAACAAATGATATCAGCTTGTGAGGTGTAGTCCTATGTACACACGAGTGATGATTTCATAACCCATATTATGAACATATATATTTTTAGATCATAAATATTTGAAAAAAATCTTATTATATGTTTTATACAAATTTAAATATATTTAAATATTTTATTAATAATTTAGGGAGGTGGTGGATAAATAAAATAAAATCAATCATTGATTAACGTCACATCATCATTATGTAACATCCTTTGGATTTTAGAAAAATCAATTAGAGGATATATTTCATAAAAAAATATGTAATATAATAATATTTGAGAGAATATGTGAAGTTATTTTGGTAGGTATGGTCTGAAATGAATTTGTTTGATGGTTTGAATAAGATATGAGTGTGGGTGGCTATTTATAAGTGTGGTCATTGTCACATTTGTTATTTGTTGAAATGAAAATGGTATACCCACATTTATATCAATTAAATGGATCCAAAATGTTTTATTCGCTATAAGTATATATTATAGGTTCTATATATGTATCTAAATTTGATTTTAGACATTGTTTTCTAAAACAAAAACCATTATATTTTTTGTTTAACCCTAGGTAAAAAAATAATTACAATAACTAGATCAATTAATTTTTTGTTTTTATCCATAACCATTTCAGTAAAAAAATATTTACATTATTATATAATATATATTATTTTGGTTCAAAATAAGGAATCCTTTTTTCAAAATTCAATTCACAGAAGAATGATATCTTGATTTTAAATTTATCCTACATGATTGATGGGAAAACAAGAATTCAAGGAGAAAATGTACAAAATTGTATTACGGTTTTAAGTCCAATTTCAAAATAAAGTTGATTAGAAGTTCCAAATTAGGATTAATGGATATATATTTGAATTTAATTTACTATAAAATATATTTTCATTCCAATTTATCTTAAAAAATGAATTAAATTTTAAAAAGTTCATCAATTAATGATTAATACTTTTCAAAATTCAACAAAAGATAACACTTTTCAAAAAATTATCCATATTTTACCCTAATCTAATTAATAAAAAAATATTTCAAAATAGAATTATATTCTGTCAAATAAATTTATCAAAAAATTAACTTATAATTTTAAACTAAGTATGCATATATCGACACAAATCTACCATTTAGAGAAATATTTTTTTATGTGCAAATTAGTATTTATTATTATCTATAGTTTATAAAATGTTGAAGATAAAAGTAACCAAAATTTTTAAATATATAGTATTTAAATTTCATTGAAATAATTCTCCAAAATTATTTTTCCTTGTTTTTTTAGGTAAAACATTTACTTCACAAATTTAGTTTTTCAGAAAAATATTTCCATTATCTTCATGGAGATTTCATTTTATTTATTAATTAATTAGTCACTAAATAATTTATTCTATATACATGTGAAAACCATTTATAACACCCCGACCCAAAGATACAAGAGTTGGTGAATTGTTTTATTATATTTTCATGACTACAAAGATTCAAATATTTAAGGACAGTTCCATTTTAAGTCTTACAAATCTATAGGGTATACATGACACCCAAAATACATTAGTAAGTAAATGGGAATTACAAAAATGGCACATTAAATAAAAATAAACTGAATTTTAAAAAGAATATTCCAATTCATCTTCATCATAACCTAGTGAAGGGAAACATAATAAGGTTGGGACCAAATTCTTATTTAGTTTATATATTATAAAAGGAACAATGAATCAATAGGAATAAATTAACATAAAATTGTAAACCAGGGATAATACATTCCATTCACTTGATGAGACAATGAAATATCAATATGGAAAGGAATTAACATGAATATAATCCAATCAAAATAAATAAATTGATAATGAAATGTAATAATATATATGTCAATGAAAAATATCATCGATAAATAACATCTAAATGAAAATGAAATTTATCCATATATATGTCGAAGAAAAATATCATGGACGAATAATAAATGAATCTAAATGAGTGAAATGTTTAATTATTTAACATCATGTTTCATAGGTACATGGTACATTTTCCATCAATTTATTTCACAACATGGTTTAAAAAAATAGTGTAAAAACCCATATGATTTGGCCAAGTGATTTGTCTCACAAGACAACGGTGGCATCGAGGGGCAATCTATAACCTGGCCCCACTACTGGTGTACCAGTGGAAATAATTCCTCATATTCGTGAAAAAACTATCTTATCAAAATATAGGTGTTGAGTAAAAGATATATATTTATCAATAATTCCATAGTGTAGGATAATTAACAGTAATAATTATTTACATTAATGAAATGAAATACCACTATAAGATAATAAAAAAGTCGTGAGGGATATAACATTTTAAAATTTTCAATGTGTCCCTTACCACATTGAAGAATTTAAATAAAAAAAACTCCTTTATATAATAATATTAAATTAATATTATAATATCATGAGGGTAATGATATTCCGGATATAACATGAAAATATTTAGTAAATACTCCAAATTAATGTGAATTGGTTCATAATGACGATTAAGTCTCAAGGGAATGTAAATTGAGATGAAATCCATTACCTTACACTTAATTATATTTTTTTGGTATTTATCCTCTTTTATATTGGTTAAAAATAAGTTAATAACTAATACTAGATCTATAATAATGTCATAAATATAATATATTATCTTCTTACAATATTTATCACCCTTTTTCTAACACATGTTCATTATTTTAACTATTTAGGGAGTAATTTCCTAGTTTTCTCAAGTATAATTTCAGTTTTTATTTTTTTTATTATTAATTACATCATTATTTTATGATCAAACTTATTTAATTCATGACATGATTATCATATTCATTTATTATTTTTTTATAAATAGTTTTCCATAATATTTGTATATTATAAATGAAGTACATCGATCATAGAGATTGTAGGTCGTACGTACGCTTGAACGCTACTTGTATTCCATTATTGTATTGATAGAATTTAAGATCAATGATAAATATGTATATTATAATTCCAGTATAATATATATATATATATATATTACCTTGTTTTTTTAAAACCATCCTTTATATGTTCCATGCGGCGCTTGAATGAGTCATATCGCTTTGATGGGGCAGTAGCCCACACTTTCTCAAACGAAATTTTCGTATTTACATAATATGGAGAGATAGAATATATGTTAAAAATAAAAATTCCAGTAGACTAAATAAAATAGAAATATCATATTTAATATATATTAACACATTTTCCTTCATACTTGCCACCATGAGAGTTGGTGATGGAAATATGAACAATAATTGTTTTCTGAGGCAGAATTTCGACGTACATAGAAATAATATGTTTGTTAACCATTAGATGGAGGTGTGTGTGATTTTAGGTAAAACAATAAGATAAAATAATTATATTATATTGGGAAATATGGATTTTTCTTTGATGGATATAATAATGAGATTATAGTGAGTGGACAACTGAAATAAAACTAAAAATATTGAAAGAAGATGTGACCTATTATTAGGGTAACATATTTTAGTTTATACCAAAAGGATTCCATGGAATAATTTATTCCCAAATAGATTTTTCAATGTCAAGGGGAGGGATGTTGGGAATATATTTTGGCATATCATAAATTAACCTATGTGGGTTTAGATGCTTGAATATGTGGGAGTGGTGGTGGCCTATTTTAGGGAAGTAAAACAACTCACAAGGAATTTTTGAAAACAAGTATGTTTTACACATGTTATTACCTAAAACAAAGTCATATAAACCAAAAAAACTCAATAAATGAAGCTTAATGGCCGATTTATGGAAATACAATGGGTTTTTCATAAGTTTATAGGTCATTTGTGCCGTTTTATTAATGATTTAGTCATTTATTAAGCTTAGATATTCCATATAAATTATAAATAATTTTAATCACATTAACAAATATTTGCAGTAAAAAAATGTTTAACTTATTTGAAATTAAAAATGATGATGATTAAAAATATGGAATCCTTTTCTTCCAAATTCCAATCACAATACTAGAAAACATTATAATTTATATAGTATGCGGGGAGAAAATGTGGGTTTTTATAGTTACATCGTCCAAATGATTACTATGTTTTTATAGAAAATTTCAATTTAAAATTGATCCAAATGAGCTATATTAGATTATTTGATAAAAATATATTATAAAAAATCTTTAAAAAAATTATAATTATAATTTATAATTTAAAATAAAACAGATGAAATATAGTTTTGAATAAAATTTTGGTATTTTTCATTATTCATCAAAAAATGACTCTTTACGAGAAAATTCCAATATTTCACCCAAACATTATTTTTATCTTTCTCTTTAAATTATTAATTTTATTTTAACGTATAGAATTTATAAATGGTTTGATTTTTTTAAAATGAGTTCACCATCAAATGTTTATAAAATATCTTTTAATAAAAATATAGAATTTTATGTGTAATATTGATTTTTTCCATAACTTATTCCTATATAAAATATATTATATAAGTTTAAAAATATATTCAAGGAAATATTATTTTAAATTTACTATATAAACTCGGTAAAAGTGTTATAATTTAATTTACTATGAAAATTATGATTTAAAAATGTACTATTTAGATTGGGTGTTGTGTGTATTATAGAGGTGTCAACGAAATATAATGGTAGATATGGAAAAGTATTGTGGTGATACATTATTACCTCCTAAAAAAATTAATCATCAATATTTAAGGGTTATTAAATTAAAAAATATGTTGGTTTCTATTTTTCATATAATCCCCTAGTTCCCATGTTTCTTCTTCTCTTTTGTGATTTCTCTAGAGAAATTTTACCAGAAGAGGCATATGATTCCATAATACATTCTATATGGTATCAAGAATCCAAATAAGTTCTTCATAATATGAAATTTCAGGATCTAACTCTATCTCATCTTAGGTAACAACATTTTTTGGTTTAGGTGTGTACTTCCTCATCAGTGATACATGTAACACATCGTGAACACATGAGAGATTTCGTGGTATTATTGAACAATAAGAAATGACTCAAACCCTTTCATGAATATCGAAGAAGCCAATATATACGGGGCTCTATTTTCACATCTCATTGAATCAGATAACACACTTCCATGGAGTTACACTCAAGAAAACATGATCTCCCACGTTGAACTATAAATCATTCATTTGATTATCTTTATAGATCTCTTACCTATTTTGAGAAGATTTAGTTTGATCTGGGAAAGCTTCTGTGTTTTTCATCATCTCTTAAAAAATAATTGGACTTGGGATTTCCCTTTCACCAACCTCATCTCAACAATATTGAGTATTCCATCTCTTTCGGCATAATGCTTCATATGACACCATTTAAATACATTAATAGAAACTATTTTTATTTTAAAAATCTAAAAAAAGATATGTACTAATCCCACATACCTTGAAAGTCGATGGAGAATGATATCAACTATTCATCAAAATATTTGAATTTGTCTTTCATAATATTCATCAGTTTGATGATGATAGGAAATTCTCCACTGAAGCTCAGTGTAGATAGTCTTATGAAGGATTTTGAAGAATTTCACTGTAATGTGGGGGTCTCAATCAGATACAATTGATATTGGTTCACAATTAACTCTTACAACATTATCAATATTGAGCCTTTTCAAGATCACCTGAGAAATATCTTATCTTATTTAATAGAAATGAGAGGATTTAGTTAGTCGATCAATGATAACCCATAATGCATCATTCCTTCTTGGAGTCTTTGTTAGTTCTGTAACAAATTATATTGTAATTTCATCCCATTTTCACATAGGAATAGGCATATATTACAATAATCCTTCTTGATCCATCCTTACAACATTCAGTTGTTGAGAAACCAAACATCGGGTCACATAATTTGAAATTTTCTACATTATGTTATACCACCAAAAATGTTCTGTCAGGTATATATAGATATTCTTGTCACCATGTTTTATAATTAAATTTAAGCTATGATCATCATCCAAAAATTCTATTTTTATATCATGTATAGACGAAACCAAATAGAAATTTCCATATTTTTTAACACCATCCTCACACACAATGTATGTTAATATTTCAATGTTCATGCCATTAATTTTCTTTTGAAAGTCCTCATAATCAAATAGGGAATTATTTATTCATTCTAGTAAAGTTTTTTTATAATCATTTGACATATTAATGATGTCTCCCATTCCTTATAAATTTCCATATTCATATTTACTAGATCCATGAACATAGAATCCTTTTCGATAAACATTTGGGTTAGAACTCCAAGATCCTTCCTACTCAAATCATTATCTCCTTATTTTATTTCCATAGTTTTTTGTTTATTGAGAATCATAATATTTTAGTAGCAGGAGTCGTCACCTTTGTCTCATATTGATATATTTATGTAGGAGGATGTATTTTAGTCTTTTCTGTTCCATGTATATTTCACATCATTCACCATAGAGGCAATGTATCCATTCTTTCAAATAAAATATTAATGCTAGTACATAAAATCATGGGTTATATAGTTTTTTTAATGATCCTTCAACTGGCTTGAATCATTAAAAATAACATTATCATTTTTCATTAAGACACAACTGAGTCCCTTATTTGGTGCATCACTATATATAACAAACCCATCGCTACAATATTGTATATTCAAGATCATAGTATAGTTTAATCTTTTCTTTCATTTATCAAATAATTATTTACATTAATTTTCCAATAAAATAATAACACATTTACAAGTAATCATTATTAAGGGGTTATCTGAACAAGAATATTTTTAATGAATCGATGACAGTAACCTTCCAAACTAATGAAACTACTTACATCAGAAATTTTGAATGGTGTAGTCTGTTTTCTTGAATCCTTTGTTTTTTATAGGGTAAAATAATATTCCATCATTAAAGGTGATATGGAAAAATAAAAGTAACAAATTGAAGATAGAAATCATATTTACTAAATTTAAAAAATAAATCTTCCCTTATAACAGTCTTAAGAATGATCTGCAAGTGATTCTCATTGTCCTCATATATCGTAGAATACACCAGAATATAATCGGTGAATACCAAAAAAACATCAAGATGTTCCTTGAATAGTCTTTTCTTTAAGTTCATGATACAAAGTGAGAAATAGTCAATCCAAATGGAATTACTATAAACTTGTAATGTTCATACCACTTCTGGGAAGTTGTCTACGAAATATCATCTTTCTTCACATGTAATTAGTGATACATGTAGTAATGATCAATATTTTAAAAAAATTTGGATCCATGAAGTTGATCAAAAAAGTCAACAATGTGGGTTAAAAGATACATGTTATTTATTTTAATGTATATTATTTCCCTATAATCAATTCATAACCTCATTGATATATCTTTCTTTTGGTCAAAGAGAATAGGAAATCCCCATAGTGAGACACTTGGGAGAATAAATACCTTATTACCCAAATCCTCCTGGTTCTTCTTAAATTCCACTACTTCCACAGTTTCAATCCTATCGGTACTATTTAATATTGGTATTGCATAAAAGATTTAATAAATGGGAAATTCATGTTAACACTCTAAGGGGTTTCTATGTAAATCATCAATAAATACATCAATGTATTTCTACACAATGGGTACATCCTCAATATTATGATTACATACTTCATCATTAGATTATGTATACTATTCTTCCAAAATAATGTAACATAGTTGAGCTACTGGAAGTGGTTTTAGATAAAAATAGGTGATTAATGTTATTCTATAATGATGAGTGGTTATACATCTTCCTCATAACTTGTAATTTCATTCCTATTGAAATATTTTTTCCATCATATCTTTAGATCCATTCCATACATAGGATTATATCAAATTCAACCACAGATATGATTAAAATGTTATCACATAAAGAATTTTAATGAGTCATAATGGGGACTAACTACACATCATTATTTAATTTATGCATCCATTAGAATTTTTGACTGTAAATTAACATATTATATCAATAGGGAAGTGTCTAATATTCTTTTAAAAATGGATTGATATAAAATAGTATGAGGATACAGAATAAAATAATGCATTGGGTAGATTTGAATATAGAATTAGTGTACAAGTCACCATGTCATTTGGAACTTTCACCTTCATTGCTGTGATTACATATGCTTGGATATCTCTCATTAACCTCTTATATGGTAGATTACCTTTATTATTAGGGCATTATTTTTCATATTTCTAAATATTCTTGTAAATATAAAAATGAATATTATTTTTTTCCATCTTACCCAGGAATTCATTGACATGATTACCTCTTCCCCGACATTAAAAAAACTGAGATTCCCTTAATGTATTTCCCAAGGTGATTGTTTCCGTAGTTATCACATAAAGGAATTTTTTTCATCTTCAATTTATTTGAATCAATTCCTTTTCATGGTTTTTAAAGACCTATTATTCTCATGGATACCCTTTATTCCGTAGAACTATGAGAATTTTTTCTTTTCTGTGAAGGAACATAAAAATATCTATTCATATGATGTGAGATTTTATGAAACCCACATTGAACATATATTTTTCTTATTTCCTTCAATGAAGTTGTCAATATTTCACTCCATGTTATGTATATAATCTATAACATACCTATATAATCTTGTAATGGTAGCTTCATACTATACAATACTTTCTTCTTCAGTTTTATTTAACATAAGAAACATTATCTTCATTTCAATTTGTTGATCATAAAGAAATTATTATTTTTTGAATAATTTATCCATAAATTTCTTCAATTCCATGACATCAATTTAATTTTTCTCCCTTGTATTCTGGATCATAGACCACCATTGATCAGCATCACCTTAGAGGAAATAGACTATAAGTGTAACTTTTTCATTTTCTCAACATTAAAAGGCCTTAAATATATTCTCAAGAGACATAATCTATTTATCAACTAAATTTAGATTAGTATTACAAATATATTATGAGGGATTATATAGTATAATGAAATATAGAATAGGGTATTTCCTTGGTATAATTGTTTTCTCAATTTTGGAAAGGTTATGTGCCATAGTATGATTATGATTCCCTAACATTTCTGTAACATTTTCATTCCCAGTTATAGCTGAATTTTGTTTTATGGAATGAGAATATATACATTTTCTATGAGTCCATATACAATTATTCATTACAATAACCATTTCTAACAAATTTAATACATTGAATTATCTAAAAAAATGATGAATAATTTAAAATTCTAAATATAGTGTAACACTTAATGTAAATTTAATAACGTATGCATCACTAATAATATAATAATAAACAATGTTTCTTTTAGGATATAATTAATATTAAATCCTTCATAATGGTATGTACATAAAATTTGAACTATCCTATGTGTTTCCCCTGAGAGTGTCAAACTAGGTGTATAGTAAGGATCATTTTCATGTACCAGGATACCCTAACATGAGATCAGAATACATTGTCATATTTATTATTCCTATGTACAAATATTCCAGAATCACATCCACTTGTTGTGTCCAAAAGGGATGTATTTATAGAAATACCAACATAAAATCATCCTTAAAAAAATTCAATGGTGTATTTATAAACCTGATTTTAATGACTATATTGGTCTTATGTTCCTTAATCTATGTTTTCTAAATATAGTTTCCAATGGTGTTTCGAAACATCCTTTGATACCAACTATAATTCCTTGACCCCATTAGCCCATAGCCGGTGAATTATTATATTTTAATTTGGAATTATTAAAAGGAATCAATTATTTAAGGACTATTCATTTTCATAGTATTGGAATTATTGGATATATATATGATAACCACAATACATTAATATATAGAAATTACAAAAATTATACCTAAAAAGAAAATAATTTGATTCCAAGAATGATTATTCAAATACCTTTTCTTCATAACCTACAGAAAGGAAAAACAATAAGGGTGAGAACAAATTCTCATTAAGGGTATGTAATGTGGGATAAATAATGAATCAATAGTAATAAATCAATATGGATAGGTAAATAATTGATTACAAATGCCATTCAAATAACTAGATACATAAATGTCAATATAGAAAGGTATAAAACTGAAACTCATGCCATCTAAATCAATAAAATATGAATGAAATTTATCCATTGATATGTCTACATAAAATATCATGGAATAATAATAACTGATTGAAAATGAAATGTATACATAGAAAGGTTGACACAAAATCTCATGGATAAATAATAAATGAATCTAAATGAGTTATATTTTTATTTTTTGGATGCCATGTTTCCTAAGTAAATGGTATGATTTCTGTAAAGACATTTTCAAAGATGTTTTAAAACATATAGGGTAAAAACACATCTTATTTTTCCATGGGATTCATTTCATGAGAATATAGATGCACCATGGTGATACCTATAACAAGTCGCCACTTGTGTCATACTAGTCTAAAGAATTCCTCATATTCATGAATAATGTTCCTTATAGAAATATGTAAATTGAATCAATTATATGTAATTATAAATAATTACTAAATTTATTCAAAGAAATAAAAAGGCTTGTTGGCATTAATTAAGGGAAATACCTCTGAAAGATCATAAAAACAATCCTGAGATACTGACAATTCAAACATCCCAATATGTCCCATTCAACATTGAAACATTAAAATCATAAAAAAATTGAAGGAATATTATTAAATGAAACATATAATAACATGATGGAAATAACACTCATTATATAACATGTAGAATTCCAGTAAATTCACCATATAAAATTAAATTGGTGTATAATAAAAAATAAATATCAATGGAATGTAAATTGAGATGGAATCCATTAGCATAACATTCCTTTTTTTGTGTTTTATTTATCCTAATATATAGTGGTTTAAATAATGTTAATAAAAAATACCAGAACTATAAAAATTTCAATAACATCATATATTAACTTCTTAGAATAATTTATTACCCATTTTTCAACACTATTTCATTATTATAACTATTTTAGGTGTTAATCTCTTTATTTTCTCAAGTCTGTTTTGACATGTTATTTGTTTTTCATATTAGTTAGATAATTATTTATTCATCTAAATAATGTAATATAAGAATTTATTATATTATATATTCAGTATATATATATTTATAGTAGTCCATAATATTTATATATTAGATATGATGAGTAGAATTCATTGATATAGTAGGTTGTACGTAGCCATGAATCTTACTTTCAATTCATTTTCATATTAAAATAAGTAATGATAAATTATTCACATATATTTTATAATTCTTGTATCATATCAATATTATATTTTATATATAGGTATATTAAAACAATCCATTATATGTACCATGTACGTCAGGAAAATGTCATGTTTCTTTGAGGGGGTGGTAGTCCAAACTTCCTTAAATGAAATTATTATATTTAAAGAAGATTGAAAGCACAAATTTATATTAGAAATAAAATTACAGAATAATAATTAAATTATAAATATTATATATATAATGTATATAAATATTTTCCATCATATTGGCCACTATGAGAAGTGGGGAAGGAAAAATGAACAATCATTATTTCAGGAGGTAGTAGTTCGCCATAAATATAAACAATAGTTTTGTTACCAATATATTGTGGTGTGTTTAAGTGAAGTTATAAATAAAAGAATAATATATTCCTATTTTATTTAGGAAATTTTTTTGTTATGTAATCATATAATTAGAAAATTATAGGGTGTGGAGGATGGAAATTAAAATAAAATGCTTGAGTAAAGATGTAACCTCATAACCAGGAAACATATTTTTTTTATACCAAATGGATTACATGGAGGGATTTATGCAGGAAAAGAGGATTCATGGCCAATGTAACATATTTTCAGAATCTATTTGGAAAGAGCATGGTCGAGCCTATGTTGTTTTAGTGGTGTGAATATGTGTTAGGGTTGTGGAATTTTACAAGGAAGGAAATGAAATCACATGGAATTTTGGAAAGAAGTTAGGTATACCCATGTTATTACCTAAAAAAAGACATAAAGAACAATAATATCTCAATAATGAAAGATTTATTTCCTGTTTATGGAAATAAAATGGGTTTTAGAATAGTTTTGAGGTTATCTTAGCCCGTTAATTAAAGGTTTAGTTATTTATTATGCTTAATTTGGACTTAGTAATAGTAATTAATTTCAATTATATTCAATAATGTTTTTGGTTGTAAAATATGTTCACCTTAATGGAAATTATTTATAACGATGATTATAAATATGAAATCCAATTTTCCAAATTTAGAACATATATGTGGATGAAAATAATTTAAACCTCATACCGCATGCATGGCGATAATGTGTGTTTTTAAAGTAAAAACATCCAAAAGTATGCTATGTTTTTATATAAAATTTCAATTTCCAATTTATCCCAATTTTCACTACCCAAACCATGCTTTTTATTGAGCCACAACTACCCTAATCCCACCTTCATAGTATAGGGGTTGGTGATAAGCACCAAAGGAACCCTAATCTCAGGGAGGCCTTTTCCTAATAATTGCTACACATGCACAAACCAAACTCAATGAAAAAGTGAATGTGGAATGAAATAAAATATTAAAGAATTATATAAAGTAAACATATCATGCATTAACATCTAGATAGTATGATAGTATAGTTGCGTAAAATCAATTTAATGGGGGAAAAATACATGCCCAACTTGAAAACATTCCCAACATAAAAATAACTAGAAAAGTAAGATCGTTGAGAGATCCCAGCTTCTCAATCCCAAGATACAACCACCACACACGGGACAAACACCCCGTAACCCAAACTCTTATGTATTCATGACCAAACTATATGTTTAATTCAAAAGACAGACCACATGTTGGGTGATTCATATAAAGGGGTGAGTATATATATGCCTAGTAAAATGCCTCGAAGAGGGTGAAAGGGAGTAGTAAGAGTAACACTGAAGAGCAATGCTTTGTAGAGAACAATATATAGTAAAATAAAAAATAAGGAGTATAACTTATCCAAAATTAGAGTTAATGTGGACTCATCACAACATAGGGTGCTCAATAAGGTGAAAAGCTGAACTCCTCCTTGGTTATTTGCTACCCATAGCTGGAGAGTATACTCTTCCAACCATGAGAAGCTAGACCAGAAAAGCAGATGGAATACCCTATGCGTCTTCACCTCTATTAGACGAAGAGTAAACAATCTAAATGTGTGGGTAATGAAACATGATATATATATATATATATTCTCATTAAATGAATCCCAAATGATAGAGTAAGTGGATCTCTATATCACATATCATCTTATGTAGAAGAGTCTCCAAAAGTTCCAATGTATGTCTATCTACAATGCCCACCATCACGCATATTGTTCAAAAAACACACCAGACAATGGGATTAAATCACAACACCGTGATAATATCTATTTTTGGGTTCACTTACTCACCTGCATGGTTTTAGGTCTCGTCACAAGGATGCATCTCGGAGGATACAATCATCCCTCGTTATCATGAGTAACAGGGCATGTTAAACCACTCATATTCAATATAATGCATAGTCGATGGTGAACCAGTTTAAGAAAGGAAAATGTTCCCTGGTACAACTGACATGTCCTACATTGGTAGTCATTGAGGAACACCACATCCCACCCTAGCTACAGGGTACCACTTTATAAGGTAACCAGGGAACTCCACTGCACAGTCCTACTACTAGGTAAGCTCAGTGATACATTAGGTAAAGCCCATAACCAATCCTATCTAGAGGGCTATGCCTAGAAGATTTTATCGGGTAATGCCATCTCCTAGCCCATATGGAGAGTAATCCCATAACATTGATGAAGTCCACTGCAATGTCATACTAGAGGGTAACTCAGAACGATCATCGGGGAACTACACTACCCAATCCCACTAGAGGGTATGCTCAGAAACACCATCGAGAAATGCTACTTCCTAGCGTATCTAGAGGGTGTGATTTGTACTATTCTGGTAATTATATATGATTGTTTCCATCATCGGTTGTCGACCATATGTTTTCTAAACCTAGAATAGTCATGTCATATCTAAAAAGATGCTTCCAAGGGATCCATTGTAGTATAAATGAATGAACACTTGGGATTGGAATCTCACTGGTCAAAATCTGAGTCTAAAATATGGGGATACAAGAGGTAGAATATTATTAAAGTGGTACATAGATTTTACATGGCCTAGAAGGTGTGTGACCCCACATCATCAAGTGGCCATGTAACTAGCCATCCTCGGGTACTAAACTTTGAACATGTACCCCTTGGCATGCAAGTATACTCCTAGATTATATGGGATATCTTAACTAGAGGAGGATGAGTGTACAATACTCATCATTGGTCTGAAGGAAAAAATCTAATTTTGCTAACATGCCTACTCGAACAGAGCCAAAAGCTTTGATCGCTTCTCTTCCGACATGTTCTCCACTCTTACAAGAGCTTCTGCTGACCTTAGCTTGGGATTTTCTACAAAAAAAATAAAAGGAGATTAAATTTATTTTCCATTTAAGTTTCCACATTTAGTTATATCACGAGGATGGCTTCAGACATCATAAAAAGCAGAAAATTTGGAGGCCTCAGATAGTGAAATGGATCACGACATTGTGATCCTTTCTGAAAAGAGAATAGACCAATTATTAATTCACCTAAATTATCCACTCATTAAATAATTCCTATTTCACCATATTACACAGAAATGGTGTCTTCAGGATCCCATGCCTTGATCTAGAATTAAAATCCCAATAATGTTCTCAAAATGTGCGGCTCAATTTCAAGGTCACAATGATGCTAACAACACATCAATGGGACGTAGTTTTCCTGATTTATAGTTTGTAAAGTATTTATTAATATTATTAAATCTAATTTTCAGTTGTGTTTCATGGGCCTATGTCATGGGCAGGGATATATTATATGAAATGTTCATAAAATGGCCATATTGTAAACTGGGTCATGCCACCTTGGACGATACATGAATCAGACTCCCCAAATGAGTGTTATGGGGGTTTAAATAAATAATAATAATAATAATATTGTTATTATTATCATTACTTTATTATATTTTATTTTACTATTTTCATTCCATACACCCTTATACCCCTGTTAAAACACTATCTATCAGGGTCTTTCCACACCCAGCGTGTCTGCCAGATCTTCTGCTACCGCTTCTGGCCTACATCACCTCCATGCTCTGCTAACATCCTTGTAAGAATAAATCACCTCACCCTTCCACAAAAACTCATTGTTGTTCCATTCCATCATGGACTCCCACCATTGGCCACCATGAATGAATTATTTTCCTAGCCACCTGCTAGTGCCACCCCTCTTGTTTTTGGACCACCAAGAGTCATACCAGACGGCCGTTCAGACCAGCCTGCTCGCATTGACTCCATTCCTCGGGATTGTACGAATCTGCCACACCATCAGAGATCCACTACACCATTTTTCCACCCTAAAACCCTTAAACCATTGATAATATACAATCCTCAAGTCCCGATCTACACAAACCCAGTTTCTACTAATGATTTCTTCATCGTTTCGTCAATCCGTATCGAATCTGGGTTCTCAATCACGCTTGGGTCACACAGAAATAATCGATCTAGGAACCAAGTGGTTCCAATGTTAATGAATGCGAATAAATATTTAAAAATATCATCACAGAAATGATTTTAAATTTTATTTTGAAGAATTCTTGGCCAACCGATCAAGAACATGAGATTCTGGTTATGAAAAACTGAGGAAGAAATTAATCCCAATATTAAGGCCCATGAAAGTGGTGAAGATCAAAGAATAAATTTTCGATATGAACAATCATTTAATTGAAGTTGTAAAAACACCAAAGTCAAGTCATACATCGATTGGATCAATCGAAGTTAACAAGGAATGCACTCCCCAAGATTGGTTGCATTCATCACGCCTCAAATCACCTCGATATGAGGTTTCGTCACCATCCACTTTCATCCGTCATTATTTTACAATATAAAGGAATGGAGGAATCTTGTTTATAATTTCTAAAATTATGATCTTACCATGAGAATATTCCTATAACAAAAAATTTATAGTGAATTTTGGGTTTGGTCAGAAAACGAAATATTTAAAAAAATGATTATTTATATATTTTTTCATTCTCCCACTATGGAATATTAGTCAATCACCGAACATCGACAAATTTTATACACCTCCTAGGGTAAATCCAACATTCTAAACTCAACAGTGGTTTCTTATTTATCATATCAGTCCCTATTCAGGTGTTATTTGGGTTTGAGGGATTAATTATATAGATTAATAATTTAATTCATCCATTTAATATTCTGCCAATAAGAGAGGGTTCAGAACATCCCACTCTGACACATTTTATGTCCCCCACTGGGTAAACACCACATTTCAGACCGAATACTGGCATCATATTTATGATTCCATTGACCATTTATCTGTTATCCCATTTTCATTAAGAATGCATGCACGCAAAATAGAAAATATCATCAATATATTTACAAAATTAATTTTGGGAGCACTGGGGATGAGAATCGTGGATCATCTTAGCAGCTAGCTCTGAAAATATTTCTAGTAATATTCTAGTGTATTATAGGGAAAATTAGGGTCTCTATATTATCATTTTATTTAAATATTTTCATCTGTAAATACAAAAAACAATGAAAACATGGGTTCATTGAGGCTCCAACTATCTCTTCCCTAAAACGGGATGTGTATCCAATGAATAACCGTGAAAAACATTCATCACCACTACACGTAACATAACAATAATCATTGTTCGTCCATGATTTTTTTGATTCCCTACTTTAGAACAATCCATCCTATGGAACTCTTTCCGATATCTAGTCACACAAGGCCCTATATCCGATTTCTATCTATTGAGACACACTCACATGCCCGAGAATCAAAGGATAAAAAAATATCAACATAAGATAAATTATACCCTCATAATCCACCACTACATTTAGGTTGATGCTAAGAACACAAGAGTACCAATTAACATGGAAGGTGAGTAGACTCATATTTACCGGAGGATCTGGATAGGGAATGAATATGGCATAACATGTGGGTATTTTCTTCTCATGGAAGAGAAATAACCACAAACCAAAAACTCCACCACACTTATTAATAGCATCCCATGAGAAAAGGACAATGAATAAAAACACCACTGGATATTCCATGGACTACTCTGACACTCCATAGCAAAATACAGAAATAGGGTTTCACAGATGCCCAGAATCACCATGGTTAAGCAATGAGGAATGGAAATAAGGAAAAAATACATCTTATCATATTGGTCACTACAGGATCATATACATCCAAAGAATTCATGTGTTCGTGGTCCTGACCTTCATCTCGCTGAAACTACTGTGGGCCACCTAGTGCTGGAAAGATCTCATATTGTTTTCCACCACCCACAACTCCTTCTGCTCTGATGATAGATCTCCCTCCATGTGCATCACCCAACTCCCACCTATAATATCCCTGATCACGAGGATATCTCTATTTTCCTGATCCATCAGCTATCTACATATGATCCCTAGAAAATTTGGTCGGACAGTCATACGCAATGTGACCTTTCCCATCACAAGCATAACACAAAACCTCTCTAGGAATCCCTGGTGCTATGAATTGTTCATGTACTGTATGACCACAAGTATGAGCCCACTTTTGAAGGCTCTCATGTTATGTGATCTATGTAACTTTCTATTTTTTTTACTAGTTGGCTCTTTTGTGGCCACTTACATCACTAGATTCCTGGAATCCCACTGATAGAAACCTCTGTTCCAAAAGTTCCTGCTTTAGAACCCCCAAAATAGATGTGGATGTATAAGGGAACAAAACTGATTTGAATCTCTCTATGGAGTTCATGCTCAGACTTCTATGATCAAAAGCGTACATGGTGGATCATGATGAGAAATTATCGCACAAGGTCGATGAAATTTTCCATGTACTCTGCCACTATCATCCGTCCCTTTTAAGGCTCTATCAGATCAGGAATCCGTACAATAATTAGATTTTGTGGTAGTACTCCTCAATGAACAACTAATGGAAGTCATCCCATGACAATACCGACTCATCGTGCCTCTGAGTACACAAGAACATGTGGTGTGAACTCATCATATTCTTGTCATGAGTCTTATCTGCTAATATTATCTTCTTCTATATAGGTGTAGGGGATACTTCTTCCCAAATTGAGAACGGGGATCACATGATGGATCTTGAACTAATTCCTTTTCTCTCATAGTTTCATCATCACGAACCAAAGCTGATATCCTGGATTGCTGTAGTCACAGAGGCATCCTGAATGTTATCAAGCTGTAACACTATTATATGAGAATATATATATATATATATGTGTGTGTGTGTGTGTCATTAAATATGGGGACATGAATCAATAAGGATAGTCAAAGACATAGTCCTATAGGATTAATTTACCATTGTTCCCTACAACAAATGTATTAGGGTTTCGAGTGGACAAGAGGGTAATTAGACCATTTTGAATGGATAAATAGGCTTCTCATACCATCATTGGAATCCCTAGCTTAATATCCTCTCTCGAGATACATCAACACTAATGTCCTAAATCCAAACTAATTCTTTTTTCACGGAACATCAAAATAATATCACAAAGGTCAAACCACCTATGATACCACTATTTCACAACCTGACCCTTACTAGGGCTCATGTTGCAAATATCCCAATCCTACCTCCACAGGCAAGGGTGGTGACAAGCACTAATGGTACAAAAAACATGGGTGGAATTTCCCTAAAACCAGTACACATGGATGAAGTTATCTCAATGAAAATTTTCAATGGGAATGAAATGAAATATGAAACCGTACAATAAAATATACCAAGCATGTATCAACCTCTAAACAGTTTGAGAGTATGGTAGTGTAAACTAAAACTAAAGGGGAATAATACACTCGCGAATAGAAATGTATTGCAAACTGAAAAAAAAATAGGAAAAATAAAATGGTTGAGATACCCTAGCTTCTAAATCCAAATCTATTACCATCGTATACAGTCTAAGAACACATATCCCTAAGCCCTTCTAAAGTCACTATAACTTTTGCTTAATCTATAAAAGGGAAATCACATTTCAGGAGAATCCCATGTAGGGGTGAGTGTGTACATACCCAGTAGAACACCAAGAATATGGTGATGGGGGAGTAGTAATAGATACACTGAAGAGGAATGTAGTATATAGAACAATGTACAATCAAATAGATCAGAAGGAGTAAAACTCCACCCAACAATAGAATGAAAGTACACTAATCCCAAGACATGGATCTGTAAAAGGTGATGATATGAACTATCTATCGTTTCCATGATACATATATCAGGACAGTGGAATCTTCCAACCATGAGAAGATTGACACAGAGAGATTGTGTAATACCCCATGTGTCTTCACCTCTCCTGGAAGAACATTAAAAAATCCAATAGAGTGGATATTATAACATGAAAAATATATATATATATATATATATATATATATATATATATATATATATTATCAGTCTCACAATCCCAAATGAGAGTGTAATGCGATCTCCATCTCAGAGATCATCCCAAGAAGAATAGTCCCCAATAGTTCTAAGGTATGTCTATCTACAATACCCAGAACCTCACATGTCTTCCCAGAACATTCAAGTCAAAGGGACTCAATCACCACACATTGATACTATCCTCTTTTGGATGGACTGACTCGTCCTCACAATTTTATGCTGGGTCAAAGTGGAGTAACATGGCGGGGAAAATTATCCCTCATTATCAGGATTCCAAAGGTATTTCAAACCACACCTCATCACTATTTTTTATAGTTAAAGGGTCACTAGTTTAGGAATGGATCTTGTGCCCTTGTACAATAGGAGGGTCCTACTCTGGTATTCACCAAGGAGTTCCACTTCCCAGCCTAGATGAAGGGTACCACACAGGGAGGTCACTGAGGTAAACCAATTCCAAGTCCAACTGAATGGTAATATCGATAATACATTATGGAAATTCCATTGTCTAGGATAGATGGAGGTTATGCCTATAAGATGTAATTAGGGAACACCACTACACAGCCCAGCTAGAGGGTAAGCGTATAATTTCTATCAACATTAGAATCATGTAATATAGGAGGACAACATGTAAATATAATCAGGGAACTCCACTACCCAGTCCTAGTGGAGGTTAATCCTAAAACTCTCATCGAGAATGCCACTACCCATCCCAGCAATATGGTAAGCGAGGTACGGCTCTGGTAATTCTATATGTTGGATTCTTTTTCTGGGTGATTCCCATTTGTGTACCAAAACCGAAACATTCATGTCATATATTTAAATCTACTTCTGATGGAACCATTTAATTCTATGTGTAAATAAGGTCAGGATAAAAATGTAAAAGGACAAAATCCGAATCGAAAAGAAGGGGATACAAGATGTTTATTCTTCATAATGACATAAATGGTGTGTATGGTACCACAAGATGTGAGAAAGCGCCTCATAACCGGGATGTGTAACTTTAAATCCTTGGGTACTAAACATTGAAAAAGTATTCCATGGAATGCTAGTTTACTCCCATAATACATGGTATATCTAGTCAAGAGGTTGATGATTTCATGATACTCACCATTGGTATGAAGCGAAAAAAGTAATTTCACTTACATGACTCCTTGAACTTCCCCAAAACATTGATCTTTTCTCTTAATATACTCTCTTAAATCTCACAACATTTGGTACTTACCTAATTCATGGTTTCACTACAAACACAAAAAATGATCTTCCACTCCAATTTTAATGAGATCACAAGAAAGGCTTTGCACATCACAATGAGTTGAAAATTGGGAGGCCTTAGATAACAAAATGGATCACACCATTTATGATTCGTGTGGAAAAGTGCATAGGAACAACTATTCATTCCCTTGAATCAGACACCTGGTGAAAAAGTAATATTTTTACATAATACCCTCAAATGGAATTTCATAGGCGCAAACATCGATCAAGAATTAAATTATCGATATTGTTCTCAAAATTTCCACATCAATATTATGGTCATAAAGCCATTGACATGTATCAATTTGACTTCTTATGCATGTGTTATAGCGCGTCAACAATTAAATAAAATCATTAAATTTAATGTTTCATGGGCGTTTCATGGGCCCAAGTCATGGGTAATATAAAATTATCTGAAACATTCCTAATATAACCATATTGTAAATGGGATAACTCCAATGCATATGGTTCATGAGAGTCCCCAAATAGTAGTTATAAGGGTTCATATAAATATTATTATTATTATTATTATTATTATTTTCTTTTCTTTTTTAACAATTTTCATTCCCTAACCCTTTATTCTCTCATCAAAACCCTAGATTCCAGTGACTCTCTGCACCCACAACATCCACCATATCTACCACTGATGCCTCAGGTCTTCCCTCGGCTAACCGCCTCTGTCATGTCGAGCCATTGTGCTTCACTAGCCACCTTGCGGGATTGGAACATCTCACCCTTCCATCCTAACTCACCATATCATCTCACCTTCATGACCTACATAATTTTACCACCTATGTTGAACCATGATCCCTGCTATTTCTTGGGCCATCCTGATCATCGTCGGACCACCTAGAGTCTCAACGGACCCCCATCCTAGCCACCCTACTCGCATTGACTCTGGTCCGCTGAACATGATAATGCCTCGGAACCATTGGTGAGCCACCACACCCCTATTCCATCCCAAAACCTTGAAATTCTTGTAGATCTTCAATTATCATGTCTCGATCGACACATACCCAGTCCGAACTCTCAATTTCATCATTGTTTCATTAATCATCCTCAAATACAGGTGCACAATCAATCTCTGGTCACCTGGAAACTATCGATATGGGAACCACAGGGTTCTCACAGTGAAGAATGAAAAGAATAATGGAAGAAAAGTTCCAAAAAGGTTTTTTAATGTTGTCCAATATTTCATGGCTGGCCGATGAAAAATTTCTAACTCAGGCTATGGGAAAATGATTATGATATTAATTCATGTATTCAGGCACCTACAAGGGGTGGAAATTGAAAAAATAATTTTCAACGGGCTCATTCATTTAATCAATGGAGTAAAATAACTAACAATGAGTCATTCCAAGATTGGATTAGTCATCATTGGCAAAGAACATTCTCTATAATATTTTATTTGTTCATCGTTCTTTGAACCACCTCGATCTGAAGTTTCGTCCCCATCTTTCATCATTCACCTTTGTTTTCTAATGGAAAGGATAGGAGAGCTCTTGTAGGTGATTTATGAAATTATGATCTAACCCTGGTAAGATTCCCATAAGAACACACTTTTATCAATTTTTTAGGATTCTTCCAAAATTCAAATAATTAAATAAATAATTATTTAATTATTTAATTATTCACCCATGATGGAACATATTTTTAATTCTCCACACTGATAAAGGGTACTCACCACCAAGGGTAAAACTTATGTTGTGATGTCAATGGTGGTCTCAGATTTTTCATCTGAGTCATCATTCATGAGTTGGTTGGGTTTGAAATATTAGATGAATAAAAAATAATTAAATTCTTCAATTTAATAGTTCTAGAATGATCGAGGGGTCCGAACATCCCACGATGACTCATTTTATGCCACACATAGGGTATACATTAAGTTTCAGACCCAACTGTTTCCTCATATTTCTTATTCGATCTACCATTTGTGATTTATCATATTTTTTTAATGAATGTGTGCATGAAAAATATAAAATATCATTAATATTTTTATAAAAAAAATTCCAGCCTCATCAAACATCAGAATCACGCACCATATCAATTGTTGGCTGTGAAAATATTCTAAGACATCTTTGAAACCTTACAAGAAAAAACATGGGTCTCTAAACTAATGAACTATATTTGATTAATTCATAAAATTATTTTCTATAGAAGATGAAAACTAATTAAAATTATAATTTAACAATATAAATAAATTTGATGAAAATGATTTATTGAAATAAATTTCAGTATTTTTCACTATTGATTACGAAATAAATATTCCCCAAAAAAACAAAAAATTCACCCTAACCAATTTTTTATGATTCTATTTCAAATAATTAGTTGATTTTATCATATTAAATTTATTAAATATTCAAAATTAATAAGTAAAATGGGTTTTACATCAAATGGCAGAAAAACTACTTGTAATAAATATATAATATATTATGTGTAGCATTGGGTTTTTCATTATCATATGGATATCGAAAATATATTAGATGAATTTTAAAAAAAAGGATATATAATATATAAATTTAATATTTAAAATTTATAAAAGTTTTTCAATTTTATTGAATTTGAAAAATGTGACTAAATAATGTTTTTTTAATCAGGTGTTTGGTGTATTACAATGATATCAAAAAAATATGAAGGTATATATTGTACAGTCAGGGTGTGCTACCCAATTTATTTTCATAATTTAGTTATTATTATTAATAGCCATCATTCCAATGACTATATGACAATTGTCATATTAAATAATAATTTTTTATTAAAATCTATCTTTTCATTTAAACTCATTGTTTCATGTAATTCCAGGTAAACTCGGTGTTTTATATCATGCAAGATAATATGAGTCTTCTATCCAAGGAAAACTATATAAAAGATTTTTTTTATTTGTAAAAAATAATTACCAAAATTTTAGTTTTTTATAACTTCTATGAATTGAATTTGATAAAATGGATTCCATGTTTAAAATCAAAATAAGTATTATTTTTTTAATATGGTCGATAATTATTATAGAAAAAATAATATTACAATTGGAATAAAACCTATTACTAGATTATGATTAAAAATTATACCACATGTTAAACATGTTTGATAAGTGTCAAAATGACCATTAAATTTTCTCAAAAAAAATTAATTTATCATTTTTCGTCTCCATATAATATAATCCTCAAAAAATGTGCATTTAATATCTATTTTACTTCAGTATGACATTTATTTAGTTTCATATGATTTCAAATTCAAAAAATCCATGCCCCAAACTTTCAAATGCACACCACTGATCCTAACCTATCAATTCATAAATTACCATTCATATCAACAATAAAATGAAAAAATAATCTATTAAAAACCCTGAAAATCCCATGGAGTACATGTATTGATAAAAACACCAACCTAAGATGTCATTATGTATAATCATTATGTGGTCGTTTGAATAAGATATATTGTTCTTATCTGATCATTTTCATTGAATTCACTATTAATTATCCATAATATATTCATTAAACATGTTGATATATTATATTGGGTATCATTCATAAAATTTTATATTATTGTGTTAATGGAATATCATATATCCATTCTATTCCATCATATTAAAAAAAAGAACAATCCTACTTGTGTACGATGGACTACCGACTCATAAATCGAAGTACATTTTTTCCATCACTACCTTTCATGAATGATTATAATGATAGATTTAATATAAATATATGAAAATCATTATATAATATTTAATATGGAATTTTTTTAATATAATATTTTATATTACCTTTTCATCCATTTAAAAATTATAATGTTTTTCATGCATACGTGTGGATTACCACCTCAATGAAGCAATGTTATTCATTTTTCATCATCGAATAGCATTTCTAGTATATATATTTATATATATTTAATTATTTGTAAAGACAAAATGATAGTAATTATTAAATAATTAGTCAATAAATACACAATTATACTACTCTTTTTTCTTACACGTCCATTGAAAATTATAAACATTACTCGTATGTGTATGTGACCATTAATCCCCAGGATTGTAACATAATTAATTTTTCACAATATTATTTCATTGTTAGTTTTAAAAGTATAATTTTTTATAAAAATGATAATTATTTCATTTTAATTTATATTTATATGATATATTTATTATCTCTCTCACCATAGTCAAAATAATTAAGTTATTTTGAAATTATTAACATAACATCATCCAAATACACATCCTGACATAGCTGATTATGTAATTAAATATTAAATTAAAATAAATGAAATAAATAATTTACTAATATTTTATTATACATGGAAAATTTTCTTGCGAAATTAAATAATTGATATATTTTTTAATGGTGATAATGAACATACATGATAACTCAGACTAAAGGCATCAATCAAATTACCTTAATAACCTCATATTAATTTTTGTAATGATTTTATTTCTAAATATTAATCTTCTATGTAATTTTTAATAAAATTATGTAATGGATATATGTATATTGAAATAAATTAATTATAATGGAAATGTTATTAATATTTTTTAAATTTCATTCTAACGGTTAAAAAATAAATATTTTTAACTATTTTTTATAGAATTTCTTAAAAAGAAGTCAATGGGAATTTTATTTTTTAATGTAAATAAACTAAAATGTTTTTCACCACTACCACATTAATTATTTAATATTTTTATTCAATTATAATAATACTTTCTGTATGAAAATATGAACCCCCAATATCATATTTCTTTCTATCTTTAAAAAGGTCTTTTAAAGTATATATATATATATATTGATATATATTTTTTTATGTATCTTTGAAAATAATATTTTTATGAATATATTTATTCAAATGATTTATTGTTTTTTTTATAATTAGGTTATAGTTATTTTATGTAGTTGATGATTATGGGTGATCCTGGTATAGAATATTATTAAAGGTTATCCCAATATAGTTTTATGATGCATTTTCTAAAGGGGTGATGATAACTCGTTATTGGCTCCTCTTAAGAGAATTTTGAAACATATTGTGAATGATAGTCCATTTTTAAGAGTTATTATATGATTTAAATAAAAATTAATTTCATAGTTTATATTAATTTTATATTCATTGTATTTATTTTTCATGGATATATTTTTATAACCCATATAAATATTATGATATGTTTTTTTAATGGATTTATTATAACTTTTTGGGTGAAAAATTATGTTTTTTATTAATATTTTTCTCAGGTTACCATTTTTTCCATATAAACTATCATTATTATGAATTCATTCCTTTAATACTTCATAAAACATAATTAATTATAATTTTTTTGTATTAATAATGATTTTATGTGTATGTAAATAATTAATTGAAATAAAATCTGATTATTTTAGAGGATATAATATATTATATGTCCACAAGATTTTTAAATGGACTAATGGGTTATAATTATTAATTTTATATGCCCCATATCGAGTTTTTTTATAACATTCCATTTTTTATAAAATTTAATGAATTTCTATGGATCATTATTGATATGGATACAATAAATATTAAAATTTCCATGAACTGTCACAAAAGGGGGAAGAAATTATATCATTAATTTATTTCCTTATGTGAGGAATGTAAACTTAATGGAAGTGTCCACTTTCTAATATAAAATTTATTTTTTCAAATGATGATTCCCTAATGAATTAAAAAATTAAATGATAAGTTTCTCTAAGAAAGAATTAAATTTAACTATTTTCTATCAAATAATTTTTAGGGATTATATAATGTTGTCCCTTTTTAAGAACCCAAATATTCTTTTCAGGTACGCTTTTATTTTCTTGTTGTTTTTTTGAAAAAATGGAGCTTCTGAAAATTTTAGGAGTACACGCAGTGTACCCAGTTGTCGCGGGTGACCATGTACTGGCCATGTCATGGTCGAGCACACGACTTTGTGTGGTGACCTAGAGACTGCCTAAAGTGTAGGATGGAAAAGGCATGTACATTCCATGTACTTTTAAAATACACGTCATGTACTTTTTTCATTAAATAGACCATGGTGATGTCTAATCGACATAACCCTTTTTCTCTTCATCTGTCTCATCTAGGAGTGACCATACTGTCGCAGATCTTCTTCGAGCCCCTGACTCTCCATCTATCCTCCGATTTGTCATATGTCGATTATGTAGAAATCACATCAGTGAGTTCTCCTTTCTTCTTGAACATCATCTCTTGATTTATCCTCCCGCACGAGTTATCCTCGGATGAAAATTTTAAGAATTTTTTTAGATATACATCGTTCTAGGGTGATTCAAGGCCTGAGGTTCACATATATTGATCTCACAACATCGAGGTAGGTGGTTTGTTCCTTTCTACAGATAGTCTTTGAGTAATATGTTAAAAAGTGTCGAATACCCTTGTTTTGGGTATTGTGTGTTTATGGTTTTAGCCCTTCCAATTTCCTGTTTTTCCTAGTTTTAGTAGATAGAGGTTAACTGTAGTGAATAGGATTAAACATTCCATGCAACAGATGTTTTTCCATGTTTTCTTGTTTGACTATTTAGCCTAACTTTCCCTGTTTGTCTATTTGACTTCTGTGCCTAGTATTCTTTGGATTGAGTGATTTTTATCTGACATGCTATGGTATGTTGTAGATTTTTTATCACAGTAGTTCTTGAGTTTGACTTTGCCTACTAGGTTTATTTTATGCATGATTTACATATATAGGGCCCAGAGAACCTGGTGTAGTAGACCATAGGGAGAATGGATGTTGAGGGCTTCTCCAGAGTGTTTGTTTACTATTACGTTGTGAGACTATTGTGGGATGGACATTGTGCTCCCTCATAATTTCTGTAGTTTCCTCGATATGAGCCACAAGGGGAATTTGATGTTGAGTGATTCCCCATAATTCCTATTAGTTACCGATGCGAGACCACATGGGGAATTGACAGTGAGTTCTTCCTAAGAGTGTCTTTGCTAAAGCTGAACCAGAGGGGTTAGACTTTTTGTACTTCCCAGAGGGTTTCTTATATTTGTTTTGGTTAAACTAGAGTGGTTAGGTAGTGAGTTCTTCCTATAGTGTTACCTTCATTGGATTTATCATCTTACTTTATATATGAAAATGAATTCATTTGGAATTGTAGGATTGTTACTTTGTGTACTTCCTTATTTAGTGCATCATATTTTTGATTTCCTACCATATATATTCACTGACTGTTAGGCACTGATCTTTGGGTGGTTTCCTAATGGGATTAGTCTCACACCCTGTTTGGGTCATGCTTTTGGGAAAAACAGATTATATTGATGCAGGTATAGATAAGGGCATAAACCCTTCTACTTCAGTAACTTGACTGATGTGGAGCTGGGGAGCATGGGACCAAGATGAGGCCTGGGATGATGTGGAGTTGTTTACTTTATTTTCTTTGTACATTGGTTTAGTATTGTATTCCAACATTTTGACTTTTTTGGATGCTTTCCTAGACATATGTATCATGCATCATTTATATTTTTATGTGTTCATTTTTTATTACTCCAGTCTTCCATTTTTTAATTATTGAATTCTTTTAATGCTTCCTCTGTTGTATATCTGTTTTACTTCTACGTTGTTACCCTGCCAATCAGATAATAGTTTCCCCACTGTCACACCCAAGGCCCTCACTGCTATTTGGCAGCCTTGGGCATTTGGGGAAATGCGCTTGAGGCAATGTGACCAACCGTGTACGGGGCACCTCTGGACGGCTCCTAGAACTGAGATGTTACAAAGTGGTATCAGTTGAATTATGTTCTTCTTGACTTGCTGTTTGGAGCTTATAGCTCGAGATATGAAGTAATTTGTAATTGGTAATAAGTTGTGCTTGAGATTAGCTAACTCGTGTATAGGGAAAAGCCAATTTACTTCGATATAGCAATTTTTCTGCTTTTTTTAATTTTACTATTGATTGATTTCACCATTTAGTGATTAACATGTTTTGTTTTGTTATTTTTTATATTATTAAGGTTCTATATCTGTTGCAACCTAATGAAATCAAGGTATTCCATCTCATGAATCATATAGGAACTTTCTAGATATCACATGTCATGCATTTTTTCCATGCCATTTAGGGTACATTAGAAATTCCATGTTGTTGTGATAGAAGTTGTGTAAGATATTCATGTTGTTGTGATAGATAACGTGGTAAGAATAACTTATTTTTTATAGGGTATTAATTTTTGTAATGGTTTTTTTTAAGGGATTCCAAACTTTGGTTCTTGATGTGTTATGGGCCCTCATGGACCGTAATTTGAGGGATCCTTTCTCTGTTATGTTTATATAGGACTTGAATAAAATTCCAATCTTTGATTCATGGGGAGTATGGGCCCTCACAGATCGTAATTTGACACCATAATGTCCATTTCAATGTTTTTTGGGTTTCAGAGCAGTTTCTGAGGCTTATTGTCCAGAAAAACCCAGAATACACAGTGTGTAATGACGAATGCATGCCATGTGTCCTTCAGTTCGAGAAGGAATTGTTTCTCATAAGTACACACCGTGTAATTATGTACACTCCATGTAGTCCCTAACTATGTCACTAACTATGTAGGAAGAGACACGAGGTTGGGAAAATCATGGTGGAACATGCCGTGTACCAGATGTACTCACCGTGTTTTAGAGACCATGTGTCCAACTGTGTGAATAACGACACTAATGGGTAAAACATAGGTTATACATGACGTGTCAATATTGAACATGTCGTTTAGTATAACCCTTGTATCCTACCATGTAACAAACAACACGGGGTTGTGGAATCCTTCTAGTACTTGCCGTGTCTGCCATAAAAATTCCTTTTAGAGTCAGCCATGTGACCAGCTATGTAACTAAAAACATGCGTCGATGAAGTTCATCTGGTACAATCTGTGTCTAGCACTAACTTTTTAGGTAGACTTGTTCTAGGAGAACCTTGTAGCTTATCCGGGAAGAATAACACATGTATGGGTAGAGGATTCAAGTACATTCATGTGTTAAGACAAAACATTGTGTGTATGTGGTGTTACATGACCTGATTTGGCAGAAGTACACACCCATGTGAAGGCTTAAGGGAACATGAAATGTAGGCATTATACATGCCGTGTATCCATATTTTAAAAAACATGAATACTTTCTTTCTCTTATTCCCTTATTACAATTCTAATTTTTAGTCACTGTTAATCTTGATCTAAGGGTGACCTTGAACATATAGATTAATGCCACTGAGATGTCCCCCAGTTGTACGCCAGTTATAAGGTAGTGATCAGACAACAGACATGGCTGATTATGGGCTACCAGAATATCATCTAGTTGTGATAGTCTTGGAACTAGCCTTTATTCTGGACACAGGTGGCGATGCATAGTTCTTAGAGGGCTTTATGAGGTTTATGAAGACCTTATAAAGAGTACCTCATCCTCCCCTATCTATGGCAGAGTTGTAGTGGGATTTCTCATAGCAGCATCCTCCAACATTCTCAGGGGAAGGGGGACCTCAGGCTGTAGATTCATGGTTGGAAGTCATGCTATATATCTTCAAGCATCTAGAGATGCCTCCAAATAGGAGGGTGAATCTTGATACTTATATGCTTTGGTACACCACCAAGATATGGTGGGATGTGATCTCACAGGCGGGATGCCAGCTGGTTATGGCATGGGATGAGGTCCATCATGCCTTCTATGGCCACATCTACCCAGAGACTTTGAGGGTCAATCGAGAATAAGAGTTTAGGAGCCTAGAGTTGGGTACTCTTTCAGTTATGGAGTATTCTTCTCGCTAAACAGAGATGAAATTATTCGCGCCTATTCCAAGAGGTGATGAGTTATTTCTACAAGGAACGTTGAGGCTGGGATCAAGCATGACATCCAATCATAGGTAAACATCTTCTCTTTGACATCCATCACTTCTATAGTCAACTAGGCGCTGATCATGGAGCCTAATCTGATGGATTCTAGAGTGGTGACCTAGGGAGATTCGATATCCAGAGTTGGTGTCCCTCTTACTGATAGTAGGAAGCACCGTAGGGAGTTGGTACATGGAGATTGTAGTAGGCGAGAGACATCTTCTACTAGCCAGGTGGTGTGCTAACAGTGCAGGAAGAGCAGGTATACAAGGCCACATTTCCCAAATGACCCATTGGAGTGTTGATATTATGGCATGATGGGTCATCTTCAACACTTTTTCCAGATCTTCTCACTAGAAGCTGGTGATAGGGGTTCTTCTATGACTCTGCGTTTAGGAGAAGCACCACTAGTTTCCCATAAGTCAGGTAACTGGAGCTCTTCTAGTCATTTAGGCCGAGGTGGAGGTCGTGTCCATGGTAGTAAGTCACCAGGATTTCAGTGATAATAGGGTGGATCATCTCAAACTGGTCAGGCATGGTCATAGGACTGCGGTGTATGTTAGACTTTTGTAGTAGAGCATACCCAACACGAGCAGGATCTCGGACCCTCTACAGTTTCAGGTACGGTCCTAGTTGCCTCATTTTTAGTTTATTCACTTTTAGATACAGGGGATTCCCATATCTTTATATCTATTTCTATTGTTGAGACCCTTGGGATCTATATCCTTTATTCTTCTAATATTTTGATGCTAGACACAAAGTGGGGATAAGAATGGCTAGTGTAAAGAGTGCCTTCTAGAGGTTTGAGGGTGTCACTTCCAATGGGAAAATTATGTCCTAGATATGATAGGCTAGGATTTAATTCTCAGTATGGACTGGTTGTTCCCTTACAAAATATTGTTGAATGCTTTCACTAAATGGTGAGTTTCACATCACTATAGGGTTGATCGTTTCTTCATAAGGGTCAATGGGATGTGCAAGAGAGCAGATCGGGACCTGAGCATTATGGTTTGGGAGGAGCTATAGCCTATTTTTCTAGATTGTATCATGATGACTATGGTACATCACAGATGGACTTTCCTCCAGTGGTGGATTGTTTTAGAGATGTCTTTCCAGAGGACATTTCAGGTTTTCCTCTAGAGAGGGAGGTGAGATTTTCTATTGAGATTGTGATACAAGCGGCACCAGTGTCTATTCCTCCTTATAGGATGGCTACATCTAAGTTTTATGAGCTCATGAAATAGTTGGAGGAGGTGCAAGAAAAGGGTTTCATCCAACCCATTACTTCTCTTTGGGGCCCGCCTATCCTATTTGTGAAGAAGGCTGATGGTACCCTCAGACATTGTGTGGATTATTGAAAGTTGATCCAGTTAACAGAAAAGAACAAATATCCCTATCCAATATTTGATGATCTATTTGATCATCTTCGAGGAACCTGGATGTTCTAAAAGATTTACTTGATGTATGGGTACCATCAATTGTGCATTAGACGATCAGTTGTACAAGTTTCATCCTTTCTGAGCATGTATGGTCTATAGGATTATGTGGTTATTTCGTTCATTCTCTCGAACACGCTTGCAGTTTTCATGACACTGATGAACTGAGTCTTCCATCCATAAATGGATTCATTTAGTGTAGTCTTCATGGATGATATCTTCGCATACACTCTCACTCGACATGACCATGCCACACATCTTGAGATCATTTTGAGTGCACTGAGAGAGCATTAGTTATGTGATAACCTCACAAAATGTCACTTTTGGAAGGACCAGATGCACTTCTTGTGTCACGTTTTCTCAGAGGCAGGTGTATCCGTAGTTCAAGAGAAAGTGAGAGCAGTAGTTTCCTAGGTGCAACCAAATAATTTCAATGAGGTACAAAGTTTTCTAGGGTGGGCTGGTTACTACAAACATTTAATAGCGGACTTTTCATGCTTAGCAGCACCACTAATGAGCCAGACATAGAAGGGTGAGAAGTACTTGTGGTCAGAATATTTTGAGTCATTCTTTTAGAAGCTCAAAGGGAGGTTGACTTCATCATAGATACAATTATTTACAGAGCTGGGAAAGAGATATACGGTATACTGTGGTGAATTAGGTATCAGGATGAGATCAGTGCATATGCAGGGGTAAGGGGCTGTTTCATATGGTTCTCGATAGTTGGGGCCACATGATAGGAACTACCTGATGCATGATCTTGAGTTGGATATTGTTGTCCATGCTTTACACTGTTGGAGACATTACTTATTGGGATATAATTTTGTGTTTTTCACCAACCATAAATGACTCAGGTATATCTTCATGCAGCGTGACCTGAATTTGAGACAGCGAAGGTGGGTTCAGTACCTTCAGTCTTTAAACATCGTGCTTGCCTACATTCCTGGGAAAGGAAAAAATATTACTTATGCGCTGAGCAGGAGGACTCAAATACAGGTCATTCAGGAGGCAAACAGTGAGTGGAAGATTATGGATCTATACTCTGAAATTTATTTGGAGGTGCAAGACAGAGATGGAAAGATGTTTCTATATTCTGTAGCTATTACCTCTACTCTTATTGATCGAGTGTGAATGAGGCAGCTATCAGATTATGATGTTCTAGTCCTATGGGAAAGTGTTTTAGGAGAAGACCCTATTCTTAGATGGACAGTAGGTGAGGATGAGATCTTGTGTTTTCATGGGCACGAATGGGTGTCAATAGACGTACGCGAGGAGCTGATGCAGGACATTCAATCCTCAGTTTGGCCAGTTCATCATATTGTCCCGAAGATGTATCCTAATATGCACCTTCAGTATTGGTGGCCATGTATGAAGAGAGATGATACTGGTTTTGTCATGAGGTGTTCCACTTGTTAGTAGGTGGAGGCAAATAATTAGCGACCAACAGGGCTTTTGCAGTAGTTACCCATTTTTGAGCGGAAATGGAACGACGTTGTGATGGACTTCGTGATCGGTTTACCGAGGTCGCCTTGAGGGAATGATTCCTTTTGTGTTTTCATTGACAGAATCATGAAGGTTTCTCACTTCTTGTCAATCAAGGAGACCTTCAGTGTTTATAAGATGAGATGTTTGTACATCTGAGAGAGTGTGTGTTTACATGGAGTTCCCCACTCCATTATTTCAGAAAGGGATGTATGTTTACTTATCAGGTCTAGTAGGGACTTCAGAAGTATTTGGATACACAAGTACTTCTGAGTATAGCTTACCATCCCTAGACTGATGGCTAGTCCGAGTGTACGATTCAGGTGCTTGAGGACATGCTTCAATCGTGAATCCTAGATTTTGGAGGTTTGTGGGAGAAACACGTACCTCTAGTGGAGTTTTACTATAATAATAGTTTCTGAGAATCTATTCAAATGGAACATTATGAGGTTTTGTACAGTAGGTCATGTCGATCACCCTTATGATGGATATAGGTAGGAGGGGCAGCTATACAGGGACCCCATCTTTTCCAGCATACCACAGAGTAGATAGAGTTGATTCGGAAGAGGATAGTTACTGCATAGTCAAGATAGAAGTCTTATGTTGATCGAAGAAGGCAACCTATGGAGTTTGAGATCAGAGATTAGGTTTTCCTGCGTGTCGCACTGATGTTAGGACACATGAGGATTAAAGGACTGGCTATTCTTTTGTCGAGGTACGTCAGGCCATTTGAGGTGTGGGAGAGAGTTAGTCTGGTTTCCTATCGGTTGTAGTTACATTAGAGATATCAGTCTATGCACAACGTTTTTCATGTTTCTCATCCCCGACGTTACTTCCAAAACATGTCTCAGGTTTTATAACCAAAGGAGGTTGATCTTGAGGTGGATGCCTCATTCATGGAGTGTTCTATCTGTATTGTTGATTGAAGTGAGAAAGTTATATGTTCCCAGTCTGTTCTTCTGGTACAAGTTCTATGGAAGCACAGGTGAGTAAAGGACGAGACTTGGGAGAGCGAGGCTAATGTACGATCACAGTTGCTAGAGATGTTCAAGGTCTCTTCTTCTACTCCACCTTGCTAGGAAAATTCAGGGAAAATTTTATTTAGGGGGGGATGTTTATGAATACCCGAATCTTTTTTTCATGTAGGTTTTTCTTTTTTGGTTGTTTTTTGAGAAAAATAGGAGCTTCTGGAAATTTCAGGAGTAGTCATCAATTACTTTAGGTACACGCCATGTACCTAGTTTTTGTGGGGGACTGTGTATTGGCTGTGTAACAGCTGAGCACATGGCTATGTTTAGTGACTTGGAGACCACCTAAATCATAGGCCGAAAAAGGAAAGTACACACAGTGTACTTTTAAAATACACGTCATGTAATTTTTTTCATTAAACAGATCGGGGTCATGTATAATTGACAAAACCCTTTTTTTCTTCAACTATCTCATCCGGAAGTAACTATATGACCACATATCTTCTCTAAGCCCTCGAATCTCCATCCATCCTCTAATTCGACTTACATTGATTGCATTGAAATCGCATCGGTGAGTTCTCCCTTCTTCTTGAACATCATATCCTAATTTATCCTCTCTCAGGAGTTATCCTTAGTTGATATTTTTAATCATTTTTATAGATCTATGGAATTCTAGGAAAATTCTAGGCCTGAGATTCACATATATTGATCTCATGATGTCGTGGTAGGTGTTTTGTGCCTTTCCATAATTAGTGTTTGAGTTATATTTGAAAAAGTTCCCAATATAGTTGTTAGTGGTATTGTGTGTTTATGGTTATAGACCTTTTAATTGTCTGTTATTCCTAGTTTGATTGGATAGAGGTTAAATTTTTTGAATATGGTTAACCCCGCCATGCTACAAATGTTTTTTCCATGTTTTCTTGTTTGACTGTTTGGCCTACCTTTTCTTTTTTGGATGTTTACCATAGATTCCTTGTATTTTTAGGATGGAGTGATTATTATCTAACATGAAATGTTATGTTGTAGATTGTTTAACGAATTAGTTCTTGAGAAATACTTTGCATACCATGTTTTTTTGTGCATGATTGACTTACACAAGGTTGTGTGAACCTGGTGTAATAGGCCATAGGGAGAATGGACGTTGAGGGCTTCTCCAGAGTGTATATATGCTGTTACGTTGCAAGACCATAGAGGGGATGGACTTTGTTCCCCATAAGAGTGTATGTGGATTCCTTGATATGGGCCACAGGGGGAATTGGACGTTGAGTGATTCCTTAGAGTGCCTATTAGTTACTGATATGGGAACACATGGTAAATTGATGGTGAGTGCTTCCTTAGAGTGTCTTTACTGAATATAAACCTGAGGGGTTAGACTATGTGTACTTCCTAGAGGGTTTCTTGTGTTTTTTTTTGTTTAACCAGAGGGGTTAGGCTGTGAGTACTTCCTAGAGGGTTACCTACTGTTGATTTTTCTTCTTACTTGATATATGAAAATGAATGAATTTAAAAATATAGAATTGTTACATTGTGTAATTCCTTGTTCACTGCATCAGTTTGTTAATTTCCTTCCATATATATTCACTAAATTTTCTTCATAGATCTTTAGGTGGTTTCCAACAAGGATTAGTCTCACACCCTATTTGTTTCATTCTTTTGGGACCAAATAGATTATATTTCTTCACGTATGGATAAGGGAAATCACCATACTACTTCATGTTCTTGATTTCTATGGAGCTGGGGAGTATGGGACAAAGATGAGACCTGAGATGTTGTGGAGCTGTTTACTTGATTTTATTTTTTTCATTGGTCTAGTATTGTATTCCATCATTGTGACTTGTCTGGCTTCCTTCCTAGAAATATGCATCATGCATCATATATATTTATGTTTTATTAGTTTTAATTACTTCATTCTTCCACTGTTTACTTATTGTATACTTTTACAGCTTCCGCTATTGTATATTTGTTTTATATCTGATGTGTTACTCTTCCAATGAGGGTATATTTTCCCCACTATCACAACGAAGGCCCCCGCTTCTAGTCGGTAGCCTCTGGCGTTCGCAGAAATGTGCTTGAGGCTATGTGACCAACCGGGTACGGGGCACCTACGGGTGGCTCCTGGAACCAGGATGTTACACCCTTATTGTTGGAAAAAGAGAAATGGTTTATACATAATTAGAGTGTATGATGTTTTTAAGAGAGATTATCATAAGAGTTATGTATAGAATACTGGTTTTATATGTTTTGAGGATTACCAGTATTTTCTTGGAATTGAAATAAATTTTTATATTTAATGTAATGATAATTTAATGTGATTAATTTTATGATGTAAAAGTTCTTATTTGATTGTGTTATATGTAACCATTATGTTAAAAATGAAGGATTATTTTTTAATGATTCTGTTACATTTTGGGGGATGTAAGATGAGTGGTTTAAGATTACCCTTTATGGTAAATAATTATTTAATGATGAGGTTAGCGAGGTTATTTTAGTTATTGGGTTATTTATTTGTCGAATGATAGAATTTGATCATTTGGAATTATTGTAGAAATGTTAATGTTAACTGTATCATTTCTTTATATAATGTTTATAAAATTACGGATATCATCATGCATTTTTTTATCCATTAAAATTATGGATAACATATAAATATAATTGGAATAAATTCTAATATTTTTCAGGATTATTTTATTTTTTATAATATTATTTTTATGATTTGTATAACTAGTATTCGTTTTTTATAGACATAGCTTGGATAAAATTATGATAATGTCATAGATATTGATTCAGAATTGAAATTATACTCTCCAAGAAAGTATAATTCATTATGTTGTAGGACTATATTATAAATGAATTCCTAAAATCTTATAAAATGATCTTAAAACCCAATATTGAAAATATTTCAATCTATTCTAATAAATAATCATCCTTTTTCACACCTCATTGATATAAGGTTTTTTTGGATTTGACATTCACATGACAATTTTCATTATTGTGATCAATTATCTATTTACATATCCATCACTTTTTAGACATTAATTATCTCCTCTATGATTGTATTTTCACTCCCCACTAATATTATCCTACGTAGAAATTCCATTATCTTTTATTCCATATGTCCTTCTTATTTTTTTTTAATTATTTTCAATAGATATTTTCGTTAATTCTTTTAATGTTTTGTGATTTGAAAATTATATTCAAATGTTTTTCATGTTATTTCATTTCACAAGAAAAAATTTTGACAATGAAATGTATTCCAGGGGTGTTATTGCAACCCTAGGATATTTTTAATCGAAGATTATATTTGATGTCATGTATGATTTTAATCATCAAGTTTAATCAAACCATATACTCTTATTTTATAAATATGACCATTATAACCATGTCGACAACTAGGTGGGAATGAATAGATGTTATAAAATGATTATATATATAATGGTCATAATATAAAATAATGTATTGATAATTTTTTTCTAAATAATCACTCAATTTTTATTAAATTCATGTTATTTTTCAAGTAATATTTGTTTTAAATATGATTTTTATAATTTTCAAGATAGAATGTTATAATAATTTTATTGAACATTTAGAAATTATTTTTTTATAAAATTGATAGAATTTTGGAATAATCATTTTAATATTAACAAATGATTTGTTTATGAAATTTTTCAAAAAAAAATTGATTTTACAATGAATGGTGAAAAATACTAGTTTCATAAAAAACATTGTTTTTTCATGTATTAAAAATGTGAAATTATATTTTGGATTACATTAAAATTTTAATAATTAAATTTTTATTAAACATAATTTATTAATTTTTTTTAAAACGATATACATGAATTTGGCATATAAATATTTTTAAAATCAAAATTGAATTTTTCCAAAAAATTATCTTATTTTTTGGTGTAATTTTGTATTAATTTATTGAACATCTATCAAATGAATTTGTTAAAATATATTCTTTTTTTAAATAGACATATAATATTATCTAATATAATAAACTAATTTTTTCAAAAAGATTAGTAAAAATTGAAAATATCTATAATCATTGTAAAGGTAAAGAAAATGGATAACAATAGGGTAAAATTATGGAAAGACGAGATAAAAAATATTACCTATATGAATTACATATTAACACCATATCTTATATAATAAACATTAATGGTCCAATTTAGATCAATTTTACTGGAGTGAGACATACATATGTTTTATTATTTATAGAAATTTCATGTGTTTCATGTCTCCCACATATAAAAGGACACACCCACTTTATTCTATGCCTAGGTAAAGGGAAATTGTGTAACGAACCATAATAATGGTCCCCATTACATGAATCCACAAGCCAACGCATAGTAGATCAAGGGTTCTAGACTATCACTGAGTAGTAAAATCAATAACATGGGAGGCCATATCCAAATTTACCTATACACACTCATATTTTAAGCCCATACAAATGATGAAATTTAAAATATATGTTAAAAATGAACTCATGAATCTAAGACAAGACTAGAGTATGAATAGATCTAATAGAATTTAATCTTGGATAAATATAATTCCATCATAAAGACTTTGAAAACAAGTACAAAATTAAATTATATGTGTGGACTATTGTGAAGATTACCAAAAAAATAAACCTCATTCATTCAAACTCACTATAAACCACCTATTCCTAGTCCCTTAAAGAATGAATGAAAATTTTGATCATCTACAAAATAAATGACATATTTGGGAAATTCCCATGTAGGGTTGAGTACAACAATACCAATTTGGAAATCCTTATACCACGAAGAGTATAAGAAAAATAATAACAGTTGGCTACAAATATGTATATATCTACAACACATATTATAAAAATATCCAGATATACTCAACAAATACAAAATAGTCTCAAGGTAATGTCACTACAGTAATTCCATCATGGTCTTATTTCTCAATAAATTTGTAATAGAAATAATCAAGAAAACCCGAGTAAATGTGGTAGATATCACTAATGATGTCCATCCATGAGGTAGTTCTCCTCAGGTTTTTCCAACATATGTAATCGTTGTATGTTTCAAGATATTTGATAAATATATAATGATCCCACCCAAGGAAATGTGGTACACAAACTACTCAATCTCTGTTAACCATATGTTTAATGGATACGCTCCCACATTGTGTTAATTATGATGATTACTAGAACTCATCATAGAGAATGAAGATGATAGAGGATCTCAATATAAGCCTTATGGAAGGATTCCAGGAAATATATCTAAGAAGTACTACTTAAGGGATCGCAATCTATTTGTCGCATGAAATTCCATACTAACCCATAGGTAATTTATATAGGTCACCCACCCAAATGAAGAATGTACATGATAAAGAGGATAATGTATCCAATCCTCCGTCAAAGTAATAAACTTCATGTACTTGTAGTGAATGGAATTTCCTATAAGAAAGAGTTTCTACATTTGTAAAATCCCCATGACTCATCTATATTTGAAAGAGAATGTTTTTTCCATGCCCATGTACTTCTTCCAATGTCCCAATACATCGATATGACTGTGTACACCTGGCATAGCTATTATTGTGTTGGAGAAAAGGTCATTCATGTTCCCATCTACTACTCGCTATGTCCATTTACCCATCAAGGTATATCCTAAAAATTATGGGTAAAAGTACATGATATGTGATAATATTAACCGTTGTGTTAAATTTAATTTCTCATTGGAAATAAAATCCATCAGACAGGTGTCCCACACCATCTGTTCCTCCAGAAAACACGATGTAATCCATGAAATTTCATATATCCTATAGGTTACTTCTCAACAATGTTTTCAACTATTCCATATCTCTGATCCATCACAACCATCATCAATCATTTCCCAAGAATATGGATCTTGGATTTTATCGAACTTTCCATCACTAATGTTCAAATTACAGACATTGATTCACTAGGAAATGCAACATATATTCATTACATAATTTCCCTTCCAAAAACCAATTATGTACACCTCCAAATTGGTCATGATCCATCAGTATAGTTTTAGTCATTGGATCTATACTCCATATAGTGTCTGGATCTAAGATGTAGAATTATAGTTCCATGAAACACGTAAAAAACATTTTATTTCTCATTATTTGAGTTTCCCATCCCAAAAAAATCCCCAATGTTTAATGCATAAAGAAATTGGGACAAAATAAAGAAAAATGAAAATGATAATTGATCCTCAGTCATCATCACATGGAAATTATCCATATCCATTGTAATTATGAATTATCAATGAGTAATAAATAAAATAATCTCCCAATAAATACCTAAAGGCCAAACAATCCTAAAAGATAATTAACACAAAAATTAATCTAGTGGTTGATTAATTTATGGTCACCATATAAATCAGTGATTGGGAGAAGATTTGGATTAATCGTTGGTGATTATTGAATCTGTGTCATAGTCTTTGGTGATATCCCCGAATACTATTGGGAACTAACAGTCGGACTATGATCTAGTTTTTGTTAGCCCATAGAATCTCTTCAAATGGATCTCTAATACCATCTCTAAATTTCATTTTTATGTGGATTACCCTTAAATTTTTCTATAAAAGAGTAATTTTATTCTAGATCCAGGTCTTTTTTTCTAATAACGAATTAAAATTATTTTTTAAAATTATTTTATTCATTTTATGCTCACAATTAATTTTTCACAAACAACCTACAACAATAAATATTATATCACACATAAGGATAATTAAACTTTTTGAACTCGATAGTACAATCATATTTATGATCTGGGCCACCATTTAGTTTTTATTCTACTTTGTTATGTAATCTGTGTGTCTGTTCTATTTAATATATTTCAAAAATTATTTTTTGGAAAACCGGGCCACTGAATCACATTTTCTCATAACTGTTTTTCTCAATAATAACCCATAAAATTTAAAAAAAATAATAAATAGATGTAAAAAGTCACTAAATTATCCCCACATAGTGGTTTTATATCATAAATGTCAAAAAAGTGTCTTTATATAATGTTTTTGGTATTGATATTTCATGTGTGCCTCATGCTCCCAAGTTCTCTCTTAATAATTCTTTTGTTTCCATTCAATGTGATCCAATGGAATCGTTCTCTCAAAAATGATCATTTCCTATCAATCCCCATTATCTACCTTAAACATAGAAACGGTATATCCATCTTCTATTTCCATCTCACCCCAATTGATAACAAGTGATGTGTCATGCATGCACCTCATCTGTTGTGACAAAGTGATGATGTCATGTATCTGACCTATCATCAGTGGTAGATCTTTGTGGTATTCCACCTACCGAAATATACACAGTATCTGAAAGCAGTGTATGAATCCTTGAGATAGATTTCTTCTCTGGAAAAATCTCTATAATCCACATTGAGGGGAAACAACCACGAACACATGGTCTTTATCCTCAAACTCCAAAGGCCTGCATTGGAGAACAGCATAAAACATCTGGATTCAATTTTTTATCCTCATCTTATCTTTGATGATATGAACTTTCTTAATAGTATCTCGCAAAAACTATAGGCCCACAAGGGATGAATCTCATGGGTCAATCTAGCAATGTGGTGACCATTAGGTCCGCCTATACGATGCCTCAAATGATACCATAGAAAAAATAGAATGGTAGTTTTTGTTTTTTTTAGTATCCATATGTTGTGGATGATCCTCCAAACTATGGAAAAATTCTAACAAGAAACGTTATATAATGTCCTCCAAAACCTGAATGATCTGCTTAATCCAAATGTATATCTAGGAGTGGAAATTCATACTCAAATGACCCTGGTAAACAAAAACATCATTTAATCACTTTCATCACCAATATGTTAACTGAGTACCCAGGATAGAAACTATATTCAATAGAACACCATGGATTCGTATTATCTCCTTCACATAGAGGAATACTAATATATCTATTGAAATTTGAAATCATATATCTTAGAAGGGTGTCATCATTGTGAGTCACTCTACGACCACCCTAATGACATAATTTCCCCATGATGTATGTGCTAAGACCATAAAAAATTCTCTGAATATCTAATGCCACTTCTAATCATCCACCCAATGGAGTTGAGATAAATTTTCTTGAACATGGTGTATAGCCTTCACTTGTTGATAATGCATGAGGATTCAATCTCTACAACACCCTTATACATACATGGTGACAAAAACATGCATTAGAGGTTATGGAATATGTTTTCCAAAATTGGATGTTTCCCTATAGTAGATGTATAAAATTACAATAAGATATCATCTAAAAAATATCATGGGTACTATCGTGAATAATATGAAAAGTATGACATGTTACCCACCTTCATAAAATCCATATGGAGAATTTATAGTTGATGTATTAGTATGTAGGGTATCACAGTCACGATATTGAAGCTATACCTCCCTAACTCACTATAAAGGATGTGTGGTCAAAACCATTGACTAGAGGTAAGATTATCTATCTCCATACACAAAGGATAAATACAATGAGTCCAACTGCATTGAATCCACATTCATTATCTATGAATGGAATATCCTACTGATTGAATCCAGAACCATGTTTTTGATCCCATTATTACTAAAAATATAAATGTCATACTCCAAAATGGACTATAACAATCGATTATCTCTCAAGTTAATATCCTTATGATTGATGATAAACATGATACTATTTATGTAATTATAGATGATAAATCAATCACCAAGTAGGTATTTTATCTACTTAATTTTGTGAAAACTATCGCTTCTAAATAAATATTATAGACCACATCATTCTTCTTGTGTGGTTTCTTCTAACATGAACCATGTGAAGTTACTGACTAAATTTTCATCAAAATACATAAAATGCCTACCTTTAATTCATCAATGAACACTAAATACTCGACACCCTCACCATGTAATCTCAATATGGGAGCACATATCAATCACTACCCCATGTCCTGGTAATCCTCATAATACTTTTCCATACACACAAATCATTTCACCTTTTGGATGAAATATTTCATGGGGATCATATAATATATAGGTTTTTCATGAACCTCTAGTAATATCCTTCCAACCCAAGTAATATTTTCACATCCATCACTCTCTTGGGTGGTTCCCATGATAACACTACATTGTCCTCCACTGGGTCCATTTCCACACTATCTGGTGAGATAACGTGTCCCAGAAAGTGGACCTCCTAAATCCAGAACTAGAATATCGAGAGCTTCATATACTAGTGGTTATCTCATGGTACGTCTTGAATAATTCTAAACTTTATATACTGATTCTCATATGATTTAGAGTAAAAAAGAAAATCATCCATGAAGAGTACAATGAATTGTTCAAAGAAAGGAAAAAATATTTACCATGAGACCCATGAACACAAATGTGGCATTCATCATGAAAATGGAAATCATAAAGATATCATAGTTACTATAGAAACATCTAAATTATATATTTATAATATATGCGTCTTGTACTCATAACTGGTGATATCTAGACTAATGTTTTAACTTTTAGAACCATTATTATCATATCAACTAAAAAATGTGGTGATAATTCTTTAGTTGTGGACACTTATTATTCATAGTCCTCTAATTCATGAAATTGTACTAAAAATAACCTCATACTCTAATTTTCCTTCTTAGAGAACAAAACTGTATATACTAAGGGTAAAATAGTGGATATAAAAAATCACATACTATATAATTACTCCAAATTCACCTTCATCTTGTGAATATGTATAGGATATATCCAATATATTTGAAAAATTATCAGGGGTGTTCCATGGTGTCTATCAATGCATCAGTCCATCTTTATGTAGGGAGTTAGGTTTGGAACATCCTCCTAAAGGAATTCATTACACACCACCAATATTGTAGGGAACATTAAATTCCTACCATCCACCACAATAAGTATCATTATTTCTATTTGATAGTTAATCTGTTGTACCCTCCTATGCATGATTCCATCCTACTCAATATGAGTTTCCTATTCACCTATAATGAAATACATGAACACATAACTATCGACACACTACATCCCCCACCTAAATGAACTGATCTTTGAATGAAATATAGATAACCAGTACATAACTAAGATGAAATCATATGTCCTCTTCATTAATACAAATACATCCCCAAAAAAACCTTTCCCCCAATAGTCATGTGGAACCACTGGAACAAATAAGTGATTGTCGAATCATCTCCAGTTGGAGTATACAAACAAAATTTTCACACTAGGGGCGCAAACAAAATTTCTATGTCTCCAACAAGTTATTTTGAAATAAAATAAGTAATATAACATACTACTATCACTAAAAAAACTAGTATTGAAGTAATATAGATCGTAACTAGAATCATTCATAGAGCCTCTGTGTCTTAATCCTTGACCACATGCAGCTTCCCAATCCAATTTCCTACAGCTCCCTTGTCCTAGTGTAGACCACCTGACTATGGTGGTGGTAAAAATTCGAAGTGTCTATTACATGTAACTACTCTCCCAAATCCTATTCCACATCATTCTCCATGAAAAAATATCTAATCCTTAGCTTAATCAACCTCATCATCCCTTACAATATCTATCCATCATCTATATGGAAGGTTGAAATTATCATGAAAGAAGTCCCCTAAAATCTCATGAGTAGAACCGTCTCTCCATTGTCTGACTGTACACATAAATTTATTCATGAGACATAGAATCACTATCTTGGGACCTCATCATAAAATTTCTCCAAAATTTAGGTCCATGAGACTGACATCATCTCCCATCTAAAAAAGCCTATATTCACTTTTTTCCACTTTGAGAAACCACTATATGTAATGTTGATCCACGAAACAATCAAACCCAAATCATACACTAGATCCCCAACATATGTAGTAATGCATCGATTTATAAATATTGATCATATATCTCTATGATGTCCTAAATTAGAGTTATGATACCAAAATAATTGATCCCAAACCATATAATCGAGTACCATGATAGGTCTATTGGCCTTGATGAATACTCATCTACTATCACAATTACCAATGTTTTTGTAAAACCTCCTAGATACATAAATCCTTCCACATAGATGGAGATAAATCCAATCTAAGTGGAACTCAATATCTGATAATTATAGTCTTCCACCCAACGGATTTATGCTAAACCCACATGATGATGGTTCATAGTCTTCTATTACTGATATTTAAGGTATCTAGTGTACAACTATATAACTCCCTTCTTCATCCATGGACACAAAAACTAACATCATAGGTCCTGATATATCTTTTCCCCAGCAAAATGTAAGTCCATAATAGATTTATAAAATTTCAATTATAGATCTTCATAAAAAATCACTGTTACTATCATGAATCATATTAAAATTATGAAATGCTCCCCACCTTCAGAAAAATCATATAGAGCATGTATAGAGTATGTCATAGTTTGTAGGGTCTCATAGTCAGCATATCAAAGCCCTACCTCCCGGAATCACTATAAAGGAAGAGGGGTGGAAACAATTTACTTGAGGTAATATTATTTATATCCAATACTAATGGATAAATACTATGTTTCCAAGTACTCTGACACATCGTTCATTAACTATAGAAGAGATATCCTAATGAGTGAATCTTCCACCACATTCCCCATCCCAGGATTACTAAAAATATTGAACTCATAGTCTTAGAGGGACTCTATCCATTATTCTTTATCAAGTAAATATCCTTTTGATATAAGATATACCTGAGACTCTTGGGGTTTTTGTGGAAGATAAATTACTCACCCATCATGTAGTGTCTATACATCCTTAGTTTGAAAACTATTTTCTTCTAAATAACGATTATTGACCACATAGTTCTGCTTGTCTAGTTACAACTAAGATGAACCATAAAAAATCACTGAATACCTTTACATGTGAATACATTCAAGAGAAATTCATAATTCATCACATAACACTAAATACTCTACATCCTCCACTTTTAATTTCAATACGGGAGCACTCATAACTCACTACTTCGTGTTTGGATGATCCGAATAAAAATTGTTCGTATACACAACTCATAGCATGTTTTGGATAAAATATTTTATGGGGATTATCTAATTTATAATTGAAGTGAAAACCTCTTGTAATACCCTTAAAACCCATGGAATATGTTCACATCCATCACTCTATTGGGTGGGTCCCATGAAAACACTACATCATCATTCACAGGGTCCATTTCCACACTATATGATAAGATAACATGTCCTAGATATTTTACCTGTAAAATACAAAACTACAAAATCGAGAGCCTCATGGAATAATGGCTCTATTAGTGTACATATAAAACCTTAATCAACTTTCACTACTAAACCTCATCAAATTCATAGTAAAAAAGGATATCAACCATAAAGACTAAAATGAACTGTTCTAAGAAAGGATAAATGATATTGATCTTGAGACCCATGAACACTAATGTGGAATTCATTCTGACAATATGAATAGAAAATAACTCATGGTGACCACTGATTCATCTGAATTCTATATTTATTATATCCTAGCAACATACTCACAACTGGTGACATCTAGACCCGAGGTCAACTTTTGAGAACCACCATTCTCATCTCAACTAATAAAAGTGGACATTAATCCATGGCTGCGGACAATTATTTTTAACTATTAATTAGTTTAAGACTTGGTACTACAAACAATAACCTCATACTCGCAGGTGCATTCTTGGAAAACAAAACAATGGCTACCCAGGGAGAAATAGTGGTTCTAAAAAACCGCTTACTCTATAATTAATGAAACATCAACATCAACTTATCTCTTTTAGATCCTCCAATATTTTGGAACAATTATAAGGGTCGTTCATTTTTACAGATCAAGGAATCAGTCTATGTCTCTATTGGGAGTTATGTCTCAAACATCTTCCTAATAGAAATCTGCATACACCACCAAAACTGTAGGGGACTATAAATGCATAACAGGGACTACTATAAGGCTTATTCTCTCTATTAGATGAGTAAATTATTTGCATCATTATATGAATGATTCCATCCTACATGGGATGGTTTTAATTTCATCCCTAATAGAAAACATGTCCCATCGATATGGACAACCCACATCCCCCTCTTGGAAAAGTAATTTGGGAAATAATTACGGATAACTAGTTACTAACTAAGATAAAATTATAGGACCTCGTATTTAATAAAAATACATCACGAAAAAACCCTCGCCCAATATTTTCAGGTGACACAACTTTCATAAGTAAGTGATTATTGAGTCCTCTATTGTAGAAGTATACAAACAAAAGGGTCGAGTTAGGCGATCAAAAGAAATCTATTTTTCTACTACTAAATAAGATGATATAATATAATTAATAGAACATAATTCCATCGGTACTAAAACTCATATAGAAAAGGAAAAGATCATACCTCAAATCATTCATAGAGTCTCTAGACCATAATCCTTGACCACCTACTACTACTCCCACACATATCCCACAACTCCCTTTTCCTGGCGTATACCAGCTAGGGGTGGTGGTGGTAACATGTCTAAGTGTCTACCACCTCCATCTACTCTCCCAAACCCTCATTCATATCATTTTCTAGGAAAACCATTCTTATCCTACTGAAACCTCATCATCCCGTATACTATCTCTATATAATCCCTATCGAAGGATGAAAATATCATGAATAATGCCTCGTATCATCACATGAGAATCACTACCACCCCCTGGGATTTTGGGACACATCCTTTGATAACTAATTCACTGAAACACTATCATGGCTCCTCATCCTAAAATTTCTCAAATATAAAGTTTAATGGATCCATAATCATATCCCAAGTGCAAAATTTTATGCTTTTGTGTGCCCAATTCCTGTAACCACTATCTTCATATGTTGATTCATGAAATAATCTACCCCAAAATCATACTATAGAACCCCAAAATATGTTGTAATATACAAATGTATAAATCTTGATCATATTTCTCTATGAAGTCCAAAATCAATGGTCTGATACTGAATGAACTGGTCTTAAACTATATACCTAGAAGACCAGAAAAGGTTGTTGGGCCTTCATGAATACTCATAAACAATCATACATACCAATTATTTTGTAAAACCACATTTATATGTAAATACGTCAACGTAGATGGAGATAACTCCAATGTAAATGGAACTCAATATATTATCATTCATTAGTCACCTCAAAATATGGTTATGTTAGTAAAACCTTCCATCATCTTAAGAATCCATAGAGAAGGATCATTGAAAAAAACAATTTGGTCTTGAAATGTTCTAAAAATATGGAAAACTCCTGAAACTACCTCATTCAATCCCTCATCATCCTATGGGTTGGGATCTCCAGAGAACCTAAGGGGTCTCTCCCATGGAAACATATAGAAACCCCTCTCTTTATAATATATCTAATATTGATTTATTATGAATGAGTACACATAATACAACCCAAAATATAAAAAATTCATTTGAAATTGGTATTTAGGTACATTACATAATAAGATAAAATATGGAATACATCAAATTTATTGAAAACATTCTTAACACTATTATATTATTCCATTGTGCCTAACACTGCATGGAATAACCTAGGGATCTACATAAGAAATGGGTGAGAAATAAAGCCCAGTAACTGAAAAAACATGGAATAAATGATGAAATTAATTCATGTTATACAATAGTTATATCAATTTCACATAAAAGGGTTAAAAATAAAAAACATACACAATGAGGGATGATATAACATGATAAAAAAAGTAAATGGGGAAATGTAAAAAATTACGTAGAACACTACATATAAAATATTTTTCAAGGATAACAAGAAAAAAATGAGAGTGTTAAAAGTCTTATTTTGTATTAGGATTACACCATAACCCCATTTATGACATCTCATGATATTAAAACCATACACAATTCATTTTATTGTAATATAATTCTTGAGCACACCCATCATATTCATTCCATTATAATGCCAAAGTGTAAGACATATATCATAAAACATGGAATAAATTTTAACCAATTATAATTCCATGACTATGGAGTGTGGAATTAATACATTTATTTCTACATTCATAATAGTATATGTTCATAATGATGAACATCCATGCTAGGAATTCAGTATGGGTATACACTACACATTTTTTTATCATAAAAAAATGTTGTGAAATTTCAGTAACATAACGAGTCATGTAAATGATCATTTAATGGAATAATGAGATTCGTAGAAGACAATAAATATTTTGTAATGAGATGTGAAGTAAGGTGGATATAGAAAATAATTTGTATAATTAGGAATTGGTGAAAATGGTTTTAATATAATGAAGCTACATGAATTAAGAGAACGAAAAAAACCCCTTAACTTGTGAGTGTGATTCCAAATGATTTGGGTATTATTGAGAGCTTGGGGGATCCTTACAAGGAAACTAGAGAGGGTATAGTAGAGTAAGTACATTATCGATTGATTTTTTGTGATGTAAAATGGGATCTTGTGTTGTTTTATATAGGAAATGAGTGGGGAATTCTTAATCATGTCTCAAACATTGGTTTTGGACTCTAAAAATTTAAATAATCAAAATAAAAAGATTCACAATGATTTTTCCAATGGTTTATTAAAAAGTGAGGTGAATTTTATTACCATATAATGATAATTAATGATCACAACAAAATAATTTTATTTCATATGTTGAAGTGAGTCATTTCCTTAAAAATTGATTTTAAATCATTAAAATTTATTGTCAGTATTATGGAATTCATAATGGTAATATAAATTATAAAAATAACATCAAAAAAGTATAATGTTAATGGGGAAACATATATTTGGTCCTGGATATTAATTATAGTCTTTATTTATTCATTTTTTGTCATTATGATGTCATAAAACACGATGTATATTTATACCATATTCATTATTTTCTAGAAAGTTTGAATAAATCATAAAATTATAAAAAAAATTCAATTTCAAAAATATGACATAATGATTCAAAAAATTATATTCATTTCATTTTATATTTTTATATTTATTTTAATTTTGACTTTTAAAATATGTACATACATTTATAGAGAAATTATTGTTTTCAAACCCTTATAATAATTACATTTGGATTCATAAAAATGATAAGGAAATTTTATATTTATAAACTAATATTTTGTACTAATACATAAATAAATTATTTTTTTATTTCAAAATCAAATTTATTCATCATAATAAATTCCTTAATTAAATTTAAATATTTCCCAAAAAAAATTTCTATTTTATTTTATCAAAATAAAAATTATTTCTTAGTGTTACAATTATAATATGAATGTATATTCATTAATACATATAGTATACACATTAATATTTTTAGGGTATACATAAATAACCCTTTAATGAACCAAAAAATTCTCAATGAGTAAGTTGTGTGACTATGATATATTCATGAGGTGTTTCAGTATACATTTTTTGGGCCATGATCTCCATAGACTTGAACATATTCTCTAAACAGTTTCTCTCATGCCAATGTTGTCAGATCTTAGATTGGTTTTATTCAAGGAATATTCCTTGTGATTATATATCCCTTGGATTAATTGATAAATGGTCATTATCGGGAGTGATCCAACATGTTTATGCAATAACCTCCTTTTTCTGTGTCAATTTCTTTTTTCTAACCACTATATTTATACTAATTAGATGATCACTATTGATGCACTATATTCTCAATGGTAATAATTCATAACGACCTTTTAAATCCAATAAAATATATGATAACTAAATAATTTCTTGTGCTTTTTATATCTGTAATATAAAAAAATTCATTAAATAAACAAAAAAAGTAATTTATGTATAAATGATTGGGTCACTACAATTATACCACATTTAGAAATTATTCATTCGAAATATTAATTTTGCCAACTAAAATAATGCAGGTAATTTTTTCTCATCACCTCTCCTAATTCCCTGTAAACTTCTTCAATATAGTGGTTTCTACAAAGAACTTTGACAAGGTTCATTGTCTTCTTTCACATAACATTGACTCTACGTTATAAAATCATTATCAGATGCTATTCGTATAAGAAATCATTCTCCAACGGCACCACCTATGGGTTGATTACATGTGAGGATTATGTTTTATACTTCTTCAGGAGGGATACATAGAATACATCAGGTACTTGGAATAAATTATATTGGAGTGATAGTCGACAGGAAATAGCTCTTACTTTATTAAGGGTATCAGTGTTACCAATGTATATTAAACTATACATTCCCTTCGTCCCAAATCTCATGAATTTATTAATTGGAGTTATATAGAGGAATAACATTCCTCCGAACTCCAAATAACTGTCTCATCAAATATTTTCATCAAATATATTTGGTAAAATATGATCAACCCTGATGTTCTGGTGAATAGTATCAACCATTCACACCATTTCCTTGAACATTTCATGATATAGCTATTTGTGTTCCCCAACATCATCCCAACTTGCATATGACAACCCTTCTCTTAATTAGATACCAATTCATGATTTATTACATGATATTTCGTATAATAAATCACATTATATTGATATTTATAGTGTATTTTGGAATTAGGAACATTATATAACAACATAAACCATGAAATACATCATCTTTATTGAAAACAGAAATTATATATAGACATACATTAAGAAAGGGGTGATATATGAATCCCAAAAAGAGAAAAAACATGGAATAACATGAATTTTGTAATAACTATTAGATAATATTTATATAAATGGGGTATAAATTTAGTGAGAATCATAAACACGAACAATAAGGCATGAAATAGAATGATAATCATAATGTGAACATGCTAAATGTAAAAAAACATAATACGCTACATTATAAACATAGTTTAATTCTAACGTCTAAGTAATAATGATGGGAAAAGTAACATGATATATTAGGTTCGCTCTCTAATACCATTCATGACATCTCTCGAGACAAAAACATTAGCCAATTCATTGAAGCACTACAAAATTCCAAGCACCCCCATCACTTTAATTTCATTCTCATGCATAAGTTCTCTACATATATCATAAAACATGGAATAATTTATCAAAAAATATTATTTTATGATAATTGATTTTGTAATAAATTCATGCATTTCCCCGATCGAATATGTATCAGTTCATTAAGGGGAACACCCTTGATAGGAAATGGGTATGTGGATTCAATACATAATTGATTGTCATGGAAAATAGAAGTGAAATTTCATCAGTAAAATAGGGTCATATAAATGTTCGTTGGAGTTGTTTATTTTAATTAAAGGGGTATCTCACTATTTAGACATGAAATTAAATGAAATGGTGATCTGGAATAACATGTCCCAACATTAGGAAATAAAGATTAAATAAAAAAGATAAAGATGATACCTAAAAAATGAAGACATAAATATGATACTTTCCTGGATTGTGTGATTCAAAATGTAGGGAGGATCATCCAGAGTGATTGAAGGCACCTTTTCAGAATCTATAATTTTTTGGAAGAATAAGGACACAATCTATGGATTTTTAGAGAATAGAAATGGGATCTCAGGTGGGTTTATATTGGAAAATAGAGGGATGGTCTTTATTATTCACACACTTTGGTTTTGGACTCTACATAATAATATAACCAAAACCACAAACCATATCAAGGTTAATGCCCCATATTTTATTCCAAATAAGAATTCTATCCATTATTTTATATGTATAGGGGATATAATTATTTAAATAATACCCTTTATGATCTGGAAGTTATTCACCCTCTTAATGATATTATTTTAAAATCATAAAATATATTACAGGTTTTGGATGATCTATAAAGGATTAATAAAATTGATCAAATAAACATAAAATTTAATTATTTTAATGGTAAACCATATATTTCATCTGGGATATTGTTTATAGAATTTATTACAAATATTTGGAATCATTTTGATATCATAATACATATAATATAATTATAAGGTATTTCATGTTTACTTGGATATTTGAATGTCTCATAAAATAATGAAAAATTAATAGTTCGATAATTTTGATATTCTGATTCAAAAAATAATTTACATTTTACCTAAATAATTTGAAAAACATTTGTGTGTAATCATTTGAAAATAATTATTGGCAATTATTATGAAATGATAGTAAATTTAACAATAATTTTTTTCGAAACCTTATAAATGTTACATTTTATATCATAAAAATTAATAAATAATTTATATTTATTAAACATAACATAACAATAGTATTCGAATAAAAAATTATTTACCTAGAATATTCATTACTTATTTATAATATATTCCATAATTGAATTTGTATTTTACCAAAAAATAAAATTTATTATTTATTATTCCAAAATAAAAATCATTTATAAAGATACAATAATAGGATTATAATATATTCATTATTTTATAAAAAATAATTTCTATTACCATATTTTTAGGGACATGATACATATCTCACTAATACACCAGTAAACACCATAAGGGTAATGTGTGCGATAGTGAGACCTTTTTGTGATGGTTCGACCAACAGACTTTGGGTTGTGATCTCGATGAGCTTGAACATCTATTATAAATTGTTTTTCTCAATATTATGTTTATGGATCTCCTATTTGGATTGGTCACTAAAACAAACCAGTTATGGTATCTCCTTAGGATACTCTAATAAATGTTTTTCATATGGTATGATACTACAATTTGAGTCCATCACTTCTTTTTTTGTGTAAATATTATTTAAAATCGAATATATATACTAATAAAATAAACACTATGGATTGAAAACATTATAAATTTTAGTGATTGTTAATAGGGATATAAATTCAATAGGATACAATATAAAAAAATACCTTCATGTGTTTTCTATAACTATAATACACAATAATACATTTAATTAAATTATAATGGTAATTTATTCATAAATGTTCAAGTCGTTACAATATTTTCCCCTTTAAAATTTTCACCCTTGAAATTCAAATTTCAAAAAACAATTGTGAGGTAACTCTATTTCATCACCTACTATATGTAAAAAATCACAACTTGAATATTTTTTCTTATTCACATAACATTTACCTATAAAAATATCATATTTCATATAACATTACCTCTACTATTTATATTATTTATCAACTTATCCTCATATGAGTGATCATCCTCCAACAGTACCACCTCTATATTAAGGAAATATTTGGGTTATGGAATGTAATTACTTAAGATAGATATATTGAATATATCTTGTACATGAGATAGTTTAGTTCAATGTGCTAGTGGATAGGCTATTGCTCCAATGTAAAAAAATGATCTTAAAGGTACCAGTGTATCTTGGAATAAATTTTTATTTATAACCAAATATCATGAATTTATTCCATGGAGATATTAGTAATAATAAAATGTTTCTGAAATCCATATCTTGGTCTGATCGATGATTTTTAGCTTATCTCTCTTATAGAAATTGAGATTAATTAATGTTATAATGAATAGTCTTAATAGTGTCCACCATTTCCTTGATCATTTTAGGACTTTCCATTATTGTTCCCCAACGACACTAGAACATGGATGTGTTCATCACCAATTACCTTATACGTCCTCATAGTGATACATTTGGATGATTGGGTGGAAACTGTTATTGTATGATACGAGTAATAGAGGAAGATGTTGTTACAATCCTCTATTTATGTCAATTGAGCGTTAGATTGACATGCCCTCAAGTGTCTGGATAGTCAACATAGATTGGAGATCAGTTAGTAGTCATAATCTATTTTGATGATCAACTATGTATTTAGAGTGGGTTGGAGACTCATCCTGATCATGGTGGTAAATATTGTGTCAAAATCATATACAATAGATATTTATGTTTCATAAAGCCTCACTACATATGTAATGTATATCCTTAAATGTTGATCAAGTGGGATGTCCTCTCGAATAGTAATGATGTTCCCATTATTTGATTAAGGATTCAATAGAACCCATGTAGAATTATTTCCTCAAAATGTTTTTAAATTACCATTGGAAAATACCCTGGGGATTTTTCCCATTTCCATGTGGGTATGGGAAATGATCGAATCATCCCCTTGGATTTATTCCATTCTTAATTAACTAGATGACATAAAATTCTTAATGGAATACATTCCATGATCTCATTTATCATATTATCCCACCAATTATGATCTTGGAGATCTTGATATATCTGTGTGCTTCCTGGATGGGTGAAAAGTTTGATCTATGTGCATCATCCTACAACACATTATTTATCTCATGATTTTAGGTGCACATATTCATAAACCTAGTAAAAAACCTTCTTCATTAACATTGACCTAAAAGTACTTCCATATTATTATAGATTCCACATTATTTTGAATATTCATATCATAGAATTGAGCATCCATTATACTCTCTAGAATAGACAGTTTTCCAATAATATGTTGAAGGATTTATGATGTTGTTTCCATTATGATTTCCATGTCAAAACTTTTCATATCTAAGAAGATCATATCGGTCTAAATTCCCATCAATGATAAATAAATAAGTTCCATTATAAATTGACCTTCTTCCACAATATTTTCATTCCTAGGAAAATAGTTGATTGATAAATAGTAATCCTTGGTTAACTCGATCAATGTTATTTGGTGCATATTATCCTATTTAATTATGAATTTATAATTGAGGATTTTATAATCCCTATAGAGTTCACAATAATCACCAAAGAGAAAATGCCCGAAAATTTTCAATGTGAATATAACTATATCTAGCACCATTTCATGTGATTGTAGTTCTTTTCATGGAAATTCAACTACCTTGAAGCATTAGATAACACTTTGTTAATTTTTATTTAGACATATCCAAATCCTTTCTTCAAATAATTAATGAATACCTTGGGAAGTTATCCACCTGTGGGTAGTGTGATTATAATTGAAGATATAAGCCTCATTTTCAAACTAATGATTCTAACTTCACATTAATTATTCCAATAAAACCTGATTATCTTCTATGTTAACTTGGTTATTGGGTAAAAAAGAAATATAAATTTCTAAAATATTAATGATAATTATCTATTAATTAAAAGATACTATAGATATCAATCACATATGATGAATGGAAATTCATAAAATACATCAATCATTGAAGGTTCCACAAATATCCCATTTTTTGTGAAAATATTCCATAAAAATAAAACTTCCTTCAAGAAAACCCCACATTCTATATACATGGAATGAGTCCTCTTTTTTCAAAAGTTCTTTATCATAGTTCTCATTTACTCTTCATGATCCTTCTTTATTTTGTTTTATATTTGAATATTATCTATATAAAGTACAAAAAAAATTTCAAGGTAATATACAATGTCTCTATTTATTATGTCCATAGTTATTACTAGAAATTCTTTTATTCTGAATGGAATTACTATTAACTCATAGTGACTGTACCTTGTACAAAAAGAAATATTGGAGATATCGTAATTCTTCAAACTACATGGTAATACCCCAACCATAGACCAACCAAGGATAACTATTGTGATCCATGTACAAGAACAAATAATACATCAATTTATGGAAGATGATACATGATTTTCATCATGATCTTTTTGAGCTACCGATAATCAATGAAAAGCCACACTCACCAATCCTTATTCTTGATGAATATGACTGGTGACAGCCATGGTGAATCACTTGGTCATATTAACCCTTTATGTATATTATCATATTATGGTTTATTTATCTTCTCAACTTTGGAAACATCCATTCTAAACAAAATATTGGATAATGGAAACTCATTTGGTATCATCTCGATTGAAAATTCAACCTCTCGGCTCAGAGTAAGTCTAGGATATTCATGAAGATAAAAATATGAGTATTCCCTCACAATGGACATGTTAACAAGGATGATCCATCCTTTATACTAAATCATTTGACCTAGATTTCCTTTTTTGTATATAAATTATATCCATTCTTGAGATGTGGGTCCTAAATAAGATTTATCCATCTCATTGAATTTGTACAAAATTGTAGAATAATTTGTAATACAGAGCGTGATTTGATTCCCATTGAACGTTATTCATATCTATAATGTTAAATCGATTTTGTAACAATAATTTCATCTCATTCGACCAAATTTGAGTATGAAAAAGATCAATGGGAAGTTAAGACCACAAATTTTGACAGGAGAGGAGTTATATACGTGGGATGCAATAATTTAACTATTTTTCATATTTACAAATAGTTATAAATCTATTCATTATAGTGATGATTGAATAGTCCAAAAAACATTAATGATATAAAATAATCCATTAAAATAGAATCGAAAATCATTTTATCTATTCTTGAATTATTAAATAGTGCACTTTTCACAACTTTATTATCAATATCGACCTCTATGGTTTTGATAAGAAATGTATTCCCCTTCTACCAGGGAGGTTATTGGTTGTCTATTTAAACCATTTTCTTAGTTAATTGGGTTGAAAAGATCCCATGATAGTTACTATTGAAGCAATTAATAATGCACTGAGGGTTATCTAGAGAATTATTATCCTGCACCTCATTAGTGTGATTATCATGTCAGAAATCAAAAGTAATATCTCCTTACATCTGAAAACTAAATCATTTACTCACCCCCCTTTGGAAATTTTATAGTTTCCTCATCTGTCACTTTTAAAAAATAGATGTTAAAATTTTGTAGAACAGTTAAATAAATAAATCAGAATCTCATAATTAAATTCAACATTCCACATCACATCCCTATGATATACTTGAGATTCTGTGATAAATATATCAACATTGAGGGAATATCATACATCTTCAAAAAAGATATCAATGTCTTGGATCACTAGGGATTTTCACAGACTAGATCTTTTTCCCACCAAAGAAGCAGTCAAATATTCTTTCTCTGGTAATGAGAATGTCGTAGGTGTGTCACGAAATTCATGCGATGATTACCTAATATGAAATGATATATTTTTTCATTTTCTATAGAGAGTGGGGAAAACATTTCACATTTTATGTCAGAGAGTGTGAAGGATATATTTTTCAAAAACAAGTTCTGGAATTCTATCAACACAATTTCTTCAATCAGTTACAAAGGGTTATTGTTATTGATAATTTTACACAACTGATCATCTTCTCCCACGGTATGATAAACATCTAGTGGAACATTTTCATTCATATAAAATTAATGAATGGATGAGATATTCTCAATGGAGTAGATTCATTTTTATGTGATTAAGTGATGACATGATCCATTGAAATCTATAGGCCATTGTCGCATAGTGGTCATAATTGTATCGTGAACATTCATAATGGGATTTGGATGATCTTTTGCATATATAATTCTATTCAGAACCTGAGTTAGATGAGATAGTGTCATTAAAAATTTCATGATTGTAACTAACACCGGGATGTTCGTATCATTGGGTATGTCATCAAATTTACCTTAACATTGATTATTCAAATAATTCATCATATTTCTAAACATTCTTCAAAATAACAGGAAAATTAGGGATGATTAGTTTTAAACTATTAAACTCATTAATAGAACCCCAATGATATTAATGGTATAACATATAAATGACATTTATTTCCTAACATATGATTTTTTTAGTCAATATAGGTTATCCATAATCTATTTCATAATAAGTACTATGATGGGAATTTTTACCTTAATAATGGATCCTAATGTTATTCTGAATTTTCTGTTTCATATCCCATGTGAGGTTTAAGCCATGTGTGCAGTATAGCCCATTTTTTTAAATCAGTTCGTAGATAAGTCTTGGTTGATGTATTATTTTCTAGTTTTAAACCTATGTACAATAGTTCCATAAAAACATACACTTATAGTATCTAATCAATGATGAATTTTTAAAATAAATAACGTAATCTATATTTAACAAAATTTAGGGATATTTTATTTTACTATGCTTTATCTCATAGGATTTCTATAGATTTTTCTAATACTAATCCAAATAGTAATTATGGATTCATTTGATAGCATGTTTGAAAACCCTTAACACTATTACACAGTAATTAATAATTTATTCAATTATATTACAAATAATACAATGCTATACATTATGATGTCTATTGTCATTGAGAATTAGAAACATTACCTAATATTATAAAGCATTAAATACATCATCTTTATTGAAATAATCCGTAAAATGATGATATTATTCCACTGTACGTAACATGACAAGAGATAACTGGGGGACATACATGTGAGATGAGTTAGATATAATGCCTAGAAATGGAACAATCATGGATGAACATTATCCTGTATTAAATTTTAGAAAATGTGGATATCAATGGGGGGAAATGTGTCATATAAAAAACATGAATAATGAGTCATAATATAGCAAAATAATTATACATAAAACATAGGAAATGTGGAAACAACATAAAACACTACATTATAAACATAGGTTGAAGTTATCTATAAAGAAATAATAATGAAAAATTTACCATGTTAGATTAGGGAAACTATATAATCACATGAAATATGTCTCATAGGATTATAACATTACCCAATGCATTGGTGTTATATATAATTTCATGTTAACCTTTTAGTTAAATTTAATTCATATTCATAAATGTTTCGAAAATATCTTAAAATATTTAATCATTTATCAGGGAATTTTATTACACACACTAGGATTATGGAATACATTCCTATTAATACATGATTAAATAATTATAAGTGAATGAATTTTAACACCATTGATATGAAATCCGTTATATTATTCACTATAGAATTGATTGGAATTAGAAAATTTCCGTGAAATTTGGGCTACAAAACAGGGGTGTATTATTATTTTTGAGAGGGATTTATTAAAGTGAAATTGGTATATCATAATGTAGAATTGAAATAGAAATTATGAGGTATTTTTTAGAACACATACCAACAATATCATATGAATATAAATGATATAAGATGATGATTATACTTGAATAATGAGGTTGTGGAGGGTATTCTTTACCTTGACAGTATGGTTCAAAATGAATGGGAGGAGCTTCATGAGAGTTTGGGGAAATCTGGGGTGAAATATAGAGAGGGATGAGAAAATTAAGGATGGTATCCAATTATTTTTAATTAATAGAACTATGTTCTTGTGTGGGATTATATATGAAAAAATAGGGGAGATGTTTATTATTTCCTACCCATAGGTTTTAAATTATACATAAAAGAAAATCCAAAACAAAAAACCGTCTGATTTTTATTTCATCATTTATACCATATATGGGAGATTTCATTTATTTTATAAGTCCACAAGATGAAATTATTTAAATAATTCACATTCTAATGTGGGAATATGTTATACTCCTAATGAAAATATTTTAAAATCACAAAATATATTATAGGTTTTTCATGATTCATAAAATAAATATAAAATTTATCAAATAAAAATAGAATATAATTATTATAATGGTATGATATTTATTTTTGAATGTATACCCTTTAGTATTTGTTATATCACATTGGAATCATTATGATAACATAATATACATTGTTTATTTATACGGTATTTAATTTTCACTTGATCATTCTTCTGTCTTCAAATTTTAATAAAAAATTACTATTGGATAATTTTGATGAAATGATTTCAAAAATAATACTCATTTTATCTAATTTATTTTTATGAATATTTTATTTTTAACATTTAAATATAATTATCGACATTTATTATGAAATGATGGGTGTTTGGATAATAATTGTTTTCATAGCCCTATAAAAATTACATTTGAATTAATTAAAATTATACAGTAGTTAATATTTAATAATAAATACTTAATAAGTTTAATTCTATAAAATATTTTTTATTTTAAAAATCCTATAATTAATAAAAATGAATTCTTATATTAATTTGAATATTACCCAAAAATTAAATTTGTGTTTTATTATATCAATAACAATATCATTTATAAAAAAATAATAATAGGATGAAAATATATTCATTATTATATGAAAAATAATGTACACACTCATATTTTTTGTCCTTGATACTCATCAATTTTAAACACTACCAATTACCCTAATGGTATGGTGAAAAACATTGATACTTTCATGGTGGGGTTTAGCATACATGGTTTGGTTCATTATATCAATGTGCTTAAACCTCTCCCATTAATGGTCTCTCTAAAGATTAATTTGTTGGATCTCGGATAGGGAATGGTTGAGGGAAAATAACTATGATTATATCTACCTCAGTTCATCTGATAAATTGGATTCATAGGGTAAAATTCTACTAGATGAGTCCATCACTTCCTTTTTCTATTTCAACTTGAAATTTTCAAAACCATATATTTATAAAAATCATATGATAATTCTTCAAGAGATTTATGATAAATTCTAATGAATCATAAAATTATTTTAAATATGTTAACGTATAATTAAAATAAATATGATCCTTTGTTTTATATAACCATAATCCATAGAATGTTATTTATTTATATTATAAGGGGAATTATATTTATATGTGTTTGGGTCATTAAAATGCAGGTGTTCTCCACCTCTTCCAACAATGGGGTTAAAAGGGGGACATTTGGATGCTTCATTGTACACTCTTATTATATGTGAAATCTACCTAAGGAATAAATTTATCTCATCCTTATTTAATGTGAATTTATCATGATCTCAACATATCCTCGAGTGTTTAGGTATTCCACTCAGATAGGCTATTTTTGGGGTGATAATATGTGTTGGAGTTCAACTCAATATTTTTTTCATGTTGGATACCATTTAAGAATATGGATGTAAATATTTATTTATGATTAGATAAAATTGATAGAGTTTTTCCATGAAGAATCACCAATTATCTAATGTATTTCCTTGCAAGTTGATCAAATGGAAAATCCTCACAAATTCCAATTAAGATAGTAGTCATTGTATAATGATCCACCACAACCCATATTGAATTATTTCATATTGAAGTATTTATACGACCGTTGAAAAATTCCAGAGTGATGTTTTCACACATCTATGTAGGTTTTTTAGTGGGTTTATCAAAAATTTGGATTTTATCATTTTATTATTCACTTGATAACATATGAGAAATAATAATGTATATGTCATGATATCCGTGTTCATATTATCCCACCAATAGTTCTATTAATGTTATTGGTATATATTTTTGTTTCCTAGATAGATAGATAATTTTTATCTATGTTCATCATCAAACAACTCCTTTAACACAGGATTTGATGGTACACATAGTCACGAACCAAATCTCACAACTCCTTCATTAGAATTAAACTACAAGGATTTACCTTTTCTTATAGCTTCCAGTTTTTTTAATTCACATATAATCTCATTGAAAATACATTATCATATCCACAAAGAATGGATAATAAATAATTTGATAAAGGATTGATGATGTTCCTTCTTTAGTGATTACCATGTCCATTCTTTTCAAATCCAATATTACCAGATCCTTCACATTTTTCATCAATAAAATAATATCTTGATCATATCAACTAAGATTTTATACAAATTTATTCACATTACCTAGATGTCAAGAGATTGAGATTTCATATTTGTTTATCATCTCTATCCCTCTCATTTAGATTATATTCATATCTGTATGTTTGAATATATACTTGGGGATATTATGTCTTGCATATATTTCAAAACTTCAACCCAAAGAAATAATGGTTCTTGATTTTCAATGCTAAGATCACTACATCCAACTATATATCATCTTTGGGATTTTTCTTCAGGAATGTTGAATTTACATGAAGAATAGGCTATCAAGTTTTCATTCTACATTAAAATACAACAGAATCCCTTCTTTAATGAATCATTGAATACCATGAAATGTTCCCCACTTATGGGTAGTGTGAGTATAGGCATATTAATAATTTTATATATTTTCTCCATGAATCTTTCTTCACATAAAAATTTACAAAAAAATAATCCCTTCAATTTTATCTTGGTTAGAGGGTTTTAAAGCCATGATATATATCTCAAAAATTGATGATAATAGATAACTAATCCAAGTAAACTATGGATATCTTTCATAGTCTTGGCCTTGGACATCCATAAGTTGATTATTTCATTAAAGGGACCATAGATATCACATATCATGTGATAATATTCACCATGAATGATACATCATTAAACAACCACATTCATTTTTTTAAAATTTCATAATGATTTCCCCTTTTTATTGTCTTTATAACACTTAAAAGTTGTTCATCATACTCCTATTTAATTTTGGAGTATATTATAATATCCTCTATAAATAATATATATAATTTGTCAATGTAATCTATAAATGATCTATTTATCATTTTCATGAATATATCTGGAGATTTAGTGAATCTGAATGGAATTAATATAATCTCAATGTTCTTGAACCTTGTATAAAAAGCAGCCTTTGGGATATCTTCCTTCTCCACCCTAACATGGTAAATCTATGACTACATATCCTTATTGGTTAATTATGTTTCTCCTTATAACAAATCATAAAATTCATTAATATATATTAGAGGATATATTTTATTTATTTTTACCTTTTTCAGCTAACCATAGTTAATGAAAAGGATCAATGACCCATACTTGTTGATGAAGATTATTTTTGCACCCCACGGTGAAGAACATGGGAATATGAACCCTTTTTCCATATTACCCTATTGTTTTTTCTTCAACACCTCATGTTTGATAACCTCCATTATATACTGATTCATAGATTATGGTAAAGATTATAGTATAATCTATACTGAAAATTATACATCTTCTCTAAGAGGAATTCCTAGAAATAATTCAAGAAACACATCATAGTATTCTGTCAGAATAATCAATTCTTCAAGTATGATCTTTTCTTTAGGAAACTTTTTTTGATATAGAAATTCTTGGTCATAGGAAAATCTTATAGGTTCTTGATAAGTTGGTTCTAATGAAGAATCATCCTTCTCCTTTAATTTCTATAGAACTGGGGGATGATTCATGATATATATAGTGATTCCCTTCACACAAAATTTTATCATGGATCTATATAGTGAAATCCAATATATACCCATAATTTCATAAAATTAAACTAAATGGCGTGTAACATGATCTGATAGGTAGTTCAAACCCCAAATATTGATAGTGGAGGAGATATATAATTTGGATTAAATAATTGTCCCATTATACTTTTTCACCGACAACTCTACATCCATGAAATATAGTGGTCTTTGAATACTTATACAAAAAATTATAGTTATAAAGAATGTGTAGATTAATAATAAAATTATATTGTTTCTATTCATGAATGAATAAATAGAAGACATATCAAAACATTATTTTCCTGAACCTCCTCATCGGGTGTGATAGCATATGATCACCCAAGCTGCCATGGAGGTTGTGGGTTTTCTCGGAAGACCCAACGCTTAGTGCATTGGTCTAAAAATTTCCCCTGTTTTTTGTAGTTGATGAAATGTGAAATGTGTTATGATTTGAAAGCATAATTAATTTCTCCCAATCACATTTTTGGGTTTATCTTATCGAAAATTTTGATCTAGTTTTTTTTCATTACTACACATATAGTATTTACTCACCACCTTATGTAATTTACAAGGTGCAACATTCTACAATTTTCAGATGTGTGATGTGGAAATTTCAAATAACTGATATATTTCTCCATTAACCCTCTATAATTACACTCCACATTCCACTTCTTCTACTCATTAGGCCATTTTTCTTCCTCAACCTTCATTTCATCTTTGAGGGAACTTAAAAAAATTACATCATATATATAAAAGAATATGATATATAGGGTATTTCTATAGAATAGGTTTTATCCCAACAATTAATTGATCATTATTGTATTGTGGGGTAATGGGAGTTTTATAGTTGTATCATGCTAGCATTGAAATTTTCTCCATGTTCACCGTAATAGATTCATCATTTTTTTGGGAAATGAAATATGTATATCGTTTATGGGAAAGAGTGTCCTAAAAATATTTTCTAAAAAATATTTCTATAATTTGTTACACCACAATGATTCGATCTCTTCCCTAGGATACTTATTGTTGATAAATGTACACCATTGATATGTTTATCTATCCATATGATAAAAATTAGATAGAAACTTATCTTTCATGAAAAAATGAATGAAGAAGAAAATTTTCTCAATGTATTGGATCCATTATTCAGAGAATCGGGGATTAAATGATCTATTGGATGTTAGAGGCCTTTGTATCAAAAAGTTCCAAATTACATCTTCTTATTTTGTAGGGGGATTTGGGTTCTACTCATAACAAAAGTTTCAATTCAAAAAATTATTCAATTGATATATTATTTTCAAAAATTTTCTGATTCTCGATCCCATCAGGTTGGGAATCTCATTAGGGCAGTCATCACATTTCCCATGACATTAGTTGTTAATCTAATTACATATATTTACTACCATTGGCCAGAATAAAGGGAAAAATTAGTAATTAATATATTTATACTATTAAAAACATAAAAAATCCCATGAATTATGGTATAAATTATAAATGACATTTATTTATTAACATGTCAATTTTTGTTCTTTAATCTATCTTATCAATATTTATTTCAAAACACATACACGCATATGGAAATATTTTGGACCCTTAATAATTGTTTGTAATGGAATTTTATTAACATAATAAATATTCCAATTGATTCATAATATGTGTCCATCAAGGATCATTATCATTCACTAGTTTTCAGTTGAGTTTATCTTATGTAGTGATTTCTTGTTTTACACCTATGTATATATATATATACCAGAGCCAAATCCACTTATAATAAACTTATATGGATTTATCTGCATGTTAATCCACATAATTTATATTTAACCAAAAAATATATATGTTATCATGTACATGGTATTATGTCCATGGCTTTATCTAGGGTTTCATAATCCAAATCCAATAAATAAATAACATTTATTTGATAACAACTATGGAAATCCTTCTCTTTACTAAATATTGATTTTGATTTATTATATAATAATACACTTGGATACTAGTCATAGGGAAATAATTTTAAATTCATCATATGGGACTAGGTTTTGGGTTTTTCATATCCTTCTTGAGTCTACTCCCCAGATATACTCTTTCAATGTGGTACGTCTTGAATTTTATCAAGATTTTCCCATTTTGGAAGACATAAAGGTTTCCAAATATGGTATTGGTGTATAACCTAATGTGTGGTGAGGTCGCCTTGCAAGGGGCGGGTCATGAGTCAGGATATCCTCCAGTTTTGTAGATATTGGAGCCACCACCCATCAAAAAGCACGTAGACACACCTATGAGGTTTCATGTGGATGTAGCCTGTCAGACTAAGACATGGATGGATCTTTTGGTGTTGGGGTTGTTATACTTATCATAAATTAAGTAAGAAAGATGGATCCTTCTACCACTAAGATACATTTTTTATAAGAGATGGAAAAAATGTGTCCGATTTAGTTCCTCCTAGAGAAGAAAGAATCGAGTTGTGATGGTTCAGTCCCTTTGACTTGTGTATATGAGGCATAGTAGCATGATGGAAGACGAATTCCAGGTAAGACCTAGTGTGGGTGTTTCCGGAGGCCTTTTTTGTTCATTGGATACATCAAGTCCTCAAAATTAGATTGAATTTGGGATGCTCAAAGAGGATGTGGAGTGGTTCATTGTGGCTTCAAATTCACAGTACGGATGGACACATCCCCCAATAAGAGGGATCCATTAAGCATGATACAAAACTGAGTGACTGAGTTAGTGCCACCCCAAATGGATAATATCAAGGTGTGGTGGATGATTTCCTTAGACCTGTGTGTTCGAGCCCGGTTTATATCCATTGGTGGTGGATTTTAGGGGCTTATAAGACTAAGTGTGTAAACGGGGGTGACCCTAATTTGTCCCCTTATTGCATCATGAGTGTTCCATTTAACATAGGCAGGGTATGTGTTTTACCATCCCAGGAATTTTGTAGATAATTTTATAGAGGTAATTTTTGTTAATAAATTAAATTAATTTATTTTTCATATTGGATTGAATAACATTTTAACAGAGTCACAGATTAGAATTCTGAGGCCACATTATAGTCTATACGGTTGCATTTACCCTAGGCACGACATAAAATATGTCAGTATCAGGTGGTCATATTAGGTGTATCATGGTAGGGATTTAAATTAAAGGATTAGTTAAAAAATTAATTAAACTTATCCCCCCCCCTAATTGATGTGCATGACAAGTCCCCTCTACCTTCCTCCTTATTCATTGAAAAACTGGAAAAATCTAGTGAACGAGGTTACTTTGGTATCCAATTTGGATGGATTTCACTCCTAGATTAAATAGTGATAGTAGTTGAGAGTAGATCTAGGCTTAAAGTGTTAGTGATTCGCCTTTTAGTTAATAAGTGTTTCTTTTAAGCCTGAGCCCCTCATTTTGTCTTTCAAACTCTAATAAACCTATATGTTGAGCTTATAACAATTCATATTAGAATATGATGTTCACAAATCTAGTTTCAGATAAAAAGTTTGAGCATTGGGGTGCTCCCAGTGGTCTATAGAAGGTTTTTCGGTGGATGTGTGGCTTCATCGGTGGTCCCACGAGTGGGTGGTGGCTCCGGGAGGGTGGTACAATGGTTTCCGATGAGACGCAGAGGCTCTAGTCAGATAGGTCAGAGGTTCCTTAAACCCATATAATTTTCTAACTGGGTGTCTGAAATTTGAGCCGATTGCGGTCATTTGACTCTTGAATCAATATTGACCCTTCATGTTTGGTTCAAATTTTTAATTAAATGGGTTCATGGATGGGGACCAAAAATGTTCAAATAATAATAATATTTTAATATTATTCATGTTTGACCAACCAATACATCTATACTGAGTATCTGATTTATGATTTTTCAATGAAGTTGTGACCATGACTTTATGGTGGATGTTTCAATACCCATTCTGTTCCTTAAATATGAACTGTGGTATGAACCCCATGAGGCTTGGTTTGGGCATTTGCGGTGAAATGTGACATTTTCCGTGGGTATCAGTGTTGGAAGAACAAGTGGTAAATACTATGTGTTTTTTCATGGGGATCACAATGGATTGACCCATCTGATGTGTTATGGGATCGAGGAATGGGCCCCATGAGGAACCTTTCTAGCTTATTGGGGTGAATAGTATATTTTTTCCACTAATTATCTGTTGTGGGAGAGTAAGTATCTAATAAAAAATGTTTTTCCACAAAGAACGAAATGGTGGCCACTGTTATAGCTTAGAAAACATGATGTGGCATGAATCGTGCAATATTCTTATAGAGTGTTTCTTATGCCTATGTTGGAGATTAGTGGTTTGTGAAGAGATAATTTGGGTTAGGTACTGCCCAATGGTACCCTGGTTTGGGTTTCCATTACCTATCCACATAGTTAGAGACGTTACACCCCACATATTGGGTCCAAGTACATTTTCCCTTAGTTGGGTTCCTATTGTTTTTTTACTCCTCTAATGGACTATGTTGTGTGATTCATTTGATATTAGTACAATTGGACTTCTCCCCTACCATGATAGGGTGTGGGATTTCCAATATCATTTAATGGTAGAGTTGATACACACCTTTCATATTATGTTGAGGGTCGGATAGCCTCAGTGTGGTTCTCCATTGATGTGGGTGCCATCTCAAGTCTTTCTTAGTGGATCTCCCCTTCTATGGGCATGGGCTCACATTCCTCAATATGTTTCACCCCTACCGTGGATGTGATCTCACATTTTATAGTGGTTCTCCCCTGCCACGGGTGAGATATCTCATTTTATGTGGTGGTTGTCCCATTAAGTATTAGGCTGCGATCTCACTTTTCACATGGTTGTACTCCCCTATTGTACTAGTGTGTGGATTCACGTGTACGGAGAAGTACTCATTTATTCCCAAGTTTCTAAAAGGAGTATACTCCTCCAATTTTCAATATCTCATAATACAATGTGATTCTTTCTTTGGAACCATGAATCATGTACTATGGATAGTCTATGGTTGATAACATGAGACTTGGTGATGAAGTTTGGTATATATGGGTATTGTTATGGGAGTATCTATGGTATGTGTAATTTTTTTGGATTTCCAACAATGTCTAGATGACTAGTCATGCTTATTGGTGGATGGTCTCGAGATGGATCTTCTCTCTCATTTGGGTTCCCTCAGGATGGTTCGATTTAACTAATTCCTATTAGTTGCACCCATTTTTGTTTGGGGTGTTTTAGGGAACCTTCAATGTATTCTTATACTCACATATGCATGAGATTTTCCTAGACTTTTCATGTGTCTTGTTCATACAACAAGTCCTTTGATAGAGTCCCAGTTGGACTGGAATCAAGAAGAGTGTAGTAGTTGGAATGTTGGGTTTTGACCAAAGCTTTGTCGAGGAGCATATTGGTGGGTGTTTGGCAGAGATCAACTCATTTAGAGCAGGTTGGAAGCTTATGTATCTTTCTTTTTTTGGGACCTATTTTCCCATTTTTGTACTTCTACTCTACTTTGGTTTGGATAGATATATGAAATAATTTTAGTTTCTAGTTTTTGAATATATCTCTATACTATTCAATGGAGGTGATTGAGGGTGAATTCATATAGTTACATTAGTCTAAGGCCTCCTTGTGTGAGATAGTATACTCAGTGAAGGATTCCAGTCCCTATCCTATGGAGGCAGGCTTGGGGATTCACAGATCGATATTCATTGGGTTGGGTTCAGACATCGACATATTGATATGTTATTATGAAAATTTTATAACTTCTATCCATCTATTCTTCATTGAAATTGGAAATGATTCAACCCTTCTTATGTCTAGTGGACTACCATCTAATGAATAAATGTAATCTATTTCAACCACTTCCTAAGTTGGATTAATATAATGATAGATATAATGATTATATATGATATTTTTTACATAAATATCATTATTTGTAAATATGATTTCATATATTATCATACAATTCCATCCATTTAAAACATAAAAATTTCATTTGAGAAGATGTGTGGATTACTACCTCCCTGATAGAATGTGATTTTCTTTTTATCACGCCATAATATTGATGGTATATATGTGATTATTTAATTAAATAATATGATATTAATGATATAATCATAATTGAAGAATGGTTGTATTTTTCTTTACCTTCATTCCTACTTTTTCATTTAAATGTGGAAATGTTACTCATGTGTACGTACAACCTATCCTCTTCACGATCATAACATAATTAATTTTTAATTACCAATTATTATTTTTAGTATCAAAATAATAATTAATAAATCATAATGATAATAATTTCAAAAATATTATAATTCATATTAGTGAATATTTAAAATAATACCCATGTTCAACATACTAAAATCAGTTATAAATTATGAACTGAGCTTCCTTAAAATACATAATGTGGACTTAACCAATAAGGTAATAGAAGATAGAAATTAAATAGATTAAATAGAAAATTTAATGATAAGGGATTAAAACTAAAAAAATGATTTTATTATTGTAAATATGTTTTAAAAAATTATTATATAGGATATTAATAATGTATTTGTAAAATATAACTCTTATTATGGGACACTACCTTATATAACTCATTTTAAATGTTTTAAATATTTATTTTCTAAATATTATTGTAAATTTTATCTTTTTTTTATATTTTATGGATGTATTTTTATATATAAATGAATTATAATGTAATTTTTCATCATATTTTTTACTTCAGTTCAATAGTTTTTAAAATGAATCTTTTTATATATTTTATATAGTAAATTTTTTCAAAATTTCAAAATGAAGGATCTATTTTAACATAAATAGAATCAGTGGGGGTTTTCAAACAACCACATCTATTTTATGATATTTTTTATTTCATTAGAAGATAAAATTATTCATTCATTGAAAAAAACATTTTTACATTGATCTCGGTATTTTAAATATGGGGTTTTAATGAGAATATGAATTTTGATATCTAGAAATATTTTACTTATGGGTGAGAAAAAGAGGATTATGAGTATGTTGATGGGAAAAAATAATTCATGTATTTTTATTACATATTTTGTAATAAGTAATTTTTTAGAGTGATATGTGACACTAATATTTATCATGATGATGGGATTGCTCGATTTTTCTCTCCAATGAATTGTGTAATGGAACACTGTTATTATTTTCTTGGTTTTTCCTTTGATATTAATTTAATTTTATTGGTTGGTCATTCCATTTATTAAATTAATTTTGATTTTGATTTAAATATTATTTTTGAAAACTACCTATATAAAATTTTTATGATTTCTAATGGGGTTTTATAAAAACATTTATTTTTCAAAAGTTAATATAATGATCCATTTATTAATGGAATGATTATTCTTTTTAAATAAAAATTAATGTTTTCAGTAAAAAAATTCCAGTGGTTCTTAGTTTTTCAAAATAAATTTTTATGATTATTATTTTCAATTTATATTTTTTCTGAAAAAATGACCCAAATAATTAGTTTTTATAGATTATTTTATGTGTTTTTAACAATTATTTCATGTCAATAAAAATTACATTAATGAAAAAAAAAGTCATTTTTTATTCTCACCAAACATTTTAATTTTTCTCATATGGTTTTATGGATGTTTTGTTAAAATTATAAGGAAAATATGAAAATTTTTATGATATGAAATTAAAAAAAATTATCATAACATTTTTTGTATTTTTTGGAAAAAAAGAAATACATAGGGAAATTGTATTAATTGTGACAGAATATAGTGGTACGTATGGGTTATAAAGTAAATATATAGAACTCTAAAACTAAATGATATAATAGAATGAATGTAAATTAATACTTTCATAAATATTAAGTGTTAAATTCAATTTGAGTTCGAGTCCCTATACAAATGGCCTCCTCTATTTACTAGACAACATTTTCTCTTCTCACTTCAATCTATTAGTAATTGGTTTGTTGAATCAATTTTTTTAGTGGTCATATATTATTAATTGAGTTTTTTACTATATATCTATTCATTTTCACCAATTATAAACAATTAATTATATAAATAACATTAGTTATTGATTTTATCATCATGTATTATGCCTGTATGAAAATTGGGCTTGAGTGGTCTTAATCACTAGATGAAGAGATTACATTTAAAAATTAATTTAATATTAATTTTCTTTATGGAATAGCACAATCCACATGGTCTAGCCCATGATTTTTAGAAACAAGAAATGTCGTATCTTTTCTAGGATTCTCCCCATTATTTTCACATGAATATGGAATTTTATAGATCTCATGGAGTTCACATGAATTAAAAATATTTCTATGGAAGTCATAATATATGATACCTATATATATTTTAGCAACATGAATATATAGAACAAAAAATGTATGATTTATCAATAGTATCATTAAAAATTGTCTACTAGGTCAGTAGAGTTTTTATATAGCATATTTAAAAGGGAGAAAAATATATAGTATACAATGAATCAATTTTTAAATTTGACGGACATTATTATTATACATGTTTTGTGTGGTGGTCATATGTAGATGGAGAATATGAGGTATTTTTCCTAGCGATGATTGGATATATATCTTTACTTACGGTATGTGAAGCTTCATTTTTTTAGAAATAGAAGAGGTAATGGTTGGTTATGGTCTAATTTATGTACATGATATGGAAGGGGGTGTGGCATTTCAATGTTGAATGCACAAACACTATATTTCTTATGTATGGATACATGAAAACTCATTGTGACATTAATTAGTTTTCTCGGGTTGGATGAATAATTTGGAAGGAACAATATCATAACAATGACTTCAGGGATGATTGATTTACCCTAAAGGGTTATATAATATTTAAATATAATATTTGTAATGACCCAAACATTTTTGAAAAAAATTTGGTTTATTTTAAATATTTTAAGAACATTGAAAACACATGAACTTATTTATTTATTATATACAATTGTATTTTTATGATAGTTTAGTGTATTTAGCATTGAAAATATAGTCTTTGGGAAATGATCGCATGACTAGTACAAATATAAGGTTTTAACAACTCCTTTTGGAATAGACAAAGGAAGTGATGGCCTCGACCAGTATTATCATTTCATATGAAGAAAATTTATTAGATATTTTGAGGGAGAAATCGTTTCATGGATTTTACCTAGACCAATCCCTAGCCGAGAACCATCAACATAATCATGAGAGAAACCATTTATGATAGATGTTCAAGATCATTGAGATAAAAACCCATATCATGTTAATAGAGAAACCCCGTGAAGGGCCCACTATCACACACCTTACACATAGGGAATATTCTAGTGTAATAAAGGGATATGTAACAAGTCCTTATCATTATGAATATGTACATTATTTCTGTATATAATAATGAATATACTTTTATTCTATTATTGTTACTTCATAAATGATTTTTAAATCACAAATAGAATTTTTTGTTGATATTCAAATTCAATTAAGATGTAAATTTTGAATGAAATCATGGATTTTTGGAATAATTAATATTCTAATGAAATATTAATATTAAATTACTTTTATTGAAATTATCATATAAATTTTATGAAGTCAAATTAATTTTTATTTGTTTTAAAAATAGTTTTTTCCAAAACCCATCAAATTTATATAAATGTCAGTTTTTATATTAAATGTAAAAATTCACATATTTTGATAATTATTTAGATAAAAATAATATTATTTTTTAAATTGTGATGTCGAAGTTATCAAATAATAAATATCTCATAATTTTAAATGAGAGTTGAGTTTTTGGATAAAAATTAATTATCGTATAAATATATAGGGTGTTTTATGAAATCATAATGGTCAACCAATGATATAATAAGCACTATAAAGTGTTTTTTCATCCAAATATATGTCGTTCCTTTAAAAAAATATAATTTTATATTTATTTATTTATTTAATAATGCCATTCTAAATACGCTAAAATATATAATATATTCTAAGAGTTTAAAATCAGATTCCTCAAAGTATGACTCACCTCCACATATGCCTGGGAAATATTTTAAAATATTATTCCCTATTCCTTATAAAATATTATATACCATGGACCTTTTCCATAAATAAGGGGAAAAACCATGTAATGGTTTATTGTTTCAAATATTTTGTTTTGAGGTGTCCAAAAGAAAAACTAAAAATGAAATCCCCCATTTCTTATATAACCACACACATTATTCCATTTTTCTTCACTAATTATATTTTTAGCTTTACCATCCTATTATCAATACTCTCTAGAGACACCCAAGGCACCCCAAAGCACCCATGAATCCCCACTCATTCCTGTCTAGTTACACATTCATGTAATGGATCCTCACCATCCCTTATTCCTTTCAATTCAAGAACAATGTTTGAAATTGGGCTTTTTAATTTCAACAGGTCATAATTTCATCTTTTATAATCAATTCCAAAATTTCTATTTGATATTATTTTAATGATTAATCATTTACTCCCCCTCATTTGGCCCATTACCTATGTTGTTATTTTTCCGAAATTTTGAACAGTGTCTTTCACATTCCTCTTTTATCATGAACTCCTTTTGTTTTATTCATTTTAATTTCGAATATTATATGTTGGGATATGTTATACATAATCCATATACTATAAATTTTATTTAAAAATAAATTTAGATTACTTTCACTTTCATTAAGAAGTTCATGAATCTTTATACACACCAGTTACCATGTTGAAATTCCATATGATATTTCTCTCTTCTCATTTCCTTTAAAGCACTTATTTTATATTATACATATTAAATTTCATTTCTTATGTTGGGATATTTGGTTTCATGTTATTTTAATTATAAATTTCATGTATAAATTATGAGAGAACCATTTCTCCCTCATCAACCCATTTTAGGAATTTCTATAAAATGATGTTATGATGTCGAAATTGCACCAAAATTTTCCATGCCAAAACTCATCATGTAATGAATAATATAGGCATTCTTCTATCAGGGGTATTCTCATTTATAGACATATAATTATATATTTAGGACTTAAATTTATGTACTCCTCGCTCTTTTATCATATAATACATGATTATGTTCATTGAATCTATGTTATATGATATATATGGCACACTAAATAATGATATTGAAATGATTATGAAGTGTGAGCTCTGATAGCACTTCAATGAATTGGAAATGTTTTGTATCATGATACATCATTTTCGGAAAATGGTTTACCTTATTAAATTATTGAAATTTTCTCCACCATGTAGGGATAGGGGTTTTCGTGATTCCTTTTTGTTTTTGATTCCATGTTTTAAGTTGTTTCCACATTTCCATGTTCTAATTATCATTATTTCTCATGTCTATATATTAATGTTTCATTTATGATCCATTGATATGCCTATTATCTTACATGTAATTTATTACTCATGTTATTCCATGTTTATTCCCTTTTGGGTATTTATAGCTCACACTTTTTTATATATATCCTCATGTTATTCCAAGTTGTGTTAAGTACAAAGGAATTTTTTGGTCATGTAAAATATGTTTTCAATGAAAATGTTGAATTTTATGTATTAAGATGAAATGTAATTTTCTTAATCCCAGAAGTCACTAAACCTGTCTTTCTTCTCGGTTGTATTGTGTTCATCTTTATGTAATAATTCATGTTTAAAATTATAATGAATACAATTGTTTTTACAGTTGGTATTAGTGGATAGGGTTAGTAATTTTTTGTATTAGGGTAAGAAAACCATAGTGAAACCCCTTATGTATAAGACTAACTTTAAGAAAACATCCCCAAATTTAGGGGAGTATATTTTAATTGGTTTATTAAGAAAATAAATCCATTTATGGATACAAACAATTGGATGTGTCTATGAACAAATGTATCTACTGGTAATACTTGAAGACACCACTTTGAGCTAGCCTCAAAGGGGAACTGGTGCACAACAACTAGCCTTGTTGCATGCATAGTTTGAAACTCCCATCAGACATGCTTGGGTAAATTCGTAAACTCATTACTGACCATTATTATGGGAAAAATAAATTTCCCATAATAATATATGTTATGAGGTAGATCCTGGATCACATAGACTTAAGCATATAAAATCATATGTTATAGAGATAAATATTATCTATATGGAAAAATTTTAATTTCAATAGATTTCCTAGATATTTTTAATGATTTAAGATACTCAACCTTAATTTTTATTTTATTTTGGACAATGGGATGTAATATGAGGAATCATGTTAACAATTAATGGAAGGTGTTGTTTGAGGATTTCCCCAATGAGATGACCAACTCGATTGGAGCGGGAATCCCAAAATTTGTTACAATACACTCTCAGAGAAATCATGTTCTGAATATAATCCCAGATAAATAAGATGACCCTAACCCCCATAAGATAGATTAACCCATAGTCAAGTTCTTCATGTAATGAATGCCTCATAATTTCGGTGGATTGTCTAATCCTATAATCACAGAGTTGTAGATAAATTCCATCAAAAACATATTTTCAATCCTTCAAAGATCTGAACAAGATACAGTTATTCAAGTTCTCTATAATATGGGAGGGGGGAAGGGGGGTGAATCTAATCAGTGGTGGTCATTGATAATGAATAATAATCCTCGATAAGAGATCAAATCAATGGAGTGGAAGGTATTCCCAAAGTTTTTTTATAAATATTTTTCTTACACCCTCTATATTAATATGGGAAGATATTTCCTTAACTCGTGAAAAGGGACTACGAATATATTGGAATTTATGAATAAAAATCTCAATACATTCACAATACACCAATAGTTTTATTGATACCTTTAAATTAATGTTTGACAACTTCTTTGGTGGGATAAAACCTTGTCTACAGAGAACCTTGTCTATCTATGACATTGATATTTATAATGAGATTTGTCTGATGTTCCCAAAAATTTGAGACAGAGATCAGTGAGTCTTAGTGGATCATGTGGATAAGAATCAAAATTCGTACATAAATTCTAGTGGCCCAATGGATAAATCAAACAGTTCTATGAAATTCTATCACCCCACATGCCAAGGGTGGGGAATGAAATTCCCTAGAAATTCCTTAAGGTGAATGAGGAAATGATTTAGTTGCGGAAGAGAAGAGAACATGGCCAATGATTGCTGACATGAGAAACACACAAATGTGATAGAGGATTGTAATGCTTTGGTATGTCCTCAATGTGTTGTTAATTACGAAAAATAAGAGGAACTAGGGAACATTATGAACCAATGACCTAAGACATGGGTTTTCAGAGGCAACCAACAACCTCCAAGGTAGTAAAGGAGATATTTTGTGATCACTACCAATGAGAATCCCAATAATTAATTGGTGACATGTACAGTATTATTAATTCAACAATACTGGATGTAATTTTTGATTTGGTTCTACACATTATTTTATATCCTAAATATTTAGTAGAAAATATAAACACCACCACAAATAATGGATGTAAAGATGTCGATGAAAAAAAACATGGGAAAAGTATTGCATCACATGAATATAACTACTCCCCTATCAACCTCTGTGGATTTAACAACCCATAAAACCTTATTACCAGTCACTTTGTGGTATTTTATTGAAATTCTATCCATTTGTTTTCGTTCCCTATAAAGGTCCAATATATATTTATTCATGAGGGAAATAACTTTTCATATGGAAAATCATCCCCAAATTCTATTCAAGTACAAAGTAAAGGATGAGTCTTCCTTAGTAACATCATCTCATGTGTGGATATTACTACCCTATGAGAATATGTATGTTGTTCAGATGATTGTGTCTATGATGGATCCATTATTGAAAACATGCCTATTGTGAGGGAATTCATTGATGCGTGTACTGAGGAATTTCTAGGTATTCCTCCTAGTGTAGATGTCAAATTCTAGATTGATCTTATACCATGGAAATTACCAATATCCAAGACTCTGCATAGAATGGTTGTTTTGGATCTTCTAGAACTGAAGAAAAAACTAGATGAGAATATTGCTAAAGTGTTCATAAAACCTAGTGCTTCACCATAGGGTGAATCAATCCTTTTATCAATGAAGAAGGATAATTCAATGTGCCTTTCCTTTGATTATCATGAGCCCAAAAAATCATTATAAAGGAAAAGTATCATTTACCAAAAAACGATGACTCTTTCCATAAACTATGTGGATCAAAATACTTCTCCAAGGTGGATCTATGGCCAAGATATTAACAAGTAAGGGTGAAGAAGGATTATATCCCCATGATTGCTTTTCATACAAGGTATATGAATTGTGTGTTCATAGTGATTCCATTAGGACTCACTAATTCTCTGTAAATAATCATGGACTCGATGAATATATTCATTAGATAAAACCGCAATAAATTAATGGTAGTCATTATTAATGATATAATAATATATTTCAATACTAAGGATAAGCATGAGGAGCATCTATACAATATGCTGAAGACCTTACCAAAGGAGAACATTATTTAAAGTACATCAAGTGTGAGTTTGGGGTGAATTAATTCCCATTCTTGGGGAATATCAACTGTTGTAAAGTAATTTCTATGGATCCTTCCAATAAAAATCCAATTCCGGTATGCATAAGGACAAAATCTATGAAAAACTGTATATTCAATGGGTTAAGTGGATATTATCACATATTTTTGAGATATTTTTCATTATTTGAAAACCCTTTTACCAAGATAACTCGGAAGGGGGTTGAATTTCCAAGGAATGAGGAATGTTAAAAAAGAATCGTAGAGTTCAAAAAGATGCTTATCATTGCCCAGGTTCTCACATTAATCGCATGTGAGGAGCTATTCATAATCTTCAGTGATGCTTCAAATAAGGGATTGGGATTTGAGTTGATTCAAAATGAAAAATTCCATACATATGATTCAAGTTGGTTGAAAATTCATGGGAAAAACAATCCCACACCTTTTTTGGAGTTTGAAGCTGTGATCTTTTCATTGAAAATCCGGTGGCATTATCTCTTCATGTAGACATGTGAAATATATATGGATCACAAAAGACTCAAATATATATTCACATGGAAAGAGATGAATATGTGTCTATGATGATTTTTAGAGCTCACCATGTATATGTAATGTTAAACTAACTACCATATTTGGAAAGAGAACAAGGAGGAAACTTGTCTTTGTATAAAGGATCAGGTGATTCTATCATTGAAGAAAAATGAGAATGATTTAATCTTCTTTCATTTAAAGAGGATAGACATGTGAATCATAAATAAAGTAACATCCTCAATCCTTTCACAAAGGATTCATAAACCGTATTTTTGGGAATGGTTAAATGATGCACAAAAATTTGAAGAGGGAATTCCAAAAAAGTTTAATTTACCCAGAATGGGAAATATATGGACTTTAGGGATAATTAAGAAGGAAATTGGGTGATTTGGGTCGAGACTATGTGATCTATAAAATCCTGAGTTAATGAAATTTTTTAGACGACTCACATAGTTCAAATTTATTCATTCATCCAAAAAAATTATCAATATCCCTATGAGAACTACTAGTGGGATTACATGAAGAATGAGATCACTAAATACACATCAATGTTCCTGGTATATCAGCAATTAAAGGATGAGATATTTAATTCTTAGAGGTTGATGCAACCATTACCCATACCCACATTGAAATTGGATGAAATCACCGTGGAATTTTTCACAGGACAACCAAATACATCCAAATGAAACAATTCTATCTTGGTTGTTGTGGATCATCTTGAAAACACTGCAAACATAATTTAATTTCTAGGGGATTTCTCACTTGATAAACTGGCATGGATAGTCATTAGAGAATTGTTAAGGTTTTATGGGGTACTAATATCGATTATTTCTGATCGATATCTAAGATTTGACTCTATATTTTGGATGTTTATCCAACATGATTTAAATAATGAGATAAATATCTGTATAGATTATCACCCACAAATGGAGGGACAGTCTGAGCTGAATATCCAAAAATATGAGGACATGTTGTGATATTTCTCAATGGACTTAAAATTTTATATGGGACCAATATATTTTTTTGTTTGATTTCTCTTACAATAATAGTTTACATTCCAGAATCCAAATGCCTCTCTATGTAGACCTTTATTGGAAGAGGTTCAGAAATCCGTCATATTTTCATAAAGATGGGGAACAAAAACATCTAGGTATGGAAATGATCGATGAAATGGTGGAGACAGATAAGACTATCCTGCATCACATCTAAGCTGCTCAGGGTCAAAAAACTCACAATGCTAACAAAATGTTGATGTCACCTAGTGTTTGATGATATAAACATGGTAATTCTTCACATATCTCAATTGAAGAGTGTAATGAGGTTTAAGAAGAAGGGAATGCTTAATACAACGTACATAAGCCCTTTTGAAATCCTTGATCTCATTGGAGTAGTCTCCCATCAACAGGAACTCTCACTGAACCTATCTGAAGTACATGATGTATTCCATGTGTCGCACATAAGGAAGTTCATCACAGCCACATCACATGTACTCAGTACATAGTTGTTACCATTGGATAATTACATTTTCAATGATTAAAGACAAGTGAAAATGATAAATCATCGATAAAATGTTCAACAAAATAAGAAGATTCCCCTCATCAATGTGTTTTGGAGAAATAAAAAGTTTGAAGAATCAATATGGGAACTAAAGGAGGTGATTATTTAAAGCTACCCTCATTTGTTTTATAGGTGTAAAATGAAATATCTAGGGTGAAATTTCATAATGGGGTAAGGTTGTAATGACCCGAACATATTTGAATAAAATTACCTTTCTCTTAAATATCTTATGGTTATATAAATCATATGCCCTAATTCTATTTTATCATATCCAATTGGATTTCAATTTCCATTAAGTGTATTTATAATTGATAATATATATTTTAGAAAATTATAACATGAATTGTATAAATATAGTGTTTTAAAAACTAATTTTTTCATAGAAAAAGGATTTTTCAGACTCAAATCGTAGGATTGTTCCATATGATGCCCATTTATCAAAGCTTCCAAGGGAGATCACATTTTTGGGATTTTCCATAGACTAATCCCAAGACGTGATCCAACAAATCATACACTAGTGAAACTGTTTATAGGATAAGTTCAAGATCATTGAGATCATGGCACCAACCATGTTCCCCAAAAGACCCCATAAAATCCCCCCCATCAAACACATTACTCTTAGGGATTATGCTGGTGTAATAAATAGATATGTAACAAGAACCTATAATTATGAATATGTACATTATTTTTTTATAGAATAATGAATATACTGTCATTCTATTATTGTTACTTTGTCAATTATTTTTAATGATCAAATATTATTTTCGGTTAATATTAGAAATCAATTAAAATATATTTTTAATGATTAAAAAGATTATTGAAACAAATAATATTCTTTAAAAAATATTATTTTTAAATTAATCTTATTGAAATTGTCATAAAATTCTTATGAAGTCAAAAGTAATTTTTATTACGTTTTTAAAACTGTTTTTTTCAAAGCCCAAAAATTTTCAATAAATGACCATTTTTTATTAAAAGTAAAAATTCACATATTTATTAAATTTTTTATATAAAAAAATTTTATTTTTGGAATCCGGACATCGTTATTATCCAAAAATATATTCTTCATAATATTCTCAAACAATCAATTATTTGGGTTAAAAATAAATACTCTATAACTCTATAGTGTGTTTTATGACATCATAATGGACCAATAATTTTATAATAAATACTATTAAAGAAATAATGGAAAGAACATATATTTTTCCTTTAAAATAATGTAATTTAATGTTTATTTGATTTATTTTATAAAGCCTTAATGAATCCCTTAAAACAAATAATATATTTTAAGATTTCAAAATCAATTCATTGAAATTATGACACCCCTCCACATAAAGTCCCCCCAATAATTTCCAAATATCCCAAGAATCCCCTCCCAAACATTTGGAGTCACACATCCAAGTAATGGATCCTCAATATCTCCTCTTTCTTTCAATTCAAGAACCTTTTCGGAAATTTATCTTCTTAATTTCAATTTTGTATTATTTTATCCTTCTATATTAAATTCTCTAATCTCAATTTAATTTTATATGAATGAGTTATCATTTATCCCCCATCATACAGACCGTTTACTAAGCTCTTACTATTCCGAAATATCCTAAGGGATCCTTATCTTTTTTCTTTTATTAAGAACTCCTTTGGTTAAATATTATTTAATTTAAATTTTCATATATTGATATATATTCATAAACACTCCACTTATTATATATTTTATTTATAAATAATTATAAATTCCTTCAACTTTAATTAATCCATTAATTATCCATTATATATACCTTTTACCATGCCTAAATTCCGTATGGGATTTCGCTCTCCGCATTCAAATTAATGAACTTATTTTATATTATGAATCTTACATTCAATTTCTATTGTTGTTATTTTATGTTACATTATATCTTTACATTAAATTTCTTATACAAATGAAGAGAGACCCCTTTCTCTTTAATCAAACCATTTTGTGGATTTCCATATGACGCTCTTATGCTTCTGAAATTTCTCAATGATTTTCCATGCCAAAATCATCATGTAGTGAATAAGATACATATTCTTCTATAAAGGGTATTAAAATATATCCCCATAGACATTGTGATTGAGGAATTATAGTTATTTATTCCACAATAAATTATATTGAAATAAATGATTATATTGAATGAATCCATGTTATATGACATTGTGGTAAACATATGGATGAGATTGAAATGAATATGAATGGTGCACCCTGGGAGCTCTCCAATGCATTGGGTGATGTTTATTATCATGATATGTTATGTTTGGATAATGGATTACTTGATTAATTTATAGTAAATTTTTCCACCATGATTGGATATGGACTGACGTGATTACTTTTTTTTATGATGCATTGTTTAGTGATGTTTCCACATTTCCATGTTATGATTATAATTATTTACTGAGTCTTTATATTCACATTATTTTTTGATATAGTTATATTAGTATAGAAAAAATGCAATATCTTAATCTGGTTATGCCATGTTTATTCTATTACTAGGCTATGTGTCTCACCCTTTTCTTATGTATGTCATCTGTTTATCACATGCAGTGTTAAGTCTAAAGGAATGGTGTTGTCATTTAAAATATGTTGTCAATAATGACGATTATTTAATGTTTTATGTTGATATGTAATGTTTCTAATCCCCAATGAAACTAAACCTAAAGATCTCCGGGGTTGTATTGTCTGCAACATTATGTAATAAATCATGTTTAAATATGTAATAAAGATAAGGTTTGTTATAATATTATGATGCAATAATATATAATAGTCATATGATCATCTTGGTGTTGGATGGAAAATATTCAAGTGTAATCATGATAAATCATGAGATAGGTTATAATTTTTATTTTGATATCATGGAATGGATATTCTTGCACTTGATATAGATTATAATGTATAGTACTATAATACATTTTACATTTTCACCGAATATGGTTTGATCAATATTGAAATCTTTCTATGGTCACTCAATGATTTAATATAATTTTCTAATATGGTTTCATGATCGATTATGGGGATTTTATGCCATCGTTAGACACAAAATTACACAATTATGCAGACAGTTGATGAATTCTTTATTTTTTCTAATACATATAGTGAAACCAATATATTATTCATTCAAAATTAAATTAGGTATCATTAAATTATATTTAAATTATAAAATTAATATAAAAATATATCTTATAATAATAAATGATATTTTTATTGAAAAAAATAACTATTTTTTAAAAATAAAACTCTATGCATGTTTTCACTAATAAATATATATTAAAAAATTAATTTCAAATCCAAAAATTAACTATTTATATTTTTATAATATTATTAATAATGTATGGTTGATATTAATGTTCAAATTGATAGAGGATGTTTTAAAATTGGTTTTAAAAGATAATTATCAACAATATATCAATTTAATAATTCCCCGTATGTTTTAGTTCAATATAATTATGAGTTATGAGTGATATTTTGTAGATTATGATAATAAGTTATAGTTGTAAGATACAAATGTCCGACTTTTTTCATCCATTCTATGTACAACAATTGATTTTTTTTATTGTTATGATTTTTTTCATTGGACTTATATTTTGGCGTACCTTATTTATTAGTGACCATGAGGTGTTAGTGGGTTTCATGGTGACATATTTTTATCATTTTTAGGTCAAGTTTCCTTCTAAAATACTGATGGAATAACACCATTTAAAATTTCATTTTGTTTACCTAGATAACACTAGCATGATTTAATTTTTTATTAATTTTAAGAAACATATTCATTTTGAATATGATAAACTTCATATAAAGGAATAATTAGAATTAAATATTGAGAATTAATATCATCTAATGACTTATAGTTATTTCATTCCATTTAATTTATTACTATGTCATTAGGTGTTATCGAAGTCATAGATCATAGATAATATTATTCTAAATAAAATGAAACATTTTAAGAGAAGATATTAGTAAAAAACATGGGGAATAACTTTGGAAGATGTTCCCTTATCATAATGTTAAAAAAATATTTCATATAATAGGGTGTTTATTATAACTTCCCTCTTTTGATTTCAGTTGACAAGGTACTCTAATAGAACGATGGCGAACCTATAAATGACTATCATTTCCCAAGGAGATCACAGTAATCATAATAATTTTTGTTCAACCTTATATTATGTTAATTATTGATAAATAGACCAACTATTTAAAAAAATTCAAGTTGTTTCCTTTCAGGTCTCATATGTATTAGGAAACAATTGTAATGGATTTTGAATATATATGAGAGATATACAAAGTAAATGAAATCCCCATGATTCCTCTAATATAATGAGAAAAAAATAGTGAAATGATGAATTATTTTTCATTATCAATATTAGAGAGATATATTATGGTTATGAGGAAAGTAAAATGTTGTAGATATGTCAATTCAAAGAAGGAAAGATATCATACAGGTCAACATTTAATTATTTCCTATCATGAGATATTCATTTTTTTAGTATAGAGCTTCCCTATTGTTCATATAAACAAAACTGGTAAATAATTTTTTACTAAAGGTTAAGGGACTTCCCTTTCCATTTATGTTGACAATCCTAATAGATTTAATTCTAACTTATTTTATGTGATTAAAAATTCAAATCGTATATTATTGAAACAATGGTCCTTCTGATAATTTTTTTGGTTGAAGATAAAAAAAATTTATTCCATTCATAGAATGAATTTTTTAATATTGTACATGAATAATTGATTTCATCTATAATAAAATTGTGATCATTGATGTTCAAATCAATATTATAGTTTTTTATTGAGTGGAAGTGTCTTTGATCTACCAGAGGTAAGGTGGGAAACATTATTTTCTACAAGTTTTTGGATGATTTGTTTGATTTTGGTCTAGGAGATAATGTTTTCAAATGTATTGAAAGTATTTATAAATTTATTCCATGACTAATTTTGGTTGATATAACCTTAATTGTATATATTATTATTAGGATCGATTTAAATCTATATGTTTCACAATTTTCAATTTCCAAATATAGGATATTGTTCTCTCACTTTTGCGATTTATATATCAATATTCATGACCCCGTGACCAAAATTTTAATTTTACTAGCGTGTCTCCTTGGTTTTATCCATTTATATTCACAAATAAATAATATTTCAATATATGGATATTTATTGAGTAATATTGTGTCAATCATCTAATGGTAAGGAACTATTCTTCCATCCCATGGATAGGAAATTTAGTCGATCATTTGAAGGGATATAACTATTAATATGTAATTAATATTGGATAGAGTGTCATAATATGTGATTAAAGGATGAATATGTCGAATACCACTTTTATATTTCATTATAAACACTTCAAAAGCATGGAAATAATTTAGAAACACTAATCAAAAGATACCATATCTAGTGTCTACATTATTACAATGGACTAAGATGCATGGAATCACATCCCAAAAGACATAATAGTTTGTTTATTTATGGTAAACTAGGTAAATAAATGAAATTATCATTAAATTTGTCGTAATAAATGTCAAAAAGTGTTTTATTTGAAAAATACATTATTTATCATAGTGTATCCTAACATATGAGTCAAAAAAACATCTTCATATCCAAGGGAAAATAAAACAAATGAAAGGTTTGAATTAGATTATCTATATGGGTAATTTTATAGAACAATATATGAATTGATATGGAACAATCAATATTTTAAGGTAAATTACTAAGACACATTCCAATTAATTTCTAACATGAGCATAATATGGAAGCTATAAATGGTAATCAAATATTTCCATATAAATAATTAAATGAACTATAAAATATTATATTTTTTTAAATTATAAAAAAATTACATTGATGGTATATTATTATATTCATACTGATAGACCACCTAATGCTGGACATTAAAAAATAGCATTGAGGCCCTGTGGAAATGAATCTATATAAAAGGGTTGGGCTTTTCCTAAAACCCAATATAGTTTTGCTAATGAGACCAACAAGTGCATCAAGGGTATATAGAAAGACCCATCCATTACATACAGTATAAAATTAATTTTTTATATGATTTGGATGAAACCAAATCAATATAAACATTTTAATAAAAAACTGAAGCATGGAATGTTAAATCATACCCAAATCATTTATCAATATAATAAACCATCCATAGTAATATGGTTAATGGTAATTAAATTATCGATCCCCAATAAATCTAATAATAATCATTAAAGAGAAACAATAACCAAGGAATCAATACCATATATACTTAATGGATCATAATTAAAATACAGCATTGATGTCTTTTAAAAAATAAATATTTAGAAAATATCCTTAATAACATGTATGATAATAGAAAACCTTTTAATTTTGGAAATATCATTTTAAAACAGAATGAATTTAATTTTTTTTAAATTCTAAATCATATAAAATAACCAATTATGAATTTTATAACATGAAACATAACATTTATAATCCATGATAGGGTTAAATTCTCTTCATGAACCACATGTTAAAAGAAATATCTCCATCATATTTTCAATAAAATCAAAACAAGAATTGTATTGAAAATGAAATCATGATTCTTTCATGGAAAATATTTTTAAATTAAAATGGGATATAAATGAATTTAATAAATCTTTTTTAAATGGTTTAACCAAAATTTTAAACCATTTTTAGTAATAATTTGTTTTATGGAAAATGGATTTCTGACCTAAGAGTGAAATATAGATTGATTTTCATAAAAATATTTTCTGAATCATTTTATGTAAAAATTTATGGAAAAGGAAAATATTAACTAAAAAAAGTTCAAGAATAACACTAGATGAATAAAATTAAATATTTTATGATAGAAATGTCAAATAATTCTCCCAAGGAATATGTAATAATAAAAAATATGATATAATTATGATATTATGTAATAAACCTTCCAACTTTGGTAACTTGTTAATTGAAATCATAAAAAATAAATGACAGAAAATGAAATATTAGATACCATGATGATTAGTATATTCATAATATTAAAATTCAAAGTGATATAATATGAATCACTTAATTGAAATAAGTGGTGAATATGGAATATATCTCATTGAAGTATGTGTGAGATGAGGAACCCTTACATAATGTATTATTTCAATTTTAACTGTTCATACCACTTATATAATGTTATTAATAGAGTAATTAATTTATATTAAAACTGTAAGAAAATTTTTTAGATCATATATTATCCTATTATAACATATTACCATAAATTTTTCAATAATATTTCAAATTTTGATCATTTCATGTATTAATTTTCTAGGTTTCTCATGCGTGTTTTGTCATGAAAATTATGGTTAATTTGAATATGATATATATATATATATATATATTTAACATATAGAATTAAAATAATATAATATATATAATATTTACTGTGTATATTACTTTTTAGAACAATATTTTGTCTATTATACTAAAAAAAACTAATCGTATCACTCCATGGATATGGATGGTCATGTGTACACACGAACGGTGATTCCATTACATCAATGATTGAACAAGTAAGTAAGTTGTTATTAAACTAATTAATATATTAAAATTTAATATATATTACATATATTAATTAATTTTATATTATTTCATTCCACGTAAATCATATTTGAATAAATAATGACATCGCTTTGTAGATAAGTAGTCCCTTATAGACACCAGCGATGATATAAATTTTAAAATAGAATGGAATGTAAATAATTTTATGTCAAATAAAAATTCATGAAATATAAAAATATCATTAATATAATATACATGTGTTAAATCTATCATTATTACCAGACAAAAATTTTGGTGATAAAAAATGAACTATATTGGTGAGAGAGATAGTAGCCCACAATATATTCAATCAATGATTTTGTTTCCCATTTGATTGAAGTGGAGAAGGATGATTAATATTACATCAACATAATATCATCCTCATATATAGTAGATTATATTATTATTATATTATATGCGTGAATACATTTATGGTGGTAAAATTATAAATTAAATTAATGAGCATCATTAAGAAAATTTCCATATCAAATAGAAACCTCCTACGAATATCTGTTTATTAACCCTATGGAACATATTATTGGGGGAAAATATATCTAGAATATGTTTAAGGTTTTTTGGGATATATGGTTCTTAAATTATTAAATCCAAAATTCTTTAGGTGTGGTAATATGAGGTGGGTGGGAGTTCTCTTCTATAAGAGTGGAATAGAATCCCTTTTTGAAATTATATGAAAATTTTCAAAAATAACACTAAATGATAAAGTCATTAATATGAAAAAATATTAAAAATAACCATATGATCTATTTTTAGACATTAAATGGATTAGATATTCAATGATAATAAAATTTAAAAAATATGTTATTTCATTATATAAATTATCATCTTTTTTTAACCAAATTATATACCTATTTTTTCAATAACAATGGTAATTAATATTTATTATTTTCACCATGGAATTATGTCAATATTTAATTTAAAATTTTTATATAATCTAAATTCTTCTGATCACATATATAGAATAAAAGTTTCGAAAATTTAATTATATTAGTGGTGAATTTCAATTAAAATTTACACCAAATAACTTGAAAAAATGCAGGTTTTAAAATAAAAATTCTTAAAAGTATATAATGTTTAATTATAAAAATTCATATAAAATTGATTTTAGTGAACTAAATTAGTTAATATAAAATATTTTTGAAATAATGTTTTTGAAACCAATATATATTTTAATTTATCTTTATTAATAACTTTATATAAAACATTGTTATTAAAAAATAATTATTTTTCTAATATAAATCAATAAATGAATCATTTCAGAAAATTAAAAAAGCTCATGACAAAGATGATTTTGATATGACACAAAAAAAATGTTTTTTATTTTGTAAAATAAATTTTCTAAAATTACAAACATATAACTAGAAATTATGTTCATAATGCACGAATAAAAAACCATTTAGAAAATTATAGTAATTTAGAAACCATTTTATTTACATTCATGTGATTCTAACAATATATTTAAAAAATAGATAACAATTTAATTTAGTTTAGATATTTTTATTCATAAATTTTTCCTAATTTAGTTATTAATAATCATTCCTACGAACATAATAGCTAGGTTATAATGGAAATGTTTATATAATATTATTTTAATTTAGTATCATATCTCGTTTAAACCTGATGTTGCATGCATCACAAACAAACAAATAGATTTAAATTCTTTAAAAAGGATTGTATTGAAAAATTTTATACTGTTATATTAAATTCAATGAATGGTGACATTTGTAATATATAATGTCAAACATGATGTTCCAATTTTAAAAATCCTAGGTTCTTATATTATCCCCCTCATAAATAAATTAAATCCTTAAAATTTAATACTTACCTAGTTAATCAATGGTTTGTAATTTAAAAATAACATCATTGATATCAAAATTTTTAAATTGTGTTAATAAAAAATCATGTTGATTAGAGATAAAGTAATTTACACAAGTCATAAATAATGACACATAACTAGTTTTCTATATAGTAGAAATTTTGGGTTATGTGAATTTTTGGGAAAGGAAGAAAAGGATGAATAAGTATATAGAGTGATAGTGTCTATTCATCAAAAGAAAGTGATTTTTCATTGGAAAGGTAAGGACATAATATCCAAAAATACGTGATAAAATAAAAGTCCATAAGTTTTACATAAATCAATTTAACTTGTTAAAATATTATTTCAATATTATTTTTATTTATTTGAGAAATTACTTTACCTTCTTTAAGAAAATGTAAAATAATAAATTTACATGATATATTTCTATTTTATATTGACAATGTCAAAATTTTCATGAACTTTTATCATTTTCCAATTAAATTGTAGATATAAATAATGAATACTGCAGATGATTTTTTTGGCCTTAAGAACAATAATTAATTTCTAATAGATATAAATATCAAAAAAAATAATTAAATGGATTTTTGTATGCTTATATATATTCCAAATCCAATATAGTTATAACAAGTTATCCAATATAATATATTAATATTTAAGACTCATAAGTAACACCATTGGTTCATCATTAATATTAATCCATAAATCCATTTCACAAAAACTAGGACCTATTTACCAATACATCACTAAAGGAAGAGGTCTTCGTTAAACCATTATCATCCTTTACTTGTGGGTTCAAGCCTTAGAACCTTCCTAGATGTGATGGGTTGTCACCCAATATGTGGGTATCCCTTTTTATAGAAGAAATTTTTTATATTTTATGTAATGTCACCATGTTTTAATATCATATAATTACCTTAACATCAATGATTAGATAAACCGTAATGTTTACCAAAAAAATCATCAAAAATAGTTTATCATTATTAATTAAAAATTAGGCCTATATTAATTGTTATTAACCCAACATCATGTGTTTTTCAAGATGTTCTTCTTTTTAGTGAATCACTTTTCTGATACCATTCTACATATGATTTCAAATCCATAATGAAATAATTTTTCAATACAATCCTTGTAAATTTTGTAATAATTATAATCATAATATCAATTATTTAAATACTCATATAAAATAATTTATTAATACAGGTAGAAACACATTAATAATTCCACTTCATATATTGAAATAAAACAATACTAGCTTATTCAGATGTACAAAAACATTAATCTTGGTGGATTAATTTGTGTAGTCCCAATATTCTTATAGTGGAGTCATTTCACATTGAAATATTTCTTCATTCCCTTGTAATCAGGACCATGGCGAAATTCCACACAATAATTAATGAAAACTCATTTTTCATTTCATAATGTTCTGAGGTGTATACATCCATATGTATCACATGTTTGAAAACTCCTCCCTCTCTTATTCTCTGGAAACTATTTTTCTCTAATGTCCCTTTCATATCTTAATTCCCATAAAATAAATAATACATAGATAATTCATTATCTATCTTGATATAAAATGATACAATATACTCCTATGATGAGAAATGTATCATCCCTCATTTTCTCATGGGATTTAGAAGGTAGTAGATGTTTACTTTTCCTTATGATACATTCCAATGATACCAAAGGATGGAATTAAATTCCAATGGATTCATGAACATGTGTGGTATTATTTTCCCTTTGAAAATATAAAAAAAAATACACACCATTTCTAGATAAACCACCTCATGATTCATGATATATATGAATGAAAAATCAATGTAAAACTATTTATATCAAATAAAACTACCATGATTTGAACAACCAAAGTCTAAAAAAAATAAAATTATATAACTAAATATATAACCCAAAAAACTAAAAATTCTACAAGAAAAACAATATGCTCCAACAAGATTCATGCTCCAACTCCACAAACAAACCACGAATCTCTAAGAACTCCTAGGGAACTTTGATGATTTGCCTTTTTTGCCATGATCCAAAATAAAATCAAAATCACTATGGTGAAAAAGTATGGATGAGTACTAAAACCCGATAGGTTTTCCCAAATGTCTTCTTTACTCGCACTACTGGGATATAAATTTAATCATAATATATACAATTTATTATATAAAAATATTTCTAGAATTTTGTATATTTGTATATAAATATTTTTCATCATGAAAGGGATTTCTTAAACAACCTCAAGATTAATGTAAAACAATGATAATATGTTCTAAAACCATTTCAAAAAAATTATCTTGTTTACATACCCCTTTGTAATCCACATATCCACACATTTATACATGAATTTATTATTAGGAATGTTCCATACTCATGGTTGGTCTCTCATAGATCAACCTTATCATCAAAAAGTAATTACATCAAATGTTCTATTACACATTTCCTACTGAGGACACTATCACATTTCAACCAGGTCTTGTAATGAAATATCAAAACATTCCCCCATGTATTCACAATAACCATTGCTATAAAATAATTCCAAATACATTTCAATTCCCAAACCATTTTAATAAAACAACCTTATTATTGAAATAATTTTCCTTAATTCAAACCTAGATAAATTTTTTAAATAATCATTTTAAAATATTTTATTAAATTACATTGCATTACAATTTCAAAATTTCACCAAAATCCCAAACAATCACTAATTAAGGATTAAAACATCCATTTCAGACAAATTTAACAACTTATTTCAATAATTTTAATCATTTTGAAACTAGTCCAATATTTTCAAGCAATATTTGTCAAAATAGAAGCCCCCTTTATCAGGATGTGTGATGAAAGTGAAGAATGACACTAAAATTCTAATGAATATGGATTGAAACTAAAAAATCAAGGAGTAAATCCCTTCCACTTTCATCAACATGGAATAATATTGTAATATTTGGAATCAGAAATCTATGATCAACCCACCAAAAATGTAGATCTATGAAATTGAGAGTGGTAGAGATTTAGATATATGAAAATCCTCCAAGAATAACCAGAAACGTTCACTTATCCTGATATTTCTTCTTCAAAACACCAATAGAAGCCTTCTAATCACCTTTAGATTTATTAGATAATCTTAATTATCCTTGACGAATAGAGAAAATAGAGTTATGTCCACATAATCGGTTAAATGAGAGAGATAGAGATAAAAATGTGTCAGATCGAATATTTTAGGATCTTTTTTTGACATATGCATTGTTATAAGAATCATTAAGAAACTTCTGTGCGAACCTTGAGATAGCCACTACCTCATGTATGAACCTCAAACAGTTTTCTCACAATGTAAGACAACCCACATGATAACGGTGCTGAATATCATTGTCCTAAAAAAGAACTGTTATACATAGCAACTAAATGGTTTGAAAAAACTATGTTCCCCATGTACACATTCCCCATATCCCCATGAAACATTGTTCATGATTTCTTGTTGGTGTTCCATGGTTTTACCAAAGCATGAATCAACTGTGAACCTTTATAAAATCCCCTGAAACTCTTCAAAAGTTCTCTAAAATCTCCTAAACATCACCTATAAACACTTCAAACATAAAAATAAAAAATTATTATTCACTTACATGAAAACTATGGTGATATATTCTTTTCACTGTTATCTTTTTATCATGTAAAATAAAAAAAATTAATTTCCATGAAGGAGTTTAATGCATTTATATCTTATTTCCTTATCACATTCCCTTACCTCTTCTTGAATTTGACCAAGTTATAAGACAAAACACACATTACCTATTCTCTATTCACATGTGACGTTCTCTTTCAAATACACAGTCTTTAATAGCATGTGAACCAAAGAAGCATCAATATCTCTATTAATGTGATTCCATCTAATCAAAAGGTCATAATCAAGCTGATATGTTTTCAACTAATGTACATGAAAAGCAATATGCACCCCACAGTACATTGGTGGAGAATAAAACTAGAATAAAACCTCACAACCCCATTCAAGTATCTATAATGGGTTATTCTATCAAGGATATAATTTTCTCTACATCCCATAATTTATATTTTCAAGACATGATGATATTCTAAAAAAACATGATCACTCAACTCGAATGAGAACAATCATCGATAAGGACATGAATATGATTTCTGATGAATCTGAGCTATCTCCATCTATTTATTCAAAAACTATATACTCTTCTTCATTTCATGGACAGGGCTCTGCATAAATAGTTAACTCTATCATATTTCCATCCAACAATGTGGATAATGATATGGAAAACCATACAATTCATTGAGAGGATCCATATGTATCATGGTCTAATAATTTTTGTAAAAAGAGTACTCCACTAATGGAACCCTTTCTTCCTGTGAGCCCCCAAAATCCATTACATAGGACTGAAACATTTCATTGAATGTTCATAACATCAATTTGGAATTCCCATCCTTCATAGGATGATATATTGTACTCATCATCTACTGAGTTGTATGAATTTCAATAAGGGTCTCCAAATACAAGATGTAAACATTGGATATCTATATGATATGATCAAAACATGTAGGACATGAATATTTACCACTTCTCAGATATAGATTTTTTACATTTCATCAATCATTTGAGATTCAAGAATAAGGATAAAATGAGATGGTTTTTTTGTTAATCCACTATCACCCATAAGGCATCGTCTTTCCATTACATTATTAGTAGATCTATTATAAAATAAATAGATATCTACTCCCATTTTTAAGTAGGTATATGTAAGGATTGTTTCAATCCTAAATGTTTTTGATTATCGACCTTAACTTGCATAAAATTTTAACATCATGAAACAACTCATCCACGTTCTTTTTTCATACTGACCTAGAAAAATTGTGATCTTAACACCGTATATATATTCCTTACTCTAGGATGAACTTCCATATTGTATTGTGTCATGAATGAATAAGTTTTTACTTAAAATATATCGGTACACCAACCGATTTCTGAACCACAACACTGAACTATTGTCTAGCCTCCAACCCTATATGGTCTCCCCACCATTGATTTTTTAACTCCTCTCCATGAATTTTGAATCTAATACTTATTCCCTATTAATATTCATTACAAAAATAGAAACCGTAGAAACTTTAATGAAAATAAAAACTCACCTAAATTGTCACATTCCAATTGTATTTCATCTAGTAGCAACATCAACTACTACTCATCTAAAGATTTTTTTTCCAATTGAGCATATGAAATTCAGATTGGTTCAACTTTCACTAAATTTCCCTTTACCATAATATAAATAAATTAAAATTCAAAGATTTGGAGGTAATATAAGCATATAATTTCTCTCAGATTCAAATATCATTATGAGAAAAGATATTCCATGATCTATTGATCCATGAACATTGTAAAGTTCTCAAAAAATAGAAAATGACTCCATGTTTTCAAATAATGGACTACGATATATAACTCTAAATCATAAATTGATTCTTTATTCTCATTTACTCATAAATTAATGTATACATTAAAAACAACATTATCTCCCTACATGAGAACACATCCCGTCACAGATTTCAAATGTTGAAAATACAACATGATTTCCTTTCCTAATTCTATGAATATCATTATAGGTGTGGATGTAAGGTAAACATTACACTCTTGAAAATATTTTTTAAATTCCTCATTCTATTTGAATGCAAAAAACTTCCTTACTAAATCATTCATATGTGATTATATTCTTAATAAGTCATGAAAAAATGTTTTTAAAGACTATATATTCCCAGGAAACTGTGTATCTCATTGAAATTATTTGGATGTTTTTATGAGATAATTGACTTTTCATTTTCTATATCCACATAAACACCTCATTCAGAAATTACTTGTCCAAGAAATACACATACTGTATACAAAAATCACAATTTGATAATTTTTTATACAATTAATGACCTCTGAAGATTCCCAACAATGTTTCAAAATATTATTCATGCTTATACTATGTCCCTAAATAAAAAAATATTTATTCTGCAAATATCACCAAACAATATTACAGAAATTTATAAAATATTTGATTCAACAATTATATAATGGCTTCATGTCCATTCATATGTCTGAAAGGAATAAAAAAATATTCATAATGGTTGTTTCTACTTATGATAGATTCCTTTGGAATATCCTCGTTTAGAAACCACAATTGGTGGTATCTTGATTTCAATTCAGTTTTAAAGAACCAATCATCTCTACTCATTTGACCAAATATACCATTAATGTGTGGTTATTGATACTATTTTTTTATCATAACTTCGTTAATCATACAATAATGTTCTTAGAGACATAGTGTTTAATCCACCTTTTTGAAAATCAATGTGATATTTCCCATAGTGATGTGTTATTCTGAATGAACCCTCTTATTTTTAGCTATTAGAAAAACACTTTCAAAAGCATTAAGTTTTTGGTTCCATCCGATATGATAGAATGGAAATAAGACAAGTCATTGGGAGTAAATCAATCGAAAAATACACTTCCCATATATGTGGTAACCAAAATAAATTCTATGGAAAAAAATATTGAAATAGATCAACCCCTAATAGAAAACAATTTTCCTATTTCTCGTCCATCAATACCAAAGTCAAGGCTACCAACTGGTATGTGATTGTTCCAACTACATTTTCCAATAATCCCATCACACCGACCTTATATTTTGGTCTTATTGAAAGAGATACTTGATTCCATCATTAGTTGTAAAATTTACTCTTCTAGTATAATAGTAGATAGGAACATTAGACATCATCAAATAATCAATACCCAGTATTATATCATAGACTTATATCTATAGAGAAAATAATTCTCAGTTTAGCTTAGATCCACAAATAGTTATAGAACATGCTCTACACACAAATGATTGACAATATATATAACCAAGATGAGTATTAATTTTAAACATCGAATGTATAATCACAAAATTTAAATTCATAAAATCAACAAAACATGAAAAAAATAACGGAATGTGATTCACCTATATGAAACAATGCAAGTATAAGGGTAGAATTGAAAAGAATCATACCTCTGACCATCCTGATGCAAACTGGTCATCAACAATAATAGTTTTTCATCTCCATAAAATTTATTTTTTACTATACATTGGTCCTTTTGACCTATTGAGATTTCACTATCCGAGAAGTCATGGTATTCATGGAATCACCGTTGCTAGTTCTCTTCTACTAATGCGACTGATTCTTTTTCCCACATCCCGTCGAATCATATGATACTTGTAACACATGAGAAGTGCCTCGAACACCTAACCACATAGAACAATGACAATATAACTAAAGATGCACCAAATGCTTTCAATTTCATAATACTTTTGGTGGTTTCATACATTCTCTATTTATGTTGTCGAACAAACCACATTTGAAACATCTTCCTTGGATCTTGTGTTGTGGATATTTTTTTATGATCTAAAAATCAAATTTTTATTCATGATCCCACCTTGGAAATATTTATCCCTCTTTGACATGCACATATCATTGTAGTTAAAACCATTTCATATAGGAATCAATATAATTTATCCTCTTATATCTCCAAAAATGCCTTGTTCATCAATTATCTATCTATTGAGCATATCTTTATAGTCCATGATATAGTGAACATAAATTTTCAAGAAAATCACTTATTTGTGTTGTGATTCAAAAATTTGTGACTTTACAGATACGCTACCAAAATCATTGGGTGAAAACTGCACCAAATTCCTGAATTTAACCACATAATCCATGATAGAAATATTTTCATGCTTCACGCTAAATAAGACCATCATTTTATGAATTCAGAACATTTGAGGATAAATTTTTTTAATCAATTATTCAAAATATTCTAAATAAAGTAATTAATATTATTTATCTAAAATTGATAAATCCCACCACTTGAATACAATATATTTTATAATATATGTTTCTGTCTAGACTTTTAGCTCTACTTGTGTTTTAATTAAATCTATGATATGATTCATCATATTCAGCCACACCAATACCTTTTATGGTTTAGAATAATCACAAATGATGAGTAGATTCTACTTCTAGTACCGAAATGAGTGATCCAATTTCCATGGTTCATCCCTATTAATCCCTATATCAATATATTGATAATAATGTACAACACAATGAACCAGATATTGGTTCACTAGTGGCTCAAGTGCAACAACATTCTTATCTATTTCTTCTAATTTTATCCTACATCACCTAACGGGTTCCATTTTCTATTACCAATACAAACATCATAAGTCACACTCTATATAAAATGATTGAAGAATATTTCAAATTCTAAAAAATCATAATTACTATAAAGATTATTTCCAAAATCAATTTTTTCTTTCTTCAACTATTTTTGAAAATTTTCAACTTGTTTTTGAAAATTAAACAATTTTAAATATTCCAAAACCATTCCCTTTTCAAAATAATTCATTTTAAAATAATTTCGAAAAATTTCAAAAATATACACATTACACCAAATCATATATCATTACATTAATGGATATATTAATTCCTTGTGGTAATTCACATTTCTAAAGTATTTCATGCTCATCTTATCGACTAAACCTGGGACAATGAGATTCCAATTACTTTAGGACTCTCAAAATCACCTATATACACAACTCCATGGTAACATGAAGTAAGACATAAAAGGGTTTGATATGTTACTTAGGATCTACACTTCAGGATCCGAAAATCCTACTCTTTTTAATGATCCGAACACCAGAAGTAACCTGAAATGAAATTCAACTCCAAGACCAAAAGAACTGAGGACCTGTTTTACGACAAGAAATACAAAAGGATCAAGATAATAACACTTATAACATACAAATTTTTATCATTATCAAGATAATTTTTTGGCACATTAATAGGACTTTTGTTACAAACCCATGATTCCAATGGCAGGAAATAAATTCTTTGGGATTCATGAAAATATGGGGGTTGATTTTCCCTTTGATAATAAAATAACCATCCCAACATACCATAACCAAATAAACAATCACATGATTAACAATATTAATAAATGAAATCTAAATGTAAATATATTTATATCAAAACCAAAATACAATAATTCAAAAAAAATTTCTATAAAACATAAAATTAAATAGAGGATGACATAACAAACAAATCTAAAAATAGTGCAGGACAAAACTCCACACTCCAACAAGCTCCAGGATCCAACTCCACAAATATCCCATGTATCACTATAAATCCCTAGGGAAATGTGCTACATTGACTTTTCCCATTTCTAGATAAAAAAATATTTATAAAATAACCAAAGTGAAAATATAGGGGTGAGTACTGAAACTCATTTGGTTTTCACAGATGACTTACCTATTCATACCAAGTTGGATAGAAAAATTAGCACATTATAAAAAAAAATTATATAAAACCATTTCTAATACTATTTTTAAAATAATATAAATAGGTTACATAGTAAATAAAATTCTCAAACAACCTCATGTTCCAAGGAAAAAAATGAAAAACTGTTCTAAAAACCAATTCATATAAATTATACTTTTATCATATCCCTTTCTTATCCCCATATCCACCCATCTATACATGCATGATTCATTTTGACTTTTCCATAAACTTGAGTGGGATGTAATCATTTGACCAAGTAATCAAAATGAAATTATATCCCATGTTTTATTACACATTTTTCATCAAGAATAGGTCATATTTTAACTAGGCCTCATAATGTAATATGAACACACACCACCAAGTATGTTCAACAACCATGCCAATAAAATCATTCCAAAAACATTTCAACTCCAAAACCATTTGAATGAAGAATAATTACTATATAAAACCCATTTTTTGAAATCAATTTCCAATAAATTTGACCATGAAACTATTTTAAAATAAAAAATTTTAAATTATTTATTAATGCACTTAGAAAAACAATTTCTTAATTTCAGTAGAAATCCAAAATAGTAAAAAGAAAATAAGGATTGAACCATGATTTTCACACAAATATAACAATAAATTTGAAAAAATATAATAAATTTGAAAAAAAATATAATAATATATAGAATTAGGAGTTTAGTTTAATCTACATACCTATGGTTTTACGATGAAAACAATGAACATCAGACAAATTCCAATGAACCCGGTATGATACTCTTAAAAGATTTCATATTTATCTTCAAATATCATTAAAAGGGGGAAATGTAATCATATATGGAATCTAATATCTTTTATCTATCCACAAAGAGAATAGATAAAGGAAACCAAGATATATAGAGAAGCATATATAATAAAAGAACTAAGACAAACAAGAATGATCACTTATCATAAGAATATGGCTTCCAAACACCAATAGATGCCTTTATATTTCCACTGGGTCGATGAGAGAAGATTTTATAGGCTACATGAGGAGGTATTATTGAGTTAGAGACAAAGAGGAGGAAAAATTATGGAGTTAGAGATCAAAAAATGTGAGATCCATAAGTTATTTATCTAACTTTTATACAATGAATATGTAACACCAAGAGATTTTATGAAAAATATTCTTTTTAATTTTGTTAATCTCTTGAGTTGTATACTACACCAAAAGGATCTTGCACAACACGCATCCCTGACTTGTCTTGCATTACACGCAATCGCGACCTTCCATGATAGCGTGTGTTGTATGTAATACCGAGTTTCGCTAAATAACGATATGTTATATAAACTAGCCGTTATGAATATTAATACCAACTTTTTGAAATTTAATAAATTTTAACTTTCAAAATGGACTTCATTTTTGTATTCATAATATAGAATTTATCCTGGGGTGAATTTTTTGTATTTTTCTAAAAACTTTCAATTTTTGATGAATAGTGAAAACACTGGGTTACTATTCAAAAAACCGACTTTTTATTTAAATAATTATTTATTTTCTTTAAACATATTTTAGGTCAAAATTTATACATAATACCTATATATGTTAAATGTAATTCATTTGAGTCATTTTATAATAATTTTAGATATATAAAAATTTTATTGAACTTTTCACCATCTTTTACCCACCTCCTATGAGAATTTGGAAATTCACAAAAATCTTAATTTTATCGCTTCTATGAATGGAATTTCAAAATATATGAGAGACACGGTTAACATCAAGGACTAAAATGTGGTTCAATGAGATGAAAATAATTTTTGGTGAATAGTACCTTTTTACTTTTATTTACCACGGTTAAAAGTAAATAGGTTAATTAAGGGTAAAAATGATATTATTATTACCCTAAAACATGTCCTAATTCTATTGGATAAGTGTAATTCGATCCAAAACAAACTTAGGAATAAAATATGACCATTTAGGTCCACATGGATTAGATTAGGACATATATTATTAATTTAGTTAAAGAAGGGTTAAAATAGTTAAAATCAACGTTTAGTAACTAAACAATTTTTAATATAGTGTTATACATAAGATAAATTCAACTATAAATATTAATTAAAAAGATAATAAGATTTCCTACCTAATGGTATTTTATTTATAATTTTTATATATTATATAATTTATGTTATTTATGACACAATGGTGATGCAGTAATTACCTAAATAATGAAATATTAAAATAATTGATATTATAAATACCCAAATAAATTTAATTTGAGATTTTTTATGAATTAAAATAGTTTTATAGATTAATATTACATGTTATTATTGATTTAATTAACTTGTTTTGTACTAATAATTCATTTATTATTTTCACAAAAATAAATTACCAAATAGAGTCAAAATTGACATAAAATAGTTTTTAAAACAAATATTATATTATTAATTGTTATTTTATTCCTAAAAATATAATGTTCGGCCAAATGACTTAGATAAGGTTATATATATTAATAATAAACAACTTGGGGTTCTTTTGGCTTGTTATAGTATGTTTATTAACCTTATAGTGTAAGAAAACAAGAAGACACGGTAAAAGTAAAATTATTTAACATAAAGTTAAATCTAAATGATAAGGTTAAAATAGAAACCGAAACTTATCTAAATTATATTTTATGAGATAATTGAGACCCATAACCTCCTTATATTGAAAATAAATCAATTTGGAGCTATTAAAAACTGAATATGACTTTATAATAAAATAATATTTTGAGTTTTTCCAAAGGTGCCCCTCTCCTCCCTTATAAAAAGGGAACCCTTTCCCACTTCTCTTCACACCCTTTTGAGCCTTGAAGCACGTCCAACCCCTGCCCATTTCTCTTCCCAACTTCCCTAGAAACATTTTGGTGGTTATAGTCTTCTAAAAAGACAAACTCTACTTCCTTAAGAGGAATCTTAAAGGATGTGCGTCGAAGAAGAGGTAATCTCTTCTAACAATTCTTTCATGTTTCTTTCTTCTTAAAATTATTCTTATTTACTTGTTTCATTATAAATTAATAACATAAGTATCTCTAATATACTGATATGTTATTATAAATATGAAACAACCCTATTTCACCTTCTATCCATCCTACAGAAAACAAAATCACTGCGCGTGCGTACGTACGGAATATCGTCTCCATGCCGTGGTGTAATCTGTTTTTCCACCAACACCTTAGATGGATGGGTATAATGGTGTAAATAATAACTATATATGTTTATTATAACATCATACTGATTCTTATATATTATACCATCCACACCAATTCTATTCAATAATTATGGGAACGATATCATCGCTCGTGCGTACGTACGGACTACCGTCTCCACGACGTGATGAGATTCATTCTCCATGTTAACCATTCATGAATGATTATAAAGTATATATAATAGTTAATCATGAAATATATTAAATAATAATGATAATGGATTTATTTATATATATTTATTTCATCTACTTAATTCCATTCAATTCAATATGGAAACGAAAATAGCGTTCATGCGTACGTACGGCCTACTGTCTCTATGAATGGTGTATTTCATTTCATTTATCGTTCAATCATATATATATGTATATGCTGAATATATATTTCATATAAATCATGTTTTACATTCTAGAATTAATTAAATCAAGATATAAGTAATAATATCAAGAACAACAAGTCCAAACATGTAGGATAAAAAAACAATTTTACCCAAAACGCTGCTTTAACACAGAACTTACAAAATAAAGGGTAATATAAAGTCATAAGTGACCCATATATGATATCACAACAATGAATATGATTCTATAATAAGTCATTGACATTATTTAAATCATTATATAGGAGGTTCGGATACATATGAAGCATATCGGACCTACGGTAAGGGATAACTTTTCCAATCTCTCTCTTATCCGAGATTGTTTATTAGTAAGTACCTACTGGGGTTATGATTATTATCCATGTCCATATGTTCTCAAAATGTTTTCATAAAATGTTTACTTTTCTTCCATGTATGTTTAAAGTCATTTTTACCCTTTTCTACTTTTACCACATCGTATGGAATGAATCTTTCTTTTGTTTACCATACGAGGTACTTTTTGACTTTTCGGACAAAAGTACAATAAGAATGTTATTTTTTAACTTATACGGCATGAAAGGATTTTTATCATTTTATAAGGCCTTATTTTCATGAAGCTTCCCCTAAAATATTTCATGACTATTTTCAACAAAATCATTTTCTTTTAAAATTTCATGACATTTTGTGAAAAGAAAATGATTTTGAAGAAGAAAGGATATTTTCCCCAAGAATTCATTTTAATTGTTTTATCAAAACCATTTTCCATAAAAGATGACATTATTTCATATGTGTATATTTCAAGTATAATGTCTCTATGATTTACACGGTTTCAATTTTATTATTATGAAATGATATTCATTTCTTTTATATGGATTATGTGATGATGGGATGATGTTTATGAACCCCATTTTATTCGTTGGGTTATTATGAATGATGTATGTTTATTTTGTGGCACAAGTAAGATTGATTAAATTATGAGATGGGTGGGACCTATATATCCCTCCAATGCATTAGGTAAAGATTTATATCTCATGATATAGACATGGCTGGAATGGTAAGTTAATCTGGTTCAGTGTTACAGGACTGAAACGAGGAGTGAACTCGATTCAGAAAGGGACTTTGTCCACTAAGATGGTCTTGGAAGCAATGCCTTGGATACTATAGAAATCATATCATGTGGTTAATTTTTTTCCACAATTACAAGTTTATTTACAAGCTATTTTATCATGATTAATTTTTATTTATGATCTATGCCTTATGTACTACCATGTTTTATGTCATTGCCCAAAATTTTGATTATTAAACATTATGTTCATGTTTTTATGTTCAAATGTATATGATTTGTTTTATTTTATCCACGCTTTCCCTTACTGAACATTTGAGCTCACCATTTATATGTTTTATTTTCCCTGGGATTAAAAGAAAGGTTTTAGGTAAGAAAACCAAAAGGGGAAGATCTTTATGGGAGATGTTGAAGATCTTTCACCACGATTAGAAGATTACGTTCCGGGTTTCCAAAGACACTAAACTATTACGGTCCTTGTGTGTCTGTTTTTGTTATGTATTAAGTATTCTGTAAAAGTAATGAAATTTCCATGTACATCAAGATACAGGTCTCTACAGTTGGTATCAGAGGAAAGGTTTAGTAAAACTTTGAAAAAAAGGATGTGAAAACGTTAGTGAGATCCTTAGAGATATTTCTAAGGTATGTCTAGGGATGTCCCTGTGGATAAATATACGTATAGGATATAGTCTTAGAACTATGGTAATGATCATATTATTTAACCTAAGATGTTAGATATTCATAGTACTCCCCCTTTAATATGTTGTTTTCCCTAGCATTATTTTTTCCTCTCACACTATTCTTTTTGGGTTTTAGAAAATGGTTGGAAACCGGAAGATTCACAATAATGGAGGATATGATAAACAATGGAATGATATTATTAATGAGCAACCAAATGAAATGGGATTTGGAAGTCCAAACATCCTTATTATGCCTAATCAGCAATCTCATAATATGATCAATAATCTCAACTTTGGTATGTTTCCTGACTCAGATAATAAGAGAAAGATGGAGTTTCATGATGATCATAGAGAAAAGAAAGTTCAATTTCTCTCATGTAAATCATGTGGAAAGAGGCATCAGGGAGATTGTTTTAAGGGAACTGGAAGATGATTTGGGTGTGGAAAAGAAGGACACAAATCCAGTAAGTGAAAAGGAAAAGTTCCAGTTAACACCATGAAAAATCATAATGGTATTGCTATGACATCAACAATTATTAGATGTTTTAAATTTGGAATGTATGGGAATTATGAAAACCAATTCCCTAAGGGAAAATCCCATGAAGAGAATCAGCATGGTCAGATGGGTAGTATTTAGGTGGATGATGATGAAGATACTACAAATGAAATATGAGATGAAAGAAATTATGAAACTCAGTAAGTGGTTTGAGAAGTTAGTGGAATCAAGAATAATGTATGGTACTATGGAATAGTGAATCATCTAAGGACTGTTACACTATTGTTTTTCCTAAAGTATTTGAAAGTATATGTTGAATGGTACTGGTAACCATGAAAGGTTATTCAAATATCTTTGGAAAGAAGATGATATGCACATAATGAAGGGATAAGGAGAAAATAATATGTTTGATAGTATTGATAAGCTCATGGCTGATAAAAGGACAAAGGTATATCATGATTTGAGTGTATAGATTTTATTTGGGATTTTGGTATGTGGAAAGAGTTAACTTTTGATAGAATTATTGTTTTCTCTAAGGTTATATGGTAATTCATGTTTCAAAATAATACATGATTAAGGTTTTCACATGTTTGGAATGTGACCAAAAAGATATATCTTATGATATATGGGGGATAAATGAAGGAATTCACATTCTCGGAAGATGAAATTTCTAGAAATCGGATAGATGTATTTTTGATAAGCCTAATGGTTGGAATGGACATAATATAGTATTGGTTAAGGACATAACTTTTTATTTCTGAAATGTTATGATGGTATAGTTTTATAAAAAGGACAACCTGCAGGATGGGTGACATCCCATCGCGTCGAACAAGGCTGTGGGAATAGAACACACAACCGAAGTGTGACTGGCCTTTATCACCAACCACTGGCCTACAGGAAGTCCCTGGTTAGTAGAAACTAGTTTTATTATATCAAGTGGTATGATATATGAAGTATAAGTCCATTTTAGTAACCATATATGATTAATCTCACTATAGATGGACTTGTGTATATTTAATAACATTTTTTTAAGACAGATGGAATGACCTATCATTCTATTGCATGATCTGGTAACAGTTCACGGAAGACAAATTCAACTTCATTTCGTTAAGATATGGAGTGGGAATTTTCCAAGGAACGACCAACGGTGAGACTGTACCAAAATCAAGAAAGTATTTCTTATAATTACAATTTCTTCAACTTTAGGGAAATGATCTTGAAAACCAAAAATGTTGTCCTAGTGCCCTTATATCTGATTAATCAGATGGTACCTTAGATCATCACAAATCTATGGCTTTGTGATTGTTGCCTTTTTTATAGTCATTTCCTCTACCACTCTCCATTAGAACATGATGGTTATATTTTTCTTCCATATCCATATTTTCACCTATGTTCTCCTACCTGGAAACCCAGTGATTAGTTAATTTGGGTAACCGTTACGTTTCATACTTTAGTTTTTAAAGATTGGTTTTGGTATTCCTTTTTACGATGTAGGTTTCTATTAAATAAACTTTCGAGTAATAAACCATTTATAACCCTGACGAATTTCGAGGGCAAAATTCATTTTAAGGGGGGAAGAATATAACACCCCGAGATTTTATGAAAAATATTCCTTTTAATTTCTTTAATGTCTTGAGTTGTACGCTACACAAAAAGGAGCTTGCACAACACACATCCCTGACTTGGCTTTCATTACACACAATCGCGACCTTCCACGATAGCATGTGTTGTACGCAATACCGAGTTTCGCTAAACAACGATATGTTATATAAACTAGCCGTTATGAATAGTAATACCCTCTTTTTGAAATTTTATAAATTTTATCTTTCAAAATGGACTTCATTTTGGATTCAGAATACCGAAATTAACCTAGGGTGAATTTTTGGTATTTTTCTGAAAACATTCAATTTTTGATGAATAGTGAAAACATTGGGTTACTATTAAAAAAAACCAAATTTTTATTTAAATAATTATTTATTTTATATAAACTTATTTTAGGTCAAAATTGGTACATAATACCAATATAAGTTCAATGTAATTCATTGGAGTCATTTTACAAAAAATTTAGATATATAAAAATTTATTTGAACTTTTCACCGTCTTTTACCCACCTCCTAGGAGAATTTGGAAATTCACAAAAAAACATAATTTTACCGCTTCTGTGAGTGGAATTTCTAAAATCCGAGAGTCATGGTTAATATCAAGGACTAAAATGTGGTTCAATGAGATGAAAATAATTTTTGGTGAATAGTAACTTTTTACTTTTATTTACCACAGTTAAAAGTAAATAGGGTAATTAAGGGTAAACATGATATTATTATTACACTAACCCATGTCCTAATTCTATTGGATAAGTGTAATTCGATCAAAAAAACCTTAGGAATAAATTATGACCATTTAGGTCCACTTGGATTAGATGAGGACATTTATTATTAATTTATTTAAAGAAGGGTTAAAATTGTTAAAATCAAAGTTTAATAACTAAAAATTTTTTAATATAGGGTTATACATAAGATAAATTCGACTATAAAGATTCATTAAAAAGATAAAAAGATTTCCTACCTAATTTAATTTTATTTATAATTTTTAGACATTAAATAATGTAATTTATTTATGACACAATGGTGATGCAGTAATTACCTAAATAATGAAATATTAAAATAATTGATATTATAAATACCCAAATAAATGTAATTTGAGACTTTTTATGAATTCCACTAATTTTCAAGGTTACTATGACATGTTAGTATTGATTTAATTAACTTTTGTTTGTACTAATCATGCTGCTATGATTTTCAAAAAATCAATTTCCAAATAGAGTCAAAATTGACATAAAATAGTTTTTAAAACAAATATTATATTATTAATTGTTATTTTATTCCTAAAAATCTAAGGTTCGGCCAAATGACTTAGATAAGGTTATATATATTAATAATAAACAACTTGGGGTTCGTTTGGCTTGTTATAGTATGTTTATTAACCTTATAGTGTAATAAAACAAGAATACACGGTAAAAGTAAAATTATTTAACTTAAAGTTAAATATAAATGATAAGGTAAATAGAAACATAAACTTGTCTAAATTATATTTTATGAGAGTATCGAGACCCATCCCCACCTTATTTTTGAAATAAATCAATTTGGAGCTATTAAAAACCGAATATGACTTTATAATAAAATAATATTTTGAGTTTTTCCAAAGGTTCCCCTCTCCTCCCTTATAAAAAGGTCACCCCTTCCCTCTTCTCTTCACACCCTTTTGAGCCTTGATGCTCGGAAAAACCCTACCCATTTCTCTTCTAAACTTCCATAGAAACATTCTGGAGGTTCTGGTCTTCTAAAAAGACCAACTCTACTTCCTTAATAGGAAGCTTAAAAGAGGTGCGTCGAAGAAGAGGTAATCATTTCTAATGATTCTTTCAAGTTTCATTCTTCTTCAAATTATTCTTATTTAGTTGTTTCATTATAAATTAATAACATCATTATCTCTATTATACTTATATGTTATTATAAATATTAAACAACCCTATTTCACCTTTTATCCATCATACGGAAAACAAAATCACCGCGCGTGCGTACGTACGGAATACCGTCTCCACGCCGTGGTGTAATCTTCTTTTCCACCAACACCATACATGGAAGGGTATAATGTTGTAAAGAATAACTATATATGGTTATTATAAAATCATAATGATTTTGATATATTATACCATCCACTCCAATTCTATTCAATAATTATGGGAACGATATCATCGCTCGTGCGTACGTACGGACTACCGTCTCCACGACGCGATGAGATTCATTCTCCATGTTAACCATTCAGGAATTATTATAAAGTTTATATAATAAGTAATCATGAAATATATGACATAATAATGATACTTTATTTATGTATATATATATTTTTTTCATCTACATAATTCCATTCAATTCAATAAGGAAACGAAAACAGCGTTCATGCGTACGTACGGCCTACCGTCTCCATTAACAGTGTATTTCATTCCATTTATCGATCTATCATATATATATGTTTATTCTGAATATATATTTCATATAAATCATGTTTTAAATTCTGTAATTATGTAAATCATGATATAAGTAATAATATAAAGAAAAACAAGTCCAAATATGTAAGATAAATAAAACGATTTTAAACAAAACGCTGCTTTAACATGGAACTTACAAAATAACGGGTAATATAAAGTCATAAGTGAACCATATATGATATCATAACAATGAATACGATTCTATAATAATTCAATGACATTATTTAAATCATTATACAGGAGGTTAGGATACATACGAAGCATATCAGACCTAAGGTAAGGGATAACTTTTCCAATCTCTCTCTTATCCGAGATTGTTTATTCGTAAGTACTTACTGGGGTTATGATTATTATCCATGTCCATATGTTCTCAAATTTTTTTCATAAATTGTTTACTTTTCTTCCATGTATGTTTAAAGTCATTTTTACCCTTTTTTGACTTTTACCACATTGTATGGAAGGAATATTTCAATTTTTTACCATACGAGGTACTTTTTGACTTTTCCGACAAAAGTACGAGAAGAATGTTATTTTTTAACTTATACGGCATGAAAGTATTTTTACGGTTTTATAAAGACTTATTTCCATGAATCTTCCTCTAAAATATTTCATTACTATTTTCAAAAAAAATCCTTTTCTTTTAAAATTTCATGACATTTTGTGAAAAGAAAATGATTTTGAAAAAGAAAGGATATTTTCCTCAAGAATTCATTTTAAGTGTTTTATCAAAACCATTTTCCATCTAAGATGACATTATTTCATATGTGTATATTTCAATTATAATGTATCTATGATTTACATGGTTTCACTTTTCTTATTATGAAATGATATTCATTTCTTTTATATGTATTATGTGATGATGGGATGATTTTTTTTTATGAAACCCATTTTAATCATTGGGTTATTATGAATGATGTATATTTATTTTGGGGCACAAGTAAGATTGATTTCATTTTTAGATGGGTGGGACCTATATCTCCCTCCAATGCATTGGGTAAAGATTTAAATCTAATGAGATAGACATTACTGGAATGGTAATTTAATCTGGTTCAGTGTTACAGGACTGAAACGAGGAGTGAACTCGATTTCGAAAGGGACTTTGTCCACTAAGATTGTCTTGGAAGCAATTCCTTGGATACTATGTAAATCATATAATCTGCTTAATATTTTTCCACAATTACAAATTTATTTACAAGGTATTTTATCATGATTAATGTTTCTTTATGATCTATGCCCTATGTACTACAATGTTTTATGTCATTGCCCAAGATTTTGATTATTAAACATTATGTTCATGTTTTTAAGTTCAAATGTATATGATTTGTTTTATTTTATCCATGCTTTCCCTTACTAAGAATTTGAGCTCACCCTTTATATGTTTTCTTTTCCCCAGGATTTAAAGAAATGTTTTAGGTAAGAAAACCAAAAGGGGAAGATCTTTATTGGAGATGTTGAAGATCTTTCACCGCGATTAGAAGATTACGTTTCGGGTTTCCAAAGATACTAAACTATTACAGTCCTTATGTGTCTGTTTTTGTTATGTATTAATTATTCCTCAAAATTAATGAAATTTCCAAGTACGTCAAGCAACGGGTCTCTACAGTTGGTGTCAGAGGAAAGGATTAGTTAACCTTTGGAAACTAGGATGCGAAAACATTAGTGAGATCCTTAGATATATTTCTAAGGTATGTCTAGGGATGTCCCTTTGAATAAATATATGTATAGGATATATTCCTAGAACTACAGTAACAATCATAGAATTTAACCTAAGATGTTAGATATTGATAGTACTCCCCCTTTAATATGTTTTTTTCTCTAGCATGATTTTTTCCTCTCACACTATTCTTTTTGTGTTTTAGAAAATGGATGGAAATCGGAAGATTCATGATAATGGAGGATATGATGGACAATGGAATGATATTCTTCATGAGCAACCAAATGAAACGGGATTTCGAAGTCCAAACATCGTTATTATGCCTAATCAGCAATCTAATAATATGATCAATAATCTCAACTTTGGTAAGTTTCCCGACTAAGATAATAAGAGAAAGAGGGAGTTTCATGATGATCATAGAGAAAAGAAAGTTCAATTTCCCTCATGTAAATCATGTTGGAAGAGGCATCAGGGAGATTGTTTCCAAGGAACTGGAAGATGCTTTTGGTGTGGAAAAGAAGGACACAAAGCCAGTAAGTGCAAAGGAAAAGGTTCAGTTAACACCATGGACAAGGATAACGGTATTGCTATGACATCAACAATAATTAGATGTTTTAAATGTGGAATGTATGGGCATTATGCAAACCAATTCCTTATGGGAAAATATCATAAAGAGAATCATCACTGTCATATGGGTAGTATTTATGTGGATGATGATGATGAGACTACAAATGAAAAATGAGATGAAAGAAATGATGAAGCGCAGTCAGTGGTTTGAGAAGTTAGAGGAATCAAGAATAATGTATGGTACTATGGAATAAAGAATCATCTAAGGATTGTTATTCTATTTTTTCCTAAAGTATTTGAAAGTATATGTTCAATGGTACTGGTAACCATGAAAGTTTATTCATATATTTTTTGAAAGAAGATGATATTCACATAATGAAGGGATAAGGATAAAATAATATGTTTGTTAGTAATCATGAGCTAATGGATGATAAGAGGACAAAGATATATCATTATTTGAGTATATAGATTTTATTTGTGATTTTGGTATGTGGAAAGAGTTAACTTTTGACAGAATTATTGTTTTTGCTAAGGTTCTATGGTAATTCATGTTTCAAAAAAATACCTGATTAAGGTATTAACATGTTTGGAATGTGACCAAAAAGATATATCTTATGATATATGGGGGATAAATAAAGGAATTCACATGCTCGAAAGATGAAATTTCTAGTAATCGGACAGAAGTATTTTCGATAAGCCTAATGTTTGGAATGGACGTCATATAGTATTGGTTAATGATATAACTTATTATTTCTGAAATGTTATGATAGTATAGTTTTAGAAAAAGGACAACCTGTGGGACGGGCGACAGCCCATCGCATCGGACAAGGCTGTGGGAATCGAACCCTCAACTGAAGTGCGACTGGACATTATCGCCTACCACTGGCCTACAGGAAGTCCCTGGTTAGTAGAAACTAGTTTTATTATATCAAGCGGTATGATATATGAAGTATAAGTACATTTTAGGAACCATATACGATTAATCTCACTACATATGGACTTATGTATATTTAATAACTCTTCTTTGAGACATATGGAATGACATATCATTCTATTGCATGATCTACTAACACCTCACGGAAGACAAATTCAACTTCATTTCATTAAGAGATGGAGTGGGAATTTTCCAACGAACGACCAACGGTGAGACTGTACCAAAATCAAGAAATTATTTCTTATAATTCCAATTTCTTCAACTTTAGGGAAATGATCTTGAAAACCAAAAATGTTGTCTTAGTGCCCTTATATCTGATGAATCAGATGGTACCTTAGATCATCAAAAATCTATAGCTTTGTGATTGTTGGATTTTTTATAGCCATGTCCCCTGCCACTCTCCATCATAACATGATTGTTATATTTTTCATCCATATCTATATTTTCACCTATCTTCTCCTACGTGGAAACCCATGGATTAGTTAATTTGAGTAACCGTTAAGTTTCATACTTTAGTTTTTAATGATTGGTTTTGGTATTCCTTTTTATGATGTGGGTTTCTATTAAGGAAAATTTCGAGTAATAAGCTATTTATTACCCCAACAAATTTCGAGGACGAAATTCATTTTAAGGGGGGTAGAATGTAACACCTCGAGACTTTATGAAAACTATTCTTTTTAATTTTGTTAATGTCTTGAGTTGTACACTACACCAAAAGGATCTTGCACAACATGCATCCATGACATGGATTTCATTACACACAATCACGACCTTCCATGATAGCATGTGTTGTACGCAATACCGAGTTTCGCTAAGCAACGATATGTTATATAAACTAGTCTTTATGAATAGTAATACCCACTTTATGAAATTTTATATATTTTATATTTCAAAATGGACTTCATTTTTGGATTCAGAATATCGAAATTAGCCTAGGGTGAATTTTTCGTATTTTTCTGAAAACATTCAATTTTTGATGAATAGTGAAAACACTAGGTTAATATTCAAAAAAACAACTTTTTATTTAAATAATTATTTATATTATTTAAAATTGTTTTAGGTAAAAATTGATAAATAATACCTATATATTTTCAATGTAATTCATTGGAGTCATTTTATAATAATTCTAGATATATAAAAATTTTATTGAACTTTTCACTGTCTTTTACCCACCTCCTAGGAGAATTTGGAAATTCACAAAAAAAATTAATTTTAATGCTTCTGTAAGTGGAATTTAGAAAATCCGAGAGACGTGGCTAATATCAAGGACTAAAATTTGGTTAAATGAGATGGAAATATTTTTGGGTGAATAGTAACTTTTTACTTTTATTTAACACGGTTAAAAGTAAATAGGGTAATTAAGGATAAAAATGATATTATTATTACCCTAACACATATCCTAATTCTACTGTACAAGTGTAATTCGATCAAAAACAAACTTAGGAATAAAATATGATCATTTAGGTCCACTTGGATTAGACTAGGACATTTATTATTAATTTATTTAAAGAAGGGTTAAAATAGTTAAAATCAAAGTTTAATAACTAAAATTTTTTTAATATAGTGTTATACATAAGATAAATTAGACTATAAATATTCATTAAAAATATAAAATATTTCCTAACTAATGGTATTTTATTTATAATTTTTATACATTAAATATTTTATGTTATTTATGACACAATGGTGATGCAGCAATTACCAAAATAATGAAATATTAAAATAATTGATATTATAAATACCCAAATAAATGTAATTTGAGAATTTTTATGAATTCCAATAATTTTATAGGTTAATATGACATGTTATTATTGATTTAATTTACTTTTTTTATTAATCATGTTGTTATGATTTTTACAAAAATCAATTACCAAATTGAGTCAAAATTTTCATAAAATAGTTTTAAAAACAAATATTATAATATTAATTGTTATTTTATTCCTAAAAATATAAGGTTAGGCCAACTGACTTAGATAATTTTATATATATTAATAATAAACAACTTGGGATTCGTTTGGCTTGCTATAGTAAGATTATTAAACTTATAGTGTAAGAAAACAAGAAGACATGGTAAAAGTAAAATTATATAACTTAAATTTAAATCTAAATGATAAGGTTAAAATAGAAACCTAAACTTGTCTAAATTCTATTTTATGAGAGTAGTTCAACCCATAACCACCTTAGATTCGAAATAAATCAATTTGGATCTATTAAAAACCGAATATGACTTTATAATAAAATAATATTTTGAGTTTTTCCAAAGGTGCCCCACTCCTCCCTTATAAAAAGGGAACCCCTTCCCTCTTCTCTTCACACCCTTTTGAGCCTTGAAGCTCGGACAAACCATGCGAATTTCTCTTCTAAACTTCCCTAGCAACATCTTGGAGGTTCTGGTATTCTAAAAAGACAAACTCTACTTAATTAATAGGAAGCTTAAAGGACGTGCATCGAAGAAGAGGTAATCTCATCTAACGATTCTTTCAAGATTCTTTCTTCTTCAACTTATTCTTATTTAGTTGTTTCATTATAAATTAATAACATCAGTATCTCTAATATACTGATATGTTATTATCAATATTAAAAAACTCTATTTCACCTTTTATCCATCCTACGGAAAACAAAATAACCACGTGTGCGTATGTACGGAAAATCATCTCCACGCCGTGGTGTAATCTGTTTTTCCACCAACACCATTCATGGATGGGTATAATGGTGTAAAGAATAACTATATATGGTTATTATAACAACATAATTGTTCTTATATATTATACCATCTACTCCAATTCTATTCAATAATTATGGGAATGATATCATCGCTCGTGTGTACGTACGGACTACCGTCTCCACGACACGATGAGATTCATTCTCCATGTTAACCATTCATGAAAGATTATAAAGTATATAAAATAAGTAATCATGAAATATATGACATAATAATGATAATGTATTTATGTATATATATATTTATTTCATCTACTTAATTCCATTCAATTCAATAAGGAAACGAAAACAGTGTTCATGCGTACGTAGGGCCTACCGTCTCCATGAACGATGTATTTCATTCCATTTATCGATCTATCATATATATATGTATATTCTGAATATATATTTCATATAAATCCTGTTTTACATTCTAGAATTAATTAAATCAGGATATAAGTAATAATATCAAGAACAACAAGTCCAAACATGTAAGATAAATAAAACTATTTTACCCAAAATGCTACTTTAACAAGGTACTTACAAAAGAACGGGTAATATAAATTCATAAGTGAACCGGATATGATATCATAACAATGAATATGATTCTATAATAAGAAATGACATTATTTAAATCATTATACAGGATTTAGGGATACGTACGAAGCATATTGGACCTAAGTTAAGGGATTACTTTTCCAATCTCACTCTTATCCGAGATTGTTTATTCGTAAGTACTTACTGGGGTTATGATTATTATCCATGTCTATATGTTCTCAAAATGTTTTCATAAAATGTTTACTTTTCATCCATGTATGTTTAAAGTCATTTTTACCCTTTTCTACTTTTACCACATTGTATGGAAGGAATCTTTCTTTTGTTTACCATACGAGGTACTTTTTGACTTTTCCGACAAAAGTACGGGAAGAATGTTATTTATTAACTTATACGGAATGAAAGGATTTGTATAGCTTTATAAAGCCTTAGTTTCATGAAGCTTACTCTAAAATATTTCATGACTATTTTCAACAAAATCCTTTTCTTTTAAAATTTCATGACATTTTGTGAAAAGAAAATGATTTTGAATAAGAAAGGATATTTTCCTCAAGAATTCATTTTAAGTGTTTTATCAAAACCATTTTCCATGTAAGATGACATTATTTCATATGTGTATATTTCAATTATAATGTCTCTATGATTTAAATGGTTTCAATTTTCTTATTATGAAATGATATCCATTTATTTTATATGGATTATTTGATGATGGGATGATGTTTATGAAACCCATTTTATTCGTTGGGTTATTATGAATGATGTATGTTTATTTTGTGACACAAGTAAGATTGATTTCATTATAAGATGGGTGGGACCTATATCTCCCTCCAATTCATTGGGTAAATATTTATATCTCATGAGATAGACATGGCTGGAATGATAAGTTAATCTGGTTCAGGGTTACAGGAGTGAAATGAGGAGTGAACTCGATTCAGAAAGGGACTTTGTCCACTAAGATGATCTTGGCAGCAATGCCTTGTATACTATTGGAAATCATATCATGTGATTAATGTTTTTCCATAATTACAAGTTTATTTACAAGCTATTTTATCATGATTAATGTTTCTTTATGATCTATGCCTTATGTACTACCATGTTTTATGTCATTTCCCATGATTTTGATTATTAAACATTATGTTCATGTTTTGAAGTTAAAATGTATATGATTTGTTTTATTTTATCCATTATTTCCCTTACTGAGCATTTGAGCTCACCATTTATTTTTTTTCTTTTCCCTATTATTTAAAGAAAGTTTTTAGGTAATAAAACCTAAAGGGGAAGATCTTTATGGGAGATGTTGAAGATCTTTCACCACGATTAGAATATTACGTTCTGGGTTTCCAAAGACACTAAACTATTACGGTCCTTGTGTGTCTGTTTTTGTTATGTATTAATAATTCTGCAAAAGTAATGAAATGTCCATGTACGTCAATCTATGGGTCTCTACAGAATAGTTAGTAACATAGTTAAGAAAATATTTCCTTAACTGTGTGATAACCACTTCATCAAGAATGCACCTGGAATGGTTTGAATGTATATTCAGAAAAAACATGTGCCAACCATTCTAAATCTCACCATCTCAAACATCACGTCTATCCTAGGATTCTATATACTTAGGAAAATCCTTGTGCATCTTATGTGACTTCCCCTTATCCCTTGTCTCACTATGAACGATTTTATGTCGGTTTTTTCATAGGTTTCCAAAACCGTGCACTAATAGTTAACCTATAGAAAAGACCCAAAACACTCCAAAAGAATAAAAAACTCTCCCAAACCACAAATATATATATTACATACTTAAAAAACATAAAATATGGGCTACTTACTTGAAATTATGGTGGTGAAAAATATTTTGGGAGAGTATTTCCCTTAATAGGAGTGCCTCAATCCCATAAAATAAAGAATTAATATTTCTCATAGCATTATAAACTTATTCCACATAATTCCTTCCAATAATTCTATGGATGGATTCATACATAACATCATATTCCTCTTCTTTTTATCAAAGACTCCTGAAATTTCATTCGATATCTTCACATTGGCCGTATTGAAAATATTTTCAAATAATTGAACCTTGAAATCCATCCACTCCCTTCTATTTATATCCTCTCATCCATTGTGTATTGAATTGATGATATTAATAACAAGATCGACCCATCATATTCAATTCAAATGGACACATGAGCTTATGCCTAACTCCTCGTATATAAGTTTCTTCTAACAAGTAGAGATGTTCTTTTTCATAGATTGGGGAGACTATAACCAAAGTATCATGTCATATGGTCAATAATAACATATAACTAACGTATTATAACATTATTGAAAACATGAAAAATGAATTAATTAATGGAACACATGATAAGAAAATTAAATCATCTCCAAAATTTACCAAGCCTAAGCCAGGTAAACAATATAGATAAATAAATAAATGATAATATTTTGGTCCCTCCTATCTCTGTCCTAAACCACCACTTGATCGAAACTCCATTGATTTCCATTACACTAGAAGGACCTTTCCCTTTACGTATCCCTCATGAAATCTATAGACACACAAAAATTAATGTCTTGTATCTGATTAAAAGACTTATATGGTCACCAAAATTGAAACCTTAACCTTGTGTCCTGGTTTATAAATTTATATTACATAAAAATAATAAATGTATAACATGAATAATAATACAAAAACCAAAATTGAGCTATCATTCACCAATAAGGAAGCCCTAAAACCCCAATTGTACCTTCTTGAGACGTATGTAGGATGGTTAATAAGGGCATCATAAGAATCAAGGAGTGTCCATGAGTCTTAGAAATCATGCTACTTATCATCAAGTTATTGTTAAACTTAATTTGAAATAGTAAAATAAGAATTGTTTTTCTTTTCATTATCTAATCATCGAGAGCTTGTTGGGATTAAAAAGGCGTCAAGATTATACCCTATAGGATCCACTAGGAATCAAGGTAATCAGAAAAAACCCATTATGCATAATTGTATCCCTACACGATATATTGGCCCCATGTATCCATAGTCACATGTTGAGTGAACTCCCCATATATGGGATAACCATGTCTCAATGGTTGTCATTCCATGATCTCCATGAAAAATACGTCAAAAGAACACATATCATGGTGGGATAAAATAGAAATCATATGAAATCAACTTATTTAATGTATCACCAAAATACTTGTGGTTATCATAGAATATGTGTAACACCCCAAGATTTCATAGTGTGTTATTTCTTCAAAATAATTCAATAACTTGCACTACACGCAACACCGAGTTCAATCACACCATGACTTACAAAAAAAGCCATTCAAAAGAGGTTATGAATAGTATTATCTAAATTTTAAACTTTATATAATCCTTATAATTTTAGAATCCATATTATGAGTTTCTTAGATATAATGCAAGAACAAATTCATTTTCAGTATTGCACTTTTATCAACTTTTAATAGTGAACCCTTTTTAAATACAATATTTTAAACTTTTTTACTAAATGGGGACATCAAAAATTTTAAAATGAAACATCCCAAGCTTCCACGGTACGCTTTCCTTTGAATAATACAGTAGCGTGTGTTGTACGCAACTTCGAGTTTTAACACACACCACAACCGATCAAACTAGCCGTTATGAATAGTAATACCTACCTTTTGAAATTATATATATTTTATATTTCAAAATTTACTTCATTTTTGGATTCGTAGTGTCGAATTTACCCTAAGGTGAAATTTTGGTACTTTTCGGATAACTTTCATATTTTGATGAATAGTGAAAATTACTAAATTTTAATTAAAAACAACTTTTTTAATCAAAATAATTAATATTGATAAATTATGAATTTGAGTGGTTTTAAAGTATATTTAGAATATATTTTTACCATTTAATTTAATGTTTGTCATTGGACATAATTTCACAATTAAATCAGACATAAACAAGTGTCAATCTTTTGATAGTTATTATCTCTTAAAAACACTCTTTTTTATTTTAACAACGGGAATTAATTTTTAATTAATTTCTCCCACTTCTGTGTTTTTAATTTGGAAAAATGGATTACATATTTGGAATCAGGATGTCCAAATTATGTAAATAGGTAACTTTTATTTTTACACATTTTGAATAATTAATGCGGTAAATATTTTATTTACCATGGTTAAAGGGTAAATCCGGTAAATAAGGGTTAAAAAATAATATTATAATAATACAAAATTACCCTAAAACGTGTCCTAACCTTATTGGTGGACACATACCCGACCATGGACATCCTTGGGTCTATTTGGGGACCCCTTGGAGCCACTTGTATGTGGTAGGGACACATTATATTAATAAAGTTAAAATAAAAATAAAAATGGCATAAGCTTACATCTTTTAGAAGAACAATTTTTACATAGGGTTATACATGTTGGATTTTCGATTATAAATATTAATTAGAAATCTAAAACGATTTCATACATAATTTTATTTTATTTATAATTTTTAGACATCATATAATTTAAATTATTAATGACACAATAATGATGCAATGTTTACCTCATTAATAAATAATTTAAATAAATAAGATTATAATGATTAAAATATTATCTAAAACCTGTCCAATTATTATTGGTTGATGTTATTTAGAATATTAGTCATCTTATCTTCGACCTAAATGATTTTTGGACCATTATAAACCGAATATAATTATATTATAAAGTAATACTTTCACTATTTCCTAAAGAGCCCCTCCTCTCCCTTATAAAAGGAGACCACTTCTACTCATTCCTCACACCTCTCAAGCCACTTGGCTCGTCCAAACCCTGCCCAAATAAGCTCCCCACATCCCTCTCCTCCTCCTTGAAGCTTCCCCTTAGGAAGAAAGAATTTCAAGAAGTCCTTTGGTTCCAACCAAAGTGAGTTACCTAAATTAAAGGTAACGATTTCTCTTAAATTATTTTCATTTATTTTGCTTCTCCAACCCCCAAACTCTTTTTATTTCCTTTCTTTTGTAACAACGCCAGTATCAAAAAAATACTAGGATGTTGTTATAAGAAGGATTCAAACTACACATAGACACAACTCTATCTAATGGATGATGAACATAATGTTTCTGTGGATATCAAACTAACGCCTCACGAAACGATGATTGTTCAAATACATCTTACCGCCTCTCATGGTGGCCATTATGATGGCACTGTAATTAAATATGATATTAATGATATATATTTTATATATAATCTTCTGTAATTCGATTTTATTTCATACCATTATTCGTTTCATGTTGTATATACATACGATAATTTCATTTGAGAAAGTGCGGACTACCGCCCCCTTAAAATGATATGACTCGTTCATACCACACATGGAACGTATAAAGGATGGTGTTAATAAACTTAAGTAACATATATAAAATATTATATTATACTATAATAGTAATATAACTATGTATCATTTGGATTCTATTCTTTTAAAATAAAAATTAAATGGAAGTAGCGTTCGTGCGTACGTACGGACTACCGTCTCCACGAACGCGATGAGATTCATTCTCCATCGTATCCATTCAAGTCTTATTCTAATTTTAGGGTTAAAAATAATGTTAATATCATTCTGATTATGAATAAGATATAATATATCCATTACAAACATGTCTTACGTAACCAAACATTTAAGAAGAACGAATCGATTATCACCCGAAACGACGATAATTATAAGATATTATTAACAAATCAAGGTTAAAAGATCATATATGATATCATATTAATATATATGATTCTTGTATAATTTAATAAAAATTATTTCACCATTATACAGGAGGTTAACCTACCCCAACCAAGGAAAAGTACAAGGTAAGGGATTTTCTTATCTCACTTTCAATTGCGTGAGATTTCCATTGTTCGCCACTAAATTATTGAAAGTGGTGTATTGTGTACTGCCATTTGATATATGTTATCATGATTCTCTTTATATTCATTTTATTCTGGAAATAATTTTGTGGTTATTAACTTTTGTCCATACGACTCAGTTGATTAACGTGGTAAGGGGTTTTCATCTCACTTCTTATTCCCGTGAGATTCATGCCATATTGCCACCATTACCTTTTGTGTGGTGTATGTACTGCCCATAATTATATTCTTTGTGTAATACACTCTAATTTATGTGTACTTACATATTCATTGTATGATACCTCTTTCATGGGTTGTATGTTTCATAAGTTACCAAATTGGTAAGGGTTATTTCACAATCTCTTCATTATCCGAGGTTGTTTATACGTAATAATCTATTGGGATCTCTTTGTCATCCACATCCATGTTTCATCAAAATGTATTTCAAAACATTTTTACTATTTACAAGAATATGGGTTAAAGTCATTTATACCCTTGTTTGACGTTTTATAAGTGGTTTATAAAGGAATCTTGTCGTTGTTTTCCAAACAAGGTGCTTTTTAACCTTTTCGACAGAATTAAGGTAAGAATGTTTTTTTTAACTTATACGGCGGGTGCGGTTACTTTCCGCTGTTATAAAATCGTCGAAGCTTCCCTTGCAAGATTATAAGAATATTTTCAAATTGAATGTATTATTTTATAATTATGTTACTTTTAAAATGATTTTAAAAAAATGATATTTCTCCAAAATAGTTTTGATTTCATCTATGTCAACATCTTTTAATGGATTTTAAGATTATTTGAAGTTGATTTATTATGATACAAAACATCCATATTTTATTGAAGGTTTTGTGATATTTTTCACAGTGGATACGTTATTATTATGTCACTCATGGTTTTTGTTTAAAGTATTGAAATTTCATAAGTTATTTTTAATCCAAATGTTTATGTTATATTTCAACTTTTCATTCAGATGAATGTGTTAGACAAGTATGTTCCGGGTTGGGGACCGGTAAAAGTAAGCCCTCCGGTTTGGTCTCCGGTTATTAGAGGAACTCCGGTTTGGTCTCTGGTTATTAGAGGAACTCCAAGTTGGTGTCCGGTTATTAGAGACACTCCGGGTTGGTGTCCGGTTATTAGAGGCACTTCGGGTTGGGTTCCAGTTACAGTTAGCCCCAAGGTCTTGGGATGAGGCCTTGACAAAGAAATTAAAGTTCATCATTATGCATTCCGACATTATGAAAGTGGTTATTTATATTGCATGTGATTATTCGATTAGTATAATATCCATGTGAACAAGTAAATGGCATTATTTCATTTTACTTTTTCCATACTATGTTGAAGTTCAAGTTTAAAAGGCTTTTGTTTTAGTAATTCATTGCCTTAAATGTTTATTCTTATTTTTGAATGTTCCGCTATATTTTTATCTGTACTGGGCATTTGAGCTCACCCCTTTTCTATGTTTTATTTTTCCCAGGATGTGAAGATGTAAGTTATGAATGACCTGCAAGGATATTATGAGGGGATTGTAGTGTGGACTGTGGAAACATTATGTTGTTGTAGTAGTTTTCATTTTATGATGTAATGTAAAACTTATGAATATATCTAGTGTTTCCAAGGCTACTAAACCAATCGGTCTTTCGAGATTTGATCTTTCTTGCGATCATGCCAATGTTATGTAATAATGCACCGACTCTAGGTAACTGGGGTCAGGGCGTTACAGTTGGTATCAGAGGAAGTTTAGTACAAACCTTGGAAGCTAGATTTAGGTAAACTCTGATTAGAGAACGTAGACCTAAGATGAACTTTGAGGATTAGTATAGAAGAACTTCCTAGAATTTTGGTATTGTAGAGATTTTGTGAGTTTTCCGAGCAATACATCCCTGTCTGGATACGAGCAGGTAGAGGCGGCTCTGGCACAGATGTACCTAGGGGTAAAACCCGAAAACACCGCTTTGAGCTAGACTCGAACGGGAACTGGTGCATGACAAAGGTCCTTGCTGAACTCTTGGTTACGACACTCCCGGGGGATATGCTTAGGATAATTCTCATTTTCTTTACAAACCATTATGAAGGGTTTATGAGTATATACATCCTCAAAGGAGACATTTTTATGATTATGGATTATATCCATAAATTGTTCAATTTATATTAAGTGTTTTATAAGTATGGGATTATGTATTTTGATTCATAAACTGATCTAGTGTATGCCATTGTTTAGAAATGGCTCCCAGTAGAAGAAATGAGAACTCCAGAAATGCACATGATCCAAAGAGAAGGAAGGATCATATTTTTCATGGTCTTAAGCTAGAATTTATAAGAGGAATAGTCTCCCATGAATTATCATCATGTGAAGAAATAATATCATGTGTTGATAAGATATGTAAAGAGTTTACTGAGTCCTATGGCTTTGAAGGGAAGCAAGAGAAGAAAAGGATGGAAGAGAGAAAGATGGAAAAAGTGATGAGGGAAAAGAAGAATTTTCCCATATGTGGTAACTGTGGAAAGAAACACCCTGGAACTTGCCTGAAAGGAATGGGAGTTTGTTATAAGTGTGGAGGAAAAGGGCACAAAGTACGTGACTGCAAGGGTAAGAAAATGGTTTCAAATGTACAATGCTTCATTTTCAAGGAGTTTGGACACTATGCGAACCTATGTCCCAGTCATTAGAATATGACTCAAATGATGTTATCGGATAATAATCAAGTTATGATACTACCACAGATGAAGAGGAATGATTAGAGTTATTATGTTGATTATGTCAATTGAGTATTGTAATAACAATGTACATGTTATAATAATTATGGATTATATAAGGATTGTACTGCAGTACTATTTCATTAAGGACTTGATATTGTGTGGAACAAAGAAAAGTGACTCAATAGTAGGATAAATTATTGGAAAATATATGGTTGAGAGAATGATAAATCATAATATAGTTCTGATACTGAGGTGGTGATTTTGGAATAATATGTGATTGTTTTGGATAAATTATATTGGATATTCTTGACTACCTTGGAACTGATTAATGATTTGTACATTCCATCATTGTTGGAGTTTAAAACATTTTTGGATTAATGAAGTATATCCAGCATTCTATATGGAATAAGGGAGCATGAATGTAATCAATAAGGAATATGATAATACATGATGAAGGTATTCATATGCTATTACGGGGTAAAAAGGATCTATATTATGTTTACCTTCCTTATAAATGTTGGACTGTGAGTTTGGACAGAAGTATTTTGGATAGTTCTAGTTTGTATTATTTTGGATTGCCATAAAAGGACAAACCGGAGGTCGGGCGACAACCCGTCACGTCCGGAAAGGCTTCGAGACTTGAACCCGCAACCGAAGGGCGACAGGGGTGTATCACCTACCACTGTCCCAAGAAATGTCCTCGATTAAATAATGTAGTTTTTTTAAAAGATCTGGTAGATGAATTATAAATTCGTTTATTTTGGAACCCTGTACGAATAGTATAAATAGAATTTTTTTACGAGTGAAAGATGAGTTTATGGTTGAAATTTATTAATGGATAAAACTCTAATTATAAAGTAAGTATATCTCCTTATGATCTTATCCAATCTCATAAATAAATTCCTCAACATTAATAAAAGGAACATAGAACAAAAATGTTGTCCTAGATGGTACCTTAAATCATCACTAATTCATGGCTTTGGGATTGTTGGCCTTTTCATAGCCATGTTCTCTACCACTCTCCATCAGATAATTGATGGTTAGATTTCTCTTCCATATCCATATTTTCCTACATGGAACCCTAATATGTGTTATTTTCGGTAATCTTCATACTTTCCACTCTTTATTTTAAGTAGAGGCCTCGTTAATTCATTTTTCGAGGTGGGATTTCAACTAAGATATTTTGAAACGTAAAAATGTGTTATCCTAATACCCTATGTTTTGTTGAACCGATGGTATTTCAAATCATCATAGATTGATGAATTTAAGGACCTCAATTATACACTTGTTTGTGATTGATGACCTCAATCACTACCTATAAATATTTACGTTTTTCCTCCAATTATATGTCTCTAATTTCCACCAATGTTCTCCTAATCGAGATCATAATTTGGTGGTGACCCTTTCATTTCTCGTTTCCTCATATTAAGACTAAATTTTAGTAACCCAATTTCCGATGTGGGTTTTCCCACAAATATGTTTTCTATTTTCAACCTTTTATTTTCTAAGAACAATTTCAAATTGCGAGGACGCAATTTATTGAAGGAGGGGAGAATGTAACACCCCAAGATTTCATAGTGTGTTATTTCTTCAAAACAATTCAATTACTTGCACTACACGCAACACCGATTTCAATCACACCATGACTTACAAAAAAAAGCCATTTAAAAGAGGTTATGAATAGTATTATCTAAATTTTAAACTTTATATAATCCTTATAATTTTAGAATCCATATTATGAGTTTCTTAGATATAATGCAAGAACAAATTCATTTTCAGTATTGCACTTTTATCAACTTTTAATAGTGAACCCTTTTTAAATACAATATTTTAAACTTTTTTACTAAATGGGGACATCAAAAAATTTAAAATGAAACATCCCAAGCTTCAACGGTACGCTTTCCTTTGAATAATACAGTAGCGTGTGTTGTACGCAACTTCGAGTTTTAACACACACCACAACCGATCAAACTAGCCGTTATGAATAGTAATACCTACTTTTTGAAATTATATATATTTTATATTTCAAAATTTACTTCATTTTTGGATTATTAGTGTCGAATTTACCCTAAGGTGAAATTTTGGTACTTTTCGGATAACTTTCATATTTTGATGAATAGTGAAAATTACTAAATTTTAATTAAAAACAACTTTTTTAATCAAAATAATTAGTATTGATAAATTATGAATTTGAGTGGTTTTAAAGTATATTTAGAATATATTTTTACCATTTAATTTAATGTTTGTCATTGGACATAATTTCACAATTAAATCAGACATAAACAAGTGTCAATCTTTTGATAGTTATTATCTCTTAAAAACACGCTTTTTTATTTTAACAACGGGAATTAATTTTAAATTAATTTCTGCCAATTCTGTGTTTTGAATTTGGAAAAATGGATTACTTATTTTGAATCAGGATGTCCAAATTATGTAAATAGATAACTTTTATTTTTACACATTTTGAATAATTACTGCGGTATATATTTTATTTACCATGGTTAAAGGGTAAATCCGGTAAATAAGGGTTAAAAAATAATATTATAATAATACAAAATTACCCTAAAACGTGTCCTAATCTTATTTTTGGACACATACCCGACCATGGACATCCTTGGGTCGATTTGGGGACCCCTTGGAGCCACTTGTATGTGGTAGGGACACATTATATTAATAAAGTTAAAATAAAAATAAAAATGGCATAAGCTTACATCTTTTAGAAGAACAATTTTTACATAGGGTTATACATGTTGGATTTTCGATTATAAATATTCATTAGAAAGATAAAACGATTTCCTACATAATTATATTTTATTTATAATTTTTAGACATCAAATAATTTAAATTATTAATGACACAATAATGATGCAATGTTTACCTCATTAATAAATCATTTAAATAAATAAGATTATAATTATTAAAATATTATCTAAAACCTATCCAATTCTTATTGGTTTATGTTATTTAGAATATGAGTCATCTTATCTTAGACCTAAATGATTTTTGGACCATTATAAACCGAATATAATTATATTATAAAGTAATACTTTCACTCTTTCCTAAAGAGCCCCTCCTCTCCCTTATAAAAGGAGACCACTTCTACTCATTCCTCACACCTCTCAAGCCACTTGGCTCGTCCAAACCCTGCCCAAATAAGTTCCCCACATCCCTCTACTCCTCCTTGAAACTTTCCCTTAGGCAGAAATCATTTCAAGAAGTCCTTTGGTTCCAACCAAAGTGAGTTACCTAAATTAAAGGTAACGATTTCTCTTAAATTATTTTCATTTATTTTGCTTCTCCAACCCCCAAACTCTTTTTATTTCCTTTATTTTGTAACAACACCAGTATCCAAAATATACTAGGATGTTTTTATAAGAAGGATTCAAACTACACATACACACAACTCTATCTAATGGATGATGAACATAATGTTTCTGTGGATGGGAAACTAACGCCTCACGAAACGATGATTGTTCAAATACATCTTACCGCCTCTCATGGTGGCCATTATGATGGCACTGTAATTAAATATGATATTAATGATATATATTTTATATATAAGCTTCTGTAATTCCATTTTATTTCATACCATTATTTGTTTCATGTTGTATATACATACGATAATTTCATTTGAGGAAGTGCGGACTACCGCCCCCTTAAAATGATACGACTCGTTCATTCCACACATGGAACATATAAAGGATGGTGTTAATAAACTTAAGTAACATATATAAAATATTATATTATACTGTAATGGTAATATACCTATGTATCATTTGGATTCGATTCTTTTAAAATAAAAATTAAATGGAAGTAGCGTTCGTGCGTACGTACGGACTACCGTCTCCACGAACGCGATGAGATTCATTCTCCATCGTATCCATTCAAGTCTTATTCTCATTTTAGGGTTAAAAATAATGTTAATATCATTCTGATTATGAATAAGATATAATCTATCCATTACAAACATGTCTTACGTAACCAAACATTTAAGAAGAACGAATCGATTATCACCCGAAACGACGATAATTCTAAGATATTATTAACAAATCAATGTTAAAAGATCATATATGATATCATATTAATATATATGATTCTTGTATAATTTAATAACAATTATTTCACCATTATACAGGAGGTTAACCTACCCCAACCAAGGAAAAGTACAAGGTAAGGGATTTTCTTATCTCACTTTCAATTCCGTGAGATTTCCATTGTTCGCCACTAAATTATTGAAAGTGGTGTATTGTGTACTTCCATTTGATATATGTTATCATGATTCTCTTTATATTCATTTTATTCTGGAAATAATTTGGTGGTTATTAACTTTTGTCCATACGACTCAGTTGATTAACGTGGTAAGGGGTTTTCATCTCACTCCTTATTCCCGTGAGATTCATGCCATATTGCCACCATTACCTTTTGTGTGGTGTATGTACTGCCCATAATTATATTCTTTGTGTAATACACTCTAATTTATGTGTACTTACATATTCATTGTATGATACCTCTTTCATGGGTTGTATGTTTCATAAGTTACCAAATTGGTAAGGGTTATTTAACAATCTCTTCATTATCCGAGGTTGTTTATACGTAATAATCTACTGGGATCTCTTTATCATCCATATCCATGTTTCTTCAAAATGTATTTCAAAACATTTTTACTATTTACAAGAATATGGGTTAAAGTCATTTATACCCTTTTTTGACTTTTTATAAGTGGTTTATAAAGGAATCTTGCCGTTGTTTTCCAAACTAGGTGCTTTTTAACCTTTTCGACAGAATTAAGGTAAGAATGTTTTTTTTAACTTATACGGCGGGTGCGGTTACTTTCCGCCGTTATAAAATCGTCGAAGCTTCCCTTACAAGCTTATAAGAATATTTTCAAATTGAATGTATTATTTTATAATTATGTTACTTTTAAAATGATTTTAAAAAAAAGTGATATTTCTCCAAAATAGTTTTGATTTCATCTATGTCAACATCTTTTGATGGATTTTAAGATTATTTGAAGTTGATTTATTATGATACAAAACATAATTATTTTATTGAAGGTTTTGTGATATTTTTCACAGTGGATATGTTATTCTTATGTCACTCATGGTTTTTGTTTAAAGTATTGACATTTCATAAGTTATTTTTAATCCAAATGTTTATGTTATATTTCAACCTTTCATTCAGATGAATGTGTTAGACAAGTATGTTCCGGGTTGGGGTCCAGTAAAAGTAAGCCCTCCGGTTTGGTCTCCGGTTATTAGAGGAACTCCGGTTTGGTCTCCGGTTATTAAAGGAACTCCGGGTTGGTGTCCGGTTATTAGAGGCACTCCGGGTTGGTGTCCGGTTATTAGAGGCACTCCGGGTTGGGTTCCGGTTACAGTTAGCCCCAAGGTCTTGGGATGAGGCCTTGACAAAGAAATTAAAGTTCAGCATTATGCATTCCAACATTATGAAAGTGGTTATTGATATTGCATGTGATTATTCGATTAGTAGAATATCCATGTGAACAAGTAAATGGCATTATTTCATTTTACTTTTTCCATACTATGTTGAAGTTCAAGTTTAAAAGGCTTTTGTTTTAGTAATTCATTGCCTTAAATGTTTATGCTTATTTTTGAATGTTACGCTATATTGTTATCCTTACTGGGCATTTGAGCTCACCCATTTTCTATGTTTTATTTTTCCCAGGATGTGAAGATGTAAGTTATGAATGACCTGCAAGGATATTATGAGGGGATTATAGTGTGGACTGTGGAAACATTATGTTGTTGTAGTAGTTTTCATTTTATGATGTAATGCAAAACTTATGAATATATCTAGTGTTTCCAAGGCTACTAAACCAATCGGTCTTTCGAGATTTGATCTTTCTTGTGATCATGCCAATGTTATGTAATAATGCACCGACTCTGGGTAACTGGGTTCGGGGCATTACAATATGAATAAAAATAAACAATGAAATCATAGTAACAAGTTTCACATATGGTTCTGAAGGAAACACACACACCCACATGTGATCAAAATGTTGCATAGTCATAAAATATGTATATAAATAATTAATTTTACAGAATCAATATTAACAAAATATAAAAAAGGTAATGAAAATCATACCTCAATGTCATCGGCATCAACTATAATGTTCATTGATTGTTTCACCAACCAATCCTTGTTCTCACCTCAACCAAAATTAGATCTTTGTACGAGGAACCCTATAATAAAATCCCACTACTTTATTTCAAAATGAAATAAAAAAATAACATGTGATGATATTTTATCTTAGTAGGATAGTTTCAAAATTATCGTTAAGGGCAGTGTTTTCACTAGTAATATTCTATCTAGAATAGTCATCTGTTGAAATTTTTTTATTCATTAACCTTCTCTACTTTTCTGTTAAAAAATTATTCGAAAATATTATTTTGATTATTTCATCATATATTCTCATAAATTATCCATTTTTAATTATCTATTGTTAATTGCTCATAGATTATACATTTATAGTTATCTATGGATAAATTTTCACAAATTATCCTTTTATAGTTATTTACTAAAAATTTATTATAAAATATCTATTTATAGTTATCTTATTGAAATTTTATCGTAAATTTCCCTGTCATAATTTCCCTTTTTAATTTTTCACAAAATTTCCTTTTATATTTATTTCATGGTAATTTTTCATAAATTACCCTTTTAAAATATCTTTGAATATTTTTTTATTCATTATATTATTAAAAATATCACTTTATAATTATCATTAACTATCCTTTTATAATTGTTTCAGGATAAAAAATAAAAAATTATTATTTATAATTATCTCTTTATAAATTATTATTTATTATTATTTTTAATTATTTCTTGAACAATTATAATAAATTATCCGTAATAATTATTTATAGATAATATGTTATTATTTATCTTTTATAATTATATTATTATAATTAATAATAAACTAAAATTATTATACTTATAATATGATAATTTTAAATAATTTATTCAGTAATAATCTCTCAGTTATAATATTAAAATTTAATAATAGTTATTTCAAAAATTAATGTAATTATTCCCTAGTATTTCAATAAATAACCCCTTAATAATTCCATGTGATTATTCTTTGATATACTCACAAATATTTTTTATAATTTAATAATTATTATTTTATAATTCAATAAAATTATCATCTAGAAAAAAAATAAATTTTACCATGGTAATTACATGTGATTATCCATTTTTATTTTTTATTATATAGATTATATTTTTATAATCATATGAAATTATCATATTATAATAATTTTAAATTATTTATTATAATTTATAATAAATTATAATTTTATATTTTGTATAAATCATGTCTGATAATTTGTATAATTATCTGTCAATAATTCCAGGTCTTATCTTTTAATTTAAATTTTACCATTTTTTATTTCCATAATTTAACCAGATGAATATTCGTTGTAAAATAAATAACATAAAATAATTAAATGAATATTATAAAAATGAACCTTCATTGAGTGAACAATGAGAAGATAACCCCTTCATATTGTTGATGTCTTCAATAATCTTGTACAAGTTAATTCTGGGTTACTCTGACTAGATAGAATCAAATCATGGTAAAGTATGAGTAGTTAAACTATTTTAAAAACCTAATAATGAAATCATTTGAAACCTAAATTTTAAATTATCTTTTTCAATCCACTAATAAACTAAATACTCATTATGAATTCATTAATTTCTCCACATTATAGCATTGAAACATAAATGAGAAAAACTATACTAATTCAGGCGTGTTCAAATAATTTTTTTATTTAATATAGGTCATGATGTTGGGAAGAAGAATGCATAAAAAACTAATTTAATTAATTTATATTGCAATAATAATAGGAATAAAAATTAAAATATTCTCATTGTGTGTGAAAAAACACCTGATGCGAATTAAAGGCCTATCACACCTAGGGTAAACCCACATCCTAGATTTAATAGATGAGTCAAATTTCTCATATGATTCACCATATGAAGGATATTAATTTTTTTTAGAAAAAAATATAATAAAAAATTTATTTAAATTATACTCAACATTGATCTCAACAAATTTCTGATGTGCAGAAATAATTCTTCATTACAAGGGTAAAACCCACGCCTCTGACCTAATGGTGGTGTTGAATTTCTCATAAAATTAACATTTTGGGAGATATTAAATTGTTTTTGAATAAATCATGTGCACATAATATATTAAATTTAACATATTTCTTCTATCTATGTAAAACCTCTATAGGCCCTGAAATACAAGGCTATATCATCCCCTAAATCCAAAAGAAATTCAATTGATTATTACAAGTTGTAAAATACAATTTTAACATTATAAAAATATATTTAAATCCTCTATAAAATTATTTGTATTTAATAATATAATTTTCACAAGTATACAATCGTAAATTATTATCAATGAGTGTTTTATTATCATTGAAAATATACGATATTATATTTTTCCACCTCTATCAACTTATCATCCTTGAGATGTATCTATAGATTTTTTTCCAAGAATAACTTCTTTCATTGATCTTGCACATAATAATCACATTTAGGAGTATCCTATAGGGTCTGTTTATGATTCCTCTAAGTCCATACATGTTGTATTTTTTTTCAAATATTAACATGTCACTCCTCTTTGTAATTTGCACTAGAAGATCATCATATGATGAATCAGGTTCTATCTCAAGATTCTCAAAATATGTAATATAATTAATATCTAGAATATACATAATAAGTATTGAAATGTGGAAGAAATCATTAATGCCTCTATAAAAATTAGGAATATCAAAATGGTACACAACATTCCCTAGAGGTTTGGTTTCATAAATGGTTCTAAAAAACTATGGTTATAGATTGCGTTTCTTTTGTAGAAATCAGGGTCCTAAACATGGTGTCACATTCAAGAAGACTTTATCTCCCACAACAAACTGAAAAGGTCTACTTCTATGGTCAATATATATTCAATATTTATTATCTTCAGTGATGAATCTATTCCCAATCAAAATAACTATTTTAGAGACCTCTTAAACAAAACTGGACCCATAACTGTTGCGTTACTAATCTCATTCCAACAAGCATGATGGAAATAGCCCCACATAAATAGACTCTTAAGGTTCTACCAGAATCAAAGTGTATTATTATTTATTAAATTCCAACACAACGAGGCCAAGGGGATCAACCCCTGATCCACTAATGTCTAGAATTTATATCTGATGAATATTATCCATTATGGGTATTTTCTTCTCGGACTGTTGGTTAGTATGAGAATGGTATTCCATGATCGATATCAGCTTAGATATTTGGTATTTCTATAAGGACCCGGCCTAAAACATTACATAATATTGAAAGAAATGAATAATTCACATTGAGAATCTTTTCAGGTTTAGAGTTTTAGAGAATTAGGCTATACCTATTACATAATAACATGAATATTACATATAGACACTACTACTCAGTATCCATTTTTTCATAAAATAAGAACTCTTTAAAAGAAACATGTCTACTTCCACATTTTAGACAACATGACTTTTCCTTGATCTAATCCTTGACCCTATTCATCTTTATGTCATATGGAAAACATTTCAAAAACATGGGATGAGCATAAAAAGCTCAGTAAGGGTTATAAAATAGGGAAGGAAAACATTAGCCCATAAATAAATACAAATCAATGAAACCATACATTTCAATCATAACATACCTTACGAAATCCAAAGATTTATGAATAACACACACAAATCCTAAATAATAAAGGTTACTTATGGAATCCATATCAAACTTAAATAGTAGCTATCACAACTACATAGGGAGTTACACTTGGAATACCCATCATAGTATATTCCCTAAATCTCTTAGTAGAAACATCGTGTTTACCTCTATTACATTACCAAATGCATTGGAGAGCTATCTCTGGCTCACACGCCCTAGGTTTATCACAGAACCCCCCATATACGAAAACAATTCCCAATAACCATAACATAATCATAACACATAACACAAGTATAAAGTAAAGATAACATTTACACGTTCCAATATATCTAATCAAGATATTGAAATAAACAATGCTTTATCAAATCTTTTTCAAAACCATATAAAAAGAGATTTTTGAATCAAAGTGCCCCATACCACTTTGAAGATTTTCAATGAATTATCATTTGAATGAATTAATTTCCATATAAATAAATCCAAAAACCCATTTTTAAAACATGGACATTAATGAGAAATATTTATAATAATAAATCTTTAAATCATTTATAACGATATTTTATTTAAAGAGTTTTCTAACAAAAAAAGAGACGCTTGAATACAAATAATTGGGGAATAAAATTTAATCAGAACATTATAATATCATGGGAAAAAATGGATTCATGATATAATATTTTAAATGATAGTATAAACACCATATATGAGTGAAATGGTGTATAACAACAATGAAGTCTCAGTGGAAATGTAAATTGAGATGAAATCCCTTATAAAGATGGTATCCTTATGTTAAGGATAAATCAATCAATAATTATGTGTGAAAAATATAAATACACCCAATATAAGTGGATATTAAGTGTAAAACAATCAGAGGTAATTCACCCATATTCATTGGATGAAATATTCAAGAAGTACAAGTTGAACCCAAAGAATTGAAATTGGGTTAAGAGGTTCCCTAGTAAAAATTCGACAGCCTAACAACGTCAGTTTAAAATTCAGAAAATGAGTTAATGAGATAAAAAGGGAATCTCGTTACTTGGACATAAATATTACCTCAATAAGGATATATAAGAACATATCCCAACATAATAATATGTAAATTAAAAGACATTACAAAAAGAATTCTTTTAAAAAGAGGAGAGTGAAAGGTTCCCTTACCAATTTGGTAACATACAAAACATACACCACATGAAAGAAGAATAATACAATGAATATGTAATTACTCATAAATTAAAGTATATTACCCAAATAGTGCAATCATGGGCAGTACTTACACCACATAAAAGGAAATAGTGGCAATAATAGCATGAATCTTGGGGGAATAAAAAGTGAGATGAAACCCTTTACCATGTTGTAATTAACTAAGTCGTATGAACAAAAGTTAATAACCACCAAATAACCATAGAATACCTGGAATAAAATGATAATCATGATAATATATATCAAATGGCAGTACACAATACACCACATGCAATGAATAAGTGGTGAACAGTGGAAATCTCACGGAATTAAAAGCGAGATAAGAATATCCCTTACCTCGTGTCCGACTTGACTCGATCATTCTTTAATCTCATGAATAATAAAGTAACATTAATTTCGACTTGATTAATAACATTTTTCAAGTTTATTATTCCTTTTATATTACTTATTACCATGTTATAATCATTATGTAATCATTTAAGTTAATAGAGTTCATTTTATTGATATTTGGTACTTGAGTCAAAAATGAACACCTTATATTTACATGTTCTCCATGTGGTCAATAGTCCAATACAGCCAGAATAAAATTCATTATTTAGATATCATATATATAATATATCAAGAATATATATATATATTTATAACACTACATATCATTTGGAGGTAAGAAATGAAATGTACCGTTCATGGAGACGGTAAGCCATATGTACGCATGAACCCTACTTTCATTTATATTTCTTTTTTTAATGGAATTTAAACATAATGATACATATTTATATTATACTTCCAGTATAATAACATATATAATATCCTTAAATATATCCTTTATATGTCACACGTATGGTATTAATGTGTCATATCACTTTGAGGGGGCGGTAGTCTGCACTTCCTCAAATGAAATTGTCACATTTACCCATAATGGAAACCATAAAGGTATGATATAAAACAAAAATAAAGAAGCATGAATAAAAACTAAACATAATATATATCATATATAAATATATTGTCATATTAATGGACACCATTATAGAAGGTAGGATATAATCGAACAATCACCGTTTCATGAGGCGTCAGTTTTCCATCCACAGAAAGAGTATGTTCTTCACCCATTAGATGAAGGTGTGTTTAAGTTAATTTGGATCCTAATCATAACAACATCCTAGTATATTTAGGATACTGTTGTTGTTATAAAATAAAGGAATAAAAATATTTTATGGGTTGGAGAAGTAAAATAAAAGAAAATAAGTTAAGAGAAATTGTTACCTTTAATTTGGGTAACTTCATTTGGTTTTAACCAAAAGGACTTCTTGAAGTGCCTTATGCCTAAAGTAAGGCTTATAATAGGAGGAGAGAGATGTAGTGAGCTTAATTGGGGAGATTTGGGACGAGCCAAATGGCTTGAGATGTGTGAGTAATTGGTTAGAAGTGGTCTCCTTTTATAAGGGAGAGGAGGGGCTCTTTAAGAAAGTGTGAAAATATTGTTTTATTATATAATGATATTCGGTTTCTAAAAGTCCAAAAATCATTATATTCGAATATAATATGACTCATGGTCTAAATAAAATCATCCAATAGTAATTTTACAGGTTTTGGAGAATATATTATTCATTATAATATTATTTATTTAAATCATTTATTAATGAGGTAATACTGCATCATTATTTTGTCATAAATAATTTAATTTATTTGATGTCGAAAAATTATACAAAAAAATACCATGATGTACGAAATATTTTTAACTTTACAATTAATATTTATAGTCAAAAATATTTCTTATATAACACTATATAAAAATTAATTTAGTAAAAGATGTTTGTTTTTGTCATTTTTTCCTTTACTTTAAATTAATTAATCTAAAGAGTCATTATCACTCTTAAGTGGCATCATGGAGTCCCAAAAACGACCCAAATATTCCCATGGTCCGACATGACTCAAACCATAAGGTTAGGAATAGTGTTAAGGTAATTTTGAATTATTGTGATATTCTTTTTACCTTGAATTACCCTATTTCCCTTTAACCGTGGTAATAAAAGTCATAAGTTACTATTCATCACAAATTATTTTCATCTTATTGAACCAAATTTTACTAAATAATAACAACCATGTATGTTGGATTTTTGAAATTATATTCAAAAAAGTGGTAAATTTTAATTTAAATGAAAAAGCCGGTTTTTTAACTACTACTAAGTGGTTTCACTATTCATCAAGAATTGATGTTTTTCAGAAAAATACAAAAAATTTAGCCTAATATATATTTGATATTACAAATTCAAAAATGATTTTTATTTTTAAAAATTCAAAAAATAAAAGTGGAATTAATTAATTCTAAAATTAATTCTCATTGTTAAAACCAATAGCATGTTTTTAAGAAACAATAACTATCAAAAGATTGACACTTGTTTATGTCCATTTTCAATGCGAAATCAATTAAAATTACCAACACTTGATTAAATGGTAAAAATATATTCAAATTAAAATTTAAAACCAAATAAAAAGATAATCTAACCATATAAACAAATTATATTTAATCACAGTTTTGAATTAAAATACCATATTTTCACTATTCATTAAAAAATGAACTTTATCCGAAAAATTCCAAAAATTTACAGAGGGTAAATTTTGATTTCCCCATTATAAAGAAGGATTTTATTTGGTAAAATAGAATTTGTTAAAGTTTCAAAACTATATTTAATGAGGGTTATCCATTAAAAGGCGGTAAATTGACCTTTTAATGTAAATTATGCTTAAAATTAGATTTATACACATTTTAAGCCTCTAAATTTTATTGGATAAATGTAAATACATTTAACAAACATGTATAATCATATTGTAGATATTTTTGTTCATTTCCACCAATAAAACTACTAGGAGTTAACTACCATTTAATATAATAATATTTTATTATTACTGTGCAACATAAGTTTTCGAAGAAACCCATTGTTGCGTATCGGGTAGGCTATCGAATATAGCATCCCATTTAATGTAAAATTAATATTTAATTCACAAATATTAATAAATATGAAAAGTGTCTTATTCCTTATTTATCTAGGATGTTACATCCTTCCCTCCTTTTGAGAATTTCATCCTCGCAATTTTAAAACGTGGCTTGGAAACTTTATTAAAAGTCCCACATCGGAAAACAGTCTATAAAATTATCACTTAAAAAATAATGGAAGAGAAGTACAAAGGTCAAAATAGATAACCCATACTAGTATTCCATGTAGGAAATCATGGATATGTAAGAGAGAATAAACAGTCAAGTTCTGATGGAGAGTGATAGAAAACATGATTAGGAGAAAGTTAACCACCTGAAAATCACAACATGTGATGGGTTCAATGGTTCTTGATTCCCCAGTAGGAAGAGTTAACAGACAATTTTTTTGTTTTAAGATACTTTTCATTGAGGAATCTATTTATGAGCTTAACTAAATACATAAGTAAACATACTTACCTTTCATGTATACTTTTATCCTTTACTATATTTCTAACACAAACTCATATTTCCTCCAAATGATGAGTATTCAGGATGAATTGTTTACATTAAAAGTGCTATAATCAACTTCTAGAGAATCAAATAATCCAAAAAGATGAACTATATATTTCCCTTTTATTTAGATATTAACAAAAACCAAAACATTTAGTAGAAAATCATATAATCCCCAAAAAGGATAAACTTTTACATAAATAAAAACTACTCTTAATCTCCAAAATTTGTCTAATAAAACCCAAAGCTCAACAAAGACCATTCAATAAACAATTGTCAATAAAATTATTCAAAACTAATCCAAACATTTATTGTAACCCAAATCTCATAATTATTTAATTACATAGACTTCCAAGATACATCTTAACATTTATCTCCAAGTAACACCAGTTACTCATAAAGTATCATATTGAAAAGTAATTAACCTAACCACATATTCTCTATGATAGGTTAATCATTTTCATAAATAACCCAAATCAACATATATTCTTCCAAAATAATATCTCAACCATTACTCCACAATTTAAATCCCATGGTATTCTATTTTCCTTAAGAAAATAGTGTTTCCTCAAAAGAGAGAACATCTTCCACAACAACCTTTATCACTTAATCCCAAAATCATTTTTCTATAAAAAGTATATCCATTTGATAAAACATAATTTCAAAAAATCAACTTTTTCTTGTTCCATAAAATCATTTTCTAAAATAAAAAGTCATACTAACCAGGGACTTCAAGTAGGCTAGTGGTAGGCGATATGCCCTTATCACCCTTCGGTTGTGGGTTTGATTCCTACAGCCTTTCCGGATGCGACAGGATGTAACCCATCCTACGGGGTTTCCTTTTTATAAAACTCAAAAATAACCCTAATATGTTTTAACCTCAATGGTTTTTTTATACCTCTCGTTTTCATCAAAATTCATTATGATCTCAACATCTTAATTCTTAAAGACTTATTTCTCCACCATATGATAAAATAAAACAATCCCCAAAATGAAGAACATCATTCCTTGATCATGGTGTCCATTTGGTTACATCATCATATTGTTCACGTAGGTAGAAGGTACATGCATTGTGAAAATTATTTAGAGAATAATTTTCTTCTTCCATCTAAATACACCTTGTACAACATGGGTCATATGGGTGTTCACAGAAAAATAGTTTTGGAAAATAATCATGTATGACATATAATTTCAAAACATCTGATAAAACATGAGTTCTATAAAACACTCAGATAGAATTTGAGTTGAAACTTTCAAGTAACAGTCCTTTTAAAATACCATAAGTATGTGCTGAGAGACTATATTATGAAATATAATATAAATAGGTTATGTAGGGGTCTCCTTCTTTAGTACTTTTTTTAAAATCATAATATGCTTCAAAATATTGTGATAAGTTAAAATATTTTAAAATTCCTTGATAATATTTACCTTTCATGAAAATATGAGAATATTGTGAAAATAGGATTTTTATAAATACAACCGATGATCCACGATGATAACAAGGTATAGTGGAGTTGTTTGATATGTCAAACAACAGCTTGCAAGTCAGTTCTTTTCTAGGAAAAGTTTCACAATTATCCAAACATGGCTTTGCAATAATTATTGCAAGCATGTAATCAGGAAGAGATAAGAATGTCATTTGAAATCCCCTTCCTTCCATTTTTAACTGACTTTCCTTGATATGAAAAAGTTTTAAAACAAGTATTTAACTTAAATAATAGATAGGGACTAACCATATGTTTAACGAAAATTCATAATCCCTAATGTTGTCTAAACCAACCTCTGATACCAACTATAAGGACCCGGCCTTAAAATATTACATAATATTAAATAAAAAGAATAATTCACATTGAGGATATTTTCAAGGTTAGGGTTTTAGAGAATTAGGCCATAACTATTACATAACAACTTTAATATTACATGTAGACACTACTACTCCGTATCCATTTTTTTATAAAATCAAAAGTCTTAAAAAGAAAAATGTATATTTCCATGTTTTAGATATCATGACATTTACTTGATCCAATCCTTGACCCTATTCATCTTTAAGTCATGTGGAAAACATTTCAAAAACATGGGATGAGCCTAAAAAGATCAGTAAGGGTTATAAAATAGGGAAGGAAAACAATATCCCATCAATAAATACAAATCAATGAAACCATACTTTTCAATCCTAACATACCTTACGAAATCATAATATTTATGAATAAAAAACACAAATCCTAAATCATAAAGGTTACTTATCTCGTACATATCAAACTTAAATTGTATCTATCACCACTATGTAGGGAGTTAAACTTGGAATACTCATCACATTATATTCCCTAAATCTCTTTGGTGGAACATCGCATTTACCTCCGTCACGTTACCCAATGCATTGGAGAGCTATCTCGGGCTCACCCGCCCTAGGTTTATCACAGAACCACCGATATATGTAAACAATGCCCAATAACCATAACATAATCATAACACATAACACAAGTATAAAGGAAAGATAACATTTCCACGTTCAAATATAACTAATGAAGATATTGAAATAACAATGCTTTATCAAATCCTTTTCAAAACCATTTAAAAATATATTTTTGAATCAATGTGTCTCATACCACTTTGAAGCTTTTAAATGAATTATCATTTGAAAAAATTAATGCCCATATAAATAAATCATAAAAACCATTCTTAAAACAAAGACATTAACGATAAATATTTATAATAATAAATCTTTAAAACATTTAAAATGATATTTTAGTTAAAGAGTTTTTTAACAAAAAGAGAGACGCTTGAATACATATAATTGAGGAATAAAATTTAATTAGAACATTATAATATCATGAGAATAGAGGTATTCATGATATAATATGTCAAATGATATTATATACACAACATATTAGTGAATTGGTGCATAACAACAATGACGTCTCAGTGGAAATGTAAATTGAGATGAAATCCCTTATAATGATCGTATCTTTAAGTTAAGGATAAATCAATCACATAATTATGTGTAAAAAATATAAATAAACCCAATATAAGTGTATATAAAGTTTAAAACAATCATAGGTCATTCACACATATTCATAGGATGACATATTCAACAAGTACAAGTTGAACCCAAAGAATTGAAATTGGGTTAAGAGGTTCCCTTGAAAAAATTCCAAAGCCTAACAGCGTCACTTTAAAATTCAGAAAATTGGTTGATGAGATAAAATGGTAATCTCATAACTTAGACATAAATTTTACTTCAAAAAGGATATACAAGAACATATCCCAACATAATAAGATTTAAATTAAAAGACATTACAAAAAGAAGTCTTTTAAAAAGAGGAGGGTGAAAGGTTCCCTTACCGATTTGGTAACTTACAAAACATACACTACATAAAAGAAGGATCATAAAATGAAGATGTAATTACTCATAAATGAAATTATGTTACACAAATAGTCTAATCATGGTCATTATATACACCAAAAAAAAGGAAATAGTGGCAAATATAGCATGAATCTCACGGGAATAAATAGTGAGATAAAACCCTTAACCATGTTGTAATTAACTGAGTCGCATGACCAAAAGTTAATAACCGCCAAATAATCATAGAATACGTTTAATAAAATGATAATAAATATCAAATGTCAGTACACAATGCACCACATGTAATGAATATGGGGTGAACAATGGAAATCTCATGGAATTAAAAGCGAGATAAGAGAATACCTTACCTTGTGTTTGACATGACTTGATCGTTCTTTAATCTCATGAATAATAAAATAAAGTTAATTTATACTTGCTTAAGAACATTTTTCAAGTTTATTATTACTTTTATATCACTTATTACCATGTTATAATCATTATGTAATCATTAAAGTTAATAACGTTCATTTTGTCGATATTTGGTACTTGAGTCAAAAATGAACACCTTATATTTTCAAGTTCTCCATGTGGTTAATAGTCCATTATAGCCAGAATTCAATTAATTATTTAGATATAATATATATCATATATATCTAGTATATATATATTTATAACAGTACATATCATTTGGAGGAATGAAATGAAATGCACCATTCATGGAGACGGTAAGTGGTACGTACACACGAACGCTACTTTCATTTCTATTTCTTATTTTAATGGAATTAAAACATAATGATAAATAGTTATATTATAATTCCATTATAATATCATATATAATATCATTAACTCCATCCTTTATACATCCCACATGTGGTATTAACGAGTCATATCACTTTGAGGGGGGTGGTAGTTCGCACTTCCTCAAATGAAATTATCACATTTAACCATAATGGAAACCATAAAGGTATGATATAAAAGAAAAATATAGAAGAATGAAGAAAAAATAAACATAATATATATAATATATAAATATATTTTAATCATAATTTCCACCATGATATGAGGTAGGTGATGATCAAACAATCATCGTTTCGTGAGGAGTTAGTTTTTCATCCACAGAAATAGTATATTCTTCACCCATTAGATGGAGGTGTGTGTAAGTGTAGTTACAATACATATCATAAAGACATCCTAGTATTATGAGGATACTAGTTTTTTTATAAAATAATGTAATAAAACGAGTTTAAGTGTTGTAGAAGTAAAATAAATGAAAAGAAGTTAAGATAAATCGTTACCTTTAATTTGGGTAACTTCCTTTGGTTTGAACCAAAAGGAATTCTTGAAGTGCCTTATGCCTAAAGTAAGGATTATAAGAGGAGTATAGGGATAGAGGGATATTAATTAGGTAGATTTAGGAGGAGATAAATGGCTTGAGAGGTGTGAGGAATTGGATATAAGTGGTCTCTTTTTATAAGGGAGAGGAGGGGCTATTTAAGAAAGTGTGAAAATATTATTTTATTATATAATGATATTCGGTTTATAAGAGTCCAAAAATCAATATATTTGAAGATAAGATGACTCATAGTCTAAATAAAATCATCCAATAGGAATTGGACAGGTTTTGGATAATATTTTAATCATTATAGTATTATTTATTTAAATCATTTATTAATGAGTTAAATACTGAATCATTATTGTGTCATAAATAATTTAATTTATTTTTTGTCTGAAAATTATAAAAAAAACCATGATGTATGAAATCATCTTATCATTCCAATGAATATTTATATTCAAAAATATTACTTATATAATACGATATAAAAATTTATTTATTAAAAGAGTTTTCTTTTTTTCATTTTTTCCTTTACTTTAAATTAATTAATCTAAAGTGTCATTATCACTTTTAAGTGGCTTCATGGAGTCCCAAAATCGACCCAAATATGACCATGGTCAGCCATAACTCAACCGATAAGGTTAAAACAGGTTTTAAGGTAATTTTGAATTATTATGATATTCTTTTGACCTTGAATTACCTTATTTACCTTAACCGTGGTAAATAAAAGTCAAAGCTTACTATTCACAAAAAACATTATTTTCTTCTTCTTGAACCACATTTTACTAACTAATAACAACCATGTATTTCGAATTTTAGAAATTAAATTCATAGAAGTGGTAGAATTTTATTTAAATGAAAAAGTCTGTTTTTCTAACTACTACTAAGTGGTTTCACTACTCATCAAAAATTGAAGTTTTTCATAAAAATAAAAAAAATTAGCCTAAGCTATATTTGATATTACAAATTAAAAAATGATGATTATTTTTCCAAATTCAAAACATAAAAGTAGAATTATTTAATTCTAAAATTATATCTTGTTGTTAAAATAAATAGTGTGTTTTTAAGAAACAATTACTATCAAAATATTGAAACTTCTTTATGCCCATTTTCAAAGTGAAATCAATTCCAATAACCAAAATTGGATTAAATGGTAAAGAAATATTCAAATTACACTTTAAAACTAATTAAAAATATAATATAACCATATAATTAAATTAGATTAAAACACAGTTTTGAAATAAAATACAATATTTTTCACTATTCATTAAAAATGATTTTTATCGAAAAAATTCGAAACAATTTACAAAAAGTAAAATTTAATGTCCCCATTATAAATAAGGATTTTATTTGGTCAAATAGAATGTATTAAAGTGACAAAAACTATATTTAAATAGGTTTTATCATTAAAAGGCGGTAAATCGACCTTTTAATGTAAATTATGCTTAAAATCCGATTCATTCACATTTTAAGCCTCTAACTTTTATTGGATAAATGTAAATACATTTAACAAACATATATAATCATATTGTAGTTATTTTTGTTCATTCCCACCAATACAACGACTAGGAGTTAACTACTATTTAAAATAATAATATTATATCATTAGTGTCCAAAGTAAGATTTCAAAAAAGCTCGTTTTTGCGTATCGGGTAGGATATCAAACATAGCATCCCCTTAAATGTAAAATTAATATTTAATTCACAAATATTAATAAATACGAAAAGTGTCTTATTCCTTATTTATCTGGGATGTTACAATTTCTCCATTACCTTCCAAAATAATTTTGTGAAAACCAAATCACTATCTAAAACAATGGTCGAGGGATATCAGTATAGTTGTATAATCTCTCGTACCAAGAGAATTAATACATCATCCACTGATTTAGTATCTTTAATCAATAAGATGGGAGAAAACATAGTCAAAAAATCAAAAATCACACAAACTACATCATGAATCATTGGTTTCCTTAATAACACAGAAAATTTTTTTAACACCAAGATATTTTGTGATTTTTTTTAATTAATTTAACCTATTTCATATTTTTCATTTCACATAACAACTAAAATTGTTTATTTAATATTAAATAATTATGTTTCAATTGTGTTATATGTAGCACCGAGTAAATAATTCACCAAATTCAATTTAAATTTTATCTTGATCCATAATGAACACCGATGATAGATTTTATAAAATAAAATAATAAATTTCCTTAATGACTTGCTTAACACGCACGACTAAGTATCACCTAAAAATAATATAGTATTAAAAAAATTATTTAATATAATATAATATAAAAGAGCAGTAAAATTTGAGTTTATGAATATTATTTACTGCAATATGAAAAAAAACTAATCAAATATTTTATGATTTTATATGTTTAAAATAAATTATAAATTAATATGAAAATATATTGAATATGAAAGGAAATATTGTTATTTTTATGGTCACAAAAATATTTTAAGCTAAAAAATTACATTTAATTGTTGATATTAATGACATATATAAGTTATATATTATATAAAATAATTTTGATATTAATTAAATATATGTGTATACATAAGATAATATGTAACCCAATTTAATTCTTAAAAACCTATATTTTTTAATGGTATGTTCACCTCATTTTAATCGCTCGCCAATTTTAAATACAAATTATTTATTAATTAGTGATTAAAATATATAAATAAATATAATATTTCAAATTTCAAAATAAAATTTCAATTAGGATATATTGATTGAATTATTCTTTGATGTTTTATTTTTTAATATATGGTGAAAATACTGAATTTTAGTTCAAAATGGCTTTTTCATCTCATTCCTTTATACGGATAAATTACACATTAAATTTGTTTTAAAGTATAATTATATCATATTTTAATCAATAAATAATATTTATGACATTTTAATCAATTTCAATTATAAATAAAAGTGAAATCATAGAATATATTTGAACATTTTTTTATATTAAACACTTCTTTTGTCGACCCAACTATGGCTTTAATTTTCAAATATTTTATGAAAATTATGTATTTGGAAATTGAAATAATGGATTAAATATTTGGAATCATAATAATTTATCATGACTAATTAGGGAAATATAATGTTTTTCCAAAATAATTAGTGAATGTAATTAAAATTATTTATAATGATTTAGATAAAATTATGCTAATCAAGAGAATAATCCATAATCTTAAGGGACCAAATAATCTATCCACTTTTCCCAAACCCATTTTATGGAGATATTTTGTCCATAAACCTTTCATTATTTCCTTTTGTTTTTTATGACTTTTCATAATTAAAAACAATGGTACAACTATCTTTTTCTCTAAAATGCCAAGTATGTCCTTTCACTTCCCTATAAATGGCCACCACCTCTCCCACTTCTTCACTCCTCTCAAAAAACATAGGGTAGGCCCCGATCTATCCAATAATAAAATTAAAAACACACCCTTAGAAATTTAATAATCCATTTGGTCTGAAATCAATCCAAGGAATCCCTTTGGTCAAAATTAAACTGATTTATTATATTTTGGGGTAACACCCTCCCTCAAACTTCATTTAATAAATTTAATTCTATTCCCCCTAAATTATAACTATTCAAATCATATAAAAAATTCATGTACCATAAATATAATATTATTTTGTTTTGATAAGATTTCTCCCTACACTTGCACGCACCTCCAACGAATGGGTAACAAACATACTGTTTACATGCATAGTGAACTACAACCTCACGAAATAATGAAAATTTGTTCTTCCTATACCACCTTTAATGGTTGAAATTATGATGGGGACTATATTATTATATATTATATTTTTGACACATATCATTTAATTAATCTTATATAATTATTTTAAAACACATATCATTAAACGTTACATTTCTTTTAAAAATGATTATTTCATATATGGAAGTGCGGACTACCACCCCCACAATGTGATGTGATTCATTCACTGTATACATGGAATGTATTAAAGAATTATTTAGTGAAATTATATGGTATATATGAAAAAATAATTATTAAGTAATTATAATATATATATATATATATATATTCATATATGATATTTTCATTCATTCATTCAATAGGACATAAAACATGGAAACAATGTTAATGCTTATATACAACCTATTATCTCAATGAAAAGTGTATTCCATTTTAACATATATATTATATATATTAGTTTGATACGTATATAATGATTATAAAATAAATTATATCATTATTTAAATTATGTAAATAATGGTATAAGTTTAGGGACTACTGATATAAAAAATCAAGACACATTGGAAAAACAAAGAGAATATTACCTGAAGCACAACCATCACATGAATGTGTTAACAAACTGGTAATATAAATTCATAATCAAAACATTTATTTTTTTATATATAGTAATATTTTTCTATAAAATATTGATAATAAAATAATTTTATTTTATATTAATCTTGATTGAATATAATGATAGTCAAGACACATTGTAAGATAATTTGGTCTCACTATTTATTTCTGTGAGATACATGATTTATTCACAACCGAATTACTTTTCTATATTGTGTATACAATACATGGATAAATTATATTATTGTTATAATTAAATTTTATTTTATTTTGATATCCATTTAATGAACTCTATTTCATGAACATTATGTTTCAAAAGACACCAAATCTGTAATGTAAATTTGTCTCAATTTTCCTTCATTGATATACATTCCTTGTTTTGGTTATATATTTTTCATGTGGTGTATATAATTCCATTGAAAATTCATCTCCTAAATATAATTATTTTCATATTGTTTTAATCCCTATGTATTATCATTTTTTTACATGTGGAGTATAGTTCTATGTTTCCAAGTGGAAAGACTTTGTTGAAATAATCTCATCACTTATCGAGATTATTTATGTTTATGATTCTTTCAATGAAATATTATTAAACACCACACAAGAAAATAAATAAATTTATAATCATCTAAACTTTATTTATATATTCATGTATTGGTACCATTATTATAATATTTTTTATATGAGATAGTTAAGAATGTGTTTTTGGGAAAGTGAAAAATTACTCTCTCTTCGGTGAGGAATCTGCATTCCTTCAAAGACATGTTTTCTATAATGGGTTTCCAAGAATATTATTACATTCTATTAAAATAATAAAAATAAATTTTCTACCCTTTTATTATTTTCTGAATTTCATAAAATAAATCATCTTTTCTCTTTTCAAATAAATAATTTTCTAACTTTTTTAACCTCAAATTGAATGTAATTTTTACGAAGTATGACATGTACAGATATAGCCATGATCATTTCTATAAAGATTCTATTGCAAGTGTAGAAGGATAATTTTAAGAAATATTTTTAAAATTAATTTCAATGAAATATTTTTTAAAAAAATTGATTCTTTCTTTATATGTTTTAAATTAATATGGATTTCAAAAAAAAATCTAGCCTTATTTAAACGTTTTCAATATATTTTCAAGGAATCTATTTTCAAGAAAATAAATTCATGCATATTTCATAATTTTTCACGTAAAATTACTTTCAATAAAATTTCCTGATTTCCTTATAATTTTTCAATGTTATATTCAATTAAATGGGTTTAAAAAAGTTTTAAATCATTTTTATATGTTTTAAAAAAGTTTCTAAATAAAAACGTGTCTAAAATGTTTGAAGACTATTTTATAAGTTTTGAAGTAAAAATGCTTTCAAAATTATTTAAATTCTTCTTTATATGTTTCCACTGCATTTTCCATGAAAATTATTTTAAAATGGTTTTATTCACTAAAAATACTTTTTTCCAAATAAGAAAGGATATTTTACTCAATAAATGTTTTTGAAAGATATTTCAAAATTATTTTTCATCTATGATGAAATCCATTAATGTTACTCATTCTATTATTGGGAATGATCTAACGTTTTATTTCATATTTTTATCTTTATGGTTTATTCAATATGTAATAGTCTTTATGAATCTTTTTTCCCTTTCATGGGTTATATGTATCTGAATCCAATTTTTATATCAATGGATATATGTTTATGAATTCTCTTTTCCATTCACGGAATATGATTTTGATTAAATGATTATGAAACATATATATTTTTAAATAGGTCATAATATTATTGCTTGTTTATGATACCATTATCATTTAATGGGTTATTATATGATTGTTTATTATTTTGTGGCACACGTTTGTATGTTTTCATTTTGAGATCAGTGGGACATATATATCCCTCCAATGTATTGGGTAAAGATTTATATCTAATGATAAGGACTAATATGGTCATAGGAGTAATCATTCACTACCGCGATGGTGATGGGAGAGTACCACTATTACCCTAATGGTATGTGGAGTGAATTCATGCTACTAGGATGTCCATGGGAGTGAACCATAAACTCTTAGATTATATGGGTAGTAAACCCATACTACCAAGATAGACTTGGATTCATTGTCATGAATAGTATGTAAAATAAATTATATGCTTATGTGGTTTTCATAATTCCATGATATATTTGTATGTTATGCTTTCATTGATTATTTTCATTGTTTTATTATTATTAATGTATTATGAACTAATAAGATCAATCCCATGATTCATGTTTATGACCTTTTATAGGTAGGTTATGATCATCTAATATTTTGATCATGTTCTCATACCCCTATGCTCATGTTTATACCTACATATCTCCATTGTTTACCCGTAATGATCAATTTAGATCACCAGATTTTATGATTCCTTCCCCGTGTTATGAGGATATAATGTAAATACTATTTATCTAAGATGGTTAATATTCATTAAGATTCTAATGGGTGATAATGTATCTTGATTTTATATAATTATTTATGTTTCTATGTTTATACAGGAATTGGAATACTACAGACTTAGGAATTCTATTTGTATAATTTTTTAAGTATTCTGAAAATGTGATGTAATGTTACTGTATGATAAGTAAGGGATTATATGGTTGGAATAATATCAATGGATTAGTTATAATTTAGAATATATAATGAGGAAACAATAGTGAGAACTATAAGTATATGTCAAAGGATAAGTCTAACGTTATGGAAATGTATATGAAAATGTCTTGGAATTTTGGTAAAGGATGGAGTGAGTGGATTTATATTAATACATCCTTGTATAAATACCATAAGTTAATATATATCTAGAATAGATTTACCAAGGTTTAGAAACTCCAAAAAGATATCTCATGCCTAATTTGGGGTAATCTAGTGAACATCAATGTGCCTTCCTTCACAAATACTTTTACACGCTTGAGGGATATGAATTGGAAATTACAAACTATTCATAAATTATCATGAAGGATTTAAATAGTAGTTGGTTATGAATAATCTAGGATAAACATTAAGAACCATAGTTTATGAAAGTTTTCCTAACATAGACATCATATAAGTTTGTTTCTTGATTATTTGATTTCTCATTATGATATTCATTTCATACTCAATTATTATTTATTTTAAAAAATGGAGGGATCCCTAAGGAACAAGATTAAAGTTTTGTATGATGGAAAATATAGTGATAATGAATTTAAATGTTGTAATAACCAGAAAAAAGGATGTTGTCTTCATGCCTAATCATCTTTCAAGTAACTTGATAAAAATCAAATACCTTAACCAACTATCATAATCACCAAGGAAGAGAAGTAAATAGTTCGTTGTGAGTTCAGGTAATAGAGACTATGGAAGAAAGGATATTTGGCTAGATTTGGGTCAATAATGTGAAAATAATCACCTGTGTTAATGTAGTATAAGAACAAGAAGGATTTTTTTCAATGTAAAAGAAGGATACTAAACACGAATGTGTAAAGGAAAAATGAAGGGTTATATTAATGAAATAGATGGGAATACCGGCCTCCCTAAGTCATAATAAATTAAAAATGATTTATTTCTGGATTTAATTGTCACTATTTGAATCAATTCCCTAAGAGGAATTCTCATGAAGAAAATTAGAAAGGTGTCTCGATTAATGGATACATTGTGGATTTTGATGAGACTTCAGATGAAATGTGAATGGAATGAGGTATTATTTAATTAGATGAGGTATACTTGTTAATGTCTTAAGCATGAAGTCGAATATTCACATCATTTATGTATTTGGATGAAATAATTTTTTGATATAAATGGTGAAATGAATTATCATTGTTAATTTATGTTTTTTTCTGTTATGGATTTATGAGAACACATTAAATGATAACGATTGAATAGAAAAATTGATTTAATGGAAAGATGATGTTCATGGAAAACATATTATTAAAGGAAAGATAACCCTTAATATGTTCCTTATTTTTTGATATTGTTTCTTGTATAAATATATGTTGGATGTGAATAAGTAAATTGGACAATACAAATTACCTCAGAACTTATTAAGGGATTTTTGTTATCTATTTTATGATACCATTGATAAAATTTTCATCATTTTTGATTTAAGGAATATATCAAATATATTTTGGAATAAAAAAATTCAATTTTTCAATAATGATTTATGGAAATTCAGGTCATTAACATGATTCAAGAGAATATGTGATGAACGTATTCACGTGTTTGGATTTTGATAAACAATATCTAATTTAAGATATATTGGGAATCAATGTAAAGTTGATTTCATGAATTTATTTCCATTGTTTTTTATTTTCATATTTTTTAAGGTTTATAATGAAAACCATTCAGGAAAATATTATTTTAATCATCAAAAAATGTATTTTTGTGTTGATATTGTATTAAAAACCTTGGTTAAAAAGATAATTAGTTATTAAATATATTTCAATAATATCCATCATATTTATTTTGGAAATTATAGCAAAGTAATTTTGGAAAATATCATAATTTCGGTTGCATGGAAACCAATCAGGTCTAACAAGGTCATCGATCTAGGACCCATGACCAATGTGTGGTAAGGATTTATGTCTACACCTGGCTTATGTGATGTCCTTGTTATTTTGGATATATTTTTTATGAATTAATATTAATGTTGAAAATCAAAATTTAGATTTTATGTTTTGAGATTAATGTACAAAACATATTGATTTTTAAGAATAGTCAGAGACCAATATTTATTTTTTTCATTCTTTTAGGATCATTACGATGTGCTAAAAGTGAATTTCAGTACATTAGAAATCAATGTTAATTTTGGTTCATCCATTTCGTTATGTAATTATTGAATATGAAATATCTAAAATAATAATAATAATGAATGGTTTTTATAGAAATATACCAATTAAGTATTTTTACTTATATTAGTGGTCAATAACATAATTACTCAACATTAGGATTCTGATCAAAAAAATATGTTGTCCTAATAGCTTAATTTTTCTTAAATAGATTTATTTTTAAATTGTCCCAGAATTATGACATTGAGTACCTATAATTTTCTTTCACCATTCATGGTCTTGTGATTTAAGACCAAAATCACACTATAAATTTTTATAGTTTTCTTTAATGTCAAATATTTATTCAAAACCTATATTCTTCTATGTGGAAACCCAGATATATGTTACCTTGGGTAAATATTATGGTTAAAAATTTAACTTTTTAAGGGATTTTAAAATATTTATATTTATGATGTGGGTTTCTATGAATTAAATGTTAAATTATTAAATCTTGGATAATATAATTTAATTTTGAGACAGAAATTAATTTTAGGGGGTATATTGTAACACCAAAAGATTTTGTGAATTTTTTTCGAAATAATTTATCCTTTTTGATATTTTTAATTTCACACAAGAAAGAAAATCGTTTATTTTATAATAAAGAACTATGATTGGATTGTGTTATATGAAAATTATGTTATTCATGGAATAAAAAAACATAAATTTCATCTTGATCTACATTGAAAACTGATGTTATAATTCATTTAATGGAATAGTTACTTTCATCAATGACTTGTGTAATACACAACACTGTGTTTTTCTGAACAATAATATATTTTTAAAATGTTATTATTTAATATAGTAATATATAACCTAGAATTTGAATTAGAGGTTATTAAAAATTATAACTAATTTATTGAAATAATATATTTGTACAAATTTAATATGATTTCATAGGTAATGAATTATTTAAAAATGTATATAAACCAAAATTGAATATAATGGGAAATTTTATAATATTTTCGGTCAGAAATCTATTTAACAATAATAAATTAAAATTATAAGTTATATTAATGTAATATAAATTATCTATATTGATTAAAAAATTTTATATATATATTAAATATATTTTATAAACATAAGATAAGAACAAAACCAATTTTATGATTGAAACCCAATATTTTTTAAAAGATACTTTTTCTGCCTTTCAAAAACCATTTTAAAACCAATTTTCTGAAATTTTATAAATATTAAATGATAAAATTATTAATAACTGAAATATAAATATAAAATTTTTGTTTGGTTAAGTTTATGGTATATATTTTTGAACATTCATTTTTTTCTAAATAGTGAAAATTAATTAATTTTAGTTCAAAACTGCATTTTTACATAATTTATTTATAAGTATAAGTTACCTTTTTGTTTTTTAAAATGTATAAAATATAATATTTTTATCAATACTGACAATGTATTTCATTTTAGTCATTTCCACTTTGAAATTGAATCTAAAAACATAGAAAACATTTGAACATTTCTTCTTTAAAAGCCCGCATTGCCCTCCTAAAAATGGGATTGAAATGAAATTAATTTCTATTATAAAAATGATTGAAAATAAATAAAAGGGATTAAATATTTTGAAAAATGATTAATTTATATTTTATAATTAGTTCAAAATAATTTTTTATTAGAAAATATTATTGACAGCAATTAAAATTAATTACATCAATTGAGTTAAAATTATTCTTAATAAAGGAATAAACCATAATCTTAAGGGACAAAATAACCTATACAATTGTCCAACACCCATTTTATAGATATATTTCGTCCATAATCCTTAAATTAATTTTTTTGGAAGGTTTTTTATTAATGTTTTAGGAACAAACTTGGGTACAACTAACATGTCCTGAAAAATGCCAAGTGTTACCTTTCCCTTCCGTATAAAAGATCCACAACCTCTCCATATTCATAGAACCATTCAAACCTCATAGGTTTGGCCAATATATTCCCATTATGCTTATAAAAAATAGTACCTTCCTACTTGAATCCTCCATTTGGTCAAAATTTCTTCCAAAAATGCCAATTGGTGCAAACTAAATGGATTTAACAAATTAAGAGGTAACACCCTCCCTCAATATCCTTTCATTTATTTTCATTCTCCACACCCTAAATTATCATTGCTATATTATTTAAACAAAATTATAGTATACTCAATATACTATTTTTTTGTTATTCTAATTTTTAAACCTATACTTAGACACAACTACATAGAATGGGTAATGAACATACTGCTTACATATATGACAAACTACCACCTCACGGAACAATGATTGTTTGTTCTTCCTTTACTGCCTCTCGTTGTGGTAATTATGATAAAAATATATTTATATATGGTATATTTGTTATATATTATATATTTAATATTCTAAAATTATTTTACCAAACATATCATTATACATTCCATTTTTTGTAAAAATTATAATTTTGATTGATAAGTGTGGACAACTACCCTCTAAAAGCAATGATACTCGTTCACAACTTACATTAAATTTTTTAAGGATTAATTTAATGAAAATATATGATATATATAACAAATATTATGAAAATGGGATTATAATATATATATATATATATATTTCATTTATATGATACATTCAATATCAAAATAAATACGGAAACAATGTTCAAGAGTACGTACGACTTACCGACTCCATCAACTCTGTATTCCATTTCGTACATATATATTATATATAATATTATAATAAAAATATAAATAATTTAAATGATATTTTTCTCATCTTTTAAATTCTATAAATCATTATATATCCTTAAGGATAAAATATATAACAAATTAAGACACAAACGAAAAACAAAAATAATATTACCTGAAGAGTATCCTTAACATGAATGAATAATCAAACAGGTAATATAAATTTATATTCAATTAACTTATGGTGTTATATATAAATAAATTCTTCTTATAAATATTTATAATAAAATAAAACATATCATACAGAAATCATGTACGGGTACAAATTGATTAAAGAACATGGTAATTGAATTTCATCTGAATTTGTATTTCTATGAGAGATAAGATTTATTCACCACCCATTATTTTTGTGTGGTCTGTATTATGAACATGGATGAATTATGTTATTCTTATAATTAAATTTATTTTTATTTATATACCAATTTTATGTACAATTTTTAATTGGGTTTATGTTTCAAAATTTACCAAATTAGAAACATAATTTTTTTTCAATTTTTATTCATTAAGACACATGCCTATTATGCAACAATATTTTTCCATGAGGTGTATATAATGGATTTGAAATATTATATATTGAATTTAAATATGTTAATGATATTTTAAGAATCATTAAATCATATATTCTTACATGGGATTACGGTTTAATGTTCCAAAGTGGTATGATTTTGCTAAATCAATATCATCACTTATAGATATTGTTTATGTTTACAACTCCTTTGATGAAATCATATGATCCATATGTCTAGAAAAATCAAGAATTTTCATCACCTCTATATATTCATGATATATTCATGTATTGGTACCACTATTCCACTATTTGGTATATAAGATATTTATGAACTTGTTTTTATGAAATATAGACATTACCCTCTCTTCATTAAAAAATATGTTCTCCTTCAAAATGATGTTATCTAAAAATGGTTTCCAAAAATATTCTTCTTCTTTACTATAATATTTAAATGATAATTTTTACCCTTTTTCTCATTTTCCATAGTTTTCAATGGAATATTTTTTTCATTTTGTGAATAAGTAATTTGTCTTCTCTTTTTATGATGGAATAGAAAGCTTCTTTTTATCTTGTATGGAATGTATAAATTTACATTATGTAATTTTTTTGAAGAATAATTTTTATTTTTTATGGATAAAATTTAAGAATTTATTTATTTATTTTCAATGGTTTTTTTCTAAAAAATTTCCAATTTTATTTTTTAAGTTCTCATGGAAATTGTTCTCCAAAATGATTTCATGACATATTTACATGTTTTTAATTAATTTTCAATGAAATTTATTTCAATATATTTTCAAGATTGTTTTTTAAGTTTTAAATTAATTTTTTTAATAGATATTCAATCATTATTTATATGTTTTCAATGTTATTATCCTTGAAACTGATTCAAATATTCTCAAGATATTTTTATTTGTTTTCAATTTTTCTGAAATAAAAAAAATTAAATATTTTGAGGAAAATTTTATATTTTATCAAGGAAAATTGGTTTCAATATGTTTTCAAACTTCTTTTATATGTTTCCAATGAAAATTGGGATTCAATATGATTTCAGGTCCATATAATAGGTTCTGAGGTGTTTCCCTATAGAATTTTATTTCAAATTTTTCTATGAATTAAAAATCCTTTTTCAAATAAGAAAGTAAAATTTCTTCAATATACTTTTTCATAAGATATTCAAAATTATTTTCCATTTATTATTACATTTTATGATATTAATCTTTAGATTCTATGAAATGATATAGTGGTTCCATTGATATTATTACTCATAATGGGTCATGCTTGATGTTATGGTCTTTCAGAATCATATTTCTCTTTTACAGGTTATATTCTTATGAAACCCATTTCTCATTAATAGGTTATATATTTTGGAAATCAATTTATCTTTCATGGGTTATTATTTTTATGGAATAACTATGTAAAAAATATCATTTTCCACTGGTTATGATAGGATTACATATTTATGATACCCATTTCATTTCATTGGATATGTTATGATTCATTATGATTTTGTGGCATATGTATGTATGATTTCATTATGAGATGCATGGGACCTATATCTTCCTCCAATGCATTGGGTAAAAATTTATATATTATGAGAAAAATAAATATTGTATCGGGAGTGAACCTTTACAACTAAGATAATAATGAGAGTGAAACATTACTATTAAGATGATATAATGAGTGAAATCTTTCTTCTATGAAGGACATGGGAGTGAACCATAAAAACCAATATGGTTTGGGGAGTGAACCCATACCACCATGAATGAATTGTAATAAATTACATGACTAATATGAAAATAATATTATATGTTAATGTGTTTTCTAAAATTCCATGTCTTATTCTGTTGAGTTACATTTCTATCATATATAATTTATTTTATTATTATTCATGTCAAAAAAACTACAATAATAAATTATAGGATAAATTTTGGTTTGAAATATATAGGCATGGTGTGATCTTCGTATTTTTTTAGAATATTATCATACCTTATGACCATGTTAATTAATTAAATGTCTCTATTGTTTATCCTTACTAAGTATATGAGCTCACCCATTTTTATGATTCCATCCATAGGTTATGAAGATATATATTATGAATGTTATTCTAAATAGGGTTTACAGTCAAGAATATCCTAATAGGAGATAATGTTTCTCACTTATACATTTTTATTTCTATTTCCATGTTTCAAAAGGAACTAATATAATAAAGTATGTGGGGGTCAGTTTGTATAATGTTTTAGGTTTTACCCCAAAGAGATGTAATGTTATATTATGAAAATAGAGGGTCATGGTAATTTTTAAAATTAATTCATCCCTCTTCCAAAAAGGTATCAGGTGTAAATAAACCCACATTCATGCTGGTACTTGGTCTTCACTCTTTTATTGGAAAGGCAATGGTAGAAAAAACAACAATGTCACTCTCAATACATGACCACCAGAACTAAAAAAATAATTAATGATACATATTGTTCACAAAATGATTTACATAAAATTTAGAGGAATGGTAATACCTCATAATCTCGTATCTGATGAATGTAGGCACTAATACACTCCCATAAACCAAGATAACAATATTTTCATCAATCGACCATCTAGGTTTGGAGATACAAATGGCTAGTTGTTCCCTCATTACAGCACAATCTGAGTCCAACATATTTTCATCATTTACATTTTCCACAATTGAATATGTGACTATATAATTATAAAAATCCATATAAACCTATTACTATAAGTAATCCATCATTAGACCATCCAATAATCTAATCAACTGATACTCTAACCCTGGGGGCCTCTTACTAATCTACTAATCTACATTTTTCTTATAAATAAGATTTTATGCAACAAAATTACACTTAAAAAGTGTATATTTCATATCAATGTTGGATGATTGTATATAGTCAGCCCATCACCTAGGTCTCATGTATAGGACAATATATTTGAATATTTATAAAAGGATCTTCAAGTCCCTATAAATAATAAATCTCTCCTCAAACAGATAATTTTACCAACATTTCAGAGAATTTATAAATGATACTAGCTCAAATTAATGTGTATTTTAATTCCTCTGATGGTGATGGAGCTAAAGATACCCACATTATACTACATTATCTCTCTACATCATCAATACTCCCAGATTAAGCTTGATGCATCAATGTACAATTCGTTACCAATACCAGGCTTAGGTAGTGTAAATAATATAGCAATTGTCAACTTTATATTAAGATCACAAAACTCATCTTATCTTGGGACCATCCACTATAACTTCACATCCTTAATTCCTACCATTTTCATGGGTTCTAATTTTCATGTGTTGTCCTATATAAAATGTTGTTAATATACTATTAAACCTATAAATATCATTATCTCAAACACATTCTCATGATGGGTCTAGGACATGATTGAATCAACCTCATATAGGTCTACGTTATTTTGGTCTAATACATGACATTTCTTGAATCATCACCTATGGATTCTGGAGTCTATATTTTGAGAGATTGGTAGAAATCATGTTTCTTAAAGCATACTATGGAAGATGTCTAGGATCCTATAATGTTTCTATAGTGTTAGAGAGTATATTCAATTATCACTAATGGAAAAAACAATATTATTCTACTTAATGATGGAATATTTTTTTCATGGGGTCATTGAAAATGTTCCATGTTTTCATTAGACCAAACAAGTGTACCATATACTCATGTAGTCTATACATTCTTTGAAATTCCAATATCTAAATGTATTCCTCTTTAACTCACAATTGGTGATATCTCGATCAAATATCAGTTGTCAAAATCCACAGCGCTCCCCACTTCAAATTGAAATGATCATCAACTATATTAAATGGATATTTTTTCTTCACATCCTCCTAGTTATGTTTCTAGTTATCATAAAGTGTCAAACACGACTATTTTCCAACTATATTGAGACATAGGTGCACCCCATGGTGATTTAATCATCTTAAAAATTCCCATCCACTCAATTTTATCCATCATAACCATAAGGTCACTTGTATTGGTCATCTCATTTCAATACAGCGGTATTGAATTGTGATATAAACTTGGAATGATCTTATATTCAACATACCATGATGATGCTTCCGATAATCCACTATTTTAATGATACCCATAAAGGTTAAAACCTACTAATAAGTTCCTTGAGGACCTTTGGTGGCTTGAAAAAATAATGAATATGAATTTTAATTTTAATGAATATTTGATCATCATTTTTACCTCCTTTGCATTATACAGAAACTATAAGAAGTCTTCCCATTAAATCATCCAATATATATAAACCACATAATAGGGTTGGGATAAATCTCAACTGTATTCTCTTATATATCAAGTGGAAATTATGAGACCTACTATTTTTTGGATGTATTTTGGATTCTTTCACATGTAGTCCCATAATTCAATGTTGTGGTAAGAACATTTATAATATGAAGAAATACCTATGTGGAAAATAGTTCTTGTTGGATAAATACTAACATGTTTATGTGGTCATAGAAGGTTATCCTAAGTGTCTATGATATCAGTAATATTGTCTTTTTTTTATTCTTTAATCCAATGGTATTCTTAACCTATAAATAACCCTAATAATCATCACTGAAAGTTAGTAATTGTAATAATATAAACAATAACACAAAAACATGAAAAATTAAGATAATCAATGTTAATAAATATATATCAATAAATCATTGAAATGGATATATAACCCAATATAAACTATCTTGAATATACAACACCAAAAAATCAATTTATTTAATGATGTTATATGAAACAAAACATCATGTATACCTTTGAACTGTCAACATTAATGAATTTTCCTTATATATGAACACACATTAAATATAATTACTCTCATATAATAATCATGTTAATATGGCAAGGTTTATTTTATCACTGATTAATGAATAAATAGGAATTATCAAGATTATGTCAACTCATCGGTCCATTGTACAGTGTTTTCCATGTACTTCCATAGTTTCATTGCATGACTCCCAATAATCCAATTTCTTATCAATAACTTCCATCCCATTATAAAGATAATATCATGTAATCGTATCCTTATCCTCTAATACAATTTTTTATTATCATGACTGATCCATGAGATTCAATTTAGAGGTCACATTTCCACATTTGCACCTATCTATTTACAAGAGGCTTGAATCTAGTAGAGAGTATTTGATTCCCATAGTGGATATACTATACCTTCAATATCATGTCATTAAACCAATAAACAATAATAACATTATAAGTCATCATTTTAAACATTTTGAATAACATAATAAATTGAATATATTACATGTAAATAATACGCTCCCACTAAAGTGAAAATATTGTATATGTTAAATAATTTAGATTAAATATTTAATGACATACAGTATGTCCCTTTGGTGTCCATCTTATCCCACCACCATCTTCACAGTCCTCATCCAAGTGGTCTTCAACATAACCCTTTCCCTTTTTTGGATCCCTCTTGAATGATATAAGAACAAATAAATAACTGAGTAGGGTGTGAGTATAAGAACTGTAGGATACCACCAATGAAAAATTAACATAATTTGCTCATGTATACATGTGTATGAGAAAATAGTAAAAAACAATTAACATATACAGTAACACACAATCCTAAACTGATCGTTTGTGAAATAACAAAGCCTCCACAAACCCTCGGTCTTATTGTCTTCATATATATTCCTAAAGTATAGTCAAGTTTCAAAATAACTAAGGAATTTTAGTAATGATCGTGAATTAGGCTACTCTGCATCATTTTATCCCAAAAATAAAAAAAAATATGAAAAAATGAACTATTGTTATTGGAACTATCTATGTATCATGAGATAATCCACATCAAAATGAATTGTGAACATTCATCATAGAATCCACTAGGCATTGAGTACATCACACAGAATCAATGATCCATTTTCATATCCCAACCTTGTGGATATATCCCTCATTTTTGTCATCACATGTTGTGAAAAAATCCCCTTTATGCGATAAATAGGTCACAATAGTACACCTCCTTTGGTATCCATGAACAATACCACAAAATAGCACTTATCATGGTAGGATACAATAGAAAGCATAACCCATCATTGTTATTTAGTTAGCACAATAATACATGTGATCAAAATCTAACAAAAATAATAATAAACAAAGTCTGAATAGAGTTTAAACTTCACATAAGGTTCTTATGGATACACACAACCCCACATGTCAAAAATATATAGCATGGCCATCAAGTTTGTCTATGCATAGATCATATTTAAGAAAACATATGTACAAAATCCAAAATACAACATACGGAACATACTAACTCAATGTTGTCGATGTTGATTAAAATGTATCTTGGTGTTATCATCAACCAAAACATTTATTTACACCATCCAAAAAATATCATAGACAAGGAATTCAATAATAAAAACTATATATTTTATTTCAAAAAATATATCATTGGTGATGATACATTCCTTATTCTAGAAAATTATTGAATTATCATTCCAGGACAGCATATGTTCTCACGATATTTTTCATATGAATAATTATATTTTCATATATTATTAAAAAATATACTTCTATAATTTTATCATTTTAATTTAACAGAAATTATACATTAAAATTTATTGAATGGAAATTTATCATAAATTTTCCTCTAATAATTTTATGTGGATAATTTCTCATAAAATATATATTGATAATAATCCATTGAAAATATATCCCAAATTATTCTTTCATAACTTTTTCATATTAATTTCATATAAATTATACTTTTATAAATATATTTTTATATTTTTTCATAAGTTACCCATTTATAATAATCACTTAAAAATTTATCAAAAATTAATCATTACTAATTATTTCTTGATATTGCCTCATAAATTTTTCATTGTAACTGGAAATTGGTTTTTTTATTATAAGATACCCCTATATTATTTTCTTTTGAAAATTTTATAAAATTTTCATAAAATAATTATTTCATGATAATGTCTCCAAATTTTTCCTTTAGAATTATATTTTGATAATTTATATATATGAACATTTTATAATTATAAAATTATATTTTATATTAAATTATACTTTACTATTTTCTATTGAAATTTTAGTATAAATGATCAATTATAATTATATTATAGAAATTTATTATAATGTATTATGTTTATAATTATATAGTGATAAAAATTATTATTTTATCTTTTGGTAAACTTGAAATTATCATTTTATAATTTAATAATTATTATGTGATAACTCATAAGTATTATCATCTCAATAGTCTTTAAATTATCCCTTAATAATTAAATGACATTTTCCTCTGATAAAACCACAATAAAATTTTGATAATTTAATTATTTTTCATTGATAATTAAAAGTAATTAGGATCAAGAGGTTTTATAAAATATCCTTATATATTTCCTTGAAATTTTATATTTATAATTTTTTTACAATAAATTATCAATTGATAATATGGTTTTTATTATCATTTTATAATTATTTTTAATTATAAACTAATGATTTCTAAACAATTATCATTTAATAATTATTTTAAATTATATATTATTATTTTGGGAATTACCCATCAATAATTATAGGTCTTATCATATTATTTATATTAATCTATTTTAATTTCCCTAATATGAGAATATGAAATAAATTTGAGAAAAAATATATTATAATGAAATAATATTCAAAAAAACATACCTTCACCGAGAACATATGAGAGTAGAGAACCCCATCAGAACATCAGAGTTATCATTGATAGCCGAGAATGGAATTGAGGTTTTCTCCTATATGATATAATAATCTAATGATTATTAAAGAATAGTTCAAGTATTTATAACCCAAATTAGCATCATTTAAAATAATAATTTTATACAACCATTTTAATCAATTATTCAATAATGAATTCATTTCAAATTCATTAATTTCACCTCATTAAGGCATTGCAATTTATATTTGTCTAACCAATGAATAATCATAATGATTTATATAGATGTTTCATCATTAATGGGGGAAAAACCTTAGAATGACGATGACATAAAAATAATGAACTAAATTAATAAAATATCTATTAATAATATAAATATAAATTAAAAGGTTATCACCACCTTTGATATGAATACACTCCTAACACACATAATAGCAATGTCACTCCATGAAAAAACCTCATATCTCACACATAATAATTGTTTCATATTTCGTATATGACACACCATATGATATATATTATTTTTTTGAAAATAATAGAAAAATATTATTAAATAATATAACCTCATGTGGGATATGAGAAAATAGATGATGCAATATAATATTTTGTCATGCCTAGGGTAAACCCTCCATCATAAACATAATGGTGGTAAAGGATTTCTAATAAGATGAACTGTCTAGGGGATATTCGTTTATTTTTTTGAAAATCAAACAATTTTATAATATAATTAATATATTTTATATATCTATGATGATTCTATAGGGGAACTAGAATCTAGTTCAATAATAGAACATACCTCCAGAAAATATTCCAAAATATATTCCATATTATCCACTAATATTTTAACATTACACATTTCCCATTAAACCATATGTTAAATTATTTTGTTAAAAAAAATCTAGATTGAAAAATACGTAATCAAAAATTATTATCAATGATTGTTTTTATTATATTTAAATAATTTGGATATTACAATAACCAACATTGATCTTCATCCCTCAAGAGATTATAAACTACTATGACCACTTTTCCTCTGTCATGACCTCCAGGAGAAAGAATTATATTTTCCATGGAATGTGACCACCCATAATTTTTAAATGATATTTTTTTGTGAATATATTTATGTTATATAATATTATACATGTTAAAAAAGAGAAAGAATATATTTTATATCATTAATAATGAACATTAAATTATTCAGCTATGAAAATAAATAAAATTCCAATCATTAATACTATAAAAATATAAAAAATAGAGAATATAAAATGGGAAAATAAGAACCCCCCATTATGATAGAATCATCACCCCAAAAAAAATTTATAGATATAAAAAACTATAAGTAAAATTATCAACATATTATAATAATAATATATTAACATAAGTGGATTTTTAGTTAATTTTAATCAATGAATGAAGATGTGTTATATGGTATAAAGGGAAATGTGAATGTTGGGATTTAACCATTATTTGACTACTTTTCAAATATGACTGTCACAAACTCTAACTCTTTTTTATAACTATACCATTATAGTTAGCGTTTATAAGTATTAATGTCAATGGATAAATGTTATAGAGAGTATAATGAATGGACTCAAAAAGTAGAGTCATTTCCTGTGAAATCCTTTTCTTAAAAAAATGTGAGGAAGGATGAATCATTTGAATACATGATTGAACAAGCTCGATCAACACTTCATAAAGCGAGGATTGAAGCATATCACCTACAGGAGAAGTTCATCATATTGGTTATTCAAAATTGGTCAGTGTTAGCCGAGCCACCCCAAAAAACTACCACCATGATAGACCATTCCCTTTGGGAATTTGCGATTTTTCTAAGGTGTTAAGTGTCTAGGACATAGTTACATAAACTTTATTTTTCTACTATATAAATAAAAAAAATTCCATCAATTCCATTTAATTACTGTATTTATTAATAAAATATAAGTTTAATTGAGAATTATTTGATAAATTTCATTGATGGAAATTAAACATAATTTTTTTTTTCCTAGAAGATAGAATAAATTTTAAAAAGAAATCAATTATTTTGTTTGATATATGTATTAATTATATATCACTTTAAAACATTTTCACCTATATATAAATTATTTCATAATTTTATAATGTCCTAGGACGTTTTTTATTTCTTAGAAATATAATTATGCCTTTAAAAAAGTTTTTTAAATAAATAAGAATTTTCATAAATAAAAGACTAAATTATAATATTTTGTAATGTTTATAGATATAATACACATCATATATGAAACCTTCAAGTAAAAATTAGTTTATGTTAAATTTTTTAGAATTTTATAAATTCATTAAATTTTATCTGAATAATGAAAATAATACTTGGGTTATTTTTATTTATAATGACTTAATATTTTTGTTATAATGATTTTATATATAATTAACCACAATCCATGAACTAATATATTTTATTTTATGAATATTAAGACTTTTAAAATATTTTAATCAATTTACAATTCCAATAAGCGACTTTCAATGGTCTATAATGGAAACATTTACATTAAAAATAGTACATTGTCGAAAATTTATTTTTTATTGTGATTAAATTATTAAAAGAGTTTTTTAATAATTTTTAGATTAATATTAGATAATATAACTATAAATTATTAAATACTTGGAGAAAAACCCATAAGTAATCCATTGGTTATTCGTTTTCCACAACCTAGATTTCCAAGGCCTATAGTTAGAAATTGTTAAACAAGTTCTGTAATTTTTTTAACGAATACTCACCCATTTCACCTCTTCCTTTCACTCCCAATCAATCCTCCACAATTTTATGGTGATTTTTCCTCCCATGGAGTCCCCCATAGATTCTCACAGTACCCAAGGTTGTAATCCTCTAGGTTAATGAGTAACTCATCAAGGTGATAAAAAATCATCACGTCTCTTTTCCATTGATGCTACATTTGTTGTTGTAAGCCTTGAAATTTACAAAATATGTTGTTTTTACAGTAAATATTACCAAATTACTATATTTATAGTCATTTATTGATGAAATGACCTTATCTCCTCTCATTTTACCATTTTTGAAAACAATGTTTCATAATCATCATGCTTCAAAATTTACATCTCAATTTTCAATATTTTATATTCGAAATTAATTTTTTTATTTGAATAGTAAAAAAATATTTATTCTCAAAGTGTGCTCATTTTTATTTCAAAATGTTCAATTTATTCAGGGATTTACATATATTAAACTCACTATTCATGTTAGGGTTAAATAGGGGGTAATGAAAATGTATTTAATTACTTTTTTCCCCAATATTTTGATAATATATCCATTCATTATTCTCCATGGGTTATTAATGAAATGATATATTATGATCTATGGTACATGAAATTAATACATATAAATGATGTCCCCTGAAATCACTCTAATGAATTGGGTAAATAATTTAGCCTCTAAAGATGACATTTGTTACGATACCTACATAAATAAACATTGTAATTTTCATTTATTAGTCCATCATAAATTACTTTGGTGATATTATTATGAATGCCACATTTAAATATTGTAGCCTCAATTCCATGTTATGAATCGTTTTCTATTTATTTGGATATACATATTCTGTATTCAATATTGATATGCCGGATGTTATTTTTGATATGTCCCTTAATCACATACTATATGTCTCTCTTTTATATTCCTTTATAGGGATTCATTCTCACCCATTTACATAGATGTATGTTACCAGGTGATGAGATACAGTAAATGAAACTTAGAGATAAACTGTGAATATTTATTCCAATTAGAATTATAATAATATTTTATGTATTCATGTATTAGTTACATTATATCCATGAAAAAAAATTAAAATATCCCAAAATTATTCCATGTAATTAAAATTTATGTAAAAAAAATCTAGGATTTTATAGTACTTATCAAATGAAAATTTAATTATTTTTAAAAATTAAGACTTGAAAATGTTAGGAAGAACCCTAGGTACAAGTTTAAATATATAAAAACATCCTCATATTTTTTAATTATTAATTATGTGGTTTCTAAAATAATCCATCCATGTGTGGATACTACTAGTTGATATAGATCTGCAATATATCCACCACGGGTTACCACCTAGAAACAATTATTTAAGCTATCCTCAAATGTGAACTTCTTCATAACAATGAGCCTCGCTACACAACTAGATTGACATAGCTAAGGGAATGATTATTTATTCATAAGCATTTTATGATCCATTATGATGTATATGAAGAAAATTTAGTTATTATAATAGGATATTAATAACATATTTTATCATATTTTATGACATAAAATCCATTTAGATCAATAATATTTATAAAAGTGACATGTTTACCACTAAGTTTTTCTTATTTTTGAAAAATAGATGGAAATGGAATTAACATAAGAAATGATGAATGAAACAGATGATGAAATGAATGGATTATGATGGAAGATCGAATGGAAAACTCCATAAGGATGATGAATCATGTAACCCGAGTTATGAATAATGAAATTAATCATGTTGTGAGACCAGATTTTCCTCAAAGAGAATAATATTCTATTGAGTCCTTCATGCATAAAACACCACATGCATTCAGTGGATATACCAACCCATTGATTTTTAATCATCGGATAAGCTCAATTGATATGATATTTTTATTACCCTATTCTTAAAAACATGTTAATGTCACACTAGAAGTATACATCTTATATAGAGAAGCTAATCAATGTTGGAAACTGAATAAAAACATAATGACATGTATGTACATTGATGATATGGAGTGTGAATAGTTCAGGGAAATTGTTTTAAATAATTATTTTTCCTGTTTGATGTGAAAAATTAGAGAAGTAATTCATAGAGTTAATGTAGAAGGAAAATGAATTGCTTGGATGAAATGAGATGAACTTTACAAGATGTTCTCATCAAAACTCTATCTTTTATATGGATTCTAAAGGAAAGGCTGATAGATTCCTTATTGGACTAAGAATCCATCTATGAAGGAATACAACAAATCATGACTTTTATTCTATGAGGATATAATTTAGAGTTATATGATGGTAGAATTGTAGTTTTGAGAGACTCACAGGTCACATAGAATATATGAAAAGAAGAGATCAATAGAAAAAACTCAGGGAGGAACTTTGATTCTGAATGTGTAGTAATGTAACAGAAACATCCCCCATGAAACAAATGTAATGAGAAGAATTTAGGGAACTACATTCTTTAGAGTGGTATGTGCAACAAATGTTGAAGAGACACACATATAGATTATTATATTCATGGTGTGTGAAGACTCATCTTCTTAATAGTAACAAAATAAGGTAGTTGGGGAAGTCCCAACTGAATATTCAAGGAATCAAATGTGGATTCCTTTGGTAATTTTCTAATCAATGTCCAAATAACGATATAATAGAGGGAACCACCGTCAACCTCAACATATGACTTTATAGAAAGTTCATACATTTTTTATCATAGTATCTAATGAATATGTTAAAAATTATTAATTGGATGGTGATCTAATTGTTTTCTAAATTATATAATGTATGTTGTTTCATTTTGGTTCTATGAATTTCTTCATTTTATAAATGTTTTCAAATAATATATAATCAATACATGAGAATCTAAGTGTAGAGTTATAATTCACCAATCAAAGAGGAATTGTCCTAGAATTATGAATGAATAAAAATTCTAGTATCAAATTTTATGATTTCATTCTCATCACAATCTTAATAGTCATTCCAATGGTATAATTCAACAAAATACTAGGGTTAAACAGACTCTCAATGTATATTCCATTGATATGATATAGAATTAAGTAAATTTGAATAGTATTTAATGAAAACCATACTATAATTTTAAAATGAGATATATCGACCTTGGATCTTCATCTAGAATCACCTCCCATAGCCTTTATTATAGGGATGATCAGTGAAGGGGGATAAGTAAATGAATGTATAAATATATAGAATGTCCCTAATGTCTAGGAATACATTTACTTATTTCTTTAAAAGATACCTATACCTCCCCCATAAATAGATGTATAGTTATCCATTGATCACATACCAAGATCCAAGCAGATATCAAATACCCTATATATAAGGAAAAAAATGATGATAGATGAATTAAATAAACAATGCTATGATCTACAAGATAAGGGTTTTACCCAAACATGTGTGTCTCTTTGGGAAGAAGATTTTATTTTTTTATGAATAAGGATAGATCAATGTGGATATGTATAATTTATAGGGAAACAAATGAGATCATAATTAAGAACAAGTATAGCTTCCCATGGATTAATGAATTATTTGATAATCTTTGTGGGGCTCGTTTATTATCAAATATTTACCTCCGACGTGGGTATCATTAATTGAGGTTGATGAAATATTATATTCCAAAAATTTCCTTCTAGCTAATTTATGAGAATTATGAGTTTTTTTGTTTATACCTTTTCCTTGACTAGTTCTCCTTATTTATTTATGTGTTGCCTGAATATTGTATTTAAGATCTAATTTGATAAATTAATGGTAGTTTTTATTGATGATGTTATGATATGTTACAAATGTCTCACGAATCATGTGGATCATATATGGATTATATTGGGAACTTTGATGAAGTATATTCTATTTAGAAAATAAGATAAATGTGAATTCTATTGACACAACTTTTAATTTTTTGTGATCATTTTAACTAATGAAGGAATATATATGTTTAACATACAAAGTTAAAGGTTGTAGATGATAGGCCTAGTCTGATAATTTTAAATGATATTTATTGATTCCTTGGTATATGAGGATATTATAAGAGTTTTTTTGAAATAAAATTAATGAATATATAAACCACCAATCTAGATAACTCAAAAGGAGTATAAGTTCATCTATAAAATGAATGTGATGAATACATCCATGAAATGAAAAAAAATATTGGTTACGACACCTATATTAACTTTAACTACTTTCTGATAATGATTAATTAGTTATATATATTCCTCTTTGAATAGTTTTATGTGTGTCCTCATGCATAATGAAAAGGTGATTTCATATACATATTTACAGATAAATCTTTATAATCATAACTACCCCAAACATACTGTAAAGATAGATGTGGTTGTTGTTTCAATAAAAATATATTGAAACTATTTTAATGGGGACAAATGTGATATATAAATAGACCACCAATGTTTGATTAATATATTCATGATAAATGAATTTAACATCAATCAAAAGAGATGGTAGTATATTATTAAATTCTATAACCGTTCAATTCACTATCACCATAGAACATAAAAAAAATTAATTCATTAATTATGAAAGATCATATTGTGCTATAAATGATGAGTATTCAAGGACATACACTGTAATGAACTAGTAAAGTTGGACATGGGAATCGTAAGTCTAGGGTAATCATTAACCTTGTCCTGTATGATTTCTAATTTTTTTATGAGAGATGATCATGAGAGATCAAATAAAGGATTCATTTTTAAAAAAGAAGATAGTGGCTGTGAAGAATGGATAGTTTCCAGAGTTTAATATTGATTAATAAAATATATTTAAATATCATAAAAGTCTGTTTGAACCATCTATTTGGTTTATAAAGAAGGATATAAAGGATCAAACACATAATAATACCATGTCTAAAAATATTAGATTAAATAAAAATTATATGAAACTTCGTGTTCATTAATGGTGGTATCATATGAAATGTTTGAATTCTTAATACACTTCAATGTGCTTTGTGTGTAATAATTAGAAGGAATAAAGACAACTTTATAGAGGGTTATTGCAAATTCTACCCATACCAACATTGAAGTGGTACAATATCACTATAGATTTTTTCACGAGTCTTCCTTGAACATACATATAATATATTATGATATGGTATATAGTTTATCCACACACCAATAATAACCATTTCATAATTATTCAAGAAGATATCTATCTTGGAATGATTTCTAAGTTGTACTAAATGGAAGTCGTGAGTTTGCATGTGGTGCCACATTCTATCATTTCTAATCATGATCCATAGTCCACATATAAAATCAAGAGAAGACTTAAAAATTATAAAAATACTGAATTGAATTTTATTATGGGATATCACCCTGAAACTAATTGAAATTGTAAACATACTATTCATACACATGAGGACATGCTAAGAAAATTCTCAATGTAATTTAATAGTAAATAGTTTGACACATACCATTAGTTTAGTTATCATTCAACTACATCTTCCATTAGATTATTCAAATGGAGAAAATATGAAGCAATATATTGGAGGAAGTGTATAAGTTAATATTTTTTAGATGAAGTTAGTGAGAGAAAGCTACAAGGGCTATATATTCTACAATATATTATATAAATGGTTTATTCCACCGAGCAATATATAATGTCTACTTCGAGTCGATAGCTGATCTATAATAAAATCAATATATGGGAATTGTATTTTTATATTTTAGAATTTATTTTCCTTTGGATATCACAATGGAAGATAGTCATTCAGTTTTGGATAAATGAATGCTTATACATATGAACATTCGCCCCTGTGAAATCTTTGAGAACATAAGATAAGTTTCCTATAATTTAGAAAAACCACAAAATATAGATCAATATTAGGATATATAAAATTTATATCTTTGTAATAAGTATATAACAGATCCCTCACATGTATTGAATCAAGTGGTGGTATATCTTTAACATTACTAATATTACAATGTGTAACTGGTGGAGATCATATACAGTAGATACAAGGAACTACAATACAAGACAACCCACCTCATCAATGTTTTGTGGGGGAAACATAAATATGAAGAAGAAATGTGGGATAAATAATAGGTAGTGAGGTAAGAGTAAACTCACCTTTTTCAATAGAGAGATTGATTTTAAATTTTGGGGAAAAAATTTCTTAAGTGGTGAAGAATGTCACGCCTGAGGGTATTGTAATGATATTTGTAACATGAATGAATGTAATTAATAGAATATTATACATATAATAAATAAATATAATCCAATATATTTTATATCATCAATAATAATCATTACATAATCATGATATTAAAGAAAATTCAAAACATTACAATTGGAAAAAGCAATATAAATTAGGGGAGCTAAAATGGGTAAATAAGAATCACCCTAATATTCAAGAATCATTTCCCCAACAAAACAATTATCTATAAATAAAATAGTACATTAGTAAAAATATAAACATGTTAAAAATGAAATTATATCCTTAATAATATTTTTAGTGAATTTTAACGAAATAATTAAGCGGTATAAATATGGTATAATGGGAAATGTGATCATTTGGAATAGATTATTATATCATTGTCGGTCAAATATTACCATAGGTAAAATAAGATGATTGTTCACTATGATAAATTTTCAAAATGAATTTTGTAAAATATCCCCTTCGGTGAAATTTTCACCATTATGTATATTTTTTATAATTAATAATTACAAAGCATAATTGGTTTAGAATGTAGAATTAATGAACAAAACATGTAGATTTATGATGTATGAATCCCATTTAATAGAACATTAGGGGAGTCAGTGTCATTGGGATTCCCTCATGACCAATCTGAAGATGGTCTTCAACAAGTAAGGCTATAATTAAATAACATATAGTAAAATTTCATGTTAAAAAATATTACCACTCGTCAAATGTTTGAAATACCACCCCACAAAACTACCACCATTGTAGTCTTTACCCTTAGGGTGTATGCGGGTTTAATATGGGGTTACATGTCTAGGCCATAGTTATTTAATGTTAATTTTATAATTGTATAGATTATATTTAATCCATATATTCCACAAAAAATGTGTTTTATTAATAAAATATATGTTTAATTGATATGAATTTGATAATTTGTTGTTTTCATTATAAGGAAACATTATCGTCTTCTTTCAAGAATATATATATAATTTTAAAAAAAAACTCTAGTATTCTGAATAACATTTTTTAATAAACTATTCATTTGAAATACTAACACATTAATATAAAGGACTATTCAATATTATAATGGCATAGGAAGTTTTTAATTACTGTTAGAACTATGAATATTCCTTACAAACTCTTTTTTTTAATAAATATGGATTTTAATAGATATAATTTTTATATTCAAAAAATATTTAATATAAATTAATAATCAAATTTGAAAAAAAATGTAGAAATTAGGTTAGGGGGAATTTATGATAAATTTATAAAATTCATCAATTCATCCATGAATAGTAAAAATAAATTTTCTGGTTTTTAGTTTTTTTAATAACATCATATTTATGTCATAACGATGAAATAATAAATTAAAAAATAAAATATATATTTTATTTTATTATTCTAATGTATTTTAATAGATATTAATCATTTTCATTTAACTGTAAGTGACTGTCCAAATACTGAAATAGAAACCTTGATGATAAAAAAATTACTTTTTGGAAACATTAATTTTCCATGAAATAAGAAGTAATAAAAATTGTAATTCAGTTCCGATGGATTAATGTAATATAAAATGGGTCCCAAATTTCCAAAAAACATGGTCAATCTATTGGTTTTAGATTTTCCACAATGATGATTTCCAAGGCCCATATTTAGAAATTATTAAACAAATCCTCTAATTTTTCTATAAATACCCACCCATTTCACCAACTCCCTTCACTATAAATCCATACTACACAAAATTTATAGTGATATTTATTCCCAAATATCCACTCAAGGTGTTCTCAACCCCCAAGATCCTAATTTGAATGGGTTATGATTAAATCTTCAAGGAATCAGAAAATCTTCACTTCACATTTCCAATCAAGTTCCCTTTGGAGTGTTAATTTTTATAATTTTAAAATTATGTTCAATTGTAAAATATCAATGATTCTATTACTGTATGTATACTTTTTAATTAATGGGAGGTAATTTCACTCTCTCATTTTACCCTTCTTAATAACCATGATTTAAACCCATCATTCAGCCGAATTTATTTATGAAATTTCTTTAATTTACATGATAATTTTTATTTTCCTATTTATTTTAATACCCAATATTATTTTATTCTCAATGTGTATTTCAAAATATGTATACAAGAGGTTTTTTTTTGTATTTAAATACATGAAAATAACAATTTATTTTGTCGAATTAATATAATATAATGATAATTTCTTTTCAAACATTTTTATGCTGATATTTTTTTTAAGAAAACTATTCATTATTCATTCTAGATTATAAATTAAATGATTTATTATGATATAATTGGATCAGAAGAAATTAATTTAGGAAAATGGATCACCCTTATAGTTCTCCAATGCATTGGGTAAAGAATTTATTCTCTATATTTTTTTTTAATATATCATAGTTAATAACCATGAAAATTTTCATTTATGAAAACGTGATGATAATACATAGTGATATAATTAAGAAATGTATCATTTATTTTTTTATCCACATTTACATGGAACATATCATTGTCATAATATTATGATATTTAACTCTTTGATTCCTAATTATGCTACCTCAAGTAATTTTTCATATTATCCATGACCAAATAATATATTTATCTCTTGCTAATTCTCTCACTAAACTCATTCTCACCCCTTTTCTTTGATATTGGTTAATAGATTATGAGATGTAGTAAATGAGTCTTATTGTGAACCCATTAAGATATAATTCTAGTGGATATAGAAAAATATTTTTTTATATATTGTGTAACTTATTTTGAATATAATAATCATCAAAAAATCCTGGTAATGTATTATGTTATGATAAAGAAATGTAATAAAATGGTGGGATTTCATAAGAAACGTATCAATTTTTCACCATAAAATATAATTTTTATATCATTTAATAGTGGGTCTTTAATATCCATGAAGCATTTTAACATCATTTCAACACATGGTGGATAACCAGGCTTCTCTATATGGGAATGGATGTTACTCAAAACATATTTCACATACCCTTATATAGTTGTAATCTGATTGGTTCTAGATTTACCTCCATCTCCATCTTTATTATCATCCCTTTGGGGTAAATCCCATAATGGGTATGTGCATTGTTATAGTTCACATTTCATCCATTTTCCATATTTGTAAAAAATGGACTACAATAGATCATATCAGAAAATTATGAAGCATAATGTATAATCCAAAAAATAGTGAAACACAAAAATAAATTAAATTATTTCTTCATAGATAATCCCATATTCAAAAATATGGTGTCTTTGGGGATATCAATAATTTAAAATCTTTTTTAATTCATTGAAAATAAAATTCATTTTATCCTAAAAAATCCCATTGGAGTGTAAAACTAGATACGTGGTAAGGCCAATTTTGTTACCCATGTTAATATTTTTTTCAAACCCAGTTAACCTTTTTTATTGTTAAGTCCCCAGTGTACATCTCTCTTGAACAATGTTGAATTGTATTAGATTTAAAGGGAAATATTTTCAAGGAAAACCCACATAATCGATTCCCAACAAAAACATTATGATTATCTTCAATACACATATATAATGTCAAAAAAAATTATTATTCCACAATATATTCTTCTTTAATTTAGATCACATTATTTATACTAAGCTTCCTATAGTTCCTCCAACGGCAACCCCGACCCCTTTAGCATAGAGCTGGTTTCTAAATTAATATATTGGAATATGATACCCTGAATCAATACCCAAAGGAATAAATTTTATATAAATCTTATAAAAATAGATACATAATTTAAATTCTCATAAAAATTTCAAAAAAAAAATAAAAAATGTGTTTTTTATGAAATTTCCATTATTTCTCATAGAACATCCCCATATATGAATCACTAAAACACTTCATGGTATCCTAGGAAAAATAAATTATAAGAAAAGGGTAAGCTCAAATTCAAATTAAGGGTGACCGTATAGAGGAATATATGAATAATTAAGGACGAATAAAATTGAAAAATGAAAATAACATAAACATGTTCTATCTAGTCAATGACATGAGTGTAAAATTGTTGAAATATATGTTGATAAAATAATTCAATATAAATATTCTTATTAGAATAAAACCATAACCATGGATATTCAAACTAATATAAAAAACATATGGAACGTAAATAACAGAATTCATAATGATTAAATGCCTAATGTTAGAGATCTAAGATATATCGATGATACCATGTCCCAAGACATCTAAATAAATAGATAAGGCCCCAGAAAATAACCAATTTGTTGTGTCTCATGTCACCTATTGATGATGTTTATGGTTGTAGTGTGCCCTAAATGTCACATACTAATTCCAATATATTACTCATATGAAGGGTGTGAATCATAATCAATATAAAATTTTTTATTTGAAAACTGTCATATAAATGATAATAAATACCTCAATAAATATATAAAATTATAAGCAATCCAAAGTGAAATAATGAATAGTTAAAAAGGTTTCACCTCCAGTTATACTGATCATAAACCATTTATATAAATATTAAATATTGTATCAATAATAAATAACCCTATTGGATCATATGTAATATAAAGGGTTTTTATTTTCAATAAAAAGAAATATAACTAAAATATCCTTAAATTTTTTTTAAAATTAATATTTCCATTTTGAATATCATTTTTTAAATCAAAAAATATTAAAAAAACATTTTATCTATACAATTCCTTTAATATAACAATCTAATCCATGAAAAATATGAATTAAAAATTTTATTTCTCATTATTTAGAATCATTTCATTGAATATATACATGTTAAAATAGTGATTCATATGATATTTTTTGTGTAATCCACAAAATTATTATTTTGAAAATGACATGAAAATTTCATTTATTGGTTTTAAGTATAAATTTTTAATAATATCAGAAATAATTAAATTTGATATGTTTAAAAAAAATTGAAAAATTAAATAACAAACCGTAGTATTTAATGAAAAACAATTTCCAAATGAAGAGATAAATACAGCTAGATATTTTTAAGAAAATATTATCAATCACTTTATGTGCTAAAGAATGAGAAAGTTATTATTAGGTCAAATATTTCACAACAAACTATATCTGATGAAAAAAATGATTTTAAGATATACATATCAAATAATTCCATAAGGGAGTTGTAAATATATACAATCTTGAATAATTTTTATTTTGCGAAATAAATAATTGTCACTATAGTAACTTCCAAATCATTAGCCCCATACATAAAATGAAATAAAATTTTAGTTTAAATACCATGATGATAAATATATTCATGATATAACATATCAAATTGGATTTATATACACCATATTTAAAAAATAAGTGCTAAATATGAAATATGTCTAATTGTGAGACAAGAAACCCCAACATTTGGTCTGATTTACATTGTACATGTATATAAATCATGTATAGTGGTTTGATGAATGTTATTATTTATTATAAAAACCATAATCATATTTATAAAATCATATACGATTATAAAAAACATTTTGACTTCTATTTGTTAATAATATTTCACTATTATCATTGTTTCAAGTGTTAATTCCCTTGTTTTTTTCATGTGTGTTTTTCCTATCACCATCTAGTTCCAATGAATTTGAAATATATATACATATATATATATATATAAACAAATTAATGTATCATCTCATGATTTATATTAATGTAACAGATACCATATTTTCTCATTAGATACATTTTTAGAAGAATTCATGAATGCTTAACATTAAGAATGAATCGCAACGCATCATGGAGGCAGAGGTACCTGTGTACACACAAGTGACATTATCATTCCAATAATGAGTGAATGGATAAATATGTGGGTGATATATTAGTTTTTAAAACCAATTTTATCTCATATATATATAAAAATCCAATAATTTTATCTATATTAGATTTATTGTATAGTGTTTGTGAAAAATGAATCGCATTTCGTCACAACGCAGTAGCCCATTGTTCACAAAATAGAAATTATAGTATATGAAAAAAGAATGGAACAAAACAATATATATGTGACATAGAATTAAAAACATTGGTTCTAAATTCGAAAGTATGTCCTACACATTACCATTTATTTCGTTTCCTATTTTAGGGAAGTTGAGATAGATCAATATAATGCCAAAAAAAATAATATCATCTCATTACGTTAGAATTTTTTTAAAATATCATAAATACTATGAAATAATATAATGTAGAAAAAATATGAATGATAATGAAAGATATTTGTTAAGATAATTACCTTCATTAATTCAAACCTATTTTGGATATCCTCTCCAAGATCATATGGATGATCTTTTAAGATAACAAATAAGTCTATAATATGTCTCGAGAATTTGGGGTGAGATTTTTTTGGGTGTATATGGTCTAATGGTCATTATGGGTTTGATTAATATAGGTGGTGGAGTTCTATTTTAAAATTGGGTAAAATGAAACCTCTCTGAAATTACATGTAAATTTTCAAAATGAATAAAAAATTATATTTCAATTGACATGAAAAAAAAGAAATAAAATAATGATAGGATCTAATTTTTGATAGTATAATATGAAAATATATCCAGATAATATTACATTTACAAGTTGATAGGTAATTGTAACCATTATATTCTTGGTTTAACAACATGGTAATCTAATTTTTACCTTAAAAATAGTGATTAATTTTTTCTATATTAACTATTCACATGGGTGAAAATTTATGTTCAACTTCTTAGATTATATAAATAAGGATGATTAAAAATATAGAATCTTTTTTATTATATTTATTTCATAGAAGTAGATGAATATAATTTTAAATTTTACATACTTATGAGACATTCAAAAGATTTTTTAAAGAGAAAATTCTCATAAATATAGAAGGTTGTAATATGAAAATCCAATATCAAATAGATTCAAATTTTGTAAATTAGTTATATATTAAAATGACTAAAATAATTTAACAATAATTTTTTTCAAAAAATAATATTTGTCTGAAATAATTTAAATGAAGTTTTAGTTTTTAGAATGATATTATAATTTTCAACTATTTATTGAAAAATGAAACATTTTAGAAAAAAAATTACTCACAGTAAGATAATGTTGATACGATGGAATAAATTATTATTTACATTTTTAAAAATAAATTTTCTTAGAGTAAAAAAAATTATTTAAATTTTTTGTGTGCAAAGCATTAAAATACTAAATTTGGAGAAATAGTGTTTTCCAGAAAAGTTCTCTTTGACATCAAAATGATTATTATTTTATTTCAATTTCATATTTGACTATTGAATATTTTTTATACATGTTTGAACCAAAATATTTTAATTACTTATTTATTAATCGTCACACCCTCTATCATAATATAGAGGTTCTAATCAACATGTTCAAAAAAAATTCATAGAGTATATTGTTTCACTTAAAACTATTTTTTCATGCATCCAATTATATCAAAGAGATTAAATTTATTTAAAAATAATTGTACAACAAAGTCTTATGATATTATATTATCCTCTATTAATACTATGTTTTCATACATTCTATAACAAACCATGTATTTATATAATAATACCTTTGAATTTCAATCAATTCTTAGGAATAAGATTTTAATTTACGTTAAAGGGGATTCTTCTTTTGGTAGCTTACTCAACACACAACAATGAGTTTCTCTGAAATCTTACGTTGCACACAACATTGAGTTATATGAAAATATAATACAACAATATTATTATTATATTAATAATTACATAATTCATTGAAATTAGAATAGCGGTAATGAATAGTAGTAAATTAATTTGAAAATATGTTTTACATGTGTTTAAATAATGATTAATTGGTTACCAAATTTATTAGAAATGGAAGTAGAAACCAATTGAATATAAAGGATGTATTTTTATGAAAACATATTTAAAAGAGAATAATTATATATTCATATCACTCTTTATGTATTTTTATTAAAATAATAATATATAACATATATATTGAATGTAATTCTTTAAATTCATCTTATATGATTTCTAGATTTGATATAAAATCAAATTCAATTTTTGAATAAAAGAAGTATTTTTCTAAAAATGCAGTTCTACTACCTTTTGATGGATAACCCTTTTTAAATATAGTTTTTGTCACTTTTGTATTTTCTATTTTAATAAATAAACTTATTTTATAGAATAGGGACATCAAAATTTAATTTGGATGAAATTTTGATATTTTTCTAGTAAAATTCATATTTTTATGAATAGTGAAAAATACTGCATTTTTATTCAGAACGACCTTTTAGTAAAATTTATTTATTTAATTATATTTTAAGTTTAATTGTTTGTAATATATAGTTGGATTATTTTTTTATCATTATATTATATTTTGGTCATTGTAAAAAATTCCATTTTGAAATTTGACATAAACACATGTCAATCTTTTGAGAGTTATAACTTATTAAAAACCCTCCTTTTGTTTTTGACAAAAGTATTTAATTTTAAATTAATTACTTAATATTATGTGTTTTGAATTTGTAAAAATTGATTCCATATTTGGAATTTAGAGGTCCAAATTGTCTAAATAGGTATTTGTTATTTTTATACATTAAGAATCGTAACACTAGTAATTATTTTATTTACCATAGTTAAAGGGTATATCTGGTAGTCAAGGGTAAGAAATAATTTTATAATAATATTAAAATTCCCTAAAACGTGTAGTAATTCTATTGGAAGATATATTTCTTACCATGGGAATCCATGGGATGATTTTTGGGACCCCCTGGTGCCACATATATGTGAAAATAACATTTTATAAGAATTAATTTAATGTAAATTAAATGTAACATAAACATGTTTATTTTAGTAAAACATTTTTTATATGGAGTTATACAAGTTATATATTCAAATATAAATATTAATTAGAAAAAAAAAAGATATCATACATCATGTTATTTGATTTATAATTTTTAGACATCATATAAATAAATTTATATATGACACAGTGATGATGTAGTGATTATCTCATTAATTAATGATTTAAATAAATTAGAATATAAATATTAAAATTAATTTATTTTGCAACTTTTTATGACATAAACTAATTTTATGGATTACGATGACTTTTTATCTTTGATTTGATTAAGTTGTTTCGAATTAATCAATTTTTTATGGATTTTTATGAAGTAGTGATATGAATAGTACAAAATTGAAGTAATTGACTTTCTAAAACAAATACTATTTTATTAAATGATATAGTATTCCCAAAAATATAATATTCCACCAAATGGATTTGATAATGTCTCAAAATTCATTAATGAACCAATTTACGTTCTATTGTCTTTTTATATTAACTTTTTTAACCATATAGTATGAATATACAAGAAGACTTCGTTTGAGTTAAATTAGTTAACTAAGGGTTAATGCTAAAACATAAGGTTAAATTTGTTACCTAGACTTATCTAAAACCTATTTTATTAGATTCTTTAGAACAAAAATCATCATCTATTTGAAATAAATTACATTGGGACCTTTTGAAACTGAAGATCATGTTATAATAAAATAATATTTCCATACATTCTAAAGTGCCCATCCTCCCTCTTATAAAAGGGAATCACACCTAACCATTTAATCACACATATAAGGACCCTTTTATTGTCTAAAATCTACCTAAATAGGCTCTAAATATCTATATATTCATCCAAGAATCCTAAACCTTAGAATAAGTAAATTCAAAAAATCTATTTGTATCAAATCAAAGGGACTTACACGTTTTAAGAGGGAGTGTCTTCTCTAATGTTCCTTTCCATTATTTTATTTCTCCATTCCATATTCAATTATTATTATTTTATTACATAAAAACACCTGTAACCATAATATAATAGTATTTTTTATGGTAAGGAATCAAATTACACTTCCACACACCTTTATCTAATGGATACAAACATACTGTTTCTGTGTATGACAAACTACAGCCTCACTAAACGATGATTGTTTTATTTCCCCCTACAAACTCTCTTGGTGGTCGTTATGATGAAAATATATTTATATATCATATTTATTATATTTATTTTTCCTCTATTATTCTATATTATTTATATGAAAACATATCTTTATGCTTTTCGTGATGTGTAAATACGATAATTTAATTTGAGGAATTGCGGTCTACCCCCCCCCCCCCCCCTCAAAGTGAGATGAATCATCCATGCCATACATGGAAAATATAACAGGTGGAGTTAATTAAAATATGTAACATATATATCATATGATATTATAATGGAAATATAATATACCTATGTATTATTTACTTCTTATTTCATTAATATTACTAATAAATGAAATTATCGGTCATGCGTACATACGGCTAACCATATCCATGAACGGTGGATTTCATTTCATATCGAAAAATTTTATGGACTACAATAAATACATATATACTTGATATATGTGATATTTAAATCATAAAAACTATTCTGGAGATGATTCACTTTTGACCACATGGACATTTTGTAACTTTAACAAAATCATTTTCGCCTCAAGTACAAAATATAGAAAACCGCCTGATATTAAATTAAATAATTTTGTAATTTTAAAACATGGTAATATGTCTTATAAAATTAAAAATATAATTGAAAATTTTTCTTATGAAATTATAAATTACATTAAGTTTATTATTTTGGAAGAACAAGGAACTTGCATGATGAATTAGACTCAATGCAGGGGAACTTCTTAACCAATTTCTATTCATTGGTTTAATATTATAATTATTCATTAACTCATGCTATGATTTTGTAAGAAATAAATTTGTAAATCCAATCTTGTATTTATACTTTATTTATCTGTATTTTTAATTAATACACATAATTGATCTATTTTATTAACAAAATGATCTTTGTAAGGGACTTAATCTCAATCTCCATTCATTGAGGCGTATCTTCTTGTTATGTATCTTTATTATACTATAAGTTTTATACACAACTGTTTTGACATGTCATATCATGATTTACTATATTCTCATTATATTTGATGTTTGGTTTAATTATATTATTTAATTATTCGTATTCATTTGTTTCTCAAGTTAATTGGGACATTTTAATTAAAACACTCATTTTAATGTTTTGATGATTTATTCTTATAGAATCATTCTATTTTATGCACATGTTTTCAAAATGGTTTTACCTATTTTTTTTAATGGAAATAATTTTTTTGAAATTTTAATTATCAAATTTCTTTTAAATGTTTCAAGGTGCTATGGGACACATTGATTCAAAAGTCTTTTTATTAAATGTTTTAAATGGTTTTGGAATTGGGGTGAGTATTTCAATATCATGAAATGATTTCATGTCATTACAAATTAAATGTTATTAGAGAAATGTTGATATTTGAAATATTTTATGTTTTATGATTATATAATAGTACATGGACATTTGATGGGTGGTTACGGGATAAACCAACTGACGGGTGGTTCCGTGATAAACCAAGGACCAGTGGTTACATTATAAATTCCAGTGCATTGGGTACAGAATTTAGCCATATAGTAATTATATTTAGTGATATGTGTTATAGTCATCCATATGGTAATTCTATATATGTATGTTTATGTCCCATGATAACTTTGTATTCTATATGTTTTTTTCTATGGTATTTATGGTAATAATCTAGGTTAAAAGGGGTAAGAAATGAGTTTATATTCAGTGAAGTGTTTTTACTACTTCATAAAGGTGAAAAGATTTACATTATGATAATATTTTCTAGGTTTTCATGTTTTTTCAAAGACTAACTGATTTCTTTCATTATGTATTACTTACTGATATTTTTATTCTCATCCCATGTTTTGAAATATTTTTCTCATGACATAATGAAGATTAGAGTCAAGGATGGGATCATGGAAACGTTATGTTGTTAAAACATGAAACGATGTCGTATTTCAGATTAAATAGTTTTCTAAAAAACAAATATAGTGTGTATTAGTTTATAATAGTAATATTCAAGATTTTATGTATATGTTATAACCCAATTCAATAAAGATTTAAACCTAAAAAGATCCTCAATGTGAATTAATGTCAAATTATCTAATTATCACTAGATTAAGTAATGATTTTGGTAGGGTCCTTATAGTTGGTATCAAAGGTTAATTTATATTACTTTAGAAGTTAGTGTGTTATTTAATCATATGTTATTTGTTTTATAAAACCATAGTGGTTATCATTATTTTAGATAAATTGAATGAGTTTAAGATAACATGAATAAGAATATTTTATTGTTAAACATCCTCATAAGATAGTATATGGTGATTTTACTTATATACTCAGTCAAAAATTTCTGGTTTTAGTAAAAGGATGGATCTAATAGGAACAAATGTAAAAATGTATGTAAAGGAACCTTTTTCGTTTTCTTAATAAGAAACCGAATGAAAAGGGAGCTGCAATGAGAACTCATGTTGTTATTCTTAACCAACTATCTGGAGTAATTATTGACCACATGAACATTAGTGTTGTTTCTAAAGCATCATATATGCACGAAACAAATCCCAATGGTTGTTTAGGTAATAATCATAAAGTTAATTATATTCAAAAAACTATGTTACAAGGATGTGGGATGAGACATATTAGAAAATTCTTCAAATGGATGGCAAGATGTTATAGATGTGGTAATGAAGGTTATAAAGTTATAACCGACTATAGAAATAGGAATCATTTAGTTGACTCTAGGAAGGGAAAATATTTTAATTATCGGGGATCAATTTAATGTTTTCAATGTGGTGTGAATGGTCATTATGCAAATAGATGTCCTGCAAAGAAGGTTTGAGACTAGGATCTGCAGGAATGTACAATTATATGTTTACCAATAACTAATGCAATTCCAATTGATGATGAGGAAACTGAAAATGACCTATGAAAGGTATTTATTATTTCTTAGCTCATGTTTTGAAATTATTTATATCATATTGAATTATGCATGATTTTATTTTTAGGAATTAATTATAAAAGAATATGGTGAAAAATCATGGATAATGGATCATGAATAATATTCAATTATTAAGATGTCTATATTTTTGTAATTAAAGAGTTATGTTGGATCTATGGATGATGATATGTTTAAATTTATTAATTACTGGATTACATTAGAAGATTTTTTATATAATGTGTAACCCTGGAGTTTGATATGTGAAAATATTATTCATGGAAGAATTATCTTTTCTTGTGTGGTCGTTATGGATATCATTAGGGGTTCATGTGATCTTTTGTATTCGTGGAAATTATGGGTTATTAGTTTTTGGGATTTAAAATGTAAGGAATGAAATAAACATTTAGGTTAAAACATGTTATGGATATTTTTATGGATTTTATATCATTTTTAATGTTATTATAATTATACATTTTTTTGAAGGACAGCACACAGACTGTGTGGCAACCTGTTGTGTCAGACGAAGCTAAAGGAATCGAACCCACAACCAAAGTGTGAATGGGATTTGTCGCTTATCACTAGACTATGTGAAGTCCCTAGTTAGTATAACATACTATTTTTAGTAAAATGATTTAATGGATCATTAATAAGTTGATATTGGGAACTTATGTTGTATCAAACTGGTGTCCTTACTAGAGAAAAATGACGCGGTGATTACGTGATAAATGTTATTTTGGATGACCTTTTCTATTTTGGGAAACTATATGCCTAAGGAAAATGGAATACTATGGGAATTAACTTGAGGAGAAATGGTTGAATTTTATTTTGGAATAATCTATGGTTTTATTGTGGACTTATAGTGTTTCAGGTTATTTATGTAAATGATTAACCTATCATAGAGAATATGTTATTAGGTAATTTACATTTCAGTATGATAATTTAAGAGTTTTCAATGTAATAAATGTTGAGATTTATCATGGAAGACTTTGTGATAAAATTCTTCTAACATTTTGGTTTCAATCATAGTTTGGATTGTATTGATGAATTTCAAGGATAGTTTTGTATCGAATAGTCTTTGTTGAACTTTGGGTATTGTTTGTTGAATTTTTTTGATTAAGAGTAGTATTTTTATAAAAGATTATCTTTTTTTGGGGATTATTTGATCTTGTACTAACCATAGGGGTTTTCTATAATGTCTAAATACATGGGAAATATATATAGTACATATTTTTTGGATTATGTGATTCTCTAGATGTTAATTCTATCACTTCAGATGTGACCATGTCATCTTGAATACCTATTGTTTGAAGAAAATATGAGTTTTTGGTAGAAATTTATTAAAAGATGAAACTCTACATGAAAGGTAATTGTATTTCATGATGTCCTAATTCTAAGTAGAAAAGTAATTCCTCAGCTTTATGAAAAGGAACTTAAAACAAAAACATTGTCCTTTTATTTTTCCATCTATGGAATCATATACTTTTTAACCCATCACAATTTTTTGGTTTACTTATTGTTAAATTTCTCCTAATAATTTATTCTATCACTCTCCATTAGAACATGATGGTTACTATTCTCAACAATACCAAATTTTTTATGGAATCCTAGTATGTGTAATCTTAGGTGACCTTTTTACTTTCCTTCTTTGGTTTAATGTGATGGTTTTATTTACTATTATTTAAATATGATACTTTCAATGATGTTTCCGAGCACAATTTTAAAATTTCTAGGATGAGATTTCCAAATTCAGGGAAGGCTATAATGAACCAGTTAATTATAGAATAATAATTTTTTATTTCTATCAATACTAAAGAATAAGATATTAATTTTACATTAAAGGGGATACTTCATTTGATAGGGTGCATGACACGCAACAATGGGTTTCTCCGAAATCTTACGTTGCACACAACTATGAGTTACACCAAAATATAATAATATTATTATTATTATTTTAAATGGTACATAATGCCTATCCATTGGAATGGTGGGAATGAATATTAGAAACTGAATTTAGAAATATGGTGTACACATGTTTAAATAATCATCCATTGGTTACCAAATTTATTATAAATGTAAGTAAAACCCAATTGACTATAAAGGATGTGTTTTTATGAAAACCTATCTAAAAGAGAATAATTGTGTTTTCATATCACCCTTTATGGATTTTTTTAATAAAATATATATGATATATATATATATATATTAAATTTATTTTTTTCAATTCATCTTATATGTTTTCAATACATGATATAAGAACAAATTTAATTTTTCAAATAAAATAATTATTTTTCATAAATGGTAGTTTTACCGACTTCTGACAGAGAACCCTTTTTAAATATATTTTTTTCTCACATTTATATTTTCTATTTGAAAAAATAAACTTCTTTTATTGAATTGGGAGATGAAAATTTACTTTGGATGAATTTTTGGTATTTTTCTGATAAAATTCATATTTTTATGAATAGGCTAACAATACTGCATTTTAATTCAAAAATACTTTTTAATATAATTTATTTATATCGGTATATTTTAAATTTAATTATTTTTAATGTGTAATTAGATTATATTTTATTCATTTAATTAAATTTTGGTCATTTAATGTAATTTTACTTTGAAATTGGACACAAACACATGTCAAAATTTTTATAGTTATCACTTCATAAAAACACACTTTTTGGTTTTGACAACTGGAATTAATTTTAAATCAACAACTTCTATTACTATGTTCTGAATTTGGAAAAATGGATTCCATATTTGGAATCATTAGTTCATAATTTTTTAAATATTTACCTTTTATTTTTAGACATTACGGATGGTAATTTCAGTAATTATTTTATTTACCATAGTTAAAGGCTATATTTGTTAAATAAAGGTAATAAATAATATTATAATGATATTATACTACCATAACACATTTCATAATTCAATTTAATGATATATTTCCTACCATGGGAATCCTTAAGTCAATTTTTGGACCCCATGGACCCACATGGATGTGAAAATGACATTTTATAATAATTAATTTAATGTAATAAAAAATGTAACAATAACATGTATCATTTAGTAAGACTGTTTTTATATGGGGTTATATAAGTGATATTTTCGAATATAAATATTTATTAGAAATATAATAATATATAATACATCATGGTGTTTTATTTATAATTTTTAGACATCAAATAAATAAATTTATTTGTGACACAATTATGATGTAGTGATTACCATATTAATGAATGATTTAAATAAATGGGATTATAAATATTAAAATAAATTTATTTTGACACTTTTTATTCCCTCCAAGAATTTTAGGTAATATTTGGACTTGTTATATTTTAATTAATTATTTTTTTTCAAACTAATCATGATGTTATAGATTTATAAAAATTCAATATATTTAAAGTATAAATGTTAACATAAATGAGTTTTAAAAAATATGCTATTTTATTAAATGATATAATAGTACTAAAAAATAATATTCAGACAAATGTCTTAGATACTGTTTATCAAGTCATTAATGAACCACTTTATGTTCTATTGGAATTTAATTATAAATATATTTACCATATAGTATGAATATACAAGAAGATGTGGTAAGAGTTAAATTATTTAACTAATGGTTAATGCTAAAAGATAAGGATAAATTTTGACCTATAATTCGGTAAAACCTATTGGTTGAGAGGTTTCAGACCCAAAAACATATTATAATTGAAATAAATGACATTGGGACATTTTGAAACCGAAAATCATGTTATATTAAAATAATATTTCAATACTTTCCTAAAGTGCCTCTCCTCCCCCTAATAAAAGGGAATCACCCCTAACCATTTAATAAACCTCTCATGCACCATGGATCATCCAAAATATTCCTGAATAAGATCCAAAAATACATATATTCCTCCAAGAATCCTTAACATTGGAATAAGTCAATTCAATAAAACCTTTCGTCTCAAATCAATGCGAGTTACACATTTTTAGAGGTAGCCTCTTCTCTAAAGTTCATTTCCATTATTTTACTTCTCAACTCCCTATTTTATTCTCATTCATTGATTACAAAAAAAAGTATAATAAACATACTACGATGTTTTTATGAAAATTAATATAACTACACATACACAAACCTCCATCTAATGTATATGAACCTACAATTTCTATGTACGATGAACTGTTGCCTCACGAAATGATGATTGTTCGATTTTCCCCTACCACCTCTCATGGTGGACATTATTATAGATCTGTATTTATATATAATATATATTATATTTAATTTTTTTCTATTATCCTATAATTTTTATTTACAAATATACTTTTATTCTTTTCATGATGTGTAAATACAATAATTTCATTTGACGAAGTGTGGACCACCGCCCCCACAATGTGATATGATTCACTCTTTCCATACATGGAACATATAAAGGATGGTGTTAATGAACATATGAAACATATATATTATATTATATTATAATTTAATTATAATATTCCTATATATAAATTAGTTCTTACTTCATTAATATGAAAAATAAATGAAAGCAGTGTTCATGTGTACGTACGACTTACTGTCTCCATGAATAGTGCATTTAATTTCCTATATATAATTTTTATATTATATTATAATTACATAAATACTAGATATATACGATATTTAAATCGTTAATATTATTCTGGAGATAATTCACTTTTGATCATATGTACAATTTATAATTATAACAAGATCATTTTCGACTCAAGTACCCAATATCCAAAAAATGAAAGATATTAACATAAATAATTAGGTAATTTTTATAACATGGTAATAAGTGATATAAAAGGAATAATAAACTTGAAAAAGGTTATTGTTAATTTATAAATTAACAAAAATGTATTATCCAGGAAGAGCAAGGAATATTCCTGATGAATCTGACTCAAGGCAAGGGAACTTCTTATCCAAATATCCATTCTCTGGGTTAATCATATACTTCATGATTATCTTGTGTTATTATTATGTGAGAAATAAATTTTGATATACTATATTTTATTTATACTTTATTTATGTGTATTTGTAATTAATACACATAATCAATCTATTTTATTAACAAAATAATCCTTGTAAGGGACTTCGTCTCAATCTACTTTCAATGTGGCATATGTGGATGTTATGTATCATTATTATCATATAAGGTGTATATAAAAACCATTTGACATGTCATATAATGAATTAATATATCCTCAGAAAATTTTCATAAAATGGTATTCTTTATTGATTCTTTTTCAAGTGTTTTTCAAGTGTTAAGGGACTTTTAAACTAAACACATCATTTTAATATTGGGAAGATTTATTCTTATAAAATAATTCTATTTTATGCCAATGATTTCAAAATGGTTTTATAGATTTTTTTATATGGAACTAAATCTTTTAAAATTTCAATTACTAAATTTTTATTCAATTTTTCTATGTGTTATTAGATAATTTTATTCAAAAGTATATTTATTAATTATTTTAAATGGTTTTGGAAATGGGTTGAGTATTTCAATATATAGAAATGATTTGGTGTGATTAAAAATTAAATGTTATTATAGAAATTTTGATATTTTAAATATTATATATGTTATGATTATATAATGGTACTTGTAAATTTTACAGGTGGTTATGTGATAAACCAATGATGGGTGGTTTCATGAAAATCTAAGTATTGGTGGTTACATTATAACCTCCAATGTATTCAGTATGAATGTCAGTCGTATGGTTATTCCATTTAGTGATATGGGTGGAGGTCGGCCGTATGGTTATTACATTTAAGAATTTTTATGTACAAAGATACCTTTATTTTCTATAAGTTTATTTCTATGGGATTTATATTAATCATTTGGTTACAAAAAGGTAATGTGGTGAGCTTATATTCAGTGAAGTGTTTTTGCTACTTCATAAAGGTGAAAAGTTCTACATTCGATAATGTTTTACAAGATTTTTCAAATTTTAGTAGTTCTCTTTCATTATGTATCCTTTAATGATATTTTTTAATCTCATAAAATATTTTAAAATATTTTTTACAGGATATAATCAAGAGTAGATTTATGGATAGGATCACACAAAAGTTATGCTATTAAAACATAAAACGATATAATATTTCATTTTAAACAGTTTTTGTTTTTTGAAAAAAATTATAGTGAATAGATGTGTCTACATGTAATATTCTAGATGTTATGTACAATTTATGACCTAATTCTCTAAATATCTAAACATAAAAAGATCCTCAATGTGAATTAGTTTCAAATTGTCAGCCTATCTCTCGATTAAGTTATGTTTAATGCTAGGGCCTTATAAATTCAATATAAAATGAAATTCCTATTTATTAAAACATTCCTTCGTAATAAATTACATTTGGTGTCATTAGTTCACTATCTATTTTTTGGACTATTGAAATCCTGGTTATATAATACCCCATACCATATTTTTTTAGTATTCATGGATGAAATCCACAGGAATTTAGATTCATATGAGTATTATTTTGGTTATTAAATATCCATTCTAGATTTTACTCATAAATTCGAACAATATTGTTAGTGGTTTATGTGATTTCCTGTTATGATCATCAAATTTATGTAGTCTGGTCATATATTATCATGTATTATCAATATATTCTTTGAATGACATGGTTATTATTTCATTCATGGAAAATAAGAATGTTATATATGTGTTTACTTTTCAATTTATTAGTGGATTTTATATTATGAATTTTTTTAATTTCATTAAAATTGAGTATCAACTGATATCCTTGAATAAGAAGTATCATTCATGCATATTAATATACTAATTAATTTAAATATTTTAGAAACTAAATGGGAAAATATCATGAATTCCCATTATTAGTTTTCAAAATGAAGGATTTATATTGTATATACCCTATAGTTAATCACATATTTCATTCCATTTGATTTATGATACACAAATAATTAGTCAAATCCTATGTGTTTCTTTATTAACTTCCCCACAAACAACATTTTCCATCCAAAATCTTATGTTAGATGAAATGAAATTGTCCTTGATGAGATAGAAGAACTATAATATTAGTGAGTGTAATTTTACCTTCATTGAAAACTAATTCTTAAGATGTATTCTCTCCCAGTTTTATTTTAATCTTCACTAACAATATTTGATGATGTTCATATAGAATTACTTCCATGAGAACTATTATATACTAGAAAAAGGTATTTTTGTAACTGATTCCCCGAGAATGAAATAATTTGATGATTAATTTTATAAATTAGAAGATTAATCATGAGTTATTTAATTGGTTATAATGTTTTATTGATACATAGAAGATTTAAATTTTACCACTGAATTTATTAGAAAAAAATCTAATCATTATTGGTGAATTAGAGAATGGAATCATAGATAGGAGTTCCTATGGTAGAATATTTGACAGATTGTGTAATAGTTTTTGATTCCCAAGGGATATAGTTTGAATATGAATGAAATTATATGTTGTTTATTGGGAGGTTCCTTATCCCATCATGGATGTTAATGGTGGTTCTCTATATGTTTCAAATCAAAAATATGGCATGAACCTTGGTTTAACTAAAATTTATTGTGCTCTATGGATACAGTTTTATTTTAACAGGAAATTTTTTTTAGTAGATTCATTATTTTCATAGTGCTTAATCCATCAAATGATTAAGGATAAGAATCATTTTCTTGGTCACATTCTCAACATATTGGATATTAATTTATGGATTTGGTATGATATATTTATCGATTTGATTACCAATTTACCGTAATAATAGGAAATATATGAATATATCATTGTGATTATTGATTAGTAAATGAATTCACCTAATTTCAAGTTGAAATATGAGTTAATAATGATTGATTATTGAATAATTATGTCATTAGTGGGGTTTTTGAGACATTATGGGGTTCTAAATATAATAATTTCCTATCAAGATCCATATTTTTACTCACGTGTATGGAAGAGGTGTTAGTAAGATTTTGGAACTAATTAATACCTTAACACCACATTACTTCCTTATATGGATGTCAATATGAAGCATACTTATTCAAAATTATATATCTTTTACTATATATATGTTTTTAATTTTAGAAGATAATTCATTATGAACCTCACATTGCAGGATTTTTCCAATAATTATGTATATCACATATCAACTAATATTAATATGTTCAATTATGTGTATAAATGTACTAATAGATTTCTGTTGTGCTAAATAATTATTAGAGAGGAGGTTATTATTATACCATAATAGATCAATAGTATAATAGATATGGTTAATATGATTTTGTAAGTTAATAAAGGATAGTGAATTTTTTTAGATATCTTACAAAATCAATTGATTATTCCTTTTGAAATTGTTATTCACAATCATGTGGTATTATTGGTTCTCCAAATTTTACTATAATAGTTTTTTATTGGATTAATGACTACCTAAATATGATTATCCCTATCATGGATTCATATTAGTTTCTTAAAGTAGTGCAATTTTTGGAAATTCATTTAAAATGGATCTTTAGCATCGATGTGTCCATATTTTTATTGATCATTTTTATTTTCATATTAAATATTAATTCATTTATTTTAGAGATCATGATATTAAGGATGGTGATTTTTTGGCATAATGTGATTGGAATGAAGAAAACTATAATAAGGTTATCTCTGGGTTTATGGATCAATTAGTTAATTTATTGGGGAGACACAGTGGGTTGGATGAATTTATATTTTAATGTGAGTTATAAATTCATGATTAGTGTCTTGGGATCATTTATTCTTGATTTTAGATTAGATTCTATATATTATATCATTTATGTATTGAGAAAATTATGCATCATTAAGGATATTTATTCAAATTTTGTATCTTATAACAATGTAAACAATATTTTAGGTGTTGTATACCGTGAGGGTAGAGTTTTATTGATTAGTTATTCACTTTATTGGTTATTTTATAAATTATCAAATTTTAAAATCTTTTCAGTTTCATCTAATAAAGATTTTCTTATTTTCCATAGTACACAACTTTATCAAATAAAATGACTATTGGTCCTAAGGAATTTTTATTCATAATGAAAGATAACATTGTGGTCATTTGATGTGTTAAATATTATTTCATCACATTAGCTATAATATAATAACGATATAATTAACTATTATTTATAAATATATAAGAAATATAAAATTATTCAATATCCTATAATAATATTTTATTTAGTTTTGGTATAATTCATTACTGGTTTTCTTCCACTATGATAAATTTGTATTCCTTTACATCATTAAGAGACTAACTTTTATTACATGTTAATATTTTCTCTTATTATTGTTCATTATTTGGGAATTGTATATTTTATAAAGCTATATCATTATTTTTTATAATGAGTTTTATTGGTTTTGTTTCATAGGAAAAACATATATTGGTTTTATATTTTTCATTCAGGGATTACATTACAATTCTATAATTTATGATCATTCTTATATTATCTCATTTTAGAAAAAAAGCAGTTTATAGCTTTGAGTTATGGAATGTGAAATATCAATTTAATTTATTAGTATAGAATATGAAATTTACATTCATTTTTTCCTTCATGTAAAGAGTTGGAGTAAACCTATCAAAATAGTGACATAAGGATAATAAATTTAATTTTAATAGTTAATTTAATAACATGTATTCATAATTATTACATTTATATTGGAATATAATACTACTTCATTATTTTCATTGTCATAATTTTTAGGGAGTGATTAATGTTTTATTGAAGATATATGATATTTTTTTGTCATGTTAATTGTCATGACCACATCCCTCCAAATATTATTAAATGAGGGGAGAAATATGACGACCCTCAATTCCATCCTCTAGTAGGCCATCGGTTAGATACTAACATCGATAGTGTAAAAAACAAATTAATGGGAGGCATTACCATCTATAATAATGTTGGATCAGAATATAAAATGAATCATATGAAAACAACTCCAAAAAATTTTATATATATATATAACCATAAACATCCATAAATTAATATATAATAAATGGAATTGATTAACGTATCTAATTTAAATACCAAATGGAAAAGCTAAAGCATCGACACAGAAGCTATCCTAGATATGAGATAGTAATCTCTATCATGGGAAACAAGAAAAAAATATATATATAGGGTGAACATAAATTTTTACTAGGTAGTACATCCAATGACTCTCTTAGACATATGAAAGTAGAAAAAAATTCAACCATGAGAATAAAATAAGAACCAAAAACACCTAAATAGGTAAACAATCCAACCTTGTCCTGATGATGGCATTCTCAAAAAATAACTCTTGGAATGAAATGGAATTTAACATGAATCAAATAAATAAGGGTTCCTCACACCTATTTTCTACTGGTAGGCTACAGTCAGACCCTAAAATCATATTTACTGTTATTCCCATATATTATGTATACCACACATCCCCACAAGCATGGTGACATCACATCACGAACAAATACATTTTGGCCACTTCCCCCCAAGCATGGTCACATCTTGTCTCACACATTGATACATGTTCCATCACATTAAATCAACATAAAAAATAGAGTATTATGGTCTCATTAGCATGTATTAAATAACCTCATTCCCTCCAACTACTATGAATGAACCCCACGATATGTCTCCCCACAATAAAGGTCATATCACATATCCCAACAAAAACCCCATAACCTCCACCCCCCAAGCACTGTCACAACATGGTCAAAAATAAATTTGATATCACAATAAACATCTAATGCACTAAAAATCATTCATCCATCAAAACATTTTCAATACTTCTCTCCTCTAGATGAGAGAGTTGGGATGATTTGGTACCCATCCATCCGTTAACCACAAAGAATGTCTTAAAAACACCCCCTTCTTTATGATGCATGTTTTGGGACATAGTGCTCGACATGAGTGTGGTACAAATAACAAAAAAATAATATAAAATAATATATATATATATATATCCACAGACATGCCCAGCCATTCAGTTCAAAAAAAATATCCATCCACTCACAACATCGTTAATATTGTTTCCACCCCTAATTGCATAAAACCATAAAAAATCCACAAGCCACCAGATAGATTCATGATAATAGCCAATTCTATTTACTTGTCAGTTTTTATTCATTATTTATCATCAACCTCATTTAACAAAAATTCCCCTCCTAAAATTATATATAATTTTTTCCATTCAATTTACCAAAACAACCAATTCCATTGGAACCATTATTAATCAATTATTTATTCAATTGCTACATGGGAATATAGATAAACATAACTAAATATCACATATATTTCATCATTCCCTTCATACCGTAACATCACTACCCCAGAAGAACAGTAAAAAACAACATATCCACCCTATAATGAATGTAAGAACAATAACCATATCAACGCATGGAAATAAATTTCAAACAACAACCATCCATACATTCCCCAACCACATATCTCCACCCCGTAGGCAAAGAACATACATAAAAATAAATATCATATTAAAATTTTACGAAGGTTATTTTATCATAATAAACATTATATTTTGTGATATTTCCCAAAATTCATAATCCTAGGGTAACCGTTTCATTTTTTAAATATAAGTGGTTAAACAATTTAAATATTTTGGGAATATCACAATAATCAGAATAAGGAAAAAAAATCACATCACATATCATTTAGTGCAATAAAATCCCCAAATAGAAACAATATTAAATGGTTAATAAATACTCTACAATATCATTACCAAAATAATTATGATGCCATAAAAAATTCAAATAAAACAACATGACCTATTAATATAAATTAGAAAAATATATTCCACTGATTATGCCATCAAAACATTAACCTATAGATAATAAAAGGTCATCCCCTCCCACGTGATAGAAAAAAAATAGAATCACGGGATTATATAACCAAATAAATATTTACCGACTCACTGCACACTCAAGGGTAAAGAAAAAATCATTTCAAACAACCGCTATAGATGGGAAATGGTTGATCAATAGACACAACATCAACGGACCATCAAAACCCATACCAAACAAATAACCCAAACCAAAAAAACACTTAAAAAACCCCGATGAAGAATGGAAGGAAATGGATTTGATATAATGGAGAAATCACCACTGATAAAAGACATATATCTAGGAATAACCCCCTATTGAATGGAATCCCATACACTAAAAGAATAATTCTGAAGATCTCATGGAATCAGATAAGTTGATTTCCATCTAAGGGTTTTGGGTAATAACCACACACACAAAAGGATTTATATATCAAATAATTGGAAATTTACATAGTTTTTAATCCCTACATGAAGTGTTAATATCGGGCGTTAAATTTTTTATAAAAATTGGTCACCTCAACATAATTTTAACACCATGTTTATTACACATTTTTAATCCCACATACACTATGTAAAAAAAATTAATTGGATACCCCTTATCCATGTAAAATATGTGCACCACCTTTATAAAACAAATATTAACCAAAATTACACATCTTGTAATAAATTTACATGATGTGTATTTCCCACAAAAACTCTTATGATGCACCATCCTCCAATGAAAACTCTATGAATATCCTCCAAAAACCTCCCACCACCAAAATAGGATATCTAATGGAATGGGGAGCATTAAAAATTACATTAGATACATTTCAAATGATTATATCCATTAAAAATCCAAAACAAACCCATTATGAAAGGTTTATGAACAACTATCCAATAAGATACCATGTAAGGATCTCGTCATACCTAATCTACTACCAAAAAATTATCATTCCAAACTAAAAAACCAAAAAAATAAAACAAAAAAAAATTCACCATATAGACACATTACAACCACCATATCAACCTCTACATGCCTAAAACACCATTACAAAAATCATACCAAACCTCAAAAAACACATCCCCAAATTTCTCTAACACCACAATGATCCTAACTAACCCGGGAGAAAACTCACCCATCGTGAAAACCTCTACTTCCCATTTCTAGGGTAACCCATCAAGAACATGTTTCTACAAACATAAACTCCATGGTCCACATCTGGTGATCTATATAATACTTCTACTAGTATTTCACTACATTAATCCTATATTAAATAAAATTAACCATGTATGTCATGATCTAAATCACCGTAGTTCTAAGAAAAAAATCCACCCCAATATCATTCCAGAGAAAAGATAAAAAAATATTCACCCATAAAAATCCTCAAATTAAATGACGACAATGGATGAGTTATATATGTTATTATAATAATATTATTCCAATGGAAGGCTTCTTACCGAATATTTACCCAATTCTAAGATACATGCTTCCAAAATATCCTCAAGCATCTAGATGTTACATTATTTCTACCAAACTGTCTGATGGTAGAATAAAGAGTGGAGGCATAATTGAGTTACATAAACATTCCAAAATCTCCTCTAGACATGCAAGACACAAAATGTGTCTCGATCTGAGACAATAGACCTCAGAACTCCATGAAACTGCACCATCTGATCCATGTAATTATAATACAAATAATTAACTATGTCCAACTCCTTGTTCTCTAATAAGTGTATTGAATACGTTAATTGATCCATGATCACACAGATATAATCTTATATTTCCATAGGATTGGGTATCCCTATGGTGAAATCCATAAGTTTTCCATCCCATTTACACTCAAGAACATTCAAATGTTGTAACAAATTTCTTGGAACATGATTCTTCACCATTAACCAATGAAAATCAATGAAAATTTCCACAAACTCTTCCACCACATGACTCATCCAGGTGTACAAAAACAACATCCTAATGATGCATTACATCTTTGAAATACCTTGGTGTACATGTAATGGTGAGCTAGGAATCTCACGAAGGGATCTCTCATAAATCAAAAATGGAATAAAACCACCCATAAAACAATATCTTCTTCCAATAATAGTCCAACCCTCCCTCTAGAGCATAATTATGACCAACATAGTCATGAACCACCACATCCGATATTTATCCAATATCAAACTCTTAATCCTTAAGAATTCGAAATAACTTCACCATTACCTGAAAAAAAAAAATTTACCACCATCCACCATTACATATAAGTAAAAGGCTTATAAATCCTCCATATATTTCTAAGAACCCCAATACTCTAGAATATTATCTTTCCTAGAAATACTTACAATTTATCCCTCCTCATCAATCAATTTTCATGTTGTGTAGGATATATAAAAATAGTAACCCTGAAAAATACACCCACCTATGTTGCAGCAAGATCCAATCTAACTATGAATATATATACAAAAAACACTTATGATTTATGAAGAAAACAAACAATCCACTATGATGTAATTATTCAACAACTTCAGCACAAACATGACCATATCTAACTTCATATCCATGGTGGAATATTTACTCTCATTGGGATGAAACATCATAGACTCATAAAATAGACCATTGCTCACTGATTCATCATGATACATTCCCATCACAGATAGGAAGTGTTATATAACTCCTCAAATATCTAACCCTCCCATAGAAAGTGAAGAACTGGAGTACTAAACAACATCTCCACCATGTAAATGAATTATTTCTAGCACTGATAATTGATAAAAAAATCATATACATTCATGGTCAATGCTATCTATAGGTATGTAAATTGAGAGAAATAGTGTAAAACACTCTGATAATAACCCTAAAACTTATGAAATTGATTATTAATTCAAATTTTTTGGGTTTTTACCAAGAAACAACTACCTCATCCTTCCAAAATTCCACTACCCCACCCTAACAAGAAACCACATTCTCGAGGAAAGGCACCTAACTATTTAAAAAATAATTAGAAAAAATTACATAGAGATGGTGGATTTTAATGAACAAAAAATGGCATTGAGATTATTGAAATTCTACTATAATGTCTTAAATTATGTCATGATATCATCATTTAATATGAAGAAAAAATACACAAGGAACTCAATGTTCATAGAGTAAATATGCCCTGTGAATATGTATGGTGTTATAGTCACACAGAACTAAATGACTACAACTTCAAAGTTATTATATCATCACCTTAATGTTTTCTTTGTGATATTTCCCTCCCTCAACCACTGCTGGTCATACAAAGACTATAGATCAATCATTAAAATCCAAAATCCCCCTATCAGTGGATAAAAAATGTTTCTATCCTAAAAATATGGTAATGGTTCTTGACTGTTACCAAATTCAACCTTAGTAGATTATACCCAAACCCATACTAAAATTCACCTTCTTGGGAAACAACACTAGATCACCCCATAGTGAGACAATAGTCATAATAATATAATTCTTCCTCTGAACATCTATATGAATCCTAAAATACCATAAATCATAAGCTTACATTTTATATTATTCCATAATAACTAGATAAGCACCAGGTTTCATGGCTAATATGAAAACTACATCACATAGAGGGGGTCCTATTAAAACATAATATAATAAATCATCTAGGAACTTTATAATGAACCTGGGAAATTCAAAATTTTCAATACCTACTAATTTAAAAAAAATCCATCAAATAAATATGGGGATTCAAATGAAAACTTCCCAAAAATACACCATTCACAAATGAAAACCATGCACATTCCAAAAACATATGAGAAAATGAAACTCATAATGAATTATTTGATAAAATAATATTATGATCAAAACTATTTTATGATGAGGATAACATCATGTGGATTCATCGATTACAAAAAAATATCTACATGGGAGAGATATGGACCCAATGTTAGTGTATACCCCTGTGGCACACATCAAATAAGATTTTCAGGACTCTGACTAGTATTGTCCAAACTAAGGTAACATGATGAAACCATTCATCCTATATCGAGAATGGAATAGTGTGTTATAAACAGTGGAGTATGAATCTCCAAAATCATGAATTATAAAAAAAGTGTTCTAAAAATTAGTTCTTTCCACTTATGATATCTGGTCCCTATATCATTGTGGCACCTTATGTATGAAACTAAACACACCCTTCTCCCATACCTCTAAAATGATTTAAAACTCCAGGAAAAAACATTGGATTAAGTCCCTAAACACAATGAACATACTATGGTCAGCCTCTACTGTCTCTATCTCTCATTATTTTCCTATCCCATTTTCCCATTATATTGAAATAGTCTCACTAGAATCTACTATTGATTCTGGCACACGACCATACCACCACCACCAAACTAACCAAAATGAATCACATGGAACTGGTTATAGTGATAGCCATGAAACCCACAACCAAAACACACTATTATTAAGCCTATAATGACCCAAATAGTTATGAATAAAATTCACCTTTTTTATTTAATTATATGTATTATGGATATAGAAGAGACATGAACTTCTTTTTATTATTATATTCAATAGTATTTAAATGACTTTTTTTCATTACCATTGATAATATAGCTATTGGAAAATGTTCACATCACTAGTATTAATATAGGGTTTTAACAAATCCTATTGGCATATACAAAGGAAGTGATGTCCTCAAAAATTATGATCATTGCCTATGAATCCATTTATCCCAGCTTCCAAGGGAGAAATAATTTTTGGGCATTGCCATAGTCTATGCCAAAGCCGAGATCCAACACCTACAGTGTGAGTAAAACTGTTTACGGGAGAAGTTTATGATCATCGAGATCACGAACCTACCCATGTTCACAGGTCATTCCCATGAAATCCCTCTAATAGAACACTTTACTCCAAGTGCATATTATGGTGTAATAATAGGATATGTAATAAGACCCAAGCATTATGATTATGTACATTTCTTTTTTTAAAAATAATGAATAAACATACATTTAATTATCGTTACTTTGTAAATGAATTTTAATGAAAAATTAGTATTTTTGGTAAATATTCAAATTCAATTAAGAAATATATTTTGTTGAATTAATTGATAATAAAAATAAATAATATTCTAATAAAATATTATTATTACATAAATGTAATATAATATAAATGATCATATAATTTTTATGATATCAAATGTAATTTTTGAAAATTATATTTGTCATAACCCATCAATATTTAAAAAAAAATTGTTTCTATTTTAAAAGTGAAAATTCATATATATAGAAAATTATTTAGATGATGTGAATATTATTATTTTGAATCAAGATGTCAAAATTATCCATCTGTGAATTTTTCAGAGTTTTATGAGACAATTGATTTATTTGGTGATAATTAAATATCTTATAAATATATGGTGTGTTTTATGAAATCATAATGGCCCAATAATGATGTAATAAATACTATAAGAGGTATATTTGTCCAGATATATGTATCTCCTTAAATATCATATAATTTTATGTTTATTTTAATTATTCTATAAATCCATCGTTAATTATCTAAAACATAAAATATATTTTTAGATTTTCAATTCAATTCTGTAAGAGTGTGAATCATCTCAACATAAGAAATAAAAATATTTTTCTAATTTCGGCCCCTTCTATTGAAAAATAATTTAAAACACATCCATTTGATAGAAACCATGGGAAAACACATGGAATGGTTTGTGGTTTTGAATTGATTATTATGTAGTGTCCAAAAAAAATAAAGAAATCCCCCTCCTTTCCTATATAAACCCACCCATGATCCCATTTTACTTCAATGAAAAACATTGAATCTACACCATCCACTACTAATTTCTCTATAGATTCCTAATTAGGCTCCCCCAAGATCCCCAGAATCCACTTCCAGTAATTTGGAGTCACGCATCCATGTAAGGGATCCTCACATCCTCTCGTCCTTTCAATTCAAGAACCTTGATTGAAATTTGTCTTTTTAATCTCAATTGATTATATTTTTATCCTTTTATAATAAATTACATATTTTATCATTGATTTTATTTGAAATAGGGATCATTTTTTTCCTCATTTAGACCATTAACTAAGTCTTTACTATGCCTAAATTTCATAAGGGATTTCTCTCTTCTCATTTCTATTAAAGCACTAATTTTATATTTTTCGTACTCAATTCCATTACATATGCTGTTATATTTTGTTCCATGATATCCTTACTTTATATTTCAGGAATAAATTATAGCATAACCTTGTATCTCCCATCATCCCATTTTATGAAATTCTTTATGATGCAGCTATGATTCCAAAATTGACAACAATTTTTCATGCCAAAATCATCCTGTAGTGAATACAATACCCAATCATCTATCAATAGTATTCAACATTATAAACATATACATATTGAATGAAGACATACATTTATGTATTATATATTACATTAATATGTAAGAAATGAAGATGTTGTATTAATCCATGTTACATTATCTATGTGGAACACCTAGGTATGAAAACAACACCAATTTTTGGTCTTTATAGCTCATGATTTTCTTATGTATATCCCTATGTTATCTAATGTTTTGTTAATTATAAAGGAATTTTGTGTTCATGTAATATAATTTTTAATTAATGATGTTTCATTTTAGGTTTTATGTTGTTATGAAATGTTATTAATCGCCAATGACACTAAACCTACCAATTGTCTAGCTTGTATTATGTGAAAATTAATGAAATAAATCATTTTTAAATACATAATAAAGATCGTGGTTGTTATAAATCTCCCCAATAAAACCATGTAATCCACTAGCTCTATAAGTCTAGAATGTATAATGTCGAGGTCGACTACCCACTGGTCGAAACCTCGAAGTTCGTCACCCTTGACACCTTCAACTGATAACTATAACTCACTAGGAACCATTATAGTTCTGTTATCATAGTAAATCTCATCGTATGTGAACCCACTGTATCACCTCCTACTTTTTATGAAAATAGTGATATGTTGGAAATATAAAATGAGTAACTTGAAACTGGATTGAAGGATGGAGTCCTTCCTCTAGCCGTCTCACATGAGACACCTCGTCTAGGAAAAAATCAAAGATTGTTAAACACATTTTTATGCTACTTCACTAATATACACCCCTTCTAATGAAAAATTAGTTCCTTCCTCTCCAATTAATTCATAGTATATGAATGAAACACTTCCCCAACCTATTTATGAATGTCGACCCATGAAAAACATACCTCTATCAAAAGTCACAGACAACGTCCACCACTAATGGGTAGTTCCCCACATCTGATTGACTAGCAGAAGTACCATGTTTCACATTGTGTCCTAGATAAAATGGAAATTGTTCTCTAGAAACTCCATATTTCATTCAGTTTCAACATCTAAAATATTGACCTCATATTTTCCCAATCCCTTCTACTGGAATTTAACAAATTCTATTTTCTATGCATTATCATCCACTTCCAGATCAACCCTATAGTGATCAACCAGTTCAACTTGCTCAACCTAAAATTATTCATCGACATGAAGATGATTAAATGGATCCATATTTAAAATTGAAAAAAAATAAATACCTATCTGGTATGGAAATTTTCATAATATTCCTTTTGATTAATTTTATTCAATTTAAACATCCCAAAACAACTCAATTAAAAAAAGGAATCATGTCATCATAATGGAGGTATCTCTGCTATTTAGCTACACTTGAAAAAATTCCACCACACCTGTTTGGTCAAAAAGATTAAATTTCATGCACCAAATCACGAGGGTAATAAAATACCATGTCCTAGAGAGTATCTTTACCCTATGTCATTCCCTAAGGTACAAAATAACTATTTCCATAACAAACTAATAAATAATAGGCATTCTTAACTCCAATCATTAGCATGTATCCCAACCATTTCATTTAATACCACTATGTTAAACCCCTATCCATCTAAAGATAACCCAATTAGTAGAGAGAGATAATGACCCATTGAGTATCGCCTCCAGTAGGCACTGGGTTCACGACTAGCACTGAGGGTATAAAAATATCATGAAATGGGAGGAATTAGACTCTATAATAATGAATGATCATGGTATACAATAAATCATTCATAAAAAACTCTAGAACATTTTATAAAAATAAATCGAACACATCCTTAAATTAATGTATAATTAAAACTAATATAGATATTAGTCACCCAACAAATACACAAAATAAAATATAATTTAGAGATATAATAGATATCCATGGTCTGAGAATGTATTGTTCACTATTGTAACACCCCTAGATTTTATGAAAAATATTCTTTTTAATTTTATTGATGTCTTGTGTTGTACGCTACACCAAAATGAGCTTACACTACATGCATCCCTGACTTGGCTTGAATTACACGCAATCGCGACCTTCCACGATAGCGTGTGTAGTAAGCAATATCGAGTTTCACTAAACGAGATATTATTATAATATTATTATGAACTAACTATTATGAATAGTAATACCCACTTTTTAAAATTTTATAAATTTTATCTTTCAAAATGGACTTAATTTTTGGATTCGGAATATCGAAATTAGCATAGGGTGAAATTTTGGTACTTTTCGGATAACTTTCATATTCCGATGAATAGTGAAAATTACTAAATTTTAATTAAAAACAACTTTTTTAATCGAAATAATTAATAGTGATAAATTATTAATTTGAGTGGTCTTAAACTATATTTAGAATATATTTTTACAATTTAATACAATGTTGGTCATTGGATGTAATTTCACATTTAAACCAGACATAAACAAGTGTCAATCTTTCGATAGTTATTATCTCTTAAAAACACACTATTTGTTTTTGACGACGGGAATTAATTTTTAAATTAATTAATGCAACTGATATGTTTTGAATTTGGTAAAATAGAAATCATTTTTGAATTCATAATATCATATATAGCTTAGGCCTAATTTTTGGTATTTTTCTGGAAACTTTCATTTTTGATGAATAGTGAAACCACTAAGTGGTAGTTAAAACAACTGAATTTTTCATAAAACATAATTTTACCGCTTCTGTGACTGGAATTTCTAAAATCCAAGAGACACGGTTAATATCAAGAACTAAAATGTGGTTCAATGAGATGAAAATAATTTTTGGTGAATAGTAACTTTTTACCTTTTTTTACCACGGTTAAATGTAAATAGGGTAATTAAGGGTAAAAATGATATTATTATTACCCTAACACATGTCCTAATTCTATTGGATAAGTGTAATTCGACCAAAAACAACCTTAGGAATAAACTATGACCATTTACGTCCACTTGGATTAGATTAGGACATTTATTATTAATTTATTTAAAGAAGGGTTAAAATAGTTAAAATCAAAGTTTTATAAGTAAATAATTTTTTAATATAGGGTTATGCATAAGATAAATTCGACTATAAATATTCATTAGAAAGATAAAAAGATTTCCTACATAATGGTATTTTATTTATAATTTTTAGACATTAAGTAATTTATTTTATTTATGACACAATGATGATGCAGTAATTATCTTATTAATGAAATATTGACATAATTGATGTTATAAATACCCAAATAAATGTAATTTGAGACTTTTTATGAATTGCACTAATTTTTTAGGTTCATATAACATATTATTATTGATTTAGATAACTGTTTTCGAACTAATCATTCTGTTATGAGTTTCACAAAAATCAATTACCAAATAGTGTCAAAATTGACATAAAATAGTTTTTAAAACAAATATTATATTATTAATTGTTATTATATTTCTTAAAAATCTAAGGTTATTCCAAGATACTTATATCATGATAGGTTTATCATTAATGGACCACTTGGGGGTCTCTTGGATTTATATGGTATGTTTATTAAGTATATAATATAAAAATACAAAGTGACATGATAAAGGTCAATCTAATTAACTAAGAGTTAAAACTAAAAGTTAAGGTTAATATAATGACCTAAACTTGTCTAAATTATATTGGATGAGAGGAGTTCCACTCATCCCCACATTATATTATAAATAACTCAATTTGGAGCTATTAAAAACCGAATATGACTTTATAATAAAATAATATTTTTAGTTATTCCAAAGGTGCCCCTCTCCTCCCTTATAAAAGGGAACCTCCTCCCTCTCCTCATCACACCAATTTGAGCCTTCAAGCTCAGTCAAACCCTGCCAAATTATCTTCTCCACTACCCTAGAAAAATCCTAGAGGTCCTCGTCTACTTTAAAGACCAATCTTAGTGCCCTAATAGGAGGTTTTAAAGAGGCGTATCGATGAAGAGGTAATTTCTTCTCCTGATTCTTTCAAGCTTATTTATTCTTCAACTTATTATTCTTTAGTTTTTTCATTATAAAGTAATAACATAAGTATCACTAATATACTGATTTTTTATTATAAATATGAAACAACCCCATTTCACCTTCTATCCATCCTATGGAAAACAAAATCACCGTGCGTGTGTACGTACGGAATACCATCTCCACGACGTGGTGTAATCTGTTTTTCCACCAACACCTTACATGGATGGGTATAATGGCGTAATGAATAACTATACATAGTTATTATAACATCATACTAATTATGATATATCTTATCATCCACTCCAATTCAATTCAATAATTATGGAAACGATATCATCGCTTGTGCGTACGTACGGACTACCGTCTCCACGACACGATGAGATTCATTCTCCATGTTAACCATTTAAGAATGATTATAAAGTATATATAAGCAATAATAATGAAATATATGACATTATAAAGCTACTGGATTTAAATATATATGTATTTCATCTACTTAATTCCATTCAACTCAATAAGGAAACGAAAACAGCGTTCATGCGTACGTACGGCCTACCGTCTCCATGAACGGTGTATTTATTTCTATTTATCGATATATTATATATATTTGTATTCTGAATATATATTATATATAAATCATGTTTTATATTATGGAATTAATTAATCATGATCTAATTAATCATATGAATAATTACAAGTCAAAACACGAACGACAAATGAAACGATTTTACCCAAAACACTCTTTAACATGGAATTTACAAAAGAACGGGTAATATAAAGTCATAAGTGAACCATATATGATATCATAACAATGAATATGATTCTTTAATAAGTCAATGACATTATTTAAATCATTATACAGGAGGTTCGGATACATACGAAGTATATCGGACATACGATAAGGGATAACTTTTCCAATCTCGTTCTTATTCAATATTGTTTATTCATAAGTATTTACTGGGGTTATTGTTCTCATCCATGTCCATGTTTCCTAAAAATGTTTTCATGTATTTTTAATGTCATTTTTACCCATTTTTGAATTTTACTACATGGTATGTATGGAATCTTTCTTTTACGAGGTACTTTTTGACTTTTCCAGCAAAAGTATGAGAAGAATGTTTTTTTAACTTATACGGCAGGAACGGATTTTTTCGGTTTTATAAAGCCTTATTTTCATGAAGATTCCTAAAAATATTTCATGACTATTTTCAACAAAATCATTTTCTTTTAAAATATCATGACATTTTGTGAAAAGAAAATGATTTTGAAGAAAAAAGGATATTTTCCTCAATAATTCATTACAAGTGTTTTATCAAAACCATTTTCATCTATGATGACATTATTTCACATGTGTATGTTTCAAGTATCATGTCTCTATGATTTACATGGTTTCACTTCTTTTATGATTAAATGATATCCATTGTTTTATATAGATTTTGTTATGATTGGATGATGTTTATGAAACCCATTTTTATTCTTTGGGTTATGATGAATGATTTATGTTTATGTTGTGGCACAAGTAATAATGATTTCATTATGAGATGGGTGGGACCTATATCTCCCTACAATGCATTGGGTAATGATTTTATATCTCATGAGATAGACATGGCTGGAATGGTAAGTTAATCTGGTTCAGTTTTACAGGACGGAAACGAGGAGTGAACTCGATTCAGAATGGGACTTTGTCCACTAATATGGTCTTGGCAGTAATGCCTTGGCTACTATAGAAATCGTTACATGTGCTTAATGGATGCCATAATTACATGTTTTATTCCCATTCTATTTTATCATGATTTATGTTCCATTATGATCTATGCCTTATGTACTTCCATGTTTTAAGTCATTGCTCAAGATTTTTATTTTTAAACATTGTGTTCATGTTTTTATGTTCAAATGTATATGGTGTGTTTTATTTTATCCATGCTTACCCTTACTGATCATTTGAGCTCACCCTTTTTATGTTTTATCTTTCCCCAGGATTAAAAGAAAGGTTTTAGGTAAGGAAACAAAAATTGGAAGATATTTATGGGAGATGTTTAAGATCTTTCACCACGATTAGAAGATTACGTTCCAAGTTTCCAAAGACATTAAACTATTACAGTCCTTGTGTGTCTGTTTTTTTTATGTATTAAGTATTCTGCAAAAGTAATGTAATATCTATGTACGTCAAGCTTCGGGTCTCTACAGTTGGTATCAGATGAAAGGTTTAGTCAACCTTTGGAAACTAGGATGCGAAAACGTTAGTGAGATCCCTAGAGATATTTCTAAGGTATGTTTAGGGATGTCCCTAAGGATAAGTATACGTATAGGATATAGTCCTAGAACTATGGTAACGATCTTAGAATTTAACATAAGATTTTAGATATTAAGGGTGCTTCCCCTTTACTATGTTGTTTTCCCTAGCATGATTTTTGCCTCTCACACTATTCTTTTTGGGTTTTAGAAAATGGCTGGAAACAGGAAGATTCATGATAATGGAGGATATGACAGACAATGGAATGATATTCTTCATGAGAAACCAAATGAAACAGGATTTGTAAGTCCAAACATCGTTATTATTCCTAATCAGCAATCTCATAATATGATCAATAATCTCAACTTTGGTAAGTTTCCCGACTCAGATAATAAGAGAAAGACAGATTTTCATGATGATCATAGAGGAAAGAATGTTCAATTTCCCTCATGTAAATTATGTGGGAAGAGGCATCAGGGATATTGTTTCAAGGGTACTGGAAGATGTTTTATGTGTGGAAAAGAAGGTCATCGAGTATCTGAGTGTCGAAGTAATGGAAAAAGGGTTTCTAATGATGTGAATAAAGAAAATACTGCAGATAACGCACAAACAACACTTCAATGCTTCAAGTGCAAGGAAATGGGGCATTATGCTAATTAATGCCCTAATCCAAGGGTTAGTGATGATCGACATGAGAAACCACTTAAGGCAAAGGACAAAGGGAAGTCACATGTGCTCACTATTGGTGATATTGAATATGACAATGATGTGGTGGAATGATTAAGTGTTTATGTAATTAGATTCCAAAAATAATGTTGTATATAGTATCGTGGAATATTGGAATATTTATGTATTTGTCTATTGTGGTTTTCAATAATTTTATGGTACCGGTAACCATGTAAAGTGATTGAGATATTTTTGGAAAAAAGATGATATGCGCATAATGAAGGGATAAGGAGAAAATGAATTGTTTGAAAGTATTCATGAGCTCATTACTGATATAAGGAAATAGTTATATCATGGTTGAGTATAAAGAATTTTTGGGTTTTGGTACATGGAAAGAGTTAACTTTTGACAGCACTCATGTTTTCACAAAGATTCAATGGGTATTCATTTTTCAAGAGAATACATGATTAAGGCCTTCGAATTTTTGGAATGTAACCAACAATACATATCTCATGATATATGGGGATCAAAGATGGTATTAACATGCTTGTTATATGAACTCTTTGGAAGTCGTTTTCACTATAATATGATATTGGACAGCAGTATTGTCACGACCTGTCCTCGGGACCCGTGTCGTGACTACCCCAAGCCCGCCTTCCATAGGCCAAGGGCTGGCGACTAGCACCAAGGCGTAAATCCCAACAAAAGGGAAGGCATTGCCTTTGAAAAGTAAACAAGCACCACAGAGTAAGCAAGTGGAAAAGAAAACACTAAGTAAAAATGGTACAAGGTGTGTTGAAAGTAAAAAAGGGGCCGGAAATACAAGCCCAATTGTAAAGTACAACTGAAAGGAAAAACTGCAACTGAAAGGAAAAACTACAGCGTCGAGCCGTCCTATAGAATTACCACCTGAAGGGTGGGTACAGATAGCCTCCACTGCTCCTCGGGTCCACCTGACCGCTCCGAGTACGTCCTGCCCAGTGGTCCACCTCCAGGTACCATCCTGCTCCGCACGCCTCCACCACGATCAGCGTTGTCTGTCCTCTGCAACCAACACAACGTAGTGCGGGCATAGCCCGTACAGGGGTGAGTATAAGCTACTCAGTAGGGACCCCGAGACCCCCGAAGGTCTCCCGAAATCCACAAAGTATAATCCACAAAGGAAAGATACAATCATGAAGTAACATCTGACACGGCTTAGGTATATGCCCATACATATACCTAAGTCATCAATTCCCATTTGGCCCCAATGTCCGAGCCCAAGAACAACCCAGTCCACACAGGAAAGCAAAACGTATACCCACACAGGATAGCTCAACACAATTCACAAAGGAGAGTAAACAGTACATCCATACAGGATAGCTCAACACAATCTACAAGGGAGAGTAAACGGTAAATCCACACAGGATAGCTCAACACAAACCACAAAGGAGAGTAACACAAGATTCATCTCACACAGGTATATTTTTTCGGATGACGATAAAGATGATCACTGATCCATCTAAATCGTCGGACCCACGAAGGATCGATAGGTAACTAACCCCCGCAATGACCCACACAGGATCGGGCCCACACAGGACCTATAGGCGCTGGCTCACACAGAACCGCTGAGCACTGACCCACACAGGATCGGACCCACACAGGATCGGGCCCACACAGGACCTGTAGCACTGATCCACGTAGGATCGTTGAGTGTTGTAGTCGTCGCAGTCCACTGAGGATATCTGCACAGTCTCCGTCGCAGTCCACTGAGGATCTCTGCACGGTCGTCGCCGCAGTCCACTGAGGATCTCTGCACGATCGTCGCTATCGAAGTAGCAGTCGCAGCCAGCTCTAGGGTTCCCGCACACAGCAAGCTCGTTCGGGAGGGTCCGCTCCACGAGCCGAGAGGCTGATACATCAACTATCACAAAGTCCGAAGTTGATGTATCCAAAAGTTCTGTATCGTCAAGAGGAACTCAACGTCGCAGACGGCGCGTCGATCGGACGCTCGGTCTGAGAGTTATTAGCTTTTTCGTCCCAGGGGCCCGGTTGGTTTTTAATGCAAAACCAACCCGACCGTACTCCACCTACGTCCAAACCTCGGGCGGAGTGTGCCAAAAGATCCGTCCCACTTAGAGGAATCCACCAAAGCTGACGGCACGTCAATCGGACGTTCGTAGCTCAAGATATGAGCGTTTTCGCTCCGAGGGCCCGGTTGGTTTCCTGTACGAACCAACCCGGCTGAACTCAAAGTATTCTGAAACCTTGAGTGAGATATACCGAAATGACTGTCTCGATCCAAGGATCGCGTTTCCGCTGACGGCGATTCGTTTGGAGGCACGTAGCTCAAGATATGGCCATTTGAACGAAAATCATCCGAAGACGGGGGGTCCGGGCTCGGGCCGACCCGGCCCGACCCCCCCCCCCCCCTGGGTCGGCCGAACCCGGTCCGACCCGGTCAGACAGGTCTGGCTCGGCCAGCTCGGCCCGGCTCGGCCGAGCGGCCGACGCGGGCGGAGCCGCCACCCCGCGGCACCCGCGGGGTGTCGGCCAGACAGCCGGACGCGGCTGAAGCCGCATCCCGAGTGACGCGGGGGGGAGCCGCCGCCCCCGCGTGACACCCCCAAGACACCCGCGAGGTGTCTCCCTGATGGCCGGATGTGGCTTCAGCCGCGTCCCGTGAGCACCGCTGCCGCGGCGGTCTCGTCCGGCGGCGCGCCGGGCGCCGCCGCCGGCTTCCGCGGGCCGTCGGAGTCGCTCCGGTGGCCCGTTTTTCTTCCCTTTTATGCCGTTGCTCCTCCCAGGACTCGTTCTTCACTATAGAACCACCAAATTTCCGTTGCGGCATGTTCCGTCGTCGCCCGTCAAATCCGCACAAGAACGAAGAACGGCGGAGGGTCGTCGGGCCGTGTTCGTTTGGCCCGCACCCTCCGCGTTAGATATAAACAACGAGAGAATTTTTATTCCACACAGAAAACAACAATTTTAATAAATTTAAAATTTTTCACAAATCCGGTTCATTAACTTTTTAAAGAAACATTTACGGGATTAATAAAAATGGGTAATTCCAAAAATAAAATCCCTACCTCGTAGTCGTCGCGCGTGAGCGTTCATCGCGGAATTGCTCGTCGCGGAAGGTGGAGATCGTCGCGGAAGGGCGTCGCGTCGTCGCAAAATCCGGCATAGCGTCGACGAACTTGACGGACCAAGAAACAACAGATTTTAATTATAAATAATTAAATCCGTGTTTCTTTTTAAACCACAAAGAACATTTAGAAGAAACCCGAAATCACTCACCTCAAACGGTTGGTGATCGGAGATCGGGGCGGGGAAGAACGTCTCGGATTGGAGCGTCGTTGATTTCCGTGGTTAACGGCGTTCTTCGCGTTCTTCGCATTCTTCGCGTTCTTCGCGTTCTTCGCGAAGAAGAAAGAAGGTACAAGGACTCTGTCAAATCCTCTCAATGCGCAAACTTTCAAAATACCGGTTGGTCTTATTTTATTATTATGCCAACACATGAAAAAGGGTAAGTAACGACCCATCAATTCGTTGAATTAATTCAACGAAAGAAACAGCTCATTTAATTTACGAAATAAACCGCCCAATTAAATGGTCTGTTAAGAAATTAAGAAAACGCGTCAGTTGACTTTCATAATGACGGGTTTTCGCGGGTGTGTTACTTAGCGGAAAAGAAACGGCGGGGCTCGTGCGGGCCCCACCTCACAAATATCCTACCAAGGGGGTAGGATATTTCTGGATAGCATCCTATCCGGATCAACTCAGCTTAAGCCTCCTTTAAGTGGCTTCAAGTGGATTCCATGTGGCTTAAGTGAAATAAAATAAAGTTTGTCGTACAATTATTTTATTTCTTAACTTTAAGCCCGAAAAATTAAAAACCACACCGGAGAAAACGCAACTCCGGAAGAGGCGTTTCTAAGCAAATACCGGCTCTACGATTTCATCGGTGCCCTCAGAATTCGATTCCGGGCACCGGCTCAAAAGTTAGAAAACCCCGCTCGTCCGTTCACTGAATGTACCTGAGCCAAACTTCGAAAAAATATTCCGGACACATAGGGCATCGGAATCAGGTGCCGTCAGAAACTACGTTCTTGTAAAATTCCAAAGAAAATTAAGAAAAAAATTTCCTTGAAATTTACGGGCCTTTATATTACTCCCACCTCAGGGTATTACGTCCCCGTAAAGATACATCATAAACTAGGGAAACAAATGTGGGTACTGAGCACGCATCTGAGCCTCCCGCTCCCAAGTGCTCTCCTGGAGGTTCTCGTGCTGCCATCTGATGGGAAAAAGAGGAATCGATCGTCCACGTAGGACCCGCTCATGTCGATCCTCTATCTCCACCGGGACCTCCATAAAATTCGCCCCATCATCCACGTCTAGCTCCCCATGGTCAATGATGTGTGTCGGGTCGTGCACGTATCTCCTCAGCTGAGATACGCGGAAGACGTCGAGCACCCGGTGCAACTGAGGTGGTAGATCCAGGCGATAAGCCACCTCGCCAATCCTGTTGAGGACCTGGAATGGTCCAATGAAGCATGGAGACAAATTTCCGCCTCGGCCAAATCTCCGCAAACCACGTTGAGGTGAGACACGCAAGAAGACGTGGTCGCCATCCTCGAACTCTAGTAGCCTCCGCCTCCTGTCAGCATATGACTTCTGCCGGCTCTGTGCTATCCTCATCCGCTCCTGGATGACCTGGACCTTCTCTGTCGTGGCCCGGACCATCTCTGGTCCCACAAGTGCTGACTCCCTGGGGTATGTCCATCACAAAGGAGATCTGCAAGGCCTGTCGTACAACTCCTCGTAGGGTGCCATCCCGATGGTGGAGTGGTAGATGTTGTTGTACGTGAACTCCACCAAGGGTAGGTGGTCCTCCCAGCTGCGACCAAAGTCGAGGACACATGCGCAGAGCATGTCCTCGAGAGTCTGAATGGTCCTCTCCGTCTGACCAACCGTCTGAGGGTGAAAGGCGGTGCTCAGACGTAGACGCGTCCCGAACGCCTCCTACAACCCCTTCCAAAGCCGGGAAGTAAAGTGAGCGTCCCGATCGGAGGCGATAGTAGATGGCACACCGTGAATCCGTACAATCTCCTGAACGTAGAGATGCCCCAATCTCTCCACTGATCCTTACTCTCAGATGGGTAAGAAGTGTGCCGACTTGGTGAGTCGGTCAACAATCACCCAAATGGAGTCGTAACCTCTGGAAGTGCGTGGAAGTCCAGTCACGAAGTCCATTGATATCCCGTCCCACTTCCACTTCGGGACCTCCAAGGGCTGTACCAAGCCTGCTGGTACCTGATGCTCTTCCTTCACCTACTGGCAGGTGAGGCACCGTGAAACGAACTCTGTCACAGCCTTCTTCAAGCCCGGCCACCAGTGCTGCCGTCTGAGATCCTGGTACATCTTCACCACTCCAGGATGTACCGCCAAAGGATAAGTGTGAAACTCTCTCAACACCTCCTCTCGTAAAGCGACTGGTACCAAGGTACGTCCTCTGAAAAGGACGTCGTGCTCTACTCCAAGGGAGAAACCATCAGGTGCCTATCCCGAGGATATCTGTGCACGTCGTGTCTCACAGTCAGCATCCCCACGCTGAGCCTCTCTGACCCGCTGTAGAAGTGGAGGAGAGAGTGTGAGAGACTGAAGGAAGGTTGCTCCGTCTCTATCAATGAAGGATATCTGCAAAGCGGCTAGCTGCTCTATCGCCTCCACATGTAGTTGGATGCTCATCCTCCTGCTGAGAGCATCGGCTACCACATTCCCCTTCCCAGGAGTATAGACTATCTCAAAGTCATAGTCCTAGAGGAACTCGAGCCATCTCCGCTGTCTCAGGTTCAGGTCCTTCTGAGAGAAGATGTACCTGAGACTCTGATGGTCAGAAAAGACTGTAAAGCGCTCGCCCATCATATAGTGTCGCCATGTCTTCAGAGCGAAGACCACTGCTGCTAACTCCAGGTCATGGGTAGCGTAGTTCTGCTCATGCGGCCTCAACTGACGTGATCCATAGGCAATAATGGACCGCTCCTGCATTAGGACACACCTGAGTCTGGTCCCTGATGCATCGCAGTAGACTACGTATCCAACTCCCTCCTCAGGAAACCTCAAGATAGGTGCGCTGGTCAACCTCTGCCTCAGCTCCTGGAAGCACTACTGACATCTGTCTGACCACACGAAGGGTTTCCCCTTCTTCGTCAACGCTGAGAGTGGGGCCGCAACTCTGGAGAAGTCCGGCACAAATCTCCGATAGTATCTGGCTAGGCCCAAGAAACTCCGCACCTCTGTCACACTCTTGGGTGGCTCCCAAGCTAGCACTTCCTCGATCTTCGCGGGATCCACTGCAACTCCCGCCTCAGAAATGACGTTCCCCAAGAAGTGGACCTCACGTAACCAGAACTGGCACTTCGAGAGCTTTCCATAAAGCTGGTGCTCTCGGAGTGTGTCTAGTACAACATGCAAGTGGTAGGCGTGCTCCTCCACCGTCGTCGAGTATACCAAGATGTCGTCGATGAAGACCACGAAAAATTGATCGAGGTATGGCTGGAAAATCCTGTTCATGAGGCTTATGAACACTGCTGGAGGGTTGGTTACGCCGAAAGGCCTAACCAAGAACTCATAGTGTCCATACCGACACCTGAAGGCCGTCTTCTGCATGTCCTCGTCTTGAACTCTGAGCTGATGATAGCATGATCTGAGGTCTATCTTCGAGAACCACCGTGCTCCCTTGAGCTGATCGAAGAGGTCATCAATCCTCGGAAGCATATAATTGTTCCTCACTGTCACCTGGTTCAGGCGACGATAATCGACACACAGTCGCAAGCTCCCGTCTGCCTTCTTAGAAAACAATATCGGGGAAGCCCAGGGTGAAACACTGGGTCGGATGAATCCCTTGCCCTGCAAGTCCTCCAACTGTACCTGTAGCTCTCGAAGCTCGGCTGGGGCCATCCGATATGCTGGAGTGGATATCGGGGCTATCCCGGGGCACAAATCAATGTCAAAGTCTACCTCTCTATGAGGAGGTAGCACTGGAACGTCGTCGGGGAAGACGTCCACATACTGATCCACCACTACAGGAAAACTAGGACTCCGCACGTCAACTGCTCCAAGGATGAGGCTAGCCAACTGATGAGTGATGGGCTTCCCTCTCCTCTACGTGAGTCCATCCTGTGCTGCGAAGGCTCCCATCTCGCCGGTGAAGGTGAACCTGCTTCCGTTGGTGCGCCCACATCGCACCTTGCACCTAATGCAGTCTATCTGTGCATGGACCGTAGATAACCAATCCATTCCCAAGATGACGTCGTAAGGCCTCGAAGCCACTACAAGAAGATCCTAGCCGAAGATCTCACCTCCTAGAGTAAGCTCTCAATGCCTGCACCAGTGTGTAATCGTCGAGTCTGCTCCCGTAGGAGTCTCTAGCCATAAGGATCGAGCCAACGGCTCTGTTGGAATCTCCGAGCACCAAACAAGGGCAGTGGCTATGAAAGAGTGACTCGCTCCTGTGTCTATAAGAACTGCAGCAAGGGTGGAATAGACACAGATCATACCTCGAATCATCTCTAGCGCGCCGTGGTCGTAGGCCTCCGCTGCCTGGAGCTGTGCCTGTCTCTGCCCGCCAGCTCCATGTGGTCAGGGCGGACCTCCTGGTGGTGGTGGTGGCAGAGCCTCAAAGCGTCGCCCACCACCCGTTGCTCGGCCAGCTCCTCTTCCTCGTCCGCCTCCTCCCTGCGGACCGCCACGGTCATCCCTCTACCTCTACCTAGGTGGCCCCTCCACCGTCTGCTGCTCCTCGGTACGACGGGTCGGGCAGTCACGAGACATGTGGCCCTGCCCGCCGCACGAGTAGCACTGCCTGCCTCTCGGAAGACTGGATCTGCGCTGTGTTCCCCTCACTACTGAGCCACTGTCCCGAGGTCGTCTGCCGGAAGGCCTGGTCTGCCTGGAACCCTGAGTCATCCGTCGGCTACCAGCTGCCGAATACTCTGCTACCTCCGCCCTGCTGTAGGTCTCGCTGTAGACTCAGCCAGAAAGCTCTCGATCAGAAGGGCTCACTCCAGCACTCCTGCCTGGGTCGGGATGCTGAGGGAGATCAGCGATGCCCTGATCTCGTGTCTCAAACTCTGCTCGAAGGTCCGGGCCCAGAAGAAGGGGTCATGTACCATATCTGTCGAGTAGCGAGAAAGATCGGTGAACCTCGCCGCGTACTGGGCTACCGTCAAGCTGCACTGCCGCAGCTGAAGAAGCTACTGAATGCGCACCACACGGAGCATGTCCGGGATGAACTCTGAGCGGAAGAGGCTCTCGAAGTCCATCCAGATGAGGGAAGCTTCATCGTGTACCTGGAGCATCAAGATCCACCATCGTCATGCTGCTGCGTGCAGTAGGCTCGCCACGAGGATTACCATGAGGTCTGCTGGTGTCCTCACTAGCCTGAAAACTCGAACGACCGCCTCCAGCCAGTCCTCGGCTGCCTGGGGGTCCGTCTCCCCACGGAACCTGGGTGGTCACTGGTGCTGGAACTCATGCAGAGCTCCGAGGCGTCGTGTATCATCAGCGATCGGCGCTGGAAGCATCGGGGGCTCGGCGGGTAAAGGTACCGCCGGTGCCTCTCCTGTCAACGGGCCCTGTACCGAGGCCTCGTCGCACGGTGGGCTTTCGTCGCTCTCTACTCTCGAAACCCTAGCTGGCTGCCGTTGTCGGGCCATCCTGAAAAGGAAACAAGTGTGTCACGGTCATAACAGTATACCTGGTGAGCTGACACAAGTAATCAAAAAGAAAACTTGAAACACACACGCAATCAATGTTTTCGTGCATTAAGTCGGAAATCAGAAGTCAGGGTCCTGGTGTATGGATACGTCGGCCGCCGCACCAACACTGGACTCCCTGGACTGATAACCACACTCAATATGCTAAACACTATTGCTTCACAAAGAAGAAAGATCAGAGTCTGCGGTAGAACCGACCACCTCTGATACCAATTTGTCACGACCCGTCCTCAGGGCCTGTGTCGTGACTACCCCAAGCCCGCCTTCCACAGGCCAGGGGATGGCGACTAGCACCAAGGCATAAATCCCAACAAAAGGGAAGGCATTGCCTTTGAAAAGTAAACAAGCACCACAGAGTAAGCAAGAGGAAAAGTAAACACTATGTAAAAACGGTACAAGCTGTGCTGAAAGTAAAAAGGGGCCGGAAATACAAGCCCAACTGTAAAGTACAACTGAAAGGAAAAACAGCAACTGAAAGGAAAAACTACAGCGTCGAGCCGTCCTCTGGAAGTCCCACCAGAAGGGTGGGTACAGATAGTCTCCACTGCTCCTCGGGTCCACCTGACCGCTCCGAGTATGTCCCGCCCAGTGGTCCACCTCCAGGTACCGTCCTGCTCTGCACACCTCCACCACGATCAGCGTTGTCCGTCGTCTGCAACCAACACAACGTAGTGTGGGCATAGCCCGTGCAGGGGTGAGTATAAGCTACTCAGTAGGGACCCCGAGACCCCCGAAGGTCTCCCGAAATCCACAAAGGATAATCCACAATGGAAAGATACAATCACGAAGTAACATCTGACACGACTTAGGTATATGCCCATACATATACCAAAGTCATCAATTCCTGTTCGGCCCCAACGTCCAAGCCCAAGAACAACCCAGTCCACACAGGAAAGAAAAATGTATACCCACACAGGATAGCTCAACACAATCCACAAAGGAGAGTAAATAGTAAATCCACACAGGATAGTTCAACACAATCCACAAGGGAGAGTAAATAGTAAATCCACACAGGATAGCTCAACACAATCCACAAAGGAGTGTAACACAAGATTCAGCTCACACAGGTATACTTATTCGGATGACGATAAAGATGATCATTGATCCAACTAAGTCGTCGGACCCACGAAGGATCGATAGGTAACTAACCCCCGCAATGACCCACACAGGATCGGGCCCACACAGGACCTGTAGGCGCTGGCTCACACAGAACCGCTGAGCGCTGACCCACACAGGATCGGACCCACACAGGATCGGGCCCACACAGGACATGTAGCACTGATCCACGTAGGATCGCTGAGTGCTGTAGTCATCGCAGTCCACTGAGGATCTATGCACGGTCGTCGCCGCAGTCCACTGAGGATCTCTGCACGGTCGTCGCTGTCGAAGTAGTAGTCGCAGCCAGCTCTAGGGTTCCCGCACATAGCAAGCTCGTTCGGGAGGGTCCGCTCCACGAGCCGAGAGGCTGATACCTCAACTGTCACAAAGTCTGATGTTGATGTATCCAAAAGTTCTGTATCGTCAACAGGAACTCAACGTCGCAGACGGAGCATCGATCGGACGCCCGGTCTGAGAGTTATTGGTTTTTTCGTCCTTGGGGCCCGGTTGGTTTTTAAGTCAAAACCAACCCGACCATACTCCACCTGCGTCCAAACCTCGGGCGGAGTGTGCCAAAAGATCCGTCTCACTTAGAGGAATCCACCAAAGCTGACGGCACGTCAATCGGACGTCCGTAGCTCAAGATATGAGTGTTTCCGCCACGAGGGCCCGGTTGGTTTTGTGTACGAACCAACCCGGCCGAACTCAAAGTATTCCGAAACCTTGAGTGCGATATACCAAAACGACCGTCTCGATCCAAGGATCGAGTTTCCTCTGACGGCGAGTCGTTTGGAGGCCCGTAGCTCAAGATATGGCCATTTTAAAGAAAACTGTCTGAAGATGGGGGGGTCCAGGCCCGGGCCGACCCGGCCCGACCCCCCCTGGGTCGGCCGAACCCGGTCCGACCCGGTCCGACCCTGTCTGACCCGGTCTGACCCAGTCCGACCCGGTCCGACAGGTGTGGCTCGGCCAGCCCGGCCCGGCTCGGCCGAGCGGCCGAGCGGCCTACGCGGGGGGAGCAGTCGCCCCACGTGACACCCTCGCGGCACCCGCGGGGTGTCAGCCAGACAGCCGGACATGGCTGAAGCCGCGTCCCGAGTGACGCGAGGGGGAGCCGCCGCCCCCGTGTGACACCCCCGCGACACCCGCGGGGTGTCTCCCTGGTGGCCGGACGCGGCTTCAGCCGCGTCCCGCGAGCGTCGCCGCCGCGGCCGGAGCAGCGGCGGTTTCATCCGGCGGCGCGCCGGGCGCCGCCGCCTCCGGGCGCCAGCGCCGCCGGCTTCTGCGGGCCGCCGGAGTCGCTCTGGTGGCCCGTTTTTCTTCCCGTCTGCGCCGTTGCTCCTCCCGGGACTCGTTCTTCAATGCGGAACCACCAAATTTCTATTTTCGCACGTTCCGTCGTCACCCGTCAAATCCGCACAAGAACGAAGAATGGCGGAGGGTCGTCGGGCCGTGTTCGTTTGGCCCGCACCCTCCGCGTTAGATATATACAACGGGAGAATTTTTATTCCACACAGGAAACAACAATTTTAATAAATTTTAAATTGTTCACAAATCTGGTTCTTTAACTTCTTAATAAAACATTTACGGGATTAATAAAAAGGGGTAATTCCAAAAATAAAATCCCTACCTCGTAGTCGTCGCGCGTGAGCGTTCTCCGCGGAATTGCTCGTCGCGGAAGGTGGAGATCGCCGCGTCGTCGCAGAAGGGCGTCGCGTCGTCGCAGAATCCAGCGTAGCGTCGACGAACTCGATGGACCAAGAAACAATAGATTTTAATTGTAAATAATTAAATCTGTGTTTCGTTTTAAACCACAAAGAACTTTTAGAAGAAACCCGAAATCACTCACCTCAAACGGCTGGTGATCGGAGATCGGGGCGGGGAAGAACGTCTCGGATTGGAGCGTCGTCGATTTCCGCGGATGACGGCGTTCTTCGCGTTCTTCGCGTTCTTCGCGTTCTTTGCGAAGAAGAAAGAAGGTATAAGGATTCTGTCAAATCCTCTCAACGCGCAAACTTTCAAAAGACTGGTTGGTCTTATTTTATTATTATGCCAACACACGAAAAAGGGTAAGTAACGACCCATCAATTCGTTGCATTTATTCAACGAAAGAAACAGCTCATTTAATTTACAAAATATACCACCCAATTAAATGGTCTGTTAAGAAATTAAGAAAACGCGCCAGTTGACTTTCATAATGACGGGTTTTCGCGGGTGCGTTACTTAGCGGAAAAGAAACGGCGGGGCTCGTGCGGGCCCCACCTCACAAATATCCTACCAAGGGGGTAGGATATTTCTGGATAGCATCCTATCCGGATCAACTCAGCTTAAGCTGCCTTGAAGTGGCTTCAAGTGGCTTCCAAGTGGCTTAAGTGAAATAAAATAAAGTTTGTCGTACAATTATTTTATTTCTTAACTTTAAGCCCGAAAAATTAAAAACCACACCCGAGCAAACGCAACTCCGGAAGAGGAGTTTTTAAGAAAATTCTGGCGCTGCGATTTCATCGGTGCCCTCAGAATTCGATTCTGGGCACCGGCTCAAAAGTTAGAAAAACCCGCTCGTCCGTTCACTGAACGTACCCGAGCCAAACTTCAAAAAACGATTCCGGGCACACTGGGCCTCAGAATCAGGTGCTGTCAGAAACTGCGTTCTTGTAAAATTCCAAAGAAAATTAAGAAAAAAATTTCCTTGAAATTTACGGGTCTTTACAGGTATTTTGGATAAGACTAAAGATTGGAATGGATTATGTTGGACATAAGTTAGTATTGTTTAAGGATAGAAGTTTTTTCGATATTATTGATGGGATGTTATAGTAATGTAGTTTTAGAAAAAAGGAAAACCTATAGGACGGGCGACAACCCATCCCGTCGGACAAGGCTATGGGAATCGAACCCACAACCGAAGTGTGACTGGCCTTTATCGCCTACCACTGGCCTACAAAAATTCCATGTTCAGTATAAACTAGTTTTATTATATGAAGTATAAGTCCATTTTAGGAACCATATATGATTAATCTCACCATAGATGGACTTATATATATTTGATAACTTTTGCTACCCTTTTGTTTGAACCAGATGGAATGGTCCATCATTCTATCACACGATCTGTTAACACTTCACGAATAACAAATTCAACTTCAGTTCATTAAGAGATGAAGTGGAAATTGTTCAAAGCACGAACAATAGTAAGATTGTACCAAAATCAAGCAATTATTTCTTCTAATTCAAAATTTTCAACTTTAGGGAAAATATATTGAAAACCAAAAATGTTGTCCTAGTGCTCTTATATTCGATGAATCAAATGGTACCTTAGATCATCACGAATTTATGGCTTTGTGATTGATGGATTTTTCATAGTCGTGTTCTCTTCCACTCTCCATCATAACTTGATGGTTAGATTTTTCTTCTATATCCATATTTTCACATATGTTCTCCTACGTGGAAACCCAGTGATGAGTTAATTTGGGTAACCGTTACATTTCATACTTTAGTTTTTAAAGCCAAGTTTTGGTATTCCTTTTTATGATGTGGGTTTCTATTAAAGAAACTTTCGATTAGTAAACCATTTATAACCACGACGAATTTTGAGGGCGAAATTCATTTTAAGGTGGGTAGAATGTAACACCCCGAGATTTTATGAAAAATATTCTTTTTAATTTTATTCATGTCTTGTGTTGTACGCTACACCAAAAGGAGATTTCACTACACGCATCCCTGACTTGGCTTTCATTACACGCAATCGCGACCTTCCATGATAGCGTGTGTAGTAAGCAATACCGAGTTTCACTAAACGAGATATTATTATATTATTATTATGAACTAGCTGTTTTGAATAGTAATACCCACGTTTTGAAATTTTATAAATTTTATCTTTCAAAATGGAATTCATTTTTGGATTCGGAATATCGAAATTAGCTTAGGGTGAAATTTTGGTACTTTTCGGATAACTTTCATATTCCAATGAATAGTGAAAATTACTAAATTTTAATTAAAAACAACTTTTTTAATCGAAATAATTAATAGTGATCAATTATTAATTTGAGTGGTTTTAAAGTATATTTAGAATATATTTTTACAATTTAATACAATTTTGGTCATTGGATGTAATTTCACATTTAAACCAGACATAAACAAGTGTCAATCTTTTGATAGTTATTATCTCTTAAGAACACGCTATTTGTTTTGACGACGGGAAATAATTTTTAAATTAATTAATTCAACTGATATGTTTTGAATTTGGTAAAATAGACATCATTTTTGAATTCATAATATCAGATATAGCTTAGGCCTAATATTTGGTATTTTTCTGGAAACTTTCATTTTTTGATGAATAGTGAAACCACTAAGTGGTAGTTAAAAAAACTGAATTTTTCATAAAACATAATTTTACCACTTCTATGAGTGGAATTTTTAAAATCCGAGAGACACGGTTAATATCAAGGACTAAAATTTGGTTCAATGAGATGAAAATAATTTTTGGTGAATAGTAACTTTTTACCTTTTTTTACGATGGTTAAAAGTAAATAGGGTAATTAAGGGAAAAAATGATATTATTATTACCCTAACACATGTCATAATTCTATTGGATAAGTTTAATTCGACCAAAAACAACCTTAGGAATAAAATATGACCATTTAGGCCCACTTGGATTAGATTAGGACATTTATTATTAATTTATTTAAAGAAGGGTTAAAATAGTTAAAATCAAAGTTTTATAAGTAAATAATTTTTTAATATAGGGTTATGCATAAGATAAATTCGACTATAAATATTCATTACAAAGATAAAAATATTTCCTACATAATGGTATTTTATTTATAATTTTTAGACATTAAGTAATTTAATTTATTTTTTACACAAAGATGATGTAGTAATTATCTTATTAATGAAATATTGACATAATTGATGTTATAAATACCCAAATAAATGTAATTTGAGACTTTTTATGAATTCCAATAATTTTATAGGTTAATATGACATATTAGTATTGATTTAGTTAACTTTTTTCGAACTAATCATTCTGTTATGATTTTCACAAAAATCAATTACCAAATAGTGTCAAAATTGACATAAAATTGTTTTTAAAACAAATATTATATTTTTAATTGTTATTATATTCCTAAAAATCTATGGTTCGGACAAGATACTTATATCATGATAGGTGTATCATTAATGGACCACTTGGGGGTCTCTTGGATGTATATGGTATGTTTAGTAAGTATATAATATAAAAATACAAAGTGACATGGTAAATGTCAATCTAATTAACTAAGAGTTAAAACTAAAAGTTAAGGTTAATATAATGACCTAAACTTTTCTAAATTCTATTTTATGGGAGGATTTAGACCCATCCCCACCTTAGCTTCGAAATAACTCAATTTGAAGCTATTAAAAACCGAATATGACTTTATAATAAAATAATATTTTTTGTTATTCCAAAGGTACCTCTCTCCTCCCTTATAAAAGGGCACCTCCTCCCTCTCCCCCTCACACCAATTTGATCCTTCAAGCTCGGCCAAACCCTGACCAATTATCTTCTCCACTTCCCTAGAAACATCCTAGATGTCCTGGTATACTTCAATTACCAATCTTAGTTCCCTAAGAGGAGGTTTCAAAGAGGCATATCGAGGAAGAGATAATTTCTTCTCCCGATTCTTTCAAAATTCTTTCTTCTTCAACTTCTTCTTCTTTAGTTGTTTAATTATAAATTAACAACATTAGTATCACTAATATACTGATTTATTATTATAAATATGAAAAACCCCATTTCACCTTCTATCCATCCTACGGAAAACAAAATCACCGTGCGTGCGTACGTACGGAATACAGTCTCCACGACGTGGTGTAATCTGTTTTTCCACCAACACCTTACATGGATGGGTATAATGGTGTAAAGAATAAATATAGATAGTTTTTATAACATCATACTGATTCTGATATATTTCGTCATCCACTCCAATTCAATTCAATAATTATGGAAACGATATTGTCGCTCGTGCGTACGTACGGACTACCGTCTCCACGACGCGATGAGATTCATTCTCCATGTTAACCATTTAAGAATGATTATAAAGTATATATAAGAAATAATAATGAAATATATGACATTATAAATCTACTGGATTTATGTATATATTTATTTCATCTACTTAATTCCATTCAACTCAATAAGGAAACGAAAACAGCGTTCATGCGTACGTACGGCCTACCGTCTCCATGAATTGTGTATTTCTTTCCATTTATCGATCTATTATATATATGTATATTCTGAATATATATTATATATAAATCATGTTTTATATTCTGGAATTAAGTAATCATGATCTAAGTAATCATATGAATAATTACAAGTCAAAACATGGACGACAAATGAAACGATTTTACCCAAAACACTCTTTCACATGGAATTTACAAAAGAACGGGTAATATAAAGTCATAAGTGAACCATATATGATATCATAACAATAAATATGATTCAGTAATAAGTCAATTAAATTATTTAAATCATTATACAGGAGGTTCGGATACATACGAAGAATATCGGACATAAGGTAAGGGATAACTTTTCCAATCTCGTTCTTATCCGAGATTGTTTATTCGTAAGTATTTACTAGGGGTATTGTTCTCATCCATGTCCATGTTTCCTAAAAATGGTTTCATGTATGTTTAATGTCCTTTTTACCCATTTTTGACTTTTACTACATTGTATGTATGGAATCTTTCTTTTACGAGGTACTTTTTGACTTTTCCTCCAAAAGTATGAGAAGAATGTTTTTTAACTTATAAGGCATGAACAGATTTTTACAGTTTTATAAAGCCTTATTTTCATGAAGCTTCCTACAAAATATTTCAAGACTATTTTCAACAAAATCCTTTTCTTTTAAAATTTCATGACATTTTTTGAAAAGAAAATTATTTTGAAGAAAAAAGGATAGTTTCCTCAAGAATTCATTTCAAGTGTTTTATCAAAACCATTTTCATATAAGATGACATTATTTCGCATGTGTATGTTTCAAGTATCATTTCTCTATGATTTACATGGTTTCACTTTTCTTATGATTAAATTATATCCATTTTTTTATATAGATTATGTTATGATGGGATGATATTTATGAAACCCATTTTTATTCTTTGGGTTATGATGAATGATTTATGTTTATGTTGTGGCACAAGTAAGAATGATTTCATTATGAGATGGGTGGGACCTATATCTCCCTCCAATTCATTGGGTAATGATTTTATATCTCATGATATAGACATGGTTGGAATGGTAAGTTAATCTGGTTCACTGTTACGGGACTGAAACGAGGAGTGAACTCGATTCAGAATGGGACTTTGTCCACTAAGATGGTCTTGGTAGCACTGCCTTGGCTACTATGGAAATCATTACTTGTGCTTAATGGATTCCACAATTACATGATTTATTACCATTCTATGTTATCATGATTTATGTTCCATTATGATCTATGCCTTATTTACTTCCATGTTTTAAGTCATTGCTCAAGATTTTTATGTCTAAACATTATGTTCATGTTTTTAAGTTCAAATGTATATGGTGTGTTTTATTTTATCCATACTTACCCTTACTGAGCATTTGAGCTCACCCTTTTATGTTTTGTCTTTCCCCAGGATTAAAAGAAAGGTTTTAGGTAAGGAAACAAAAAGTGGAAGATCTTTATGGGAGATTTTGAAGATCTTTCACCATGATTAGAAGATTGCGTTCCAAGTTTCCAAAGACACTAAACTATTACGGTCCTTGTCTGTCTGTTTTTTTTATGTATTAAGTATTCTGAAAAAGTAATGTAATATCTACGTACGTAAAGCTTCGGGTCTCTACAACTATGGTTCATGTAATCATAGTCAAAATAGGAAAACAATTTATATATGATGGGTAAACATACATTAATACCCAGTAGTAATACATATGTCTCATGTAAAAATGTAAAATAAGAATACTAATTCATCTATTAGAAAATTAAAATAACCAAAAACAACTATATGGGTCATATATCCATCCCAAACCTCACTAAGGAACACTCACAAAATTAGAACTGGAATGCAATAAAATATAACATGAATCTTATCGAAAATGGTACCATGTACTACATTATATATAGTAGGACTCTCTCATACCCAAACATCATATCTCATAGCCCTCCCATATCTTCCATGTACTACTATTCGGAAAAAACAAGGTCACATCACACCATGATCATAGAAACCAAGGCCATTGCCACACAAGCACAATCACAACTCATCTCACCAACTGATACCTGGCCTATCACATCACAATGACTTGAATAAAAAAGTAGTAGGGTATGGTTAACAAATAAGACTTCAGCCTCTTTTCATACCCATAAAAAATGACCCCCACCATAACCCATTCCACAAGAAAGGTCATATCACATCTGGCCGAAAAATACATGGGCCACCATTTCATAATGAATGTCACCTACTTTTTTCAAAACACCTGGGATATCACAACCCCCATCTAATTAACTAACAATCCACTGAACATCACATCCCCAAAAATACTAACCTTCCCTTAGAGATAAATTGAGGAAGAGAAGGTACCCATCCAACAGTTCTCCTCACCATATGTCGGGTAAAACACCCCCTATTTGACTACATGGGTGTCGATAAATAGTACTTGATATGGCTGGGGTTTTATATAAATAATAAGTCCTCTGAAGTATATATATTTAAATATATCCACACAGAATACCAAATCATGGGTTCATAACCAAACACCAATACACTCACAACATCGTCACTTTTTCTGTTACCCCAATTATAGAGTGTTGCACCACAATCCATAATCCATAATTCAAATTAAAATTTCCAGTTAATTCCATTTAATCAAATAATTCTTATAAGTATTCAAAATCAACTAAATTCTACAATAAAAAACATCATTTAATTTTTCATCATTCATCTCTACCCCTTAACCAAACAGATCCCTTCCATTTCAATAATTATTAAACATTTATATATTTTATAACTACTTGGGAATCTATAAGAACAAAACTACACCACAAAATAATCTCATCAACCCATTCATGACATTGATTTAACACCCCATAATCATGGACAAACAACCACCTCACCATCCCAAAAGTACTACTGAGCAACGACCACCTCTCTATCAAAAAATCACGAGAAACCAAATACCATCCCCACATGGCACAACCACATATCACCACCCCACATTAATGGAAAGAAATCAAAACACATCAATATCATTTTAAAAATTTATAACGGGGATTTAATCATATTACACATCATTTTAGGGCCATTCTCACACAATGTTTTATCCTATGAAAACCATTTCATTATAATAATTTATGTGGTTTATAAGTTTTAATTTTTTGCATTATATCGCAACAATAACAATAGTAAAAACTATGAAAACATATATCATGTATATTAAAAAAATTCCATAGTTATTTTTTTATTGGGGCGTCAATCCTATAAACTCGTAATTCAAAAATAATAACAGAGTTGTAAAATCTCTTTAATGGAATCCCTTTACCCATTAATTTAAATGAGATAATTATTAATAGTTGATAAGGATGAAAGAAAGATAAAATATAAATATATTAAATGGAAAAACCTCCCACATGATACAAAATATAGATAAATTAGATAATATATATATATCAATGAATCATTTTTGAATCATTACACAATACATGGTGATGAAGACACACCCATAAACCACAAAAACTCAAAGGAAATCGTTGTTCAAATAACCTCACATAATAAAATGATAAAAACACTTCCCTAAAACAAAACCCTGGCCAATACACACCACTGTAGTGAATCACCCATGATTAATGGAATGAATCTTATTATAACGACAAGATAACTTTCCACAGATCGAAGGCTAGAATCTAGGATACATTCCATAATAAAAAGAATCCCAAAAAAAGGGGGATCCTCTAGATAACTAAAAATAATAGAAGGGATAATTGACCATAGCTAATGACAAATAACACTTATAACTATAGATTTTAAATATGTACTTTAGAGGATAATTTCACATCATTTTATCCCTACACATCATGTAAATATCGGGATATTATTTCCCTAAAAAATTTGTCTCCTCAATTGATTATTAACATAAAAATTATTATACGTCGTGAATCCATCATACACAATGTTTATCATTTTCGTTGGATACCCCTTTTCAATATACAATAAATGAACCACATAGTAATCAGAGTAGTGAACCACTATTTCATTCCTTGATATACAATTACATTGTGTGTATTTCCTATAGAAAATCCACTACAACATCAAGGTCCATCAAAAACTCTTGTAACCACCTCGAAACACCTAAAACCATAAATTTTTTAAATGTAATATATCAGAAATCCATGTAAAATTTCATTTATAATGGAATAATAACATAATGATGGTAAATAATATGGTGTTCTAAATTTAGAATTATTATTTTAGGTTACATATTCCCTCAAATACCAGTTATGTTAAAGAATTGTTTTAGTATGATATATTTATGTATGTTCTACTATTATGGGATATATATATATATATATTATAATTTAATTTAAAATAATTCTAATTTAACATGATCAATGATTATTATAGTTTTTATCCATATAGGGATTACTATTTTTAAAATCATTGATGTTTCTATATTATTTTTAGTTCAATGGTTATTTATGTAGGGGTTGGGTTGCTGATATAACATTATAATGGTGGGTTTGATGATGTTCATAATGAGATTATATGGTTTTTGTTGATAATATATGGATTTTGTTTTGTGTTTTTTTATTTTGATAGTTGGGTGAATTTTATTGCATTATCATGTTAATTTATTGATAATGAATGTGTAGAGTTCTATAGGAATTTATATTTATTAATTTCATAGTGAAATTTCTAATAGAATCTTGTATTCATAAAGTTATGGGGGAGAATAAATATGAACAAATTTTTATTTATATATCTTTAATTTATTGTGTTTCATCATATTAAACAATTATGATGTGTATATAATCCATTTTTCACTAAATTGATTAACACTATGTAAACCTTTTATACTAAAAGGTACATGGTGTGAATTATTTTATGATAGATTGATCCCAACATTGGTATCTACTCCATGTTGTTTTCATTTGAGTTTCATATATAGGATCTTCCGTAATATTAAAATGTAAGTAATGGACTACCTGTTAATAATTTACATTATACCTATTTAATTTACATATTATATCACTGCAGAAAAAATGGTCCTTTTCCAACTCAAATGAACATTATTTTCATCTAAACACAAGGAGGTAAAAACATCAACAAAAAATTATTTTCTTCCCCAAATTGTTTTGTTTTATATGTACTTGTTCATTGGTATAAATAATATCCAATTTAGCCTCATCCAATTATATTAATAATGGTCATCATATGAATGGAAACATGAAATATTACATTTTTTTCTTAATACACAATCTATAGAATAATCATTTCATTTTTCATTCAGTTAAAAACATTTACATCTTTTGAAATTGATTAGTTTGATCCTTATAAAAATGATTGATCATTACAATCTCATCATTCGTTCATGGAATTTATGAATATAATATCATGTCTTAGTAAAATTACATTTATATCTCTCCCTATTTTGATATCCAAAATTGATCTTTATGAATTAAAATTGTGTTTGTTTTGTATATCCACTCAATTATTTATTCGCCCACAGATTTTGAATTATTCTATAAATGAAAATCATTATATCTTTCCATTTCTTATTGTTGTTGTTATTATTTATAAATATGATATGGTGGTTTATTTTACATATATAAAAATACTAAAATCACTTATCATTTGACCTCATGGTTCTCTAATATACCAATTTTCAAAATATATATTTAATATATTTCCCTAATTCCTTATCTATTTATAGTTTTGAAAATTTTATATTTTTTAAATCATTATTATCACACTATAATTTTTTCAATATTCTAGTTTTATTATCTAATAATATCATCCATTTAAGATAGTCAAATATTATTCTAATTAATGATCAATCTTTTATCTTCATAAATTATTTTCATATATTCATATTTTTAATTAAAAAATTTACATGTACCTAACCCCTTAATATATTAACATTTAATCTCTAAATACTAGATTAATCTTACTCTTAAACTATCATAAAAATAACGTTTGTCATAATTTCAAGTCTATATTAACACATATATAATCCTTTGAAAATTGAATCTTTATCTCATGGAACAACATTATGATTATAATCTTATGAACTCATTTGGTTACGTAATCATGTTTTCTGTTATATAATATATCATTTCATGACAACTTCTCTTGACATATAATTACATAATATAATCATATGGTTTATTTAATTAAATCATCCCAACACATTGTCTGATGTCATATCTATGGCTCTAATATTAATTAAAGGATATGATCTACGAAAAGAAATTATGAATCATACATATCACTACAGTGATATCAATTAACAAAAAAATTCTTAAAAATTAATTTTTTTTCTACAATGGATCATATGATTTTAATTAAAAAGTGTTTAAATATTTCAACCATCATGGAGAGGTTACATAACACTTTGATAATTTTCTAAATGCTTCAAATTATCGTAATTATATAAAGAAAAATTTTACATAACATTAAATATATGAAATTTATCATAGTGAAATCGTTGAATTTACTTAATATCAATATGTACATTGTGATTTATCATATATTTTAAAATTGATTTATGTAGATTATTTACAAGACCTTACATAAAATAAAAAATTTACTGCCTATTAATTTTTCATTCCTATTGTTTCTTATTTGGAATCCAAGGAATTTAATATATCATGGTGAGCTCATGTATATTTCTAATATTTTATTATATGGGATCCCATGTTTCAATTTTTGATTTTTCATCCCCGAGGTATAATTCATGGAAGTAAAAAACTATGATAGACTCTAATTATAATATTCTTCAATCATATCCAACCAGTTCAGCATGTCTAAAAAACTAAATTCACATTTTGAATTTTGTAATACATTTAATTCAATTTAACATAATTCAAAAATAATATATACCTTCTATATAAACATCAAATGAATTTTAATTTTTCCTCCACTACATCAATATTTCCATGTTCCAATTAAAAAATTATTGAGTTTTTAATTAAATAAAAAAAATAACCTACCTTAATTATTTACTAATATTATTCTATTTTTAAAATAATATGGGTACATATGAAATTTAATATTCAAATAATCATAAAACCAAGAAAAAATACATTCTAACACATATCAATATTTACCTTTTATCTAAAACTATTCATTTTTTTATGTTATCAAATAGCCAACATACTAATATCATCATTATCTCGTTGTACATGTTCATATAAAAAATAGATATCATGTTTTATTTTCCACATTTATCTCCTGTAATTGATTCCTATAAATCTGATCTGAAAAATAATGATATATTTATGATGATTCTTACATGAGAATGTTAATTCTAACTCTCTATGTAGAATATTTTTCCCCTTTTTAGTCTTTCTTAAATTATAATATATTGTCGTTTCTTACATCCCATGATCATTATTACTTATGGTATAAAATGTAATACTTAAAATATATTGGTAACATAAATATAATCCATAAAATTGGTTTCACATACCAATTTTTAGTTTTAAATAATATAAATTCAACATGATTCATTTCTTATTTCTCCCCATATAGATAAATAAAACAAATATTCCATATTAATGGTTTCTATATACATAACAAAAATACATTAGTAATGAATATTCAAATTCTTCTATATTTTATATAGAATATAATTCACCTAAGTGATTGTTGGAATTAAAATTTTAACCATAATGAGACATAAATTATTCAACACTTTTTCTATGTGAGGTATCTTGATCGGGAAGAAGGTAGATTAATCAATAAATAAAACCTATAAAAATATAATATAGACAATAATAAGAAATGAAAAATTAAATTCTAGATGATGGTAATGAATATTTTAAAATTATCACATACACATATGTTATAAAAATATATTAAAATTACCAAGGCACACTCACGATTCTCCAACACTATGTCACTTGAATTATTATAATCATTTATTTCATTGAATGTTATTTATCTCCCAATTTTTATTCAGAATAAATTTATAATTTTTTAGTGGTTGAAAATAGTCAAAAAAAACATCATCAATTTCTTATAATAATTCATTCTTATCTAATTTTTTACACAGTATAATTCAAAGTAATCATGTACTTCAATATTTCATATGCATTTCCCTTCTATTTATTTTCCTCTTCACATTACCATTCCAATCACAAAAAAAATATTTTTGAAAAATATTATTATATATTTTTAAATGGGACGTCTAAATAATAATTATTTTTTTCCAAAATATTATTATCATTCATGACTAGCAAACTCAATTTTTCAGAAACCCTTATGTATGCATTTTTTCCAAACATGTAAATAATTTCAACATCTTCCTCCCGGATGTCTTCCACTAAACCAATTATATTTTATTATTAATAGATTAATTTTTATTATAAATTCATATATAATTCTATATTATGAAAATTTAATGTTCATTTTTAATAATACATTAAATTTAATTTTCTACAATAATATAAGAAACTTCTTCGTTGGTGTATCAAGAATCTCATTATTATTAATAGAAATCTACTTTTATTAAATTTGAATTGTTTAGACCCTATCAATTACTCACCATAATTTTTAATCATATTTTTATAAATAGTCATGTAATTGTTCCATTTATTTAATTTTATTAGTGATTTGATTATTAAATTTGTATCACATCATTATAATGGCCACAGATGTGAGAAATTTAACAAAAAATTATATTAATTTTCAATTTAGATGCGTATATTTTTCATATTATTTATTCATTTTATTATTTAAAACAAATTATTCTTGATTTTAGATCTTATTTCAATAAATTCATTTATTATTTTTATTTCATTTAATTACATAATATTTTAATGATCATTAGACTAATGATTAAACCACAATCAACTCTAACCAAAACATATTTAGGATGCTATTTTTTTAATTAGTTGATTTATATTCATGTTTAACACATTTTTGTTTGAATGATTAATATGTAATAATTTGTGAAATCTTTCTACAGACACTACATATACTCAATTCCAAAACATCATGTGTTGATATGATGGGTTGTATATAACTTTTATCACCCTAATAAACTAATAATTTGTGAAAATCATTCACATTATAAGAAAACATAATTACACTTTAATGTATTTTTCAAAAAAATATTACAAACCACACCTTTCATAGATAATATTTATACCTTAATTGTTTAATATCCATTAACTAATATAATGATCTATTATATAATAATTTTTGTCATGTTACTTTATAAATGTAAATACATTTACAAGTGCTTCATAATTGAACTATATAATATACCACAATGTTGCAAATAACTAGAAAATTTTTATACATTTCATATATAATAATGTTACTCATAACATAAAGGATACATAAAAAAAAGATTATCCAAGAATCCTATAAATAGTAAATAACAGACATATCATCATCATTGTAAAAAAACATTTTAATAACATATGAATGACATTCCCTACATATCATGGATCATATCATGAGTGATGGGTTAAATCAAAGTAGTTTATTATAAAAATATAAAAAACATTTTAATAGTATAATAAAAAAAATTCTATTTATTAATATTAATTTTATTATTATATTAATTATAAAATTTTGAATAATTTTTTATATTGAAAGAGAAATAGTTTTAACTAAACACATTCAACATAAGGTATTATTGATAAATTGAATTTATAATTTTTTAAATATTAATTTTAAAATATGAATATGAATATTAAAATTATAATGTCAATATTTACCTCTGGTGAATTTTTTTTAGTTAATAATGATAAATATCTACATTTGAAAAAAATCATTTAATATCATTAATTTAAGTATTTTAAAATTCACATTAATGTTTAAATAAAATTTAATGTAACATAATTTATATTTATTTATCTATAATCCATTTAATTTATTTTTAATGATAATATTTCGGTTGTTATTATTAGTTTATTTTTGGGTTAAAATGGGATATTTCTAGAAATTATTTTGAAATTCATAATGTTTTAACATTTTAATTTATTATGATAACACCCAATTAGAGATATAATAAATGAAATTTTTATATTGCATATAAATAAATATTAATTTATATTCCTATGATGATTATTATATGTCATAAAGTTATTATAATTTCAACTTATTCATGGAAAATATACCTTTTGAAAATTCACTTTTTCGTCATGTGTGTGGGTTCTGTTTTAAATTTTATTTTTTTTCACTTCATTAAAGTGAATATCATAAAATTTGTTACAAATTTTTAATCATTATAATTTATATTATGTAATATTTTCAACATTAATTTTTTTTAAATTTATTGTGGAAAATTTGAAAATTAATTACTCTAGTGGAGCTAAAAATGGATTTACCATGGGTTAAACTAATTATTTAATGGTTAAAATGTCAATAAAAATGCTTAAAATCTATTTTATAGATATTTTTAAACCCTAAAAATTCCAATTGTAAATAATTATATATTTTATACCAATTTATAATTTTAAATACCTGGAAAGACCATTCTTTGAAAAAATACATGTATGCCACTAACCCGACATATAAATGGACACACGCACCACTATCGTATTAAAATATTCATAGAAATTTGATCCATAAAAAACCATCCCAAATAAATTATTTACCTAAATAATATCATTAAAGTATCATTTTTTTGTTAGAAAGGTAACCTAATAAACCTTTTGATGAAAACCAAATGATGTTACTCGAAGAAGATCTAATGTTATTCAACGAGAATTATTATTTTATTAATTCCAACACCAAATTCAATAATTCAAAAAAAAATTATCCTAAAATGTTTTTTGTATCCCTTATATACTGATATCTTATTATTATAATTTTATAACCTAAATCATTCTCTTATGGTATCAAATGGGTTTGAAGTATTCATTCATCTGTGTTATGAACTACTGCCTCACGAACATATGTTATTTGACTTCCCATTAACACTTATCGTTGTTGGTAATGATGATAGATATAAATAATATATTTGTTATATTTATAACATAACTATAACTCTCAAGTAATTATATCAAATATAACATTTCATCTTCCATTTATAGTTGGATATTATAACTTTTCACATGTGTACTGGGGACTACAGCTTCATGAAGTGATTAGATTCAGTTTCCCCTAAAGATTAATTTGTAAAGTAGTAAGGGAAATAATATTGAATATAATATATATTAATGAAAAAATTATGATACTATTACATATTTAACATTATAATATGATAATATACCCTTTCCATTATGACATATTCACTCCCAAAGAATGATAACATTGATCGTGAACATGTGGACTGCCACATTCTTGAAGCGACCTGACACTCTATTCATATACAAACCACATTGATGATATGTATATGTATAAGTATATTTTAAAAAACAATATTATATTTTTAAAATATCGATAATACTTTATACATAAAATATTACATACCTCCATTCCATAATGATCGTTGAAAAATGGATAAGTCACTTGAGTATATGTATGACCTAACATCTCCATAATTGTAATGAAATTAATTTCCCAAAAAAAATGATGGTTGGTATTCAAAGCAAAATTTATATATATATAAATATATATATGATTTTTATTTTATGATTTTTATTTTATATATATTTAAATAATTACCTATTTGACTATAGTCAAACCCTAATGTAATTTTTGACACAAAAGAAAAATATCATCGAATAATTTGACTTAATATTTACATGTTATGTAAACATATATAACCTGCTAACATGTTTTGTAAAAAAATTAATAAACATTAAAATGGTTCATATTGAAATATATAATAATAAAACATTATTTATTCATGAAGATAAAGATCTTGATTTACAATTCAGGCATAAGGTAGGATTTTCCATATCACCTTTTACTTCCATTAGATAAATGTCATGGTCACCACCTATATATTTATTATTTTATTTATAATGTACATTGATTAAATTTTATATTATTTTATTTTATAACATTGGGATTTCATATCAATTTTATGATCTTAATTTCATGGGTTTTATGGTGAAAAGGTTACAAATGATGTTTTGGATTTTTTTTCTCAAAATACCTTCTTTGTGAAATATGTTATATTTTTCACCAATCTAATTTTTAAAGTAAATATACCCCCAATTAACATGTATTATCAAGAATTTTTTTATTCTCATGTTGTTTAAAGTTTCATTTATTTTTATCTTTAATTGGTCTTATGATTAAATTTTACCAAATTTATAATGGTTTTATAATACAATATCATTATTTTTCTAGATTTTTTATATCTATGAATCTGATGATGAAATATTATGATCCATTCCTAAAAATATATATTTTTTATTCTACTCTGTTAATTCCATGAAAAACCATGTTTTCCCTTCATTTAAATTTCTTTATGTACTCAAAAGTAAAAAATAATGTTTTCATAAGTAGTCATATAGATTTCACTATTCATCCAAGAACATTTATTCTTTAAAAAGATTTGTTTTTTAAAAAATAAATTATTTTTAACATTAGTAAATTTTTTAATAAGTAAATTTTTACATATGTTTTAATTTTTTAAAATCATCTTCCATGGAATCTTCATTCCATTTTCCAAACTATTCTAATATTTTATACCAAAAATGATAAAAAAAAATATTTCGTTTTACCACTATATCATAAACACGCATTCCCAACATCATGACAATTATATTATTTTAATCAAAAATTATAATAAATTTTAAAAGAATATGATTTTGTGAAAATTTATATTATAAATATTTCTTTTCAGATAATAAAGGGTATTTTTTGGAAGAAATGTTTAACAGTATTTTAAGAGATTCATTTATAAATTTTCAAGGTTATTCTTAAACAAAAATATTTCAAAAAGTTTTAATGAATATTATATTTTAAAATATTACTCTCACGGAATATTTATATTCCTTAATAAATTTTCCAAGTTATATTACAATATCATTTCTCATCTAAGATGACATCCTTTATTTTATCTAATTGTCACTAGTGATATTACGCAATGATGAAATTATTATTCTTTCTCTGGATTTTTTATGAAAATGTTGAATAGATGATTAAAATAAATTATTTTCCCATTTAATAATAATGATTGGGTGATATTTTTATGAATCCAATTTCATTTACATTGGTTAAACATGTTTTAAATATATTTTTATGGAACCCTTTTCTATTCTATAACATAATCATGTTCCAATGAGATTGACCTGGATCTTATTTTCTTCCATTGTATAATAAAGTCATAAAATGAATAATTACAGTTTCTATGAGTTTTATGTTGAAAATAAATACCTATGACCATTATTTATTGTTCTTTGAAATTTTTATATGATATTTGTTCCTAGATAGTTCTGGAAGGGCACGATATTTCATTTATGTTTAGTGTGCCCAGATAGTGATGAGTGATGCATATATAGATTATACGATGGTTGTGTCCATATTTCTCTCTAATAAATGGGGGTAATGATTATGTTCTCTATATAATTGTATCTAATTTGTTCCAAATGGTTATTCAAATATATAAGGGTTCTTTATGTGTTATATAAAGCTTCTATGATATGAACTCCCATATAACCTACATGACATTCATATGCATTCTAAAGAGTTATCAGGGAAATTATTTTTTTAATAGGTAATATAAATTTTAATTTATATGAATGATAATTACATTTATGGGAAAAATTATTTTTATTAAGAAAAGTGTTTTCAGGGGTTTTAATATTCTTCACTAGAAAAATGATTTTCTTGATTTTATATCCCTTACTGAGATTTTTGTGCTTTTTTCAAGTTTTATATATGTTTTTAATTTTAAATCAAGATCATTAAGGGAGATTAAGAGGTAAATATGAAAGTCATTATGAGTTTTGATGAATATAAATCATGTTATATTTTCGATGTATTATGTGGTTATAAAAACAGATACAAATCTAAAGTGTCGCCATTTTATTATATGTATTTTTTATGCATGAGTTATGACTTAATTATCAAAAAATATAAACCTCAAAAGACCATAAAATATATGAAAATGTATTCTTTCATAAAACTACATATTATAGATTGTATAAGGAAATGTATTTCTCAATCCTCATTATTTGTAATTTGGATCCAAAATTGAGATGAGTGGTTTATCAAAGAAGTGGTCTTTGATAATATAGAAATATACTGAACCACTATCATATTCCTTAGAAACTCCGTAGTTGAATTTTTAATATGGGGGATTTGTTGATAAACTATATCATTTCAAAACATCACTCGCATCATATAAATGAAAATCAGCCTTTCCTAGGAAAGTTATGTAGTTTCCTAACATGAAAGTTCCACACTATGGTGATAATGAAACTATGATTTTTACCTCAGAACCCTACCTATATCAAACATAGTGTACTCATGTAGACGTCTTCTCCAGGTTATTATATGTTGTCAAATAAGATCAATCCATTATTATACCCTCATTAAATTTTTCATCGAAACATGATTTGACATAAGAGAATCACTTTATTAATAATGAATCTAAATAAAAAGATCATGAACAAGTAAAATGAAGAGAAAAATACAATAGTTTTAAATTAGAATATAGTGATTCTTTTCATGATACATATGAGGAAGATTTTTAGACTGAGGAAGCCTATATGAATTGAGATTGTGGAATGGAGAAAACCACAAATTGACTCATATTGTCTCACCACCCTAAATCCAATTAATAATAATAAGTATAATTATTTTTATAAAATATATATAACAGTTTTCAGGAGATACATTGAGTCTATTAAGAGAAAAAATTTAGATTCCCTAATAACCTATCATTGTGGTTCCTTCTTGATACCCTATGGGTGAATATGCATCAAATTTTTTCATCATTCATGAAGATGTTGATATTGTATTTATAGATTCATATAGGGTATGCGAGGAACTTAGAAAGGAATTTATATCTTTAGAAATTTGATATTGAATAAAAAAAATACAAATAGAGTAGAATCATTGGGACTCATGACTTCAAATCAAGAAGAGAATTCTTTCTAAAACAAATGAAGAATTCAAAAGAAATCCTAACATTAAGTACAATGACATTTTTTGGGACTAAACCTACTCAACAATTTTCTCCTAGTTTTCATTATTTGGAGGTTTCTTTTGTGATATTTTTATTTTACAACACCCAAACATTTTAATTTATAGATTATTGATATATCAATTTTTTGGATGGATTCATTGGGAAAGATGTGTCACATTCCTTCTCTGCTTGTTTTCTTCTCTAAAAACTAATTTCATGGAATCCTAGATGTTTTATCATTATGATTCCAGTTTTTATCTTTTTTGGAAGAAGATTTTATTTTCCTTTTTTCAGTGTTTCTTTGTTTCTGTGTTGATTTTTAACATGGAAAATTCATTATTTTCGGTTTAAATCAATTATATGAATCTATAAGAAATCAATGTTGATTAATTATCTCTATAATTTATTCATCTTAAGATATTAATGATTCATTAAATGATATACAGATTTATATTGATATTTAATGCCCTAGATTTTCATTTATAGAGTTCTTTTATACTTTTTGAAGTACTTTATTTTTAAGAATTATTTATGAACTATTCTGTTCCTTTTCCAATATAATTCCCATGGGAGATTATCTATTAATAAATATTTCATGGAATAATTTCCATCCTTAATATCATGTTTATATAATCATTCTCTGATGAACCTTTATTTTCCAAACATTGAAAGTGGTCAAGAAATTACTACTTTATACGATTTTTAAGTTTTTCTGAGAGATATATAATGACATTTATTGGATGAAGTGATAAAATTATGAATTTGGAATATTTTAAAAAGTGTCTCCTTATTTCATAATTTTCTCCATGAATTATTTATATGATTTTATCTTAAACAGTGACTTCAATTCCTAATTTTTGGTTATTTTATTGCATATCATTTTGTACCCTCTAACAATTTATTTGTGGTGAATTATCATTGTAAAATTTTCATAGAATATATATTGAACATATTTTAATATTTTTTATGGGGAATGGGTTTGGAAACCAACTCTATATATCATTTGGACCTAGGATGGGTCCTTATAGTATCTAATAACAGAAATTTTAGATATCTATAAAAGATTGTATAATGTAAATAGAATTTCTATAAATGATTTTACATTATGGTTATGTTTATATGATATAGAAATTTATGATTACCATGTTTCTCTCTCAAAAAAATATTTTTTTCATAATTGTTTTGAAGAGATCAAACCTGAAATGTTATCAAGATTTATATATTCTTCAAAATTAGAATCCTTAGATGGTTGGAATTATAATTGAATACATTTTTCAGTGATGGATCTGTTGATAGAAGATGTAAATTGTGTTGTTATCCATGATATAGAGGAACCTGATATACCATGATTGATATTTTCTATTCAATAGAATTTTATAAATCAATAACCCTAATAATTCAGTGCATTATCTGACCATGTGGTAGCTGAAGGATAGAATAATTCTCTAAAGAATATTTTTTTTTCATTAGATATTTGGAATGTAAAAAGGTAACTATTTTATTTTCTTCATTTTGAATTTGGATCTAACAGACGGTGGTATTAAATTATGAATATTAGAGAGAAAGAGGATATTGATGTTATAAATTGAAAAAATAATGGGATTTTACATTTAGATTTATTTCCCTATGTTTTTTAAAATCATTATGGAAAAATAATTCATAGAATTTATGGGAAAAGATGAATATTTTATGACCACATATGATGAAAATTATAATATACTATCACATTGTATAACAGATTTTGTTCATGACAATTATTGTAAAATTATAATATTTTAATCGGGATTGAATCCATGTTAAGGATGATCGTTGGAACGTCATAATTTAAAATATATATATGTTTGTTTTTGTGGGTAAAATGTTGATATTGAGATTTTGACACATATATTCATCATGATGATGAATTTAACATACATTATATGTAGATTGAAATGGGTAAACACACATATAAAAAATATGGAGTTAAGAATATAATGTTCCCATCTTCTGGTTTGTGTGGTAAAATGATCCCAGGAGAATAACTTATGAAATTTGGGATGTTTTTCAATTGTTGAATTTATGGCCATATGGTATATGATTACAAGTTAGTGAATTCTAATAATTCAATGAATGGTGTAGTCAATATCCATCCAATTATGAGGTTTTTTATTTCAAAATATATTGGCCATTATGAAAAATGTTCATAAATCAAGTAATATAGGATATAATCATCATGATGATAGGAAAAAGAGTGTGCATAAATCATTGGGTACTTCTACAATTGATGTAGGTTCGTCAAATTATGTGTTTACATGTATTTTTATGTGTATTCAAGTTATTCTGATACTTATTTTTACTCTGCTTTTTCAAATTTATTTATTTTTGAGAAATATGAAATTAAATTCGGTATATAAAAAAATTAAATAATGGTATAACTTCTGGTGAAAAATCTATTTGGAAGTATTAAATATTCCATGATTTAAAGGAATATTTATATTGTTAACAATTGTAATGTCATTGTTTCAAATCTTATTGAAAATTATAAAATATAGAATGATATCATTTTGGGTATGGATTAGGTTTCATCTAATCACTATATGATCTATTTCATAGAATTTTTTTTAGTGATTTTATTCAATTGAGGAAATACCAAGAAGATGATAAATTGATTAGAGATTATAGTGATTATTACATAGAAATTATTGTTGAAAAGAATGAAATAGTTTGAATTAATGAGGTTCTAGTACTGAATGAATACATGTATGATAATCCATATAATATCCATGGTGTTAATCATGATTAGAAGGATTATATTAGTATTGAATTATATGATAATGTCATCATAGAGTGTTTATATAATTTTTATAAAAATAAGGAAAAATCCATAATTATTTGAACATAGTATGTAGATTTTAATCACATCACTATTATGAACAATTATCATTCTCTTCATATCATTGATATTCTTGATCTCCTCTTGTGTTCATTGAATTTTTTGAGGGAACAATTCATGTCTGGGTACCATCAGCTAACGGTAAAGGATGAGTACATTCTTAATAATAAATTTATCGCTTTATATATGCACAATGATTTTTTAGTTATTCCTCATTGATTTTCTAATGAGAATTTTATATTTACAAACCAAATGAATATGGGTTTTGAGGAGTTTTTATAGATGTATTTTATTGTATTTATCGATATAATTTTGGAATATTGATATATCCAGGAGAAATATTGATGAAAACTGATTTTTTTTTAAAAGATTAAAATAAATAACCTATATGGGAAATATAGTAAATGTGAATTTTGGTTTTTATGAATTTCATTCCATCAATATAATGTTTATAAATACTTCATAACTAATGAACCAACTAATAAAGTTGTAAAGGAATGCATAATACCAACACATATCACATTGATTCATAGTTTCATAGATAATCATGTTCCTCTATATGGATTGTTGAAATCAATTTTCGAATTTATATAACACATTCAAAATAAATTTTAAAATTATTTAAATTCATTACGAAAATATAAAATGATGATTATTTTTAATAAATAAATATACGATTTGTGAATGCTTAAATTTGGGACATGTCTTCTAGAAATGGATAATTTTCCTTCTACAATGACAATTCATTCAAATGAAATATTTGTTTCATAATGAAGAATGATTAGGTAATTTATTAAATATTATGTTAGTTAAAACATAAAAACCTAAATTATTATAAACTTAAAAGGAAATTATCTATTAAGGTTTTTTATTTATAAATTTTAAGGAATAATCTTTATAAATTGATGTTAAAAAAATATAATAATTATAATTGTTTTATGCATATATTCACAAATAAATAAATAAACATGAGTAGGAGAAGATGGGTGTAATTAATAAAGTATCATTATTTAATGATTCATTTAAATCATGTAAAAAGAATACAATGTGGTTGATTATTTGAATAATAAAGTAAATATTTATTTAACATTTAACATTTAATACACAACCCTTTGATTAATGATTTGATAAAATTGGCCTCAATTTTATGGATGCAAGGATATACTTAATTTTTGATAAGGTATCAATACATTATTAATTATTAGAAAGAGTTAAAAAATGTTCAAAAGGAATATTAGTATTTGAAAGAAAAGGTAGAGTCTGTTATGGATGGTATGTTTACGTATTTTAAAATTGATGAAGATGGTGATTTATGATATAAATAAAATATTTGTGTTTCAGTTGAATCTCAACTACATAATGAGTTGTTGGTTGAAGCTCAAAGTTCTTTTTCATATATTCATCCATGTAATAATAAGATTTATAGAGAGCTTCAGGAGTATAACTGATTGGATGAAATGAAAATATATTTTGTGGTCTTTATGAATAATTTATTAATTTTCCATAGTGTTAATGTATGTGATAATTACTAAAGATAATTATTGATCCATTTATAGTTATAAAGTTTAAATAGGAATATATAACATTGGATATGGTAAATATATCCTAATTTATAAATTCACTTTGTGATATTTTTTTTGATAAACTAAATATATACATTTCTTTCTCATTAGAGATATAACATCATTTTACTATCTTTCTCGAATGTTTTTAAAGAAGATAGTTTGGTTACAAGTGGTTTATATTTCTATTGTACCAGATAGTGATCTAGGTTCAGATATAATTTTTGGCAAAGACATGAGAATTCATTAGTTATTGAATTATTTTTTAGTAAAAATTTTAATCTTCAATATGATAGAAAAAATGAGAGAACAATTCAAAACATGTAATATTGTCAACATTATTTTTCAATGAATTACCAGGGAAGTTGGGACCAATATAATTATTTTGATAAGTTTTCTTATTAATATAGTTATCATTTAAGTATAAATACTGAACCATTTCAGGAAATATCTGGAAATATGTGTCAGATGATATCTTTTTAGAATGATGTAATAGAAATGAATTTTATTTTACCATATTTTGTAGAGTAAAAAAAGATAAGGTGCAGTTGATCATAAATAAATGAGAATGGCCCAAACAATGAATAAATTTTATATGGATGTCTGGATAAAATATATTTCATTCGATCGAAGTTATCATGTCTTTATCAAAGTATTTTTATGGAAATGTATTGTTTGTTTTATGAAAAGGTGGATTCTATGTCATTAGTTCATTGGACCATATGATATCCTTTAGAATATTATATCTGTTTCTTACTTAGTGGTTTTTCCTCTCTGTTTTTCTAAGGTACAAAACGTATTTTATGTTTTGATGTTAAAAAAATATGCTCTAGAATCGTATCATGTTTTGATACCTATAGTACATGATTTTGAAAAGAATAATTATTATGGCAAACATCCCATTCAAATTCATGACTATATAGAGAAAGATTAGTATAATAAATTTATTCATCAAGTTATTTTTTAATGGGAAAAAATGTTGTTAAAGATGGAACATGGTAATTCTAAAATGAAATAAATTAAAATATACCACAACTTATTTAATAAGTTTGTAAAATTGTGAGGAAATAATTTATAAAATTGGTACGAAATTAACTACCTTGATTATGATATTAAAAATCATTTTATTTTTATTAATAATATTTAGATAGTTATTTTAATGATATAAATATTATCCAATTCTTTAATCAGAAAGGATATACTTTTAACTAACCCCTTTTCTTATAGGGATTTATTTGAATGATTGAATTATAAATTTTATAATATTAATATAAATATTTGAATATTATTTTAATGAAATATATCTGAATTTACCTATTGAGTATTTTTTTTGGATCTTTTGGTAAATATTGACATTTAAGTGAATATTAAAAAACAATGGTATTTTGTAGGAATAAGAATTTCATTTTGATAATGTATGTATTTTAAAAATACCAATATTTATTTCATATGTTTTATTGTAACAAAATAATAATTTAGTTTTATTTATTTCATTTTATTACTTTTATATTATATTTATATTGGTTTCTATTATAATATAGTTTTTTGTTACAAATTGTTATTTTTCTAAAAACGATTTTAAAATTCATAATGTTTCCAAATTTTTCTCAAATAAATATAATCCATACTTAAATTTTATTTTAGAAGGAAACAATATATTATATATCGATAAATATTCCTTTATTTTCAGAAAATTAATATTATTAGTCAAACATTGAATGTAAAATCATCTTTTTCTTTAAAAATACTCTTCCTAAAAACTAAACATTTTCTGGTGTGTGTGGGATTTATTTAAAATTTAATATTGGATAATTTAAGAATTTTATATGGTAATATTAATTCAATATTTTTAATCAAATTAATTTATGTTATATAAAATAGTCAATATAATTTATGACTAATATGAATAGTGACAAAAGTAAAAACAAATTATTGTGGTTATGGTACAGATGAACCCCCCCCCCCCCCACTAAGGGGGTCAAATTGAAATGATAAGAGTTAAAATTTTCTAAATCCAGTAACAATATATTATATGGTTATATTTTTACAATAACCTATCTACTTATTAGGAATATATCATTTTGGACCCTTGTGGAATAGGAAGTACATGGGTCCACATTTTTATTTTCAAAAATTAAAAGTGATCCCCTAACCTCACTTATTAAAGGACATCCCGTCTATTTTCCTATTCACATACTAAAATCCCATTGTATTTTAAAAACCTTCCAAAATGACTTCACTTATTCTATCTTCTCATATTATGAGCCTTTTTTGGTCAAAATGTGGTCCTACAGAGCCTTATAATGTACACCAAAAGAAGTTACCGAAAGAAAATTTTATATTCTACACTAGAAATTGTATTTTATTTCTTACACCACAACATCAATGATTCAAAAGAAATACATATATAATATACTCTATATTATATATATATATATATATATATTATTTTTAATTTCATAACATCATTCAATATGTTATTCTCTCAAATGAGTTACGAATTTATCATTCATGTGAATAGTAGAGTACAACCTCGCAATCTGATGTCAATAATTTTTTCATTAACATTGACCATTGATGGGTATGGTGATTGATATAAATTATATGTGTAATATTTATAAAATAATACATTTATGAAATTAGTATACCTTAAAAAACGTTTTTCAATCAATTCCATTTGGGATATGATAATGTTGCTCCTGTGTATGAAGGACTACCATCTCATGAAGAAATGTTATTAGTTTTTAACTAAAATATTACATGGAAGATAATATGGGTGTAGGAAAATAATATATGTGATATACATGGAATTATTTATATATTGATGAAATTATTATTAATATTACAAGATTTTATTTATTCAATATTTTTTCAATCACTAAAAAAATGATTGCGTCATTAATGAACCTGTGAAATACCACCATAATGAAGATAATTGACTCAATTTTCATCATCAAAACAAATTTATTATATATATAAGTAAATTAAAAATATTTATATGGTATATTTGATATTGTTTTCTTTCTATATTGATAAAATACTACATACCACTTTCCCATAATGATCATAGAAAATTGAAAACATCACTTAGATGTACGTATATCCTAACCTCTCCATGATTACAACATACTACATTTATTAGAAAAATAGTTAATAATTGGACATAAAAGTACAATTGATATATAAATAAAATAGTTATTTCTTGATTAAAAATATAAATATTCTTATATAATGATCACTTTGATCATATTAAACCTACCAATGTCATTTTTAAAACATAAGATAAATTTTATTGAATCCTCCGACTTAAATGTAATTGAATAAGTAATAACATATAACATTTTATTATGTTAATTAATTTGAATAATAGCCCTGAAATTTATTTAAGATGTTAAATATTTCACAGATGTTTATAATTCAAGGATGAGGAATAATGTACATTACAATCTCGTCTAAACATAAGGGACTTTTGTCTCTCCATTTACTTCGGTGAGATAGTTTCCATATTCACCACATATTTATTTAATGTGTTGTTAATAAGTAAAATGAATGTACATTAACATTTATCTACTAAAAATTATTTTGATTTAATTATCTGTATTAGGATGTAACTTTCATTGGGTTTAAATATGTAATGATACCAAATCTGTAATGGATTTTTTCTCATTATTCCATTTTTTTTTTGAAATATGTTGTTTTATACACCATCATTCCTTTACAAGTTGTATATTCATCCCCTTTAACATGTAATATCATTAAATAACTCATGATCATGATATTTTTTGTTTAATATAATTTTATTTCATAATGGCCAATAATATTCCATGTTAATAATGTTATAATGTTTCTATATTACAGTCTCATTATGTGTGAGCATTTTTTATAATTATTCTTATGATGATTAAATCTTACAAACGATATCTAAATTATGGAATAAATTTTTTATCAATATATTCATATCATGATAATAAAAATTTTCCTTTATATTTAATATCTTTTTGTAATCTAATGTTCAAAAGAATTTGATTTATGAAAATTCATAAATATTTCTCTCTTCTATCTAACAGAATTTTTCTCAAAATCCCATTTTTTATAAAAATGATTTAAAAAATGTTTTCAAATTATTTAATTGTTTTATTAAAAACCTTTTAAAAATGTTTTACAATTTAATTTTTTTTGAATGGAAACATAATTAATTTCTTCTAAACAATTAACTATTTGGATTTTACTAAAAATTTAAATATAATAGTTAATTTAAATTTTATGGAATGATTCAAATTTATATCAAATGTGACCATTATTTTCATTCAATATTCAATTTTATGATATAATCGATAATTTAACTGAAAATTGTTTTGAATGTGATTTACTTTTAATTTTTTTTCAATGATTAAATTATATTGCGTGATGAATTGTTTTGAATGTATTTAAATCATTTTTTATAAGTATTTGGGTTCTTTCGGCGAAAATAATTTAAAAAAATTGATGAACATAGTATTTAAAAAATGGTTTTTTGATTAAAATATATTTTACATAAAGAATATTCCATGTTGTCTTTAAAAATAATTTTCCATCTTAGGTGACATCATTTGATGTTACATATGATTACTGGTTATAAGATTAAAATATACCATTCTTGTTATTTTCTTGATGGTTTAGTATAATTATGAAAAGTTTTTTATGAAACTATTTCTTTTCCCTAAGATAATAATTTTTAAAATATATTTTTATACAACCCATTTTATTTCATATGCAAATAATGTTTCAAATACATTATTATTTTACCCATTTAATTCCCAAAAGATAATTATGTTACAAATAAATTGAAATGAAACACAATTCTATTCCATGAGTTAACAAATTTATATAAGGAAAAATGATTTATTATATGATTTTTATGATGAAATTAATGCTCTATGAACTTTTTTACTATACTTGGACATTGGCATATGATGGGTGCATCTAGATATTGTCGTGTGGGACTGATATATATTATATAATAGTTGTTACAAGATATAAATAGTTGATCTAGATATATCATTTATAATGGGTTTTTCAAGATTGTTACCTGATCTATTGTGTAGTTATTATTTTCTCTGAATAATTATATTGAAATTCTTCATATTCTTATTATAATTTTTCTGGTTACTGTACTGGTTAGTTAAGGGTTCAATGAAATTATTACTTGAGTTACATATATGAATTTTCTATGTTTTCATATGAGTATTTAATGAAATACTTTTTTGTGAAAAGGTATTATAAATGATTTTTAATGTCACTATAATTTTACTTTAGAATAAAATAATTTTAATTTTAATTTTTTTACATGGTTTTTCGTGTTTGTCACTAGATTAATCGTTTTCTTCTTTATGAGTTCCAGATTGATATTTTTGTGCTCATACCAAATTTTTTAAATGATTTCCATTTATTTATTGATGAGTAATCGAAATAAATAAGTCATGTTTAAATTCATGAAGCTTCTCATGAAATACAATCTTGTTTTGTGATAAAATGTTTTTATGGTGGGAAAATCAGATATAGAACCAAATTTCCACTGTATTATTTTTTTTAGTCATCGGGTCTAACCAAATTCTACAAAAATATAAACCTAAAAATATCATAAAATGTAAGTGAATTAATTGATTACTTAAATAAAAAATGTATTGTAATTTTGAATAGGTGGTCCCAAATAAAATGAATCAGAAAAGAATCAATGATCATAAGTCTATAGAAAATAAAATTGAAATAATAAATTGATTTTAGTTATACATATAAACAAATTAAATAATTTTCATAGTAGTAAATGATCATTTCCAAAATGATCCTAGTAGATTGTATTAACTACCAAATTTGTAATAATTATAAAGGTTTACTATAATGGTTGTCATTATGGATTGAGATCACTAGAAAAACCATCGTAATAGTTATGGTACACTCCCATGGAAATCATAGAGGAGAAATCCCCTTACAGTACATGTCTTCCTCTCTATTACATTGTTGTTAATATCATTAGATCTATATAATTAACAAATATATTGGAAAGAGATATAGGTCTCACTCATCAAGTCATTAAAATCCCTGAAACATGAACCACAAGATCCTAAAAATCATCATATCATAACCCAAGGAATGAAATATGATTCATAAAAAACCTCTCACATCAAAACCCTTGAAATTAAATGAGCTTAATAATACATGTATCATCCTAGAAACATTTAATATAAATGGGTTTCATAAATAATCAATCATATAAAAACAAATAGAAAGAAACAAGTTTCATTAAAATCATGTGAACATAAAGAAAACCATCTATAGAATAAATATTATTGGTAATATTGGATTATATCCCCCATAATTCATATTTAACTTAATATTCTATAACATAAGTTAGAAAATAATTTTTAATGATATCTTAGGAAATTTCATTTAGTAATATATCTATAAAAATTGAAAAGATGACTATAACTAAATGTTCAAAAAATTTATGAAAATTATAATATTTGAAAACAACCCATTGAAAATATTAATAGAATAATTAAAAAAAATTCATATTAATTTTATTAAATTCCACTGATTATGTATAGTTAAAAACTATTATTCCTTTCACATTTTGTGTAACATATAAACCCAAATTTTTTAGAAAAAAACCAGGAAATTCCATTTAATTTTTTTTTTAAACATCAGATAAGGTTATAAATGTATTCAAATAAACATAGTGTAACATTAAAACATTATTAAAAACATTTTTTTAAAACTATTAAATGTAAGATAGAGTTTTTTTAACCAAAGAGACAAATAATTTTTTTCATTAAAAATTTTATTATGGAATAGTGAGTGCATAAAGAGTGGAAAATAATTGTAAAAAATATTATATAAATAAATAACTATATGAGGGGAAATTTTTGGAAGTCCATGTGAAATACATCAAATTATTTCTTCATAAAATGACTAATAATAAATAATTCTGATAATCAATGAGATGGTAACATCAAACCCGAACCACATTTCGAATATTTGAATCATACATCCATTGAAAGGGAGTCACATAGACATATATTTATAAATACAAATTTTTTATATGAATTATGAAATAAATTAATGTGGCAAATATTAAACACATAAATGAAAAAAATGGTTTAAATGGCTTACATTTCATTAAAATAATTGAGAGATAATAAATCCATTACAGGCTTTGGAAATATTTTAATTGTAATCACATGAACCTAATAACAATAGTTTATATATAATATATAATTATAATAATTCATATCATGATATAACATCTAAATAAGGCTATAAATAAAAATCATTTATTTATATAGGTTCAAAAAATTACATGAGTCCCAAATAAGACAATTTGACGCAAAATCTCTTTCATCGTACATCAACATCCATCACAAACATTTTAATAACCTATATAATAAAAATAATATAATTATAAATATGTTAATTAAAAATTAAAATATTAATAATTCCATATATGATTTACTTATAACCTTACACAACAAATTAATTAACAATTATTTTTTAAAATAATATATTCGGTGATAAATGGTTTGTTTTTCATGTATGTTTTGATTAGAAATTTTTTATCCTTTTTCATTGATCATGGTTCCATTAAATATATAATTTTAACCATTATATAAATATCATATATATTCAATATATATTTATTTATAAGCTTCCATACATGTTAATGATAGAAAATGAAGTACATCATTCATAGAGACAGTTGGTCGTACATATGCATCATCATCATTTCCATTTTCTAGATGGATTATAAGGACCCGACCTTAAACATTACATAATCTTGAATTAAATGAATAATTCACATTGGGGTTTTTTCATGTTTAGAGTTTTAGAGAATTAGTCCAGAACTATTACATAACAACTTGAGTTTTTCAAGTAGACACTACTACTCAGTATCCATTTTTTTCATAAAATAAAAACTCTTAAAAAGAAACATGTCTAGTTCCATGTTTTAGACAACATGAATTTTCCGTGATCCTGTCCTTGAACCTATTCATCTTTAAGTCCTATGTAAAATTTTTCAAAAACTTAGGATGAGCATAAAAAGCTAAGTAAGGGTTATAAAATAAGGAAGGAAAACATTGGCCCAACAATAAATACAAATCCATTAAACCATACTTTTCAATCATAACATTCAATATGAATTCATAAGATTTATGAATAACAGGCACAAATCATAAATCATAAATATTACTTATGGAATCCATACCAAACTTACATTGTAGCTATCACAGATACATAGGGAGTTACACTTGGAATACCCATCACGGTATATTCCCTAAATCTCTTAGGAGAAACATCACGTTCAACTCTATCACGGTACCCAATGAATTGGAGAGCTATCTCGGGATCACCCGCCCTAGGTTTATCACGGAACCACCCGTATACATAAACAATGCCCAATAACCATAACATAATCATAACATATAACACATGTATAAAGTAAAGATAACATTTCCACATTCCAATATATCAAATCATGATATTGAAATAAAAAATGTTTCATAAAATCATTTTCAAAACCTTTTAAAAATAGATTTTTGAATCAAAGTGTCTCATACCACTTTGAAGCTTTTAAATGAATTATTATTTGAAACATTAATGTCCATATAAATAAATCCTAAAACCCATTTTTAAAACATGTAAATTAATGAGAAATATTTATAATAATAAATCTTTAAAACATTTAAAATGATATTTTAGTTAAAGAGTTTTTTAACAAAAAGAGAGACACTTGAATACAAATAATTGAGGAATAATAATTAATCAGAACTTTATAATATCATGTGAATAAATAAATTCGGGATATAATATTTCAAAGTACATTATATACACCATATAAAAGTAAATTGGTGTATAACAACAAATAAGTCTCAATGGAATGTAAATAGAGATGAAATCTCTTATAAAGATGGTATCCTTAAATTAAGGATAAATCAATCACATAATTATGTGTGATAAATATAAATACACCAAATATAAGTGGATATTAAGTGTAAAAAAATCAGAGGTCATTCACACAAATTCATAGGATGACATGTTCAAGAAGTACAAGTTGAACCCAAAGAATTGAAATCGGGTTAAGAAGTCCCCTTGTAAAAATTCCATAGCCTAACGGCATCACTTTAAAATTAATAAAATGAGTTGATAAGATAAAAAGGGTAACTCATCACTTGGAAATAAAGTTTACATAAATGGGTATATAAAATAACATATCCCAACATAATAAGATGTAAATTAAAAGACATAATAAAAATAATTCTTTTAAATAGAGGAGGGTGAAAGGTTCCCTTAACAATTTGGTAACGTAAAAAACATACACCACATGAAAAAGGATCATAAAATGAAGATGTAAATACTCATAAATGAAAGTATATTACACAAAGAGTACAATCATGGGAAGTAAAAACACCACACAAAAGGAAATAGTGGAAAATATAGGATGAATCTTATGGGAATAAAAAGTGAGATGAAAAAATCTTACTTCATTAAAATCAAATCGAGTCGTATGTCCAAAAGTTAATGACCACAAAATGAATCACATAATACCATGAATTTAAAGATAATAATATAAATATATATCAATGTAAGTACACATTACACCATAAGCAATAAATAAGTGGCTAATAATGGAAATCCCGCGGAATTAAAAGTGAGATATCAAATCCCTTACCTCATGTCCGACTTGACTCAATCGTTCTTTAATCTCCTGAATAATAAACTAAAGTTAGTTTATAATTTCTTAAGAACCTTTTTCATGTTTTTTATTACATTTATATCACTTATTACAATTTTATAAACATTATGTAATCATTTATGTTAATAATGTTCGTTTTGTCGATATTTGGTACTTGAGTCAAAAATGGACTTTCTATAATTACATGTTGTTCATGTGGTCAAAGGTTTATTATATCCAGAATTATATTAATGATTTTTATATAATATATATCATATATATCTGGTATATACATAGATTTATAATAGTACATAACATTTAGAGGTAAGAAATGAAATGCACCGTTCATGGAGACGGTAAGCAGTACGTACACATGAACGCTACTTTCATTTATATTTATTATTTTAATGGAATTAAAACATAATTATACATAGTTATATTAAAATTCCAGTATAATATCATATATAATATCATTAACTCTATCCTTTATACATCCCACATAAGTAATTAACGAGTCACATCACTTTGAGGGGGTGGTAGTCTGCACTTCCTCAAATGAGATTATCGTATTTACCCACTATGGAAACCATAAAGACATGGTATAAATGGAAAATAAAGAAGCATAAAGAAAACATAAACATAATATATATCATATATAAATACATTTCCATCATAATGTCCATCATGAGAGGCGGTTGGAGGTATTTGAACAATCATCATTTCGTGAGGCATTACTTTTCCATCCACAGAAACATTATGTTCTTCATCCATTAGATTGAGGTGTGTGTAAGTGTAGTTAGAATAATTCTCATAAAAACATCATAGTATATTGAGGATACTTGTTTTGTTACAAAATAAAGGAATAAAATATTTTAGGTTTTGGAGAAGTAATATAAAAGAAAACAAATTTAGAAAACGGTTACCTTTAATTTGGGTAACTCCCTTTGGTTTGAACCAAAGGACTTCTTGATGTGCCTTATTACCTAAGGTAAGGATTATAGGAGGAGGATAGGGATGTAGGAATATTAATTGGTCAGAGTTTGGACATTACAAAAGGCTTGAGAGGTGTGTGGAATTGGTTATAAGTGGTATCATTTTATAAGGGAGAGGAGGGGCTCTTTAAGAAAGTGTGAAAACGTTATTTTATTATATATTGATATTCGGTTTCTAATGGTCAAAAAATAATTATTGTCGAAGATAAGATGACTCAAGGTAGAAATAAAATCATCCAATAGGAATTGTACAGGTTTTGGATAATATTTTAATCATTATAATCTTATTTATTTAAATGATTTATTAATGAAGTAACACTGCATCATTATTGTGTCATAAATAATTTAAACTATTTGATGTCTAAAAATTATAAAACAAATACTATCATTTAGGAAATCTTTTTAGATTTATAAATAATATTTATATTCTAAAATATGACTTATATAACACCATAGAAAAATTACTTTACTAAAAGATATTTTCTTTTGTCATTTTTACCTTTACTTTAAGTTAATTAATCTAAATTGTCATCATCACTCCCATGTGGCTCAATGGGGTCCCAAAATCGCCCTAATGATGACCATGGTCGTAAATGACTCAACCAATAAGGTTTGTACATGTGTTAAGGTAATTCTGAATTATTATAGTATTCTTTTTACCCTGAATTACCATATTTACCTTTAATCACGGTAAATAAAAGTCAAAAGTTACTATTCACCAAAAATTATTTTTATCTTATTCAACCACATTATACTTCTTGATAACAATCATGTATGTCATATTTTAGAAATTCAATTCACAGAAGTGGTTAAATTTCATTTAAATGAAAAAATTCAGTTTTTTTAACTACCACTAAGTGGTTTCACTATTCATCAAAAATTGAAATTTTCAGAAAAATAACAAAAATTAAGCCTAAGATATATTTGATATTCTTAATTCAAAAATGATTTCTATTTTTCAAAATTCAAAACATAGAAGTGGAATTAATTAATTTTAAAATTAATTTCTGTTATCAAAACAAATAGCGTGTTTTTAAGGAACAATAACTATCAAAAGATTGATACTTGTTTATGTCCAATTTCAATGTGAAATTAATTCCAATGACCAACATTGGATTAAATGGTAAAAATATATTTTAATTTCACATTAAAACCAATTAAATAGATAATATAACCATATAAATAAATTAGATTAAAAGACACTTTAGAATTAAAATACAATATTTTTCACTATTCATTAAAAATGAACTTTATCAGAAAAATTCCAAAAATTTACAAAAAGTAAATTTTCATGTCCCCATTCTAAAGAAGGATTTTATTTGGTCATATAGAATGTATTAAAGAGACCAAAACTATATTTAAAAATGGTTCACCATTAAAAGGTGATAAATCGGCCTTTTAATGTAAATTATGCTTAAAATTAGATTCATTCATATTTTAAGCCACTAACATTTATTGGATAAATGTAAATACATTTAACAAACATGTATAATCATATTGTAGTTAGTTTCATTCATTCCACCAATATGACATCTAGCAGTTAACTACCATTTTAAAATATAAGATATTATTAGTGTGAAACGTAAGATTTCAATGAAACTCGTTGTTGCGTATCAGGTACGCTATCGAACATAGAAACCCTTTTAAAGTAAAATTAATATTTCATTCAAAAATTAATAAATAAGAAAAGTTCATATTATTTATTTACTTGGGATGTTACATGGATGAACTAAAATAATGTTACCAAATATTTCACATAAAAAATTATTATTTCATATATATCACATATATTAATTTAATGTATCCTTATTACATACAAGTTAAAAAATATGTTAAATAAAAAAGGAATCACTTCATGAGGTTTTAGTTCATCGTACACATGAGAGACGATATATTATTCCAAATTAATAGAGGTTAAGAAGTAATATATAATATAATAATACCATAAGTAAAAGAATTTTATAAATATCACTTCGAAATAGACAAATCCCAACAATATCCAGCTATGAGAGGTGGTGATGGAAAAGGAACTATATCTATTAACGAAGTTGTTGTCCATCATAGATACCATCAACAATTTTTTCAATTTTATGGAAGAGAATATTTATATTGAATATTCCCTAATCAAAAAAAAATCTCATTATATTTTCTATAAATTTTTTATTATATTGAAATTATTATTAAAATATTTAATATTGTAAGATAATAATTAAAATATAAATAAATTAGTTTTGATAATTACCTTATCATAGAACAACCCTCTTTTCAACAATTATTAAGGGCGCTCATTTTAGTTTTTTGGGGTTAAAAGTGCCTATTACACATGATTAAGGATGTTTTAGATATATTATTCTAGTTTTTTTATAGAATTACTTTAATAGGTTTGATGAAACAAGGTGAGGAGTAGCCCTTTTATTATTTAGGAGGAGTGGTATTTTTTCAAATAAGAAAACTATTCAATATTGAGAAGTCACTCTAACCTCCTGTGGTTCCAACATATTAAAATAATAGATAAGAGGGACTATATGGTCAATATAAACATCAATAAAAATATAAAAATATTTTTTTGAAATTCTATTCTCAATCCTATCATGTTACTATATTTTACCATTGTTAGTTTTCACCGTTATACTGTGTATCATTTTCTTTACATAGGCATATAATCGTTTAATAATAAAATTAAAATGGTAAATTTAATATAATTTGGAAATAGAAATTATAAATATTTAATCCAATTTATTTTTAATAATCATAGTAATGTGGAAAATTAATTTTAACAAAATATCATGTAATTAAAAAAACATCACTTTAATTTAAATTATGATAATTGTTTTTAATTTTATTCATCAATATTTATAAAAAAATTATTTTAAAATATTTAAAAATAGAAATTATTTATATTCAAAATATTGTATACATTTTATGAAATAAAAATTAATTTTTATATAAATCCCATAAAAGTAAGGAAAATGAGGTTTTACAAAGATAATTTTTCCAAAGTTTAAAATTTATTAATATAAATATTACTTTTATTCAAATGTACTAAAGTTGATTAATAAATATAAAATAACTAAATTTACATTTAAATAATTATTTAAATGAAATGGGTGTTTTAAATTCCTTAAACAAAGATATGGTTTTCATAAAAATCATAATTTTTCACTATTAATAAAAAAATAATTGTATCAAAATATTCTATTGAATTCTCCATAAGATAATATTTTCATTCTTATCATAAAAGATAATTTAATTTTCTATAATATATTTTATATATGTGTCCAAAATTAATGTTAACAATTTTTTCAAAATAAAGAAAAAAATATCATTAAAATATTCCAAATATGTAGTAAATTAAATCATTTTTATCATGTTTTTTACGTTATATAAAAAAATTACACATAATATTAAAAATTTGGATATTAGGTAAAATATAGTAATATTTAGTGTATAGTATATAGTTGTCATTTCATTCACTTAACATTAATTAAATATCATGGTTTATAAATACTCGGTGTTGCGTGTAATGTAATATATCGAAGATATTAAATTTATTTGAATAAATTATTTATGAGTTACATTATATCCCATTAAAATTATTTTCATCCTCAAAGTTCATTCAAATTGGTGAAAATCATTGAGGCTACTTATTCTTCACTTTATCTTGAGGATACCAAGTAGCTTTCTTATGTGGGTGGTTTAGGCACAATGTATTGACTATGATAGTGGTCGTGTTTCGTTGAACATTCCCTATTAGATCCGTAATCTCCATCGGTTGTTCCTCATAAAACATATCATGCACCAAAGGTACAACCTATTATTTAATTTCATTTGAATTATATGGTGTATAATTCTTTATGAGAAATACATAAAACACATCATGGACTTGAGAGAGGTTTGGTGGAAGAACATATCGATATGATATTGTCCTCGTACAACCATGATATTTAAAAGGAAAAATAAAACTAGGAATTTGTAAAACATTATTTACAAATAAAATTTCATTCAACCATTGATAATTCATAGAAGTACCATCTCACTCACATCATTTTCTATATAATGTCTCCAATTTTCAACATTTCATTTATAAAAACAATTTATTGATTATATGTCTTTTTTAATTCAACTAAACTGATCTATTGTTTAATTATCTAACGTTCGAATATAATTATTTCTTCTATATCATCCTAGATCACTGGATTTTAACCTTTTATTGCATATAGGGATTTATATGGGGTAATATAATTTCCCTAGATTAATATATTTTTGAAAAAAAATAAACTAGTGGTATATGTTAATACGAACCACCTTTAAAATCTATAGAACTGTATCTCAATATACCCTATTGAATTGAATTAATCACTCTGATTTACAAACATCCTGAGGATAATAAATAATTATAAAACATATCTCAGTATCTACATAGTTATAAGAACTTATCTATAACACCAATGTAAAACTGGGATCCTGGTAAAATAACATATAATGTGTTACTCTATAAAACTTATGAACATCATGAATATATATTTGAGAAATCAGATCCTGAGATAAATCCTATCGATTAGAGATAACATGGTATAACTTTATAATACAATATACAAAAACCCATATAACCATTTTCTCTAAAGATATATTGGGGTGTCCAATTAAAAAAATCGATTGTGACATTTTCTCAATACATTCTATTATAAGAAATTTTTCTAATAATTCTTATACATTAGTATCATAGCCATAACATAATGATATTTCAAGGTCATACATATAATAAAAACAATATCTATCTTCATTCCATCATGCCATAAATTCTCATTGAACCCTGTATAAATTATTTTTACAAACTAGATGAATCGATAATGATAAATTATTATCAATTTGTAACAACTCCCTCTTCAAATAGAGTTTTAATAGAACTCATACATGGCTCCTGAATGATATCATTATAATATAATCAAGCTTAAACTCAATAACTATTCAAATATTGTTATGAATCTCCCCATCATCCTTGTTTGAATCCTTAATCATAACATACATAGGTGTTTAAAGACTCATTATAGAATGATAATATTTTTCCCCTTACTCTGGGATTTCCAAAACCGTTCTTTGAAAAAACTATAATATTATTTATATTTTTATCATTATCATGGATAACATGCATGATGTTTTTGACCCAATTATTAGTCAACATTGTTCAATATCACATTATGGAAATGTATTGATGATCTATAATCCATAATAAGCTCCATATATATTCTTTTGATCATGTTTAATTACTTCTAACTGAATATAAGCATTATAATTTTTTTACTGAGTATATATAAATTATAATTCTCCGCATAATGATAATGGAACAATTTCATTAATAAAAAATTACCAAACCTAACTCAAAATCATCTGTTGGTTAATTTAACTCATCAACCATCAATTTTTATGGGGAATAATCTATAACCAAGTCATTTTATATTAGTATAAATCATAAACATTTTTTATAAGAATCGCTATATTATTTAAATACTCTTCTCTACTACATGTTAATGGTAAGAAAATTTCACTAACTAGATTTCTCTTTAGTGCATTAATATTTTCCCCACCTTCAACTATCTCAAGGAACATGGATCTATTATAGGTTAATGTAGTGATTGGATGAATTATTCCCGATAAATTATCCACAAACAAGTAATAATATTTATCAAAATAAAGAAATCATTGTATCAAAATTACATTGGTTGGATAAAGACAAAATTTAACAGCCGTTGTCTTTGATGGATCCATCGATACACACTATTGAGAATATATGACTTCAAATTGAACTATTCAGAGGAAACAATTCATTTATTTTATTTTCGTATAATTTTTTTTCATTCATTAGGTTCTTTGAAAGAATCCTAATTTTATATTCTTTAATTTCATTCACATTGAATATATATGAATATGATCTTAAAATAATACTACATTCTAGTCATAGTAAACTATATATTATCCATTCATTAAATCAATGAGGATATATGGGGAATTCGTAAGGCCACATGGGATCACATTGTACTCATAGCGTTTCTTCCTTGAATAGAATAATGAATTAATTATATCCTTGTTATATAAATTTTCCCAAAAACATAAACAAAACCAAATGGTTATTTCCATAAATATCAACAAAAATTTCACTAATTTTGATAAAATCATATCACATAAAACCTCTAAATTATTGTTTAAATTTTGGAACATATAAACAACTATAAACTTATAAATATATCTCAGTATCCATAACTTACATGTTAATCACACATGGAGACATAAATTCTTTTTTACTGAACATAATCCTTATTATTCATAAAACTAAAATACAATTGTTAAATATATTTATTAAACATAATTTTTCAATTACAATAAATTAATTAATTAATCCTTCCACATTAATTATTATCATGAAATAATTAATTCCATTTTCATGAAACTAACTATTGGATATGAATTTTACATAGATAATTTCAATGTTCCAACACAAAAAAACTTGAACTCTTTAGAAATTCATTACCATGGGACCTTCTATTCCAGAAAAAAATCACCATCCTCTGTATTTGAGATATTGTTCTGGGGGATCCTTCCCACCTTCCTTCCATGTAGAAATAATAATCTTTATACCTTTTTGTTCATTAACTCATTTCCTTTTAATAAATTCAATCATACACTAATTTTATTTTATAGGAGTCCCAAAAATGTTCATGTTATTAATCATATATCGTGATATATTATTAAAAAAAATAACTTTCTCTCCATCCATCATCCAATTTGGTATCTCCTTAACAAAATTTCAACCTCATTCAATGTTATCCAACTTATTTCTGGTTCAATAAAATTTATAAATCCAAAAAAATTATAATATGACCTGCAATAATCATTGTAGAAAAATAAGAATCATGAATATCCAATTATGATTTCTAAATCATAAATCCTTATTTTCATTCTATGAAACATTATGTTAAACCTATATCATACATGGTTTTTATATAATAGAATACATAATTATAGTTCAAAATTAGTTGGGGAATTTTCAATTTATATCCCCTAGTTGTGTCAAATGAGGTGACTATCAAGGACAATCGTAGTGAACTAGGTGATGATTGATTCCATCTTAAATCAAATTTTTCATAGTTAATACACCAAGGAAAAAAATTACAGATCCAAATCCACATGTAGTATACATATATTGATGTTTTTTAGGGAAAACCAATCCGTTGTTTTTAATAAAATTCATCATACTCCAATAGAGAGCATTATCCTTGGGTATCTCATTAAAATTTTCTCATCCTAGTTTCTAAAGAATAACTATACTAATCCTTAATACCAAATTAAAAAACCCACACTTTTCATTCATAAATATTATAAATAAATATGATACTATTCATTAAAAAACATTTTGATTGATTATATAAACATTTAGTTCTGATGATTTTGGAAACAATGATACATAAAAAACTAGTTTACCAGTTAACAATTCATCTATCACTATGTGATCCATAACATGAAACCTTCCATGAAATATCATACACAATAACTTTCTACATATCATATAAAAAAATTACAAAAAAATGATGATCTTAGTTACTCAAGAAGGGTACATAAGGGATATTTCAAAAAAACGTGCAAAAAAGTTTATGAAAACATGATAATAACATTTCAAAAAAATATTGTTTAGATTGAATTTTATAATCCTGTTCCATCATATAATTCATTTTAGTTAATAATACATGAATGGAAATGGAATATAAAATCATGACCCATGAGAACATAACATTAGGATAATACATAGATGTATGAAATGCTCATAATCATATAAAATAATTCCCTTAGTAGAAAATACTCACTAAAAATCTATTATATTAGATTATTTTCAAACAACAAACCATTATAATAGTTTAGGTTCACTCCCTATACTATCAAATTATATTGTGTTTAATCTCCAAAACAATAATATTAGTTATGGTTCACTTCCCTGAATATCATATTTTAAAACCACCCATAAGTAACTACTTCCCCTGTTTATTGTAGTCTCTTTCCATTAGATCTCAATATTTACCAAATGAAATAGACTTAGATATTGTACCCTCCAAACACATAATAAAAATCTTACATATGTGTACCGCCATATATTAAAAAATTCATTAAATTAGAATCCCTTAAAATAAATTTCTTAAAATCACATATATCATTTGAATCACCATGAAAAGAAATGGGATTCCTAACACATTCATAATATCATGATCTATAAAAAATTAGTTTCACAAATATTACATCATATCTTGACCCATGGAAATGAAAAATGATTTATAAAAATATTTTCATCATAAACATAAACAATCTAGATAAATAATAAATATGGTATCATGGATAATATCCCCTATAAATATTACAAAACATCAATGGATGTAGTCAATGATATAAAAATATTTTTAAATGATACATTAATTATACATGGAGGAAAATACCCTTGTCACTATGAAAAAATCATTTCAAAACAAAAAATTAAAAACATTGAACAACATTTTAAATGAAAATAATCTTTTTAACATTTTACTTCGTCTTTAAGACATTTATTTTATATTTTTTCAGTAATTTTATTTCATATTATTCTTGTGAAAATAAATGTTACATTCTAATATTCAGTAATATTCAAATGAATTTTTTTTTGAAAAAACAATGATGACTCCATTGATTTTTTGTAAACTTATAATTTGGTAAAAATGAAATTAGAAAATCTTATAGGATCAATTAAAAATTATTATAATAAATTTTAAAAAACATGGATATGGATTAAAAATGATTTTCAACCTAATATATAAATAAATTTTATTTTTAATAAAATATTATAATAAAATTGAGAGTACATAAAGTTTGTAAGATGAATTAAATACATTTAATATAAATAAATAACCATAGGATAATACATATCATGATATTATTTTGAAATATATGATAATATTTCATTATTTATATCATAATCAAAAACAATCTCAAAAAATAATTTTATTATATCATCAAACCCTTACTAGATTGGTTACATTTGAGTAATAAGAGACATAGAAGAGATATACATATATTTATATTTATATCCTATACTATTCATTTGATTAATAATGAAATATATTCATGTAAATTATATACATCATTCAAAATAAATAAAAATTGTGAATGTAGAATGTGTCTCTTAGAAATAAAAGTGATTCTAGAAACCCCATACATACTTTTATAACTTTTGAATCGTAATCCCTATGAGAAATTAACATTAAATAAAAAAAATATTAATATACTAAATATATTCATGATATATCATTCAAATTTTTTTGTTTATACACCAAATAAAATAAGATAGGATTATAGTATAACATATGTCCCAAAAAAGACAATTTGAGAATAAATCCCTTACCTTAAGCCTCTGATTTTGTTGTAAAAATATTAATATACTAAATTATAAATATATTATTACTATAAATATATTATGTAACCATTATAATTTGATTCATTACATGCATGATTTTTTATGAAAAATTATTTTCTTTTTGTTAAGAATTACCAATTAAAATCATGTTTCCGGTAATAAATACGTTATTTTTCATTTATTTATTGATTTTGTATTTTTTTCATTTTCATTGATCGTTGTTTTGGAATAACCATAATTTAATACATGTATATATATAATATTTATTCAATAAATTTTTTAATTTAAAAAATTCATAAAAAAAATTAGACATAAGAAATTATATACTATTTTCATGTATGCAGTAGGTCGTAAATACACATGAAGAGTCTTTTCATTTTCTCGATAGACAAAATAAATTAATTGAAAAAATATATATACAAAATAGATAAAAATTTTAATTTTATATATATAATATATGTGTGTTAACATTATCATTATTATCATCCATATAATGTGTAATTTTAAAATATTTATATATCTTCATGAGGTGGTAGTTCATCATACATATGAGAAATATTATCAAATTTATAAAGAATAGAGGGAATGAATTTATATTATATATCAAAATTAAATAACAGTAATATTATTATAAATAATTTATATAAAAATATAGTCCATAAATATATGCATCCCTCAGAGGTTCTGAGGGAAAACATTTTACATTAGTTAAGTGGTGGTAGTCCCCCAAACAAGCGACTGGTGGTTTCATTTCCCATATGATGGGAAATGAGACAGATATAGGATATGAAAACAACATAGTAAATTCTCATTATTTCTTAGATATTATTTTTATTATAATATTATAATTATGAATTTTTTTAAGGATATGTGAGAAAAATTAAAAACTAAAGTGTATAGTGAACTCAATTACCTTTTCCTAAACCAACCTCCATTGGATAAGTTAATAAGGACATTACAGGTGGTATTTTGGGATGACCAAAATTATTATTACATGGAAATTTATAATGGGTGACATTTTGGGAGGCATTGTTCTTACCATTGGGATTATGAGGTGTGATTAATTGAAGTGAGAATGTGCTATTTTATAATTATGGAGTGGAATTTTCAAAATACCAAAATCTATTCAATAAGGAGAAGTCACACTCACCCCATGTTAGTCAAGAATTGATAAATAATATATTTTATGAATAATATTTTCTAGAAACATATTCAAATCATAGAAAACAAATATTTTAAACATGTTATTTATTATGCTTTTTGTTTACTAAATTTTACCATTTTATTTTTCACAAAAATAACTTGTATTTTTTAATTTAACTAAGAACATTATCTTTAAGGAATAAAATTAAAATTATACATATTTTGAAATTTATTCCCACTTATTAAAAATTTGAAATAATATTTATTAATTAAAAATCTCATGTGAGTTAAAAATTAATTTTAACAAAAAAATTAAAGTAAAAACCCTCATTTTCACCTTATTCAAGGTAATTAATTTTTAAAATATTTATTTGTAATTATGAAAAGAAATAAAATTTACAATATTTTATTATTTAAATAATTATTATTCTTAATATAGATTCTATTATATCAAATTCAACTCATAGATGTTTTAAAAGTTAATTTCTGATAAATTTCATAGACAAGATGAAAAAATCATTTTTCCATTAACAAGAATTCTAACTATATAGAATGTTTAAATTAAAAATTACTATGTTATTTATTCTAATGAACTAAATTATATTAATAAATATATAATAGATATAATTTTATTTTTAATAAAAATAAAAAACTAAAATGGAGATTCTGATTTCATTTTTCAAAAATTATTTTTTTATTAAAAATAAATTTTTCTTATTTTTTATCGAGAAATTATTAATTATAGAAAATTAAAAAAATTAACCATAGGATAATTTCTAGATTTTATCCCAAAAAGTAATGGAATTTTTCCTATAAATTTTCAATATATTATAAAATTTAATTTTAATATTTTTTCACAATAAGAAATAATGAACTTTTTTGTGAAAAAAGATTTTTAAATAAATATAAAAAATTAAAGACCATTTATCAACATGATATCTTTATCTAAAACCATTATACTTTATATTTAAAATGTTATTATTCTTATATTCAACCAAATTTTTTAATATCTAGTTATAATATTCTTATTTTAAAAATAATATTAACAGTATATCATGTTTCATTAAAACATGGTGTTAAGTGTAATGTAAGATAAAAATTAAATTATATTCCCTTATATTATTTTAAAAAAACATAGTTTGTTAAAAAAAAGGGATATAATTTAATTAAATCATTCAATATGTAAATTATTATATTAATCCAAACCATTCATTCAAATTTATTTAGTCATTATTGATATATTCCCCTATATAAGATACATCCATATTTTTTACATTTCATTATGTAGTTCCGGAGGAATCAATTTTGGCCACATATTTTTTTTACATATTACTTCCACCATAAGAGACCTCATGTTGAAGGTATTTTTCTAATCCCTAAAAATTGTCATTATCTCTTTCTATTCCATTTACATAATTATAAGTTATTTGTTCATTAATTCTACACTCCTCCTAAATGAAATTATCAATCTCTTCTGTCTATTCAACCATGATCTCTTACTGTGAATTTATTTATTTCATGAATGATATATATATTTCCATTAACATCCATATCATATTTTAATGATATATTCAGGTATCACCAATCCCATTTTATATCACATTAAACTATTCCTCATTGAGTTAGAAAATTTCTATAATGAACCATAGATCATGTTTCGAAAATGTCACATCGTTGATGATAGTGTTTATATTTTTAAATTCATAGTTAATAACAAATACATAAAATCTACATCCATACATTGGTGTTCTTTTACAACCTATAGGTCCTTAATGAATTCAAATGTATATGATAATAATTAAAAGTAACCCTTTTCAAATAATTTGAAATTTTATAATAAAAATCAAAATATGAATTAGTTGTAACATACACATCATAGACTTAATGTTATTCTTATGAAACATATAAATAAATTGATATGAAAATTAAATTCGCACTTCTATTACCTTCTTCATTTGGTTAGTTAATATTAAAATTTTTCTTTAGATAATATATTTCTCATGATCTTAAAATCCCTTTTATTATATTTCATTAATTTCATTAATGAAAAATATACAATAACATGGATTTAATAATCATCAGTATATCTAAATTCACATCATACATATATAAAAATGCTTCAAAAAAATTATTGGTCATAGTGGAAAAATAAATACTGAATGAATTGTGTTTCATAATAAAATTTATTTTTTAAAAAACATAAATTAAAAACTACAGTTTTAAATAAATAATTTTTAATTAATAATGTATGTATATACATATATATATTATTTTAAATAATATCTCTAATATTTTGTCAAAAATAATAATATTAACACTAAAATTTTCTATATCATTTTGAGATTAATTTACTTAAACCAAATAGATTGTATATCACACATGAAAACTAACAGTTAGATTGTAGTTTAAAAAAATTATTTTAAAAAATTATGAAAATAGAATAAGGAAAAAAATTAACATTATAAAAAATATGTTCTCCACAAATATGAGAGTTAATCAACTATATCTAGTAGTCACTTTCTACCATGAAGATAAATTAATTAATAAATATATCATAAACCTGTATGTCTTTTTACAAACAATAGAGAACATGTCTTCCCTGTCTATAATGTCCATATTAAATTTTTTTCATAATAATAATGATATGAATAAAAATATAAACAATATATTTTAATCCTAAAAATATTGAAGGAGAATTTAATATTTAATATATAAGATAATAGAATCCCAACTCAATAGTAGGTTAAAATATATAATATGAAATGAATAAATAATTTCATTTATACGAATATTAATCATTTAATGTTTTACATATGTTTATTCATTTCTCGATGATTGTATTTTTGTTTAGTGATATGATGTGATAATGAGAGTTTGTTCATAAATCATGAAAATAATATCTAAAAGAAAATTCATTATTGTGAACTTCACATTTTCCAAATTTCTAAACAATATCATTTTTTGTGAATGTTTTGGTCTCGTTTTTCATTGACTATAGTAATTTATAATAATAAATATTCAATAAAAGGATCCATTAGAAAGGAATCATTAAAAATCATAATACATTGCTTAAAATAAATATGTTTTACATGTTTCTAAAAAATCATTCGTTTTTGATAAAATGGATGGATAATATTAAATTTTTATATAATAAACTCATTTAGAAATGGTCACATTATGTGGGAAATTTTAGACAATCAATTATAGGTCCGACAATTATCAAAAAATATTTAATTTCATGATAAGTCGTATGGTCAATTGATTTTAGACTCAAAGATGATCCAAAACATATGAAATTTTTTCACAATCACATGATTTATAAATGATCGCATCAATAGTTTCATAAAATCCCAATTATTGCGGTATTAAGGAATTCATCATGTCAAAACTCTTGGAATTTGAAACATTTCTAATAGACCAAAAAAACAAAGTATTTACTTGGTTTCTTGTGTGGATTATTGAATATTTTGAGGGAAATATTCCCTGGTTAATTCAATTGGAGTATATCCGGTCCACGTTCATTATGGTCGATCATATCCTATTTATAATTATAGATAGCTTTGGTCACTAAAGGAAATATTTTTCATCTCATGAGTTCATTATGTTACTTCAATCATAGATGAAATAATATATATACAGTTAATAAAATTGAAATATGGTAACCCTTTTTCTTTGTGAAATTTTACCTATGCAGGTTCATTTAGGTTGTTGACCGAGTCTCCATAAGGATGGTTCAATGTGATATGATATTTAGTCTCTCTAGCCTCATCTTAGATATTCTGGAATGTTTTCCTTTATGAACATCGATGACATTATAAAAATTTAAAAAATGACCCATAACAAATATTTTAATTCCCAAAAAAATAATTGATTTAAAATTATTGAAATTATAAATTACTTGACTAATAAAAAAATATCACCCTTTTATGGTTTTATATCATGTCATTGATAAACATAGAAATTAACTAATTGTGGACACATGCTATTAATATAATGCATCAAATTTACTAACATTATACACATTTTTTTAGAATAAATATAAAAATTACTATCATTTATCACAATTTTGATATTATATATTTTATTACATAATAGGGTAGAAATTTAAAAAAATAAATTAGGTAAAACTGGAATGAAGATAAAACCAATATAAAACTACATGAATAAGAAAATTAAATAATTAGTTCAAAAGTGTTTATTATAAGGCAATATTATATTTTATAATGATAATATTAATGTAATTCATGAAGGTTTGATGATTAAATTTTGTATATTCCTTTTCCAATTATATTATAAAAAGAAGAGGTAGGTTAAGCGATATATGTCACTCCATCATTCCTAAGGGATTTGAAACATGTATGATTATTCTAGGGGATTGAGGCAGGATGAGACAAAATGATACTATTGGAGTTTAGATATGATGAGGATAGAAACTATTTTAGAGGATGTTATAGAAACTCATGTAGCCTTGGCAGTTTTATCCAAAAAATAGTATATATTATATGTATTGGTAGAGATGGTGGTCCTAAAAATAAATAATTATCAACATTCATGTAAGGTTGAGAGAGCCTATTAATATCTATTACAACTCTAGACCCATTCTCAATGATTTTTATAATTTCATATTCACCATAATGAAATGATATAAAGGGGGATATTTAATAAAAAGTATATATGCATTCCATTTGAAATTAGTGTATCAATGTGTAACATCCCGAGTATTTACTGATTAATAAATTTTCATATCAATTAATATTTATGAATTAGATAGTAATTTTACATTAATTGGGATGCATTTTCAGATAGATTACCCTCAATACATCAATGAGTTTCTACGAAATCTTATGTAGCACACAAGACGAAGTTATTCTGAAAAATAATATATTATTAAAATTATTATTTCATGTGGTAGTTATCACCAAGACGTTTTATATATGTGAATGAATATAACTAACTATTTCATGTTTAAACATTTTTATGAATTTTTTTTACTTTCATCCAATTAAATTTATAGTCTTAAAATATGAAAAATCCAATTTTATGGATAAAAAGCACCAATATTTTTGAATGAAAGTTTTACACCATATTTATAGAGAACCATTTTAAGTCTAATTTATAAATATTTATAATTTTTATATTAAAATTTAATCTTCTTTTTTATATTCATAGAACAATTTGTACTTTGGTCGAATGATTGGTAATTATCAGATAATATTCATTTTTAATGAATAGTGAAAAATACTACATTTTAATTCCACAGTAATTTTTCAAATAACCTATTTATATAGTGGTATTTTCCATTTAATTGTGTTTAATATGTAATTATGTAATAGTTTTATCAAAAAATAAAATATAGGTCATTTGAATCAATTTTAAATTGAAATTTGATATAAAAATATGTGATCTTTTTAAAGTATTTACTGTCAAAAGTCGTTTCCTTGACCCATCAACAATATTAATTTAAAATTAATTTTAGCCACTTATGTGAATTGAGTTTTGAATGAACAGCATAAACGATTGTATTAATTATGATAATTTTTGTATAATAAGAGAAATTAAATTTTTGAGGAATCGAATCTTTAGTATTTTATTTAACATAGTTAAGGGTAAATTGGGTAATTAAAGGTAAATTTTAATATAATAATATAATAAAATTACCATAATAGTTGTCCTATTTTCATTATATTAGTGTTTTTTGACCTAAATAATCCTTAGGCCAAAAATTATAATCTTTTAAGCCACTTGGGTATGAATATTACATTTATTATATTTTATTTAAATATAAGATAAAAATGCCATACACATATTTTTAGTAAGTAAATAAAATTTAATATATTTTTATATAATGTATAAATTTGACTATAAATTCAAATTTTAAATCTAAAATGTTTTCCAACATCAGGATAATTTATTTATAATTTTTAATGATTATGTAATTACATTTAATCATGACACAACGTTGATGCAGTAATTGATTTATTAGTGGAAAAATTAAATACATGATATTAATAATATTAAAATAAATATAATATAAAATTTATTATTCCATAAACAAATTTTATGGATGAATTTTACATGTTAGGGATTAGTTACGGTACGTTTTTTGATGTAATCTATTTGATATGATGTTTTTAAAAAGTCAATTATTGAATTGTTTTAAAAATAACATTTATGAGAATTTACAATAAATAATATTTTATTAAATGATATAATATTCATAAAAATATTTTTGTATTCGAAATTTTTAGGGTAAGTATATATATTTCATTAATGGATCATTTTAGGTCTTTGGTAATTTTAATTTAATTATATTTACCTCCAATTAAAAATACTAAAATGCCTTGGTATGAATTAATAAGGATTAAAAAAAATATAAGAATTAAAAAGTAATAAAAGGCTTTCTATTTCTAGTTAGATGAATTTATTATCCCCAATATCATCATATCTTCGAGATAATTTAATTTTGAAAATTTAAGAATAGGGAATGAATTTATTTTTATTTATTACATTTACTAATTCCAAGAGGGATTGTCCCCTATGCTATAAAAGATCACCCTTTAGTCTCTCTTCTTATACACTTCAAACCCAATTTGTCTTAGCCATGATCTACCAAAAAACATTTCTGAATACCACCGCACATTCTATAGGCCTTATTTTTGTGTGAGCAGTATCTTAAGAGTTATTAAATTGTTAAAGGGAGGTGATCGTCCAAATAAATGGTGACATTTTTTTATATTCTTTTAATTTATTTCTTCTTCCACGTCCTTAAAAAATATATTCTACATGATTATAAAATAAAAATAGTTTCCTAAACATAATGATATGTTTTTATTTTAATATCATCACATAAATTCCTCTCTCATTGCATAAAATCTGAAAAGAATTAGTCTTCTGTCCCTACGTGGGATCTATCACCTCCCCGAGCCGATAAAATTCATTTTTCTTTATTATCTCTCAAGAGTATGTATAAGGATGAAATTATTGTTTATATAGGTTATTCATGACATATATATATTTTATAAATATTAATATATCATTTATATTCTTACCTTTAATACACATAAATTTTAAAATGTTGGTTGTGCGTACATATGAATTATCACCTTTACAAAGTGATGTGATTGGTTTTTCTATCACCACATAACATATATGTTATATATATATAATTAAGTATATATAAACGTTTAATATGATTCTAATGATCTTAAAATCATTATGAAATGATAAATTAATAATTACATTCTTTCCATTATGATCACTAATAAATTAATACTTTACTCATGCATACATATGGCATACCGTTTATATTATTATAATGTTTTTCTTTTTTAATAACCATACATAAATGGTTTGATTAAAAAATAAAACTAATATATTAAGTGATTTTTATTTCATTAATATTATTCTAGGGATTATGGAATAATGACTTATTTGAATATTCACATTATACCAATGTCATCATGAACTCATGTACCAAATATTGACAAGAATCTGATGTGAGTTTAAATAATTATATAATTTTTAATACATTGTAAAAATTTATGTAAAAGTAATAGTAAACTTGAAAATTGTTCACAAACATGTATAAATTAACTTATTTTTATTATTCAACATTATAAATATTTTATGTGATGAGTCTAGACTCATGGTGAGGGACATTGTTTCAATCTCCTTTCATAAAGGCTTATTTTAGTGTTATAAACCACCATATTATATAATGTGTATAATCTACCCCCATTATTATTATATTTATTAGATGGTTTTAAAAATAAATCTTTTTATTAGGATATAAATAGTATTTAAATATGTTCAATTACAAGAGGGGGTTGAATTGTAGGTTTAAAAGAATTCATTTTTATCTTTATGAAAATCTATGTTTAACAATGTTAAACAAGTCGATTCATAAACCCTCTTTAGTTATTAACAAAGAATATAAATTTCTTAGGATATGAAAATATGGACCCAATAAGTAATCTTAAGATAAGTGTACTTATGGAAAGATTCTATATTAAATAATATAGAGTCTTCATTATATCAGAGTATACATGTATAAGAATGTATAAGAAATTTATACTTTCTATGATTAACAAAAAGAAGTGTAAAATAAAAATTTAACAAAACAAGACAAATTTAAGAAATAATTTAACCAAAAGAGAAGTGTATACAACCACCTTGGATCAAGGTCTCTTAATTTATATTTTCAAGAAAGTATGTCTTACCCACACCATGGTAATCCCTTGACATGAAGATCATTATCTGTTCGTGTCTTGCTATCCACACAATCCCTCAATCTCTAAGGTGATCAGCACCTCTTTCTTCCTATCCTCAGATGACCTTGAAATTTAAGGTAATCGGCACCTCTATCAGCCTATCCTTAGAAGCCCTTGTTTGATCAACAACAATCAGAATTGCACAAGGAACGTCTGAACAAGATGTTCATAGTAAACACACAATGCATGAGAGTCTCTCTCTATAAATCACTTTCCAATATCATAGAATGTTATCTCTAGATGGGCATAGACGTGTTGATGTGTTGAGATCATTCAAATTATCTCTTATTTATAGGAAAAACATCAATGGTTGATACTACCTCCAATAGTCATATTTTTAATTGAATTTTTGTGGGACTTGGATAGGTTTCACAAATCCAACAGTTATTTTATAAAAAATTGTACGATATCATATCCTTATATCATAACAATGTATAAGAAATAATAACATGTACGAAAACATTTCTTAGTATTAAATATACTTATGTAAACTATATTCTAATAAAGTTGAAAAATATCTTAAAGAAATTATGTAAGATTTTCAATTTTGAATAATCTATTTCAAAATAGTGGGAAATAGAGTTGGAATATGTATAAAAACATAGTATGATTTTTTAAAGAAATAGAGTCAGATTTTTTATAGAAATTAAGTTCAGATTTCAATAAAAATAGAGTTCGGTTTTAAGAGAAATCAATGTCTTATTTTCTAAGAAATCAAAGTTAGAAAATTTGAGAACTCAAATTCAGAATTTCATAGAAATCGTAGTTAGAATTTATAAAAAATCAGAGAAAGAATATCTAATAATTCATAGTTTTAATTTTTTAGAATTTAGAGTCATAATTTATGAGAATTAAGAGTTAGAATTTTTTAGAAATCAGAATCATAATACTTATGATTTCATAGTCATAATTTCTAAGAGGATGGAGTCAAATTTTTGAGAATTATATGTCATAATTTTTTGAAACATAGAGTCTATATTTAGGAGTAAATAGTGTCTGAAATCAAAATTTATTAATAGTCCAAAAATAGTGAGAATCAATGTAAAATAAATAATAAGGTTTCTAGTATTTAGATAAGGATGTTATTACTCATTAGGTAATTAGGTCTTAAGAAAAAATTGGTTAATAATATATAAGGAACATTAAGAAAAACATGCAAAAGCATGTTAATGATTAAGGAAATAAATTTCCTTAAAGAAAGAAATTAATATTTAATGAAAAATTGTGTGTGATTTTCAAAACATAAATGAATGGAAAATTCATAAGATATCTTATTAACATAACATTATTTCTCCTTTTGGAATGCACAAAATACTTTTTGAAAAAGATTATTAAGTATCGAAATCTTAGAATGAAATACTTAACTCCCTTATATACAGCTTATAGAGAATACGAATAACTCCCTTGTAGACTATGTCACCTTAAGGATCATATCCATTATCTTTTAAAGTAGTTCTTAAATAGATCTCCCACTCTTAAGAAAGTATTATTTAAATTTATGCTCCCCTAATCTTAAGAAAATATCTTTTCTTGGTTAAATAACCCCTTAATATGATATTATTTTTAATCTTTTATACTACTTTTAGATTTTCAAAATGAAATGGAGGGAGGAAAAAATCGTTACCTAAAAGGATAAAAAAATAGATACAAAACAAAGTATAAAAAAGATATTTCCTTAACTTTTGATAAACGATTTTTGTACAATAAAAGATATGGGTTTTAAGATAATCAATTTTTTTCTCTTTTCTAGAAGTATTTTCTTAATGATGGATTTCATCATATTTATATCCTTATGATATTTTTTTATCTTCTTGAGTTAATATTCATGATCATTATTCTTCATCTCGTGATTTTGAATCCTATCTTCTTCAGACTCGATAACTTATTCTTGCAATTTTACTTTTTTGGCTAACTGGTCTATGGTATCACTTTCTCTCTTTTTGGTAATGGAAACAGAATTCTGTTTTCCATAGAGATATGTATCCTCATGGAATCAGGGAGAACTCAATTTGTTTATATTTTCATAAATATTCTTAAATTTCACATTCAACTTCTTAATGGGATCTTTGACTTAATCCGTATAATCTACAACAAGATTAAGATCCTCAACTTCTGACTTTGTCAAAGTTATAATCCCCTTGAAAGTATTTTTATGATCTTCGTAGTGGGTCATGAAGGTGTTGAAAACTATTTCATGATTGATAATTTTTTCTATGAACAAGTTAGTATAATTATACTTCATGTTGACTGACATAATAATATGTTGATACCAAGATTCATTGTTTGGGATCAACTGAATTGAATCATCAAATTTCTTCAAAGACTGCACCACGAATTCATGTCACATGGTTGATGAAGATTCTTAATTTGAATCGTCTGTTCATGGAGAATTATCTTTCACTTCTTCAATATTCATTGGTTTGGAAGTTCGGGCTGTTTCTTTTTGAGGTGTATCAAGAATGATTTCTTTCCTTTAGAAAAAAAAAATTTCAACAACATTTTCCAATTCAATATGTGGTTCTATAATATTAAAATCTACTTCGTATTCCTAGACAAATTCATTGTTATAATCACTTTATATGTTGAAATTCCTTTTCTTATCTTCCTCTTATTTTTAATTTTCATTTTCTATTCTGAAGCAATTTTAGGGGATGATTCTTGAGAAGTTCTAATTGAAATTTTATGAGAAGGGATCCTCTCTTCTGGATATTCTTCAACCATTATAATCAAATATTTACATTATTTCCCTTCTAATTATTATTTTTTCTGAATTTAATCATCTTAAAAAACGTTTTCCAGAAGAGAATCATCATTTAAGAAGTATTCTGATACATAAATAGGTTCCAAATATTTCTCAACAACTTTTAACAACGACTGCAAAACAGGAGATTCTGATTCATTTTCTTTTTGATTTTTTACATTTCTTTTTTTCATGATTTTCAGCTTCAAGAATCTTCATGGCCTTGACCTCCGTAGGGTCAAACCCAAATATTGGATCATCATTCTTTATATTATTCTTCTTCGTTCTCCATTTAGCTAATACATCATTAGAAAACTTCTTCTCTTCATCGGATTAGGGGGTGCAGATTGAGACTGTGGAACTTGTTTCGGTAACTGAGCTTCTGGTTCCTTGTATTTTCTTTTCATTATGGATGGGTTTGAAGTTTCTTCAGCTTAATATTTCATAACAAGATAATCCTTATCAGTAATATCTACAAACTCATCATATTCACCATTTAAACCTATCTTCATTATTCTCAATTTATCATTACTCAGTAGCATAATCATAGACCTGAATTTCCCAAAAGCCTTTTTTTATTATTATTGATAATCCTCCATTAAATGGGTTATTTGGAACCCATACATGGACTTAAGGCTTAGAGACAATTACATTACCCATTGGTTTTATAATAAATCACCCAGAAAAGACAACTTGGAGCTACTCCTCTTAGCACATGTCATGATATTAGAACTCATACTTCGCAAGGATGGTTAGCTAGCAGTCATGGGTAGACTTATACATGCTCTATACTAATGGAAATGACATAATATCTTATTATTCCAATTCTAGTTAGCTCTTATATGGTGAATGCGCCTACTCTGAATCCTCATCTAAATCCTTGTCCCTTATAGTCTGACTGGTATATCTAATGATTCTTGTGGCCCAAAGGCATTGGGGTGGCCCAAAGGCCTTGAGGTGTCCTGAAGGGCTTGAGGTGTCCCGAAGGCCTTGAGAGACTGGCCAAAAGGCCTTGGGTTCCTCAAAGGTTTTGTAGGTCATGGGGACCAAATTGGTGGCCCAGATGGATGAACAGTTCTGACTGCTACAGTACTGACCAGTATCTTCTATTGTACCTTCTATAGTGTCTGTTACGGTAATGAAAACACTACTGCTATAGTAGTTCTGAAATATGTATCCACCTAGATTTGATCTCGGGTCTCTTGGTTGCACATTTCAAGTCCTCACCAACTGGGCTGAGGCTCATATCCTTTGAAGTGCCAAGGATTTTGAATTATTCTAAACAAAACACTATATTATTCAAAATTATCATCGTATACATCAAAATACGAGAAATGATATTTCCATTCATAATGTTACTTATTATTAGAAGTACGTACTTCCCCAAATGTTTCTTTGTTATGTTCAAGAAGAAATCCAAAAGAAATATATCAAAATATTTAAATGTATCTTTATTACCCTTCTTTGGGATAAGGAATCCTTGCATCCATAAAGCAACCAACCTATGGTTTGATAAGAGATGGGAAATCAAGGATTTGTTGACTTTTTTTGGTCTGTGGCATTCTATAGTCGTAGGTTTCTCAAAAGAGCCTTCCTTGTCATGAAATAAATTATAGAAAAGAATTTACTCTCTTTAATAAAAACATGTCTAATATGATTACAGCCTAATTGAATGATAAGGAATATGACTTCCCATAACCTTTGAACTTAATCATCTTTTTTCCTCTTTATTCATAGAATTGAATTAAATCATAAAATTAAACTACAAGGTATGGGTAGACAGGGTCTTGATGCTTATCCAGAGAAACACATAATCTTTCCCATCCGTTCAACTTGATAATATTTGAAGTAAATGAATCATAATTCGATAAGAAATTATTATCTTATAACCGTTCCTTGAACATAATCCAATCCTTGGGTTCCTTTCATGACTGCGACTACGTCGAAGTATAAGGGGAAATCTCAATAAATATGAGGATTGAAAGGAAACTATGAAAACCAAATGAAACACTTGTAAATAGGTAGAGATTCTGTGTAAAAAGATGATAGAACCTATGTGGGACAATAACGTGTGGTCCGATTAAATAGGCATCACAACAATGGTTTGAATTACTAGATAGATCCATTGGTTTAGGTAATCATATTACAATATGACGGTTGATATTAATGTTATAGATATATTTATAGTTTCCTATTTTTTTAGGTCTTAAGGGAAAAATCATATTTAAGGAATGTGAATCCAATTAGGTTTTCTTAAAACAAGATTGAAATTCCAATAAGAAAATATTGTAGTTATGTAGATTTAAGTAATGCAACATACCATCCGGATTACATAGAATGATATATCAGTATTGGTAAGGTTATTCTTAGTTTTATTTAAAAAGAAATATAATTTTTTAGGTTCCGAAAGATGATAATTTTAAATTACAAAAAAAATATGCTTTTAAAAAGATATAATTTCAGGTACCAAAATATTAAAATTTTTTATTCTGAAATGTAAAAATTTCTGGTTTTGAAATGTAAAATTTTTGGTTCACAAAAGTTAAAATTTTTCGTTCCAAATACGTTAAAATATCCGGTTCTAAAAATTATTTGTTCCAAAAAAAATTTCAAAAATGAAATATAAAAAAGTAAACATAAGTACTCCTATAAAAAGGAGCAACATAATTTTAGGATATAGGATTCAAAAAAAAGATAATATAGAATATTACCATATGATTATCATTTATAGCGTTTGTTTGATGTATTCAAATCTATCAGAGGGTAAATATTTTTTAAATTTTTCAGAAATATGGTCTTCTGTTTTGATAAATTGAAGAAATATATATCCTTTAATTGTTTGATATCTAAAAAAGCGATGTCTAATATCAATGTGCTTCGCAGGGGAGTGATGTATAGGGTTTCTTCGTTAAGAAATGGAACTAGAATTATCAAACATTATCTGTGTTTTGGTAAAACTAATGCCATTGTCTATGAGTGTGTATTGCATACACAACACTATAACACAAAAACTTCCAACTGCTACATATTCAATTTCACCAGGGGAATGTGATACTGAGTGTTGTTTCTTTCAAGACCCAGAAACTAATGAACTGCCTAATAAATGACAAGTTTCAGATGTAATTTTATTATACATTCTATATCCTCCAATGAAAGCTTCTAAAAAAATTTAAAATACAATAATTTCAAGATGAATAGAAAATTACTATATCCATTGTTCCCTTAAAATAGAAAAAAAAATATTTTCAATGTTTTTAAATGACATCCCTTTGGATTGGATTGATATCTTATGCATAAGCATACTAAAAACACTAAGTCTAGATGACTCACTGTTAAGTATAATAAACTACATATCATACCACTAAAAGATTTATGATCTCTTAGTATCTCATCTTCATCAAGATAAATAGAGTATGAGGTACCAATTAGAGTACATATACTTTTAGTGTTGTCATATACTTAAATCTAAAAAAGTAATTAATATGTTTATGTTGAGATATATAAGTTCCTTCTAGTTTTGAGAAATTTAAAGGTCACGAAAAATGTTAACTCTCCCATCATAGTCATTTCAAACTCATATTTCATATGGTTCGAAAATTAATTAGTTAAAGATTGTTGAGTTGATCTGAATATTATTTTAGCAATAGAAATTTGAACAATCAAAACATTTTTATTGACTTTATTGATAAAATTTTTGGATCATCAATTGCCTTAACATTATGTTTTTTAACAAAAATATTGTACGCCTGTCATACTAGGATTTGGGGGGGGGCTTGTTTAAGGCCATATAAATCTTTGGTATGTTTGTAAACATGTATAGAATGTTTTGTGTCTCTAAAACAAGGAGATTGTTCAACATAAATATCCTCTGTAACATAGTTGGTAAGGAAGGAACACTTCACATCCATTTGAAAAATTTATAAATTAAATAATGTTCGAAAGGGATGTACAATATAAATAGATTTATGTCTAGCTACTTGAGTGTAGATTTCTAGGTAGGATATTCCATCTTCTTGATTATTCTATTTAGGAACTATTCTTTCTTTATTTCATACAATGATTTTTTTCACCTTATTTATTTCTAAATACCAACTTTATTCCAATTAAAGATGATTATTTATGTATTTCAACTATGCTCCAGGATTTGTTCCTTTAGAATTAATTTAGTTAATCTTATATTTCGTAAATCCAATCATGATAATATAAAGATTTATTAGTCATTTTATGTTCTAATTGAGAAAGAAATTCTATCTTCTGTAATTAATTTCTTAAATATCCTCTAGTACTTATGGGTTGATTTACCTGAGAAATGATTTTATCACTAGGATGACTCTAAAGAATCAACTGATTTGGGTTATGTAAAACAAGTTCATCAGCATAACATAAAAAATAATTTGGAGTAAATACTTTAGAAACATTTTTTTGTGAAGTTTTCTTTTTAGAAGAATATTCTATCAAAGTTTGGTAATCATTTTTTGAAAAAAAAATTGAAGATGTATGTTGGGGTTTTTTAAAAATAAAATATCAGTTACATCAACTTTAACATGTATAGTTTCTTCAATGGTACATGAATTATTGGTTAAAACTCTATAATCCTTACAGATTATGTAATAGCCTAAGAAAATTCCTTAATCAGATTTCTGTGTGAATTTAGGTAATTTCACTTTAGTATTCAAGGTGAATACATTGCATCAAAAAATTTCGACGTACGAAACATTAGGTTTCAACTAGTCTATAACTCCTAAGTTTTTTTGTTAATAAAAGGTTTGATTAAAACAGAATTTATAGTATAACAAGAAGTATATTCAGATTTATCCCAAAAGTGTTTATTAATAGAATATTTACTCAACATGCTTCTAGTTACTTATTTAATAATTCTATTTCCTCTTTCAACAACAACATTTTTATGAGGAGTCCTTGGAGGTGAGAAGTTATGATTAATTCATTTCTTTGTACAAAAAGATTCAAAATCCAAATTTTCAAACACTCTGCCATGATCAACATGAATAGTTATCAATGGATATTGTTTTCTCATTTTTAACTTTTGTAGGAAAAGATTCAAAATAATAAAATGCTTTAGATTTATTTTCTAGAAAATATTCCATTATAAATCATGTATAATCACCAACTAAAACTAATACATTGTATTTTCCTCCAATACTTTAAGTTTTTGTTTTCCCAAAAAGATCCCTATGTACTAGTTATAATGCATCAGAATTTGAGACTTAATTTATTTATTTATAGAACAACTTATGCTTCTTTCAATATTGACAACGATCATAGATCTTGAAGAGTCAAATTTAAGCTCTGGTAGATCCATAATAAGTCTTTTCTTTGAGATTTTACATAGTTTCCTAAGGTTACAATGTCCTGGTCATCAATTCCATAACCAAGATAGATCATCCATTGTGCTATGTCATGGTTTGACATTTCTCCTATGGTCATTAAGTTAAGTGTATAAACATTCACATGCCTATGGGTAGAGAGAATAACCATTTCCTTATAATCGTGTACTATACATTTATCATTCCATAAATTAACATGGAAAACTTCATCACATAATTTTCATATTCTTATAAGGTTTCATTTATGACCTTGAACAAATAAAACATTTGAAATTAAAACATTTACATGAATAACAATGTTGCCTATATCAACAATTTCCCGATTAAGCATTATCTCCTAATGTTTATTTTCCTCCTTTAGATTTTATAATCTTTTAAAAGAATTTTTTTTTACCATTCATGTGTCAGGAACATCCACTATCCATGTACCATGCATAATTTTGTTCATATCCTTTTTTTCCTTAAAATAAAAAAAGTTGACTTTTGGAATCCAAACATTCTTGTATCTAGAATTCTTATAATATAGAATATTAGGTATCCAAATTTTCATTGAAAATTAATCATTTTGAAAACCTAGGGATTAGATTTATTTTAATAGGAAGACTTTTCTCCCAATTTCCACCACATTTATGCATAATGAAAAAAGGATCACATTGGGGAACAAAATAATTATGACTAAAAATTGGTTGTGAATGAGAGTAAAAAATTTCAGAACTATTCCTAATAAGAGGAAGTTGTGAAAATATTTTTTTCATAACCATCCTTACCATTTGTTATGTTTGAAAGAAGATTCATTAAGGAAAATATTTCATATTTTAGTCTTATGACTAAATTCTTATCCCCATTTTCATTTATTTTATAAATCAAGTAAGTCTCCAAAACATTTTTCATAAAATAACAATTTGAAGATCTATAGAAATTTTATCATTCTAATAATTTAATTCCTTATGGTTTTTGGAAACATTTACAAAATTAATGGTTTTTTTATCACAATCTTTTGAATGTTCTGATACTTATTTAGTAAAATAGAAATTCTAGAATTTGACTTATCAAGTATCTTATAGATATTATTATTTTAATTCTAATGTAACTTGGAAAACCTAGATGCTTCATTAAATGAAAGTAATGTATAATCTTCGGATGAGGAATATTCTTCATCCAATGATTAATAATAATCTTTATTATGAATATTATCATTTAATGAAATATCAGATAATGATTGATGTTTTTTACCTTAACCATGAGTCAATGATTTTCAAAAGAAATTGCATATGTAAGACAAATATTATTCTATCCAGATGATTAAATATTATAATATTCATTAGAAGAATCGCCACCACTAAAACTCCAAGTTCCATTACCTTTCATAACATTCATAGAGGCAGACATAAAGTACTTCTTCTTGTTTATTTTTCAATATCTATCCTTTCATTCATTCCTATTGGTAATAGTATAGTCTGCTCCGATATGGCATACCCTCTTACATTCATAACATGTCACATCTGAATCTTTCTTTTCATTTATTTGTTTCTACTTGTCTCTATATTGGAAATTATTCTTTCCCACAGTCTAGTTCATTCTTAGAGAAATATTGGCATGTTCATTCTCAAAATGATCACTATCACTTTATTTATATATAACAATATATTTCATGTATTTTTATCTAGTATCTATTTCGGGAGTCTTGACTTTTATATTATTTGATGTAGTAGTGAAATAAAAACTTACATTACCATTATTTTTCTTGTTGATCTCAGCATCTCTCCATATTCTAATTTCATGTTGTTGAAGAGTTCCAAATAACTCGTAAAGAGTAATATTTGAAACATTCTTATTCTCACTAATAATTATTCTTTTAGATTCCCACTCATTGGGAATATTATATATTATCCTATCCAAAAGAATTTTATCATCAAATCCATTCTCATCCAAAGACTTAAGGCTATTAGCAATAATCATAAACCTTTGTTTTACATTAAATACGGGATCTCCATAAGGAAAAACAATCCCAAGGTATTAATCTCTATAAATAGATCTTAATGTATCAATGACACTGGATGTTCCAAAATGAGTAACGTACAATGTCTTCAATATGAAATGATCCACTTCACAGGATGAAATTTTGAAATATATATTTCTTGACATATAACATAACAAAGTATTTCATTCCATGATGTTAATATAATTCTCTTGTTTTTTCATGATTTATAAAGGTTATGATTTCCTTTTTAGGAATTTTTTAGTAACTAGTATTCATAAAAAATTTATCAACACTAGTATTTATAATAAAAGCCTTCATTTTATCTCTCCAGTACTCATAATCATTTCCATCAAAGTTTGGTGGTCAGTTAGGATTTAGGTTTTCAATAGATCCATCATTAATTCTTTCCATTCAATAAGAAAATAAAAAATAATAAATCCGCAAAAACTTATTAGTAGTAAAATTTTATTAACAAGTACAATCATAAGAAAAATGTGAACAAGTATAGTGAAGAAACAAAGGTTATGCATGAAAATATATATATGTAAGTATAAGTATCTCAGAGACTTACTATTATACCAATTAAAGGATCAAAATAGTATATAAATATTCTCAATTACAAGAGGGGGTTAATTTTAGGTTTAAAAACATTCATTTGTATCCTTATGAAATAATATGATTAACTATGTTAGACAAGTAGATTCACAAACCCATGTTACTTTTTAACAAAGAAACTAACTTACTTTGGATCTGATAATATAGATTTGATAACCAAACATATGAAAAACATACCTAGGGAAATATTCAATCTTAAATCATATAGAACTGTTGTTATATTATAGTATACATGTATAAAAAATTATAAGAATGTTAAATAGTCTTTCTTTTACAAAAAGCAATGGAGAATAAACTTTTAACAAAACAAGAAAAGTTTAAGAAATATATTAATCGAAAGAGAAGGGTATCCCACAAACCTTGGATAAAGGTCCCTTGATTTATAAATAAATGTAATTCTATCTTACCTAAATCAGGGTAAGCCCTCGATACAATGATTGGAATTAGTCTTTGTCTTGCTATCCCCACAAGACATCAATCTCTTTGGTGATCCGCACCTTTGCCTTCCTATCCTTAGAAGCCCTCAAACATTAAGGTTTTTGGAACCTCTTTCATCATATCCCGGAAATTGATCGATTGATCAGTAACAATTGGAATTTCACAAGGCAAGCTTGAACAAGATGTTCATAGCAAACACACAAAGAATTACATCCTCTCTATCTCTCTAGAAATCACTTCACAACATCACAACATCTAATATATACATGTGTGTAGATGTGTGGATTAATTGATCTCATTCGAATAAGCTCATATATATAGTAAAACACTTTGAAGGTTGAATACTCCTCTAATGTTCATATTTTTCGATGAATTTCATAGAGACCTGGATAGGTGTCACTTAGCTAATAGTTAGTTTATATAAAATTGTATGACATTGTTTCATTGTAACATAATCATCTGTAAGAAATAATAAAATTTATGAACAAAATTATTAAGTTTAAGAAACATAAGTAAACTATAATCTAATAAATTTGGAACATTATATAAAATAAAATATATAAAATTATCATCTATGAATAATTAGAATCTAAATTTTATAAAACGAAGATTGAATATGTATAAAAAATTATGATTTTTGATAGAAATGGAGAATAATTTTTAGTGGAAATGGATTTCAGATTTCAAAAAAATAAGAGTTTAGTTTATATAGAAAACAGAGTTTTATTTTTTGTGAAATCGGAGTCATAAAATATTAGAAATCCGAGTTATATTTTATATGAATTTAGAGTCATAATTTCAAAGAATTTGGAGTCAGAATTTTTGATAAATCGGATTCATAATTTATGAGAATATGGATTAAAAGTTTCCAAGAATTTAGAGTCTAAATTTCTGAAAAAATGGAGTATGAATATCATAGAGTTCATAGTCATAATTAATGAGAATCCAGAGTCATATTTTTGAGAATTTTGAGTCATATTATTTTGAAACTCAGTGTCTAAATTCAGGAAGAAATGGAGTCTGAAAATAGATTGCATCGGAGTCTAAAAACATTGAGAGTCGTTATATGAGGAACTGTAAGGTTCATAGGTTTTAGATAAAGATCTTATTATTCTTACAATAATTCAGTATTAAAAATATTTTTTTTAATCATAGATAAATAACATTAAAAAAACATGTAAAATCATGTTATGGGATATGATAATAATTTCCTTAATGAAGGAGAATAACATTTCAGTAAAAAGTGTTTATGATTTTCAAAACATAAAATAATGGAAATATCATAAAATATCTTATTGAAATAAAAATCTCATGCTTTTTGTAAAGCAGAAACCACTTTTCAAAAAAAAATTAAGAGTTGAAATCCTATAAAGAAATATGTATCTCTCTTATATTTGGATTATGGTGGATATGATTAACTCCCTATTAGGTTATTTCACCTAAAGGATAATGTTCTTTGGTATAAAAAGAATTATTAAAATATCTTCCCCTTTCTTAAAAATGTATTCTTTATGTTTAAGGTCCCCTTTGTTAATATATTTCTTCTTTTTCGCAAAATACCAATTAATATGATATTATTTTTAATCTTCTCTCCCCGCTTAGAGAATTTCAAAAAGGAATAGAGGGAGGAAATAATCGGTACATGAATGGTTAGGAAAACTTTCATTTGAAACAATGTATAACAAAGAGATTTTATTAACAATAGACCAAATTATTTAGTTCCTCAAATGATTGGGGTTTTATGATAAACAATTTTCCTTCTTCTTTTCTGAAAGAAGTTTATTATCAATGGATTTCATCTTCTTTATCTCCTTATTATCTTCTTGGTTCTTATTGAGTTACTCTTCCTGCTCTTGGTTCTTCCTCTCATTATTCTGAATCCTCTCTTCTTGAGAATTGATAAATTCAACTTGTGATTTGACATTATCTTCTTACTTATATGTGGCATACCTTTCCCTATTTTGGGTAATCGCAACAGAAATAACTTTTCCATAGATTTATTTATCCTCTTAGATTCGAGCAACATGTTCTTGGTTCAACTTTTCAGAAATATTCTTGAACATCACATCAAACTTGTTAAAGGCGTCATTGAATAATTCCATATAATCACCAACAAGCATAAGATCATCAACTATAGACTTCGACCAAGTCGTAATCCTATTTCAAGAATTTCTATGAGCTTCATGTGGATCATGATGGTTTTGAAGACCGTTTATCTGTTGATTTACACTTCCATCAACAATTTGGTATAACTATCTTCAATTTGACCGACTTCTGAATAAGTTGAAAGTGGGATTCAATGTTCGGGAAGAACATAATTGAATAATAAATTTTATTCAAAGGATAATCCACAAAGTCATGTCTTATAGATAATGACGATTCATAATCTAAAGAACATTTCCATGGAGGAGTATCTTTCACTTCTTCAACATTCATTGATTTAGATGTTCCAGAAATAACATTTTATGTTGTGTTGATAATGATTGGATATCCTTTAGAAAAAACTTTTTCAACCACATTTTCCACTTCAAGTTGTTGTTCTCCAAAATTAACTTCCTCTTTGTCTCACTGAACAATGTCATCATTGTCATCAATTTATAACTTGTATTTCCTTTTACTAACTTCCTTTTTATTTAATTTTATTTCTTCTTTCCGGGAATTATTTTAGTGGATGATTCATGAGATGTTATTATTGAAAGTTTATCAAAAGGGCTCTACTATTCATGTTATTATTCAACTATTCAAATAATGTATTCACCTTCCTTACCTTCTACATTATATTCTTTTTGAATTTATTCCACTTAAATGACCTTTTCCAGATGTGAAGCATCCATTAAGAAGGATTCCAGTACACGAATATGTTCTGAGGAATTTTGAAAAACTTTTAACTACAATTGAACAACTTGAGTTTTAGAATTTTTTCTTTCCACTTTTTATTCATTTATTATTTTTAATGATTATCATCATCATGAATTCTCAAGGCCTTAACCTCTAAAATTTCAATCCCAATGATATGATCACCTTATTTTTTTCATCTTCTTATTCTCTATCCATATAGATATTACTTCATCCGAAAACTTCTTTTTTTCTTTGGCTTAGGGGGTGCTGTTTGTGATTACAGAATTTTTTCAAGTTACTGAGGTTTTGGTTCCTTGACTTTTCTTTTCTTTAGGAATTGTATTGATTTTTCTCCAACTTTTACATTCATAAATTGATCATCCTTATTAGGAAGTTCTAAAAACTCACCTGATTCATCATTGATACTAATCTTCATTTTTCTCAAAGTATCATCAAGGAGAAACATAATACTAAAGTTCTTGGCCTTTGATGGGTATGGGAATTTGAATTATTCCAGACATAAGACTATAGTTAGTGAAATGATCATGAGATACAATAAAATATGAGACTTGATATTTCAACTCTTAATGTTACTGATTTTCAGAAGGACGTACTTCACCAAATTTAACATCCTTATGTTCACCATGAAACCCAAAATAAATAAATCACATGTTTTACGAGAATCCTTTTTAACCCTTCATGGGTTAAGGAAGACATGAATCCACCAAGATACCAACCTATGGATTGATGATATATGGTAAATCTTGGTTTTCATGAATTTTTATGTCCAATGAATTCTATAGCCTTAGTTTTCTTCAACAAGCATTCCTTTTTTAATAAATATATGAGAGAAAAGAATTGTCTCTCATATATTAGGAATTTCTAAGATGCTTACAACCTTATTTAATTATAAAGAATAATACTTACCATAACTTGTAAATATAAAAATATTTTTGGATCCATGTTCATAGAAATGAAATGAATCCTAAAATTCCACTGTAAGGACTGGGTACATTAGGTCATGATTCTTCTCCTTATAAACACATAATCTTTACAATCCATTCATCTTGACAATCTTCTAAATCAAAGAATCGTACTTGGAAAAGAAATTCTAATATAGTAACATTTCTCTGAACATAATATAATCCCTAGTTTCCTTGCTTGATGCATACTACATCGATGTCTGAGTGGAAATCTCAAGTGACATGTGGAATGAAAGGAAACAAGGAAAACAAATGCCACACTTGTAGAGTGGCGGAGCTTCAGCGCAAAAATATGAGATAACCGATGTGGGATAAGAACTCAAGCTCCCATTAAATAGGATTCATAGGGATAGTTCTAATTCCTAGATAGATACAATGGTTGAGGTCATCTTATTGTGGTCTGAATGTTGATATTAATGTTTGAGAAGGATTTATTGGTTCATGTATTTTAAGGGTCTAAGGAAAAAAATTGATTTAATTAAAGTGAATTCGATTAGGTATTCTTAAAAAAAGATTGATATACCAAAAATCAAAAAATGAAATTACCATGATTTAAGTAATTTAACATACCGTATAGATTCAGTCGAAATATTTTTCAGTACTGATGAGTTTCTTCATAGTTTTTTTAAAATAAAATTAAACATTTATGTTATGGAATATGGGAATATTAGATTCTAAAGCTAAAAAAATTCTGGGTTTAAAGAGATAGAATTATAGGTTCTGAAATATTAAAATTTCTGTTTCTGGAATTTTAAAATTTCTAGTTCTGAAATGTTAAATTTTTTTAATGAAATTTTAAAATATCTGGTTCAGAAAATGCTAAAATTCTTGGTTCCAAAAATATTAATTTCCGAAAAAAAATTGAAAAGGGAAATATAAAAGGGTAAACTTATGTACTCCCCATATAAAAATTAGTAACATACACTTATGACCTAGGTTTAACTAAAAAGATAATATGGAATATTACTTTATGATTATAATTCCTAAATTTTGTTTAATGTATTCAAATCTATCAGAGGAAAATTATTTTGTAAATAAGTTGGCATATTGATCTTGCCTTCCAATAAATTGACGAAATATATCTTCTCTAATTTTGTGATCTTTAAGAAAGTGATGCCTAATGTCTATGTACATTGCACAAGAGTGATGTTCATGGTTTTTTCAGGTAAATGGAACTAGTATTATCACACATTATCTGTGTTTTGGTAAAACTCATTCTATGGTCTGTTAGTGTGTGTTGCATTCACACCACATGAGAACAACAAATTCCAACTACTATATATTCAGTATTAGTTGTGGAAAGTTCTACTGAGTTTTGTTTCTAGCATGAACATGAAACTAATTAATCTCATGAGAAATGTTACATTCTTGATATAATTTCCCTATACATTCTACATACCCCAAATTTAGAATCTGAAACAGTTTTTAAAATACAATCATTTCGAGATGAATAGAAAAGTTCTAATTCCATGGCTCCCTTTCAATGTTGAAAAATTATTTTCAATTATTTTAAATGATATTCATTTATATTATATTGATAAATTTTACATAATAATAATAATAACTTTATTTCTGGATGACTAGCTATTATGGATAATAAAATACTAATCATAACACTAAAACATGTTTGATTTACTAGTTTCTCAGCTTCATTATGATAATGAGTGTTTGATGAACCCATTTGAGTATTACACATTTAGTTTTTTCATATCCATACTTCTTTATAAGATCTTTAATATACTTATATTGAGATATATATGTTCATTCTAGTTTTTTAAAATTTTAAAACCAAGGAAAAATTCTAACTCATCCATCACACTCATTTCAAATTCATATTTCCTACTATTCACAAATGAATTAGTTAAGGATTTTTTTAGTTGATCTGAATATAATGTAATCAACATAAATTTGATCAGTAAAATCATTTTTCTTTTATTTAGTAATAGAAGGGTTTTCATTAGTAGTTACCTTAAAATAATATTTCTATAACAAAAATATTGTAAGTCTATCATACCAGGCTCTAGGGGATTATTTAAGTCCAAATAAATCATTGGTTAGTTTGTAAAAATGTATAGGATGTTTTTTTTCAAAACCAGGAGGTTGATAAACATAAACATCCTCTTGAAGATATTCATTAAAAAATCACACTTCACTTCCATTTGAAGATTTTTAAAATCAAAGAATGCTCCAAAGGCAGGTTGAATAAAAAAAGAAAAATTATAGCTACTAGAGAATATATTTAATCACAATATATTCCTTCTTGTTGATTATAGCCTTTAGCAACCAATATTTCTTTATTTATTAAAACAAATCTATTTTCATCACATTTATTTCAGAAGACTTACTTTACTCCAATTATATATATCTCTATAGGTCTTCTAATAATGGTCGAGACATTGTTCCCTTTGAATTAATTTAGTCTATCTTGTATAGCTTTAATACAATCATCATCACCTAAAGCTTCATCAGTTCATTTAGGTTTTAAATTGGAAATAATTAAAATATTACCTACTACATTTATTAAATAACTTTTATTTATTATGGGTTGATTTACATCACCAATGACACTATCACTAGGATGATTCTTAAGAAACAACTAATTTGGTACTATAAAACCTGTTCATCAACAAAAGGTAGAAAATATTCTGGGGTATATACATTATAAACATTTTATTCAGAATTTTCCTTATTATAAGAATCTTCTATCAATGGTTGATAATCAATTTTTTAAAACACATCTGAATATGTGGGTTGGGGTTATTTAAAAAAGGAATCAGTTTCATCAACATTAACATGTACTATTTCATCAATAATACACGTGTTTTTTTGTTACGAAGACTATAATCCTTAGAGATTGTGGAATAGTCTATAAAAAATCCTTTATCAAATTTTGGTTCACATTTATGTAACATTCTATATTATTCAAGATGATTACTTTGAATCCAAATACATTGAAGTAAGAAATAATAGATTTTCAACCAGTCCATAACTCATAAGGATTTTTATTTAGAAATTGTTTGATTAAATATTGATTAATATTATAACAATAAGTATTTACAGTTTCTGCCCAAAAGTGACAGAAATAGAATATTCACTCAACATGGTTTTAGTTATCTCTTAAACAATTCTATTTCTTATTTCAACAACACCATTTTTATGAGGAGTTCTTTGAGATGAGAAGTTATGAGTAATGATATTATTACTACAAAAAGTTTCAAAATATTATTTTTTTAAACTCTCTTCCATGATCACTATGAATAGTTATCAGTGGATGGTTTTTCTCATTTTTAACATTGGTAGAAAAAGAATTAATATATGAAAAGAATTCATATATCTTATCTAGAAACCAAACCCATCTACATCTAGTATAATCATTCACTAAAACAAATACATAGTATTTTCCTCCAATACTTCTAGTTTATGATTGACAAAAAGATCTATATGAACTATCTATATGGAATTAGAAGTTGATACTCAATTAGTTGACTTAAATCATGAATTATGTTGTTTTCTATATTAACAAGGATCAAAGACTTTTAATTAATCAAATCTATGCTCGGTTAGATCTTTACAAGTCATTTGATTGATATTTTTCACTGTTTCCTAAGGTTACATTGTCCTGCTCTTCTATTCCATAAACAATATTTTTCTTACATTGGACTAAATCAAGGAAGGTCTTGGATCCTAAGGTATTCTATGTAAATTGGGTAAAAATTATTATGTGTATGGGTATAGAGAAGAAACTCTTCCTTGGAAATGTGTACTAGACGTTTATCATTTCTAAATTCACAAGGTAACCTTCATTGAATAATTTTCATATGCTTATAAGGTTGTGCTTATGAATTTTAAGAAATTAAAAATGTGAAAATTAAACTTTTCCAAGAAGAAGAATGTTACCTATAACAACAATTTATACTTGATCATTACCAATGAAAGTTACTTTTCCACCCTTCGACATGATAATCTTTTCAAAGATAATTTTTACCAATCATGTGTTGGGAACATCCACTGTTAATGTTCCATGTATTTTTATAGGAACTTCATTTTTATTCATGAAATTAAAATTCATAGACTATCGGAATAAAAACATTCTTGTATCCTGAATTGATAGAAAGTAAAATCTTAGGTATCCACATTTTCATACAAATGTATTCTTTAGCGTAACCTATAGATTGGATTTTGTTTAAAGAACAAATTTCTCCCAATTTCCACCACATTGACACATAGTGAAAAATTGAACACTTTGAGAAACAAAAAAGTTATGTATAAAATGGGTTTTGAATGAGAGTAACCAAATCCATAACTACTCCTAAGAGGAAGATGTTGTGAATAAATTTTTTCAAAATGTTCCTTATCGTGTGTAATGTTTGAAAAAGATTATTTAAGTAATATATTTCATATTTTAGTCTTCTGAATGAATTATTATCCTCATAGTCATTAGTTTTATAATTTAGTTTTGTTTATAAAACATTTTTATTATAAATAACATTTTCAAGATCATTAGAAATATTTTCTTTTACAGAATTTACATCCTTAAGGTTTTTCGAATCACTATAAAAATCGAGGATTTTTTTATCAAGATCATTTGAATGATCTGATACTTATTTTTTAAATGAAAATTCTAGAATTTTACTTATCAAGTTTATTTTTTATCTTACTATTTTCATTCTCATGTAACATGGAAAACCAAGATACTTTTTCATATGAAGGTAAAGTATTATCTTTTGATGAGTATGATTCTTTATTTGAAGATTCATAATATTCTTCATTAGTAAAATTAGCATTTACTGAAATATTAGGTAATGATTCAGTAGTTTTTACCTAATCCATGAGACAATGATTTTAAATAGGAATTCTAGATATAAGACCAATTTTCTTCATTCTAGAATATTAAATATTAGAAGATTCATCAGAAGCATCGCCACCACTAGAACTATAGGTGTTATTAGCTTTCATAATATTCTTAGACAAAGAGATGAAGTAATTATTGTTTCTTTCTGAATGCATATCATTTCTTTCATTCCTTTTGAGAATAGGAAAGTCTTGTCTGATATTACCTACCCTCTAGCATTCATAACAAGTCACTTCTGAATCTTTCATATCCTTTGTGTCTTTATTCTTGTATATTTATTGGAAATATATTTTTCCCACAATCTTGTTAATTATAAATAATTATTTTCATGTTCTTTCTCTGAATGATCACTATCACTGGATTCAGATATAACAGTATATTTCTTGGATTTCTATCTAGTAACTCTTTCATGAGTCTTAAATTTAATAATATTTTATGTAGTGGTGAAACAAACACTACCATTACCATTATTTTTCTTTTTTATCTCAAAATCTCTCTTCATTCTAGTTTCATGTTTTGTAGTATTTTCAAATAACTCATCAACAGTAATTTTGTATTCTTTCCTATTCTTGTCAATTGTTTTTATTTTTAATTCCCAATCATTAGGAAGAATATCTAATATCTTGTCCACAATCATTTCATCATCAAGTCTTTTCTCACCTATATACTGAAGGCTATTGATGATATTCATAAACCATTGTTGAACATTTCATATGTGTTATCCATAAGGAAACACAGATCCATGATATTCAGCTCAATGCATAGCTCTTCTTGTTTCAATAAACTCAGATGTTCACAAATGAGTAACTTCTAATTTCTTCCACAAGCGATTAGCAGATTCAAAAGATAAAATATGGATATATATATATATATATATTCATTGAACATAATAATATCTTCCTCACCATGAAGTTAAGTTGATACTCGTGTTTTTATTTTTATTTTTAATGGTTTTAATTTCCTTCTCATGAAATTTCTAGTTACCAATAAGCATAATAAAGTTATCAACATTAGTATTGATAATAAAAGTCTGCATTCTATATCTCTAGTACTCATAATAATTTCCATCAATAATTTGGGGATTGGTAGGATTTATTTTTCTTATAGATCCAACATTCAATCCTGCCATTATATAAGAAAGTACAAAAAAAATTTCCTAAAAAAAAGATTAATAGTAAAAGTTTATTATTAAGGAAATTCTTATGAAAAACTTGATAATGTAATGTGACAAATGAAATATTGAGACAGATAACTTATATGTATGTATAAGCCTCTCAGAGGCCTACTCTGATACCAATTGTAGTCTCAAAATAGTATATAACGATTCTCAATTACAAGAGGTGTGGTGAATTGTAGGTTTAAAAGAATTCTTTTTTATCCTTCAAGAAATATATGTTTAAAAAAGTAAAACAAGTACAATCAAAAACCCTCTTTAGTTCATAACAATGAAATTAATTTCTTATGATATGATATTATGGATCTGATAAGGAACCTTAATATTAGAATATATGGGGAATTATTCTACCTTAAAGTGTATAGAATATTCTTTATATCATAGAATACATGTATAAGAAACTATAAGAAAGTCAAACTATCTTTCTTTAACAAAAATAAGTGGGAAATAAACTTGTCACAAAAGAAGAAAGTTTAACGAGTATACTAACCCAAAGAGAAGGAAATCCAACAACCTTGGATAAAGGACCCTCGATTTATTCTTTAAATAATGTTTGTCTTACCCAAACTAGGGTAAGCCCGATATAAATGATCAAAATCAGTATCTTTATTCACATCTCCATAAGGCCATGATATATAAGGTGAATAGAACCTCTATATTCCAATCCTTGGATGTCTTAGAACATTATGGTATTTGGCACCTCTTTCATCCTATCTTTGTAAACCCTTTATTGATCAATAATAATCGGAATTGCAAATGGCAAGTCTAAACAAGATGTTCACTACAAACACATGAATCATGGGAGTATCTCTATCTATATGTTTATAAATCACTTCACAGCATCACATCATGTAATATCTAGATGTTTTTTGATGTGTTGATTTATTGATCTCATTCTAATGAGCTCTTATTTAAATGAAAAAACTTCAATGGTCAACTCCTCCTCCAACGATCATATTTTTCCTCGAATATAAGAGGGACCTGGAAAGGAGTCACTCAGCCAATTTTTAGTTTATATCAAATTGTAAAACATTGATTCATTGTAATATAATCATGTGTAAGAAATAATAACATGTAATAAAAAACCATTTATGTTTATTGAAATTATTTAAACTATAATCCAATAATGTTAGAAAAATATTGACTGACTGAAAGTTGTTTTTTTTATTATGAAAACCTTAAAAACCGGGGATACACATCACGGAGGATGGAAATAATGAAGGTCAAGTGATTCCTTCCGGATAACATTGACACATTCGAACGGAAGAGAGTTAAGACTATCATAAACTATCAAAGTCTCCTCTGGCCTACCCCCACGAGCCATCGCATCCGCCGCAAAGTTGGATTCCCTTACACTGTGAAGGACCATCCTTCCCTGGTTGGTCTCCACTTTGCATCTTCTATAAATATACACCAGATCCCAAGAGACGTCACATTTTCCCTGAAGAGATCTGACCAGAACCTCTGAATCAGATTCTACCTCTGTCACCCGAAGTCCTCTCCTCCTGCAAAGAGTCGCACCTGAGAGTAGGGCTCTAAACTCTGCACCCATAGAAGTACTAGGTCCATAATAAGCACTGAAAGCAATGTGAACTGAACCCTAACAATCCCAGGGAACACCACCTCCCCTCATGTTTCCTACCAAACATGAACCATCCACATTCAGTTTCAACCCACGAGCTGGAGGCTGCCACCTTACCCATCTCCCTCTTTGCAAGATCTGTGTACACTGTCTTTTAACGAGGTTTCCCAGCATACCTGCATGCACTCCATTCATGAAAAGGGAGGACATTTCCACGATGACAGATCTCATCCGGACCTGGAGAGATAAAATATATCTCCTGCCTCCCAACCGTACCTGGTTTCGTGCTTCCCAAATTTTCCAGCATATAGATATCAGAATGATAATACCAGCTGTACGCTCCCTTGTTCTGTTACCAACAATAGAAAACCATGTGACAAGATGCTCTCGAACCGAAAGACACTCCCCAGAAGGAAACTTGTATGGAGAAAACTGAGACCAAAGGAATTCTACCCATCGCCCCTGAAAAAACAAATGTAGCATTGATTCTGAGCTCGTCCTCTCACAACAGTAGCAGCGCGATGCCATGCAGACCCCTCTACTCTGAATATTTTCCCCTATGGGTACAGCTCGATTTTGGATCCGCCACACTAGAAAATTTATTATCATTGGGATTTCATTACACCAAGTGACCACATCCCCTGTCACCCCGTTCACATTCCTCTGGGTAATTCTCCTGTAACCATTCAAACTAAAACGCCCTGACCCGACTTTTGAAAAAACACATCTGTCTGGTTCTTCACTCATAACAACACTGTTAAAGATATTTAGTTGCGAAGGGTTAAGGTTTTCATGTATAAACTCATACCTACCGCATGCCTCCCTAAAAGAGATGTCTGGAAGAGGACATCCCTCATACCGAAGCCTCTCCTTCGTCCATGTATCCTCCCAGAAGTTGATCTCCCCACGGCCAATCACCCATCTGGTGTAGTCATGAAGCACCTCCAGATGTGAGACCATGCACTTGGCGAGGCCCGACGCATTTCTCATGCAAAAATCTCCATGCCAACCATATATTTCTCTGAAAAACTTTGCCCATAGGGATTTACCGGCAATCACCTCCCAAGCTAATCTTGCGTGCAGCCCCCGAATAGATTCAAGAATATCACGAAGACCTACCCCACGCTCTTCCACTGGTCGAGCCATCCTCTTCCAAGATGCCAAGTGGCATCTCCCCTCCATTTTCGCATCCCAGAGGAATGACGTGAGAATATGCTCAATCCTATCCACCGTGCTTTTCGGGGGATTGATAACAGCAAATACATGCATAGGTATAGACAGAAGGACACTATTGATAAGAATGATCCTACCCCCAAAGGAGAGAATCTTTTTCTTCTAGTTGAATATCCTTCCCAGGATGCGATCCACGATCCCATTGAAGTGATTCTTCAAAATCCTTCCACTCGATATAGGGACTCCTAGATAGATAATAGGTAGTTGCCTCTGTCCACATCCCAGGATATCCTGTATAATTATGCACCTTCCTCCCGAGCATTTGTTGGAAATGAACAAGTGACTCTTTGATTGGTTGATCGACTGTCCACTTATTTTCCCATACTCAGTCATAATCCCCTTAAGAGCTTTCAAAGATCTTCTCCCTCCATTCAGGAATAACAGAATATCATCAGAAAACATCAGATAAGAAACACTCTTTGAATTCCTTCTACCATAAAAAGGCCTCAAACTTCCCTCTTCCATGATCATCTTCAGGTTCCTAGATAAAGCGTCTTGGGCGAGAAAAATATGATAGGAGAGAGAGGGTCCCCCTGTCGAACTCCCCTTATGGATTTGAAGAAACCAAAACATCTCCCAAGAAGGGAGATAGAAATCCAAGGAGAAGCAAAGAATCTGAAACAAAGATCACAAAATCGCTCCTGGGATCCAAAACCCCTCATGACCCGTAAAATGAAGCTCCACTCCAGATTTTCATAGGCTTTATTCATGTCCACTTGCCAAATGATATTGGAACCAACAGTCCGTTTGTTCAAATTATGAACCATCTCACTTGCAATTCCTATTATACCTTGTATACTTCTCCCTTAGATAAAACTGTGTTGTTCTTCAGAAATTATCTTGGGGATCACCTTGGCCAATCTTCTGTCGATGACCATAGCCAGAATTTTGTATGAGATGTTACATAGACAAATCGGTCTGAAGTGGATTACAAGCGAGGGGTCTTTGGTCTTTGGCACAAGCACCACCCTTGAAGAAGATATCCCCCTACTTAAGGGATCCCCCTGAAAGAAGTCTCGGATAGCCTCCACCACACATGGCCCCACAAACTCCCAAGCAGCACTGAAGAATGAAGTCGGGAATCCATTAGGTTTGGGTGCACTCTCTCTCGGCATGCTTCCCAGAGCCTCTCTAATCACCATTTCCTAAGGAATAGTGGACATGCACTCATTCTCAGATTGAGTTATCATCAAAGGTAAACACTCAAAAAGTTAGAGTCCCCTAAGGACTCTCTGTTGAAACCAGAAGAATTCTCCCCTTCCCATAAATCCTCGAAGTGTTTTAAAGCGACTTTTCCAGCCACCATAATGTCTGAGGTGAAAGCTCTATCCTCCCCTTTAATATTAATATTCATGTTCCTCCTCTCTTTGATACATTCCTGAAAGAAAGTGTTATGGGGATCTCCCTCCCTAATCCACCTCACACGGGACCGTTGCATGAAGATTCTATCCACCTCTAACAGTTTCTCAGCCAGCACCATATTTTTATCAGAAATAATAGTGAAAATGTCCTCATCCCAGGAACCCTGCAGAGCTTCCTCTAACCTGCTAACCTCCTCTTGTAAGCTGGTCACCCCATTATGAAAATCTGGTTTCTCCACCAGCCACTGTCTGATGCTCTATTTAGTCCTTTTGAGGCAATTTACCAGTCCTCCCCAAGACCCCTCCCCCTCTTCCTCCAACCAAGACGCCCTCACCATCTGCATGAAATCAGTGTCTTTATGCCATTCACTCGAATAATAAAAACCCTTTCCAACCACAGAATCACATTTAATTTCTATCAATAGTGGAGCGTGGTCTAATAGAATACATGGAAGGTGATTAACCGAGGTTTTTGAGAACATATCCAGTCCATGCGAGTTGGTAAGCCATCTGTCCAGCCGACCCCATATCCGGTTCTGGCCTTTACGGTTGTTACACCACGTAAACTTCGACCCTCCAAAGCCTAAATCCAGAAAACCTGCATGCAGTATGCATTCCTTGAAATCCATCATTCCATCCAGATTACATCCCCTTCCTCCTCTATTCTCATATACATCCACAACAGTGTTGAAGTCACCTCCCATTAACCACGGCAAAGGGCCAGATTGAACCGAATTTAAATGAGTCCAGAGCTCCCTCCTTTCCATCGCCTTATTGCTCGCGAAAACAAACGAAAAGAGAAGGAAAAAGACACTCACCTCAATCTTCATGTCAATGCACTGAGGCATGACACTAACAACCTCTACCAAAATATCATTCTTCTATCCAACCCAAATCTGAGAGTTAACAGGTCCACCATGAAAACAGTTCGAGAAACCCAATCTCTTTACTATCCAAGGAAGCTTCCATGCATCCTGCTTCGGCTCCAAAATCACAATCAAGGAAGCTTTGGCATTCCTACTCTCCAAATATATAAAGGCCCTCTTATCCAGGGAACCTAGACCACGAATGTTCAAAATAATGGAGGAAAACATCATTGTACAAACATACGAGTTCTCTGAACCATTGAAAGGTCCTGACTGGGGTGCACCAACACACCCTTCCCCTTGGCCCTCGAGCGGGTGATAAGCCCCAAAAATCCATCCATTTCATTACTCTGTTTCACTGATAAAACACCTTCATTACTCAGAACATCCAACTCTTCCAACTGTGGTCTCCTTCCTGCCTGGCCACGAGGAAAATCTGCACCCATCTCTCCCTGGAACAAAGACAACAACACTCTTCTCTGTGGAGACCAACGCGAGGTCTTCAATTCTTTCTCCACACCACTGTTTGCACTAAACATCTCCAAATGGTTTTCAAAAGAAACCAAGAGCTTGTTCACCAGACAATTCTGAATAGCCCCAAGTGGTAGTTGCAACGAAAAACCGATTGAAGAAGGAGGGGGAGAAAGCAGTCTGGCCAGACTTCCCATCGAGAAAGGTATCTTAACCTACAACTCCCTCTGGGACACGTCTTTTCCTCCACTGGTTGAAGCTGTACTTTGAGAAACCTAACCCAGAGACCAAGAGATGAGATCCATACTTCTATAAGGGAAATTTGACCGCAACCCGATGATGTCAGATGGTGTTTCCCCAGTTGTCTTTCCCAACTCGCCAACTCTGCTGGGTAAATTAAAATTTAAAACCTCTAGGGGTATAACAGACGTATCCAGCACCTCGAACCCACCCGACACCAATGGGTCCTGACCCGGTTCCCCAACCAAATCGCTATCGGAAGTCTCTGCCACCTCCCTCTAACATAGGCAGCTCTTCACTTCATGACCATGCAAGCCACAGAGCACGCAGAAACGATGAAACCGCCAATAAAATAATATCTTCTTCTAACAAAACCCATCCTCAGATTCAAGCTACACCATGGAAGGCCTCTTCAATGTCAATTCCATTTCAACACAGATCTGAGGGCTTGTCGCCGCCTTGAGCATCCTAGTGTCATCATCCGCACATAAAAAGGAACCAAACGAGTTCCCAACTTCCTTCAGAATTGCCGGGTTCTGGAAAGGAAGAGGGAGGCCTGGTAACGATAACCACACCGCTTCAATTGAGGATTCCCGCCCACGGTGGCAGTCCGAGGACCACCTGGACAACGAGAATCGCCAAGTGCCACACCTTCTAACTCCCCATGCCCAAGCTTTCACGAAGTCCTCCCTTGAGGCAATATGGACACAAAAGGCGACCCTTAACAAGTCTGAAACCACCGCTGGCTGGGATAGCCCCCAAGAATCAACAAAGATATGGAAAAAACAAAGGGACGGCTTGGAGCGTCCAAAACGCACCATCAAAGTGGGCACATGAAAATATGCTACCTCCTTAAGCTCCCTTGACGAAAAGCTCACCACAGGGATCTCCGAAATCCTCTTAGGAACCTTTGGCTCCACCACAATTCGATGTCAGAATTTCTATGAATTCTGAGTTAGAATTTCTAAGAATTTAGAGTCATATTTTTGAAAATTACAAGTTTAATTTTGGTGAAACATGGAGTCTAAATTCTTGAAGAAACAGAGTCTAAAAATAGATGGAATCAGAGTCTGAAAACATTGAGACTCATTATCTAAAGAACTATAAGGTTCTAGGGTTTTAGATAAAAATCCAATTATTCTTATGGTAATTTGATCTTAAGAAAAAAATTAAGCTTAGATAAAGTACATTAAGCATTCAATGTAAACGAAAGTAATGTGTTAAGATAATAAATTTTCATAAATAATGAAAATACTATTTCATAAAAAAGTTTTTTTTGATTTTAAAAACATAATGGAATGGAAAAATTAGCAGATATAATATAGACATAAAATTAAATAATATTTTCTTTAATTTATTAAATTACAAAATGAATTCTTTTTTCATATATACAGTGATTATGAATTCTCCACCATCTTGACCATTGATTGATATCAAAGGAAATTGGCTTCTAGTTAATTCATAAGTTATGAAAAACTTGTTCCACAAGAAGAAACGGTGGAAATGGAGTTTTCCAAATATCATGTGTTCTTTGAAAAATATCAAAAAAATAAATTATGATATCATTAAAAGGGGATAATTCATCAAATAATTATAAATGTATGAAAATTAAATTTACAGTTTGTTAGAATTGTGGTAAAAACATGCATGGAAATGCCCTATGAATTTTGGTATGTGATTCCAATGTGGTAAAAGGGACATAAGGCTAATCACTGAAAAATTGTGGTAGTGTAAATGAAAAATCTAAGTTATATACAATAATATTTTTTAAAAGAAATAACATGGGGCACTATGATAATGAGTGTATGTAGAGGAACCTAAAATATAGGATGCAGCCAGACTATAATTAGAATGGAAGGGTGAAATCCTTTGTAACTACAAAAGAAGATACCAGTCCATTAAATTACGTGGTGTCAATTTATTTTTCTTTATTCATATTATTCCAATATATATTTTTATTTAATTTCTACACATTATTTCATTTATGATAAATTTTCTTTTAAATTAGTAATTCCACCTAATGAAATAAAGTCATTACTTATGGTAAAAAAACACCTAGATGAATTGTTAAGGAAATTTTTTTAATAATATTTATGTCATTACATGTGGAATGATTATACCTATAATCTATTTTTGTTTCCACTAGTAGAGTTTTATGTTATTTTAGAAATGTATTGGATTTCTATTTACAAAGATATGATTGACTGTATAGATAATGATGTTTCTTTTTAAAAATATTTTTAGTTTGGGTTATAGAATTAACCCTATCCATTGATAACATATCAGGAAGCAGAGAAACTATTAAAAGATAGAAATGAATGTTATCTCCCACATATTGAGGGAAAATGGAACTATTCAGATTAATGATGTGCCAGTGGTAAATGAGTATCATGATGTTTTTTTATGAGTTTTTTTATATTATAATAGAATGGGAGGTTGAATTTACTGTTGAATTAGTTCTTGATGCTAATCTAATTTCAAATCACCAATATCAAATAGATCAAATTTAACTTTTATAGTTGAAGAAGAAATTATTGGAGTTATTAGATAAAAGTTTCATTCAACCTTGCACATCACCATAGGGTGATCTGTTCATGTCTGTTAAGAAGAAATATGGTTGAATGAAACATTTCATTGATTACGGATAGTTAAATAACATCACATTTATTAATGAGTATCATTTTCCTCATATCAATGGGTTTTTTTTCAGTTCTAGAGAGAAGAATATTTTTTGAAAGTTGAATTGAGGTTGGGGTACCATCATTTGGAAGTAAATTAATCATACATTCAAAGGAATGAGTTTTTTTAGATATGTAAATTATGAATATGTAGTTATACCTTTTGGGTAAACTAATTTACATGATGTGTTCATGGATCTTATTAATATAATATTGATGATTTATTGGGGATGTGTGTGGTTGTCTTTATTGATGGAATTTTTTTATATTATAAAAGTAAAGAGGAGCATGAAATTCATTAAAGGGATGTTTTTTAAAATCTTAAATGAAAAGGAACTATTTTTGAAATTAATAAAGTAAGAATTTTTCTTGAAAAAAATATACCATTGGTCACATTATTTCTAAATACGAAATAGCTACTGATCCTTCTAAAATTAATGTTTTCAAAGAGTGGCCAAGAGAAGAAAATATAGCCTATATTTGTAGTTTTCATCATTTTTTTCAATACTATAGGTTTATTGAAATAATTTCAGGGGTATTTTTCTAACTAACCCAGATAAAATTAAAAGATTTTATATTTCATTGTAAAAATAAATAAGAATATTGTTTTCTGGATTTGAAAATAATGTTAGTAAATGATTCATTTCTTGATCTGCCTTCTAGAAGTGGTGAATTTGTCATGTACAATGATTCTTCATTGAAAGAAATTTTTTGTATATTAATATATAATGATCAGGTAATTTCTTATACATCAAGTCTGGTGAAACCTCATGAGCTATACTAACCAACACATTATTTGGAATTATTTTCTGTTTTTTTGATTTAAAAAATTTGAGGGATAATTTATATAATGTAAAATGTGAAATTTATAATAATCATAAATGTTTAATGTACATATACAATTAGTGAAAATTTTATATAAGATAGAGAAGATTGTTTTAACTAATCAAATATTATGACTTCATGATTCTTTTCCGTTCATGAAAATAAAATAAAGTGGCTATTTTTATAAACAGAAAATGTAATCATACGTTGACCATGATATGTTTGGAATTTAAACCTCTTGTTAATGAATTTATGATATTTTGATTTGAAGTTGTAGGTGTAGTAAATTACTCTATTTTTTTCAGGATTCATTACTATCATCATTATAAGACAAAATTAAGAAATCATTGAATGTAGATAGTGAACTATAGAAAAATATAGAATTAGTTCAAAAGGGAAATTTCCCTGAATGTTACATTGATAATGATTGCTCTTTGAGAATAGGTAAGATGTTATGTGTGCCTTGTGATTCACATTTTAATAAATAGTTATTCTTTGATGCTCATAGAGGTCAGTTATCATTTCATCCATGTAGTACTAAGATATACAGAGACCATCGATAGTTATAGTTTTGGGATATAATGAAAATATATATTGCTAACTTTTATATGAAGTGTGTAACTTTTCAACTGGTTAAAGAAGAATGAAAACATCCAAAGGGGATGATTCAGTCTTTTCTAGTGCCAAAGTGGAAAAGGTAAAATATATCCCAGGATTTCATAGTGGTTTAAAAATTCCTTGTTGAGGTAAAAATTCAATGTGGGTTTTTTTGATCGACTAACTAAATATTCTCAAGATCTTCCTATTCAAACCCCTCTCTCTAGATCATCCTTCTCTATTTTACCTTAATGAGATAGTCGAGTTACATGGATATCCTCTCTATATTATACTAGATCGTGATCCCAAGCTAACTTCTAACTTTTATATAGGCATTAAAAATTCATTGGAAACAAAATTAAATATTTGTAAAACATTTCATCCTCAAACAAATGGGAATCCAGAATGTACAACTTAGATATTGGATGAGATTCTACGTGTTTGTTTAATGGATAAATAGAGAATTTGGGATCAACATCATTCTTTATTTCCGATTTCAAATAAAATCATCTCTCATTACAGTATACATATATCTCTATTTGATACATTATAAGGAAATCAGTGTCGAAATAGAGGTTTTTGGGATAACACCAAGGAAAGAATGTTGATGGAACCATAGTTAGTAGAGGAGACAACAGAGAATATTTAGTTGATTCAGAGTCATAAGAGTAAATATCACAGAAGGTATAAAAGTTATGCGGATAACTAGGGGATGGATCCTTCTTTTGAGGAAGGTGCTCATTCGTTTATCAATTTTTCTCAATGGAAATGTGTGATGTTTTTGGGAATGACAGGAAAGTTGAGTTAAATTTTTATTAGAACAAATTAAATCCTAGAAAAATATGGATTAGTTTCCTACCATGTGAATTTTCCATTGATTTTATCCAAGTTAATTTTTTTTGGTCCTTCAATGATAAGAATGTATAGGCCAGATCCATCTCGTTCTTTCAGTGTAGAAGTAGTTCAGCTAGAAGAGAAATTTTCTTATGATGAATGGCCAATTAAAGTTGTTGACCTTGGAGAATAAGTGTTGCAGAATAATATATTTTGTTATGTTTTGATTTTATTTAAAACCCATATGGTTGATGAAACAAAAAAGGAATATTAAAATGCTATGAGGTAGAAATACACACACTTATTTGATAAGTGAGTAAAATAACAAGAATGCAATTTCTAAAATGGGGGAAGGTTGTAACATCCAGTTAATTAGAAAATAATAAATTTTTATATGTATTCATATTTATGAATTAATTTGTAATTTTAATATAAATGGTAGGAAATGTCTAATTGAATACTTGACACATAACAATGTGTTTCTATTAAATCTTACATTTCACACAATATTAAGTTATACAAGAAATAATATTTTATTAATATTATTATTTCAGGTTGTAGTTATCACCTAGCTATTATATTGGTGGGAATGAATAGAAATAAAATTATTATGTTTAATAATGTTTATTAAATGTTTTTAATTTATTTAAATAAATTATATTGGCTTTAAATAAAAATAAATTGAATTATCAGCCTTAAAATATCAATTTTTTTAAAAGTTAGTGTTTCTGAATATTGATGGAAAACCATTATTAAATATAATTTATGACAGGTTTATAAATTAAATATGTCATATTAAAATAATTATTTAAATGCTTAGTATCAAAATATTCATTGGATTAATTTATTGTATTTTTCTGATAATGTTCATTTTTTAATTTATAGTGGAATATACTACATTTTAATTCAAAATTTAGATTTCATCTAATTTTTTTATAGATAGTTATTAAATTAGTTTTAAATTATATCTTATAATGTTTTTATCATTTAATCTAATGTACCTAATTGGATTCAATTTAAAATTGAAATAAGATATAAAAACATTGTGAACATTTGAACATTTTTACATTAAAAACATTTTTCCCGATACATCAATGAGTTTAATTTTCATTTATTTTAGCCACTTTTGTTTATTGAGTTTTGAAAAATGTATATACCGAGTTGTAATATGTATGAATTTTTTTCTAATTATATAAAAATTATTTTTGGTGAATAGTAAGAGAATTATTTTAATTACCACGGTTAAGGGTAAATCAGGTAATTAATGGTAAAAATAATATTATAATATTATATACTTACCCTAACATTTTTTCTATTTTAATTAGATGAGTGGATTTTTTCCGAAATCTTCCTCGGGATTATATTATATCCTTTTTATGGAATATGTGTAGGAATATGACATTTATTTTATTATATTTAAATATAATCTAAAAATGTCATACACATATAGTTAATAAGTAAATAATTTTTAATATAGTTTCATATAAAAGACGAATTACACTGTAAATATTAATTTTTAATATAAAATGTTTATCTATATCATGATAACTTATTTATAATTTTTAGACAATAAATAATTACATTTTATTATGACACAATCATTATCCATTAATTTATTTATTAAAAGTAGAATGAAATAAATGATATTAATAATATTATCATAAATATAATTTTAATTTTGTATGCTACGCATGAATTTTATGGATGTGTTTCTGAAGTTATGGAGGTTTTAATTTATTTTTAAAAAAAATCATGTTATGATATTTTAAAAAATTCAAATTTTGAAGGGTGACAAAATTTTCATTTATGAGATTTTAAAATATATATTTAATTATTAAATGACATAAAAATTTCAAAAGTCAATTCGTCATCTAAAAGACTGGGTTGTGTTTAGTTATTTCACTAATTACTCATTTTTTCCTTCGTAATTTTATATAAATTATATTTACTCTCAATGTTTAAATTACATATTCTCACGGTAAGAATTAATAATAATTAAGACAATAATATAAGGATAAAAAATAATCAAAACATTCCTAATTGTAATTGGATGAATGGATTTCGACACAAAATTAGCCTATATTTGAAAAACTTATTTTGGAGCCATTGTAATAGAAACTGAATTTATATTAATTTATTACATTGAATAATTCAAAGAGTTCCCCTCCCTTGTCATACAAAAGGGCACCCATTCATCTCTATATGTTTCCCTTAAACAACCATTTAGATCACACAATATCATCCCAAAACCCTCCCTATAAAACCTCCACAAATTCTATAGGCCATATTTAATTCAAAAAATCATCCTTATAGTTGTTAAGGTGTTGAGAAAAGGTCATAGTATGAAAGAAAGTTGACATTTTTATTTAGTGTTTCTATTTTCTTTATTCTTCCACATCCTTCAAATATTCTCCAACGATAATGAGAAAATAAATCTAGTATCCTCAATATAGTGATATGTTTTGATAGTAATATCACCTCCTATAAACATATATTATTTCATTAAATTGGAAAATAATTAATTGTTTATAAGTAGGTGTGAAGTATCACCTCTACAAACCGATATAATTCATTTTTCATTTCCATCTCCCATGACATAAAATAATCATGAAATTTATTTTTATGTATTATATTCATGAAATATATTTTAATTTTATATAATAATATATCATTTGTGTTCTTACCTTCCATGCACATAAAAATTACAATGTCATTCTTGCTTACATGTGAACTATCACTTCCACAAAAATATTTGATTTGTTTTTATTCAACAAATCACATGTTTGAGATTTATAAGTATATCTAAATTATTAAAATTACTTTAATGATATTATTATAAATTTCAAATTATAAAATTGCAATTACGTTCTTTCTATAATGTTCACTGAAAAATGGAATCGCTACTCATTCATATGTGCAGCCAACCGTCTCCATGATTATAACGATGTTTAACCTTCATAACCATAAAAAAAATGATTATATTTAAAAATATAATTTATAAATATATAAGTGGTTATTATTTAATTAAAATTATTATGGATTATATTAAATCATCACCACTTTGATTATTGACATCATACAAAATTCATCTTGAACACGGGTTACAAATTTTGGTAAAATGCCCGATATGAGTTTAAAAAAATAGATAAATGGTATAACATTGAAATATGTGATATAAAGGGAAGAATAATTTTGAAATGGATATAATGAAATAAGGACTTAATCTAACTTTATTATTCAGGAATACTGTTATTTTATGTGAATATTCGGGACTCAGGCCAAGTGTATTCTTCTCAATCCCCTTTAATTATGGAATATTTTAATGTTATACACCACATTCTTTATAAAATTTATAATAAAACAATTTAACTATTAATTTCATTTAATTTCTTTCAAAATTAATATTTTTATATGATGTTTTTTCATTTATTAAACTATAAAATGAATTATTTTTTAACATAAACATCTACAATGACATTTATGTTGTCTTAACCATTATTTGATATTTCGATTCCACTACAATCCATTATGATTTAAAAGATGAAATCAAAATACATATTCCCTTTTCTAGAATTTTGGAGTTAAAAATGGTTTTTTGAATTGATTAATTATATCATTATCTTGTAATGATATCTTTTGATTAAAAAGTGGAAATTTTATTTTTTCCTTTATTATTTTTTATGTGTTGAGATTATGTTGTAGTTCTTGGGAATTATCTAATAATTCATTTGGTTTTATGATAAAAAGAGGGAGCTTGAGTCTATTTTATATCACAAATTAATTGGGTAATGAATTGGACTTTTCTATTTGGGATTTTCTATGTGATTTATGTAATATACGAGGATGGTTTTTCCAAATGTAACTTTTTTGGTTACTCCATATATAGTCGTGAAAGATACAATGTAAGAATGGTATAGATGCGCCAAGTTAAATTTATGATTTATTATTTCCTGAGAGTTTTACAGGAATAGTATGATTTCTTGTTTTATGTTAAACAGTTTATGTTTAATGGGTGAAAATTATTATTTTGTCAAAAAAAATCATGAGATTCAAATATTCATTGACTAACGGTTTTATTCCTTATTTTACAACTCATACTGAGATTTTTGTTCTCATACCATGTTTTAAAATGCTTTACACATGTTATAAAAAAGGGTATGAAAATGAAGGATATCACGGTAAATGTTATAAATATTTTTAGCAAGAAAAATTAATCAGGTATTATTTTCAAATTTTATATTTTGAAAAAATGATATTATTTTAGTTTGACCCACTTTGTATGAGTGAGGAATGATACATATGAATTATGACCAAATATTTTAAAACTCTAAACCTTAAATGATCCACAAATTTAATGAATTTATATTCTAGAAATAGCTCAAGATTATAAATCATTTAATAGTGGGGCCTTATAATATGTGTCATATTATGGTGTCTTTTCAAATATTGAAATTGATTTTTCAAATCTCCCTTATTAATGAACCAGTAATTTTAATAATATATCTCCTAAATGATTGAAAAAATATAATTTATATAAATAATATAGTCTACTATAAAAATATAATTGATATTATGTTATTTTAGAGCCTAATCCATATGAACTGGATTTAAAATTTCAATATCCCTATATTCCATATTCTTGGTTTCTTCATGTGGATTCCTTATAACAACGATATCATCAAAAGAAAGTGATGTAAATTTATAATTTAATTACATATATTGATTATTAATCATAATAATTTATCATATATTCATTTATCCAATGAAATCCAATATCTCAAATGGATGTGCTCTTATCTATCCTTACAAATATTCTATCTGGTTTTAAAAACTCACAATATCATGGGCCATATAATCATACTTCTGAAAAAAGTAATAATTTTTTAGATAATAAAATATAAAATTTATTTAAAATATAATTTTACCCATCAAACAAATTATATCTAAAGATACAATGAAAAACCTAATTCATCACATCCATAAAATAATTATTAAACTAAATAAATCTAGCAGATGTGATAACAATAGAGGAAACCTAAGTCGGTATAGTTGTTTGGGGTGGAACTGATTGAGGTAAGGCATGTATATCCAATGGGGTTGAAGTTTAAATAGATTATATGAAATCATAATCCTATCTTATCTACTAAAATCCTTCATTATCTAAAAATATACATAGAGGTCTCTCAAATTCATTAATTGAGTGGTTATATTAATCCAAAACCACCATCTATGTTTTGAGAAAAGAGTCATAAATTAGATCACCATAAAATAGATAATCTGATTTTTTTCATAAATATTAATATATGTCTTAAGGTTGTAATATATTTTTAGGTGATCTTGTCTAAAATGTTTTGATGAAAAATGTGATGATGGTATTAGAACAACAGACTCATGAACATTGGAAGAAATTGAAATGGAAATCCATTATTGCACAATTATATTTTTTCAACATAATATTTTTCACCACTATTGGAATGTGAATATAGATCTAGATCAGATAATAGATTATCTATTTGTTTAATATTCCATCGGATTTGTGGAATCATTTATATTGGCCCCAATAATCTCAAACACTATATGACTATCATCATTAGGATCAACATCTGTGTCATGATAAGTGTCAATAAGAACGAGTCTAATTATTAATGATATATGAGTTATCTCCCCCTAATTATTTACAAATCCATATCTTATAGGATAATCATCCACATGATTTTGTAATTTTTTTTGAAATTTCTAGAACAAAAATGAAAACAATTTCACTTCCAATGATATTTTTACTTCTAAGGATATATAGAATAAATCTTGAGATCTATCAAGGTCTTGTTAGGATTCTCATTAGACTGAGTCATTCAAAGGTTTTAGCTTCATATTCTACCCATATCTTGTTTTATAGCTAGATACTAATCACTATGAGTTTTCATGTGTTCTGGTTTGGGTAGAACCCCAAAACATAATTGATTCCCTTAATCCAATATGATTCATTGTTTTCATTTCAATCATAAGTAAAATTATCATTAGACAAGGTATTTATTAAACATCAATGATTACATTATATTATATTCTTAATTAATTATAATTTTTATTGTAGTCTTATTTATATTTTATGAACCCTTATTTTTTCTCACAATAGTTTTTAGGGCTTATTTATGATAAAATCATTCTTCAAGGTGAAGATAGAGTGTTTTATGATCATATAAATTTACCTACACTAAATAGTTGTCTCTATAGATCTAGGTGTAAGATCATTCCTTTTTCAATGTATGTTTCTCCATGAGATTTTTGTTCAATCCTTAGTGGTCATGTATTTTTTAGAGAAGGAGATCCATTATTGGAGAAAATTACATAATGTTCAGGGATTTAGTCTTATTCAAATTAATAGAGTCTGTGTATAAATAGGACTAAGTGTTAATATGGTTTCATGGTTAGTTGATAAGAATTAAAGGTGGATCTATTTTTTAAAAAGGAAAATGGGATGAAAAATCACCTACAGAACATTTAGACGTCGTTTAAAGGGATTACACAGCATTTAGTTTTTGGAGGGTGTTAATAAAATAAATGCAAAGTGATTATTTTTTTGGAGAATAAATTTAAAAAAAAATTACATGATGTGTAACTACATTACACACTTTATAAATTACTAAAAAAATGTCTTAAACCTCTTGTGAAAATGAAATTTGTTCTATTTCACTACATCTCATATCCCTTCAAACCTAGGAAATTTACTATGTGATTTTTGGGTTGGAAATACCCCCTTTGGACATTCTGTTTGCGTCATTAATCGCTAGAATGTTAATTTGGATTAGTATCATTATTCTTCCCTTTGGTTCTCTGATGTGACATTAAAATGAAATTACTTTCCAAAACTTTTTTTCTAAATTTTTAATCATTTAATTATTTATTTTTTGTGTTTTTAATTAATTTCACAAATCTAATTTCAAATCTAAATTTATTAATTATTTATTATTTATAATCAGTCTTGTATTTTTATCATTAAAAAATATTTGGTTTTGTAGGTCATTGTTTTTCTTTATTTTAATCTTATATATACTTTTTAAGTATTTATTCTCATTGTCATTTTAAAGTAATTATTATTTTATTACTTAAAAAAATTTATTAAATTATTTACATAACTGAAAAATTAATATAATATATAATATTTTTATTTTTATTTAATAATATAATTAATCATTAATATAAAAATAAAGTATTTAGATTGATCTCAAATATTAATTTAAAATATTTAAAAAAATTAATTCAATTGAATATTTTATTATCAATATTATATATTTAATTTTATTTATAATTTAATTTACTTACTAATCTATGTCTAATTTTAAATACATAGTTGTCTATTTTATAATTTTTTGTTATTACTTTTTTCACTTTTATACATTCAATATTTTATATTATATTCATTTAAATAATTAAAAAATTTAACCTCATTATTTGATAAATGTGTTAATTTTATTTGATATTGATAATTTTTAACTTTACCAAAATGTCACCGTTAAAATTTACACCTAGATTATATTTTACTTTTCCTAATTTGTTCATATTGGTGATTCCCATGACACACCACAAGACTACTTCCCAGGTGGAGTCTTATGACCCACCACTAGAAAATAATCCACACTTGATGGAAGTCTCCTCTATCATGCCGCCAAAAATTAGAGTCATCATTTCCTTTGTCTCGCCACTACAATGATTCTATGATGCATCATAAGAAGTAGGTTGCACGAGTCACCATTGCAACATTCATCAACTATATTTACAGACCCTCCAATGAGTCAATCAACTGAAAAATCTAGTCAATGACATCTTTATTACCTCAATTCCACAGACTTATACCACATATTCACACGAGAATAATTTTCCATTTTCTCAACGTTTCATATCTTCGACTCAGTGGTAACTCGCGACTCACCACCATCAACACATCTAGAAACCAAATCATTATATATTTCAACATAAAAACATATAAAAACCTAAAAATAAAAAAATCATAATAAATCAAACCTACTTTATCTTCTAGTCAACATAATTTATTGAACCCAAACCTGGATGAGGAGTGTGTCCCTAGAGATCACTGTTTTGGAACCACCACAAATCTAGAACCCAACTGAATGAACATCACTATATCTGAACCACCTTTGTCGCTGCATGAACCCATACCCACTTCACTGCCTCTAACCACCACTAATGCCTTCGTTGTGAGATAGGTGGAGGGACACGCTTATCTACTGAAGGATAAAACCAACGGCTAAGTCTAGTCGATGAAGAACCACCCCCCCCCCCCACATGTGGGTGTCTCACAAAGGGAGAAAAAAAAAAGGGAAATGAAATAAAATAATAATACTTATAACTAAAAATAAAAGAAATGAAAATAACTTATTAAATGAAATAATAAAACTACATTAATAAAAAGAAAATAATAATATTAATAATAATAAATACTAAAATTAATAATAAATTTAATAATAAAAATTAAATAATTTAATCTAATAGATAATTTATAACTTTAATAACCTCATTTATTTAATATTTAATTGTTATTATTAAACAATACTTATAAAATAAAAATAATAACATTAATAAAATTAGTAAATAATACAATTTATATAATCATTTTCCTAGTAAATTAATAACAATTAATAATATTTAAAAAACAAAATTAATTATATTTTATAAATATATTAAAATATTTACCTTAATTATGTTAATAAATCGAATTAATAATAATTAACAAAATGTTCTTCATTGAATAAAATAAATTAAATAATTGATAATTAATAATAAGTTAATATTTATTATAATAAAAAAATTTAATGTAATAAATATAAACAATTAAAAATAATTATTTATAATTGTGTAAAATAATAATAAAATATTTATATATTTATAACATTTTTAATAATTATGTGCATATATTTATTAAAGTAGTGTTATTATAAAAAAGTAAATGCAAAATATTTTTAATGTTATAGTTTCCAATTTATTGGTTTAATAATAATATAGATTGATATATAGGTTCTTGAAGAATAGTAGAGAGGAATTTGTTATAGGGGTGACACTCAAGTCACGTGTTTAAAACTCATGGGTGGGAGTGTCGGTAATCACCGATGGTGACTTACCAAATAAGTTGAGTAATGATAACAGTGGATAATAGTGGGGATAAATTTTTTTGATTTGACACATTCCTGGGGACCTCCAAACTAGAGAGTAAGAGCAGTTGTGGTGGTTGTCATCAAGGGAGAATTCAACTCCCTCTATTTTTACAATTTTATATAAATCATATTTTTTGTATCTTGAATTTTTTGTGTATTGTTTCTAATTTCATATGTTTTTGGGGAATTTTAAATTCTGCAGGTTTTAATTTTTTTTTCTTTATATGATTTAATCTTCATGATTTGGAATTGATAGCTGACATCAGTTCCATATTGTAATTTTAACTTTTTCACACCACTTCCATGTAATTTCAATACTCAATGTTCATTAAGTGATAGTGATCATGGATTCATTTCTCAAACATTAATATAAATAATGACGGAATGTTTCGGTGAGATCTATTCCAACATCAGCTCTTAAAAATTAGTGTCAGTTTGATGTTTCATGGACTGGCATACTCTAAATATCAGTTATCTTTGTGTTCGATCTCTTTTATATGGAGATATAACCAACAATTTTCCATGGTTGTGAACTAAATTGATTTTTTGTAGAGATTTTATCATTTCTACCTATAGTATGCGCATTTTCTTGAGCATTTTTCTATAATCATATTCTTCATATTATGTCTACAATACTTGATCATTATTTCTCAAATATCAGTTAGTTTTATAAAAATCATTGTTTTATTAGTTTGATCGTTTTTTAATGAAAAAATTACAAAAAAAATAACCACTATTTTATACGAGTTTTGTTTTGAAAAATTGGAACACATCCTTCTCTTGGGTCTGACCCTACATTCCACTATAATCTACTTAGTATGTGTTTATAAATTTTTTAACTACAACTTTTTGTCAACGAAAAACATGTCAGGAGGTATTGTGTCATTTTCAGGGATGGATTCATGTAATAAATTAATCATGAAAAAATAATATATATATATATATATATAATAAATAAAAGATAAAAAATAAAATAACAAAAAAAATATATAATTTAATCAATTTAAAAAAACCTTAATGCATCATATAATGGAAAACTCAATTTTTTTAAATTGTTACTTCAATATGATGATAAGGAGTATTTTGTTTTAACACTTGTTATTAGGTTAATCCTTGAATATGTGTTCTTAATTTCAAAACAATTAGAAAAGTTTTTCACGAAAACGTGCATTGGATAGATTCTCGGAATGAAGAGTTAAAATAAAAAATCCAGAATAGAAACCATATGACCAAGTTTCATAGAAATTAAAATATTTTAATTTCTAGAGATAATTTTGTAGAAATTTAATTCATTTAATATTAATTGAGGGAGTTTAGTCGCCCTATTTAAATCCCTTAGTTATATCCATAATTTTTTAATGTTAACAAAACATTCTCACAAATAATGTTCAAAAACATTGATTCTGAAGTTCTATTTGTGGAGTTTATTTTAATGGATGATGAATTATATTTTATATACCATATAAAAAACTTATATATTTACCAAATTAAAAATTGTAATTGTCAATTTTATTGTCGTAGTAGACATAATAGTTGTAGATGAATCTGAACTAGTTTCAGTCATTCAATAATAATCTCAAATTTAACTAGATAAATCCCTTCTAGACTTTTTGTCCAAAATTCGGTTCATCAAAACCCTTTTATGGATATTATGTGGTTAGAAGTGGAGATAAATTATTGGAGGTTGTTTTACTACCCTAGAGAACACCCCATTTAATTATGTCTCTTATTCTATGTTTTAAAATCTACAATTCTGGAACAATTGTAGAACTGTACAACAACATTGTTTTCAACAATAAATTTTTTTAGGGGGATTTTTATTTAAAAAATGAGTAATGTGTTCCCTTAGTTGATTATGTGGACAAAAATTTCAATTAGTGATTACAAATAAATGGTCAAAATACTTGTGTTGGAAACTACATAGGATTCCACACCCCTAGTGACTATGGTTAGCTTATAGGATAGTCAGTCTAGGGAAATTAACACTTGCGCTGCATGGGTGGTAATACATAATTTTATCGTTATTAATAAAATAATTTTTGGAAATTAAATAATGTCTAAATTAAAACATTAAATTTAGTGATCCATGGTGGTAAACCACTGGTTGTATTTTTTTACTATTATTCTTATTTTTTTTAAGTTACGAGTTCTCTTAACTTTTCTCGGTTTCTATTGGTATTATTTTTATGGTCATCAAGATCTGTTTTTTAAATAATATTGCAGATTTTTACAGTAGAGGGGAAGAATTATCTTTTCTATTCAAAACACAAGGATCCACTGGAGGATCATTAATTGATAAAACAAATTTAGGGATGTTCCTTATATTTATTTTTAAATATTTTTTCTACTCTTCCCTTTTAATGTATAACAGGGAAAGTAATTCATTGTTCCACTACTAGTAGTGAGACACAAAAATAGTGACTCAGTGGGGCAGTGGAGGTCAGTAATTAATTTCTTAATTATTTTTTGAATCATAATTTGTTGATACTGATAATTTCTTCTTCATTGAATTTAATTTAATTCGTTATGTGGGATTATGTTTTGGGTGTATTATCCGGTTGGATTTTTGTTTTGAATTGAATTTCCATTTCAGTGCTAGTTTCTTTGAATACCTTTCACTGTGTTTTGAAAATCAATTTGAATTATATTTCTTGTGTTTCTTACACCATTTCAACTTCTTACACAATTTTCACAAGCTTACTTTTTTCATAATGGATGAGTCTATTCATGTTCTATAGTGAAAATGTATATGGATCTATGGTAAAAAAGTATTTATGGTAATAATAATGTTTGTTTCGTCATTATGAACCAAAAATATAAAACATTTCCCTAAAATTGAAAATCTTTTTTGATCATAAAGAGTATAATTATTTTTGACCACCTTATAATTCATCATTGTGGAAAAGTATGTGTTTTATGTATGGAGAGATGGTCTTATGACAAATCTAATATATTACTTTATGAAATCCCATCAAATTACTCTATATTTTTTGTAGAAAATATTATCAAATAGTTTCAAATTCTTTCACATTCTGATGTTTTGTAGTCTTTATTCTATACATAAATGTGGTTTTTTCATTTTCAATAACACTTATTGGTTTTTGAGAGTACCTTTGATTCTGAAATTTTTAGCGATGGATTATTATTGAGTGATATTATTTATTAATTTTAGGAATATTATATTTAGGAACTAATAATAAGATAAATATTGGATAGATTTTGTGGAATTGTGATCATCAACACAGGAAACTTTTCATTTGAAATTCAACCTATGATAATATTGATTTACATTAAAAAGTAATCACATTATTAGGGAAAATGAAATGGTATTAATTTAATTATAATCAATCATTATTAAAATGGGAAAATAGGAACCCGCAGTGATCATATGAGACACTAGGCACATTGTGTTCGTAAATCCCTCTATATATATCTATTAAGTTTATATATATAATTCTTTACACAATATACATTGACGATTAAATTAATAAATAGTAATAATATAGTACTTAGTTGTAAAAAATTGCATCATTAAGTTGAGGAAACTTTTTAATAAAAAATAATTAAGGGGGAAATTGAGTTATATGAAAATAGTTTTAGTTTTCTCATTAATGTAATTTTAGAAAATATACTTATTTTTTGGAATGTATGAATAAGTAAAAGCTGAAGGTTAATTTTTTATGATTTTATTTCCACTTTTAATTAATGTGTTATAATTCTTAGTTTTATTACTTGAACATGAATTGATGTAAGTTAATAGGTTACTTTGTATATGAGGTTTAAATTTTTCTACGTTATGTGATTCATTGTTCCCATGATATTAGAGTGGCTATATGAAATTACATAGGACCACATTTGAATAAATCATTTGAAGATATTAACTCTCGATTTTTGTTCCTCTAATTTTCTATACATTTTCATGCTTCTTATTGAGCTATATAAAAACCTTTGTTTCTATTTCAAATTGAAAAAAACATGATATTCATTGAGGACAATCAAGGATCAATTTTTGGGTCAATTTGAGGTTTCTTGAAAATGTATTTATTTTAAATATGTTTTTTCACTGTTTTTAATCATTTAAATTGTTATTTTTGTTTTTCTTGTTAATTAATTGCACTTATATAATTTGATTATTAAATTTATTAATTAATTGTTTTTTATAATTAATCCAATTTTTATCTTTAAAAGTATTTTATTTTTTATGTGGTTGTTTTTCCCTATTTTATTCTTTTACATACTTATAATGTCATTAATCATCTAGAAATTTTAATTTTATGATTGTTTATTTTTACTATTTAAAAAAATCATCAAATTTATTTAATTAGATGAAACATTTTTTTAATATTTATTTTTTCAATTTTGAATTTCAGTATTATTTAACATTAATATATAAATAACATATTTATTTTGATGTCAATTATTAATTTAAATACTTTAAACTTATTGTCTTAATTAAATTGAATCGTTGAATATTGAAACTATTTAATTCATTTTCATTTTCATTTTAGTTCTAGATATTTTCTAATCTTTGTCAACTTTTTAATACTAAGTTTTTGATGTTTTAATTTATAAATTTTTATTTTATTTGTAGATTTTATTAGTTTAATCTTTTATCTAATTTTCATTTAATTAATTAAGTCATTTAATTTAAATAATTCTTAAATGTGTTAATTTTCATTGAAAATTTATTTTCTTATCATTTAATATTAGTATTTATTAAAATTTACAAACCACTATAATTTTACTTTTATAAATTTTTCCAAATGATGAGTCCCCTAAGTCACGGCTTGACTACTTCTAATGGTGAGTCCAATTACTCTCCTCCTGAAAAAAAAACACTACTGGGAAATCTTATTTTCCCCACTTCCACCAATTCAAATCACTATTCCATTTTTATCACTTCTACAATGATTCCATGACACCCCACCTATTTCATGTTCCATGAGTCACCACTTTATCATTCTTCTTCCAAAGTCAGTGAACCTCTACCGAGTATATCCTCTTCCAACTTAAGACACCACATCTCCATTGTATCACTGCCACATATTACTACCCCTGGATTCGCACAAGAATCCTTATCACTTGTCTCACCATTATAGAACTTTGAATAAGTGGTACCTCATGACTCACCACCATCAAAACATCAGGAAACTCACTCCCTGTCGATCATCACATAGAAACAGAACTGACCCTCAAAATAAAAAAATAAAACATAATCTGAGGAAATGGAACTCTCTTGAGAATCTGATCTAGACCATTTCATGAGCCTAAAATTATCAAAGGAGGGAGTCATTAGATTATTTAATTTTCAAACCACCACATATTTGGAACCCAATTGAATGAACATCACCATATCTGAACCGACTCCATCTCTTCTTGAGTCATTAGTCGCACCTCCGGACGTAACCACTATCGTTGTCGCTAAAGTGAGAATGGTGGAGGACTGGTGCTATATACTGAAGGATCCCCCCTGTAGGATACTCTGTGCATAGAGAAATAAAAATGATTAAAGGGAAATATTACAATAATTTGAAGTAAAAAAAATAGAGAAAATTGAAAAAAATAAACCAAAAAAAAGTATCAATTTAAATAAAGAAACTAAATTGTTAATTAAAATAAAATAATAATAATAATAACAAAAATTAAAATTAATAATTAAAATTTAATAATTTAGAATAATAGATAATTAAATCAAAAATTATTTAAAATTAATATTATAATTAAACATTATTAAGAAATTAGTAATAAAAAATTAATACCAATATTAAAAAAATATATTAAAAAATATATTAAAATAATAAAATTAATAAACATTTAAAATAATGAAATAATTTATAATTTATATTCATATTAAAGTATATATATTAATAATATTAATAAAATAAATTAATAAAAATTTAAAAAATTTCTAAATTAAATAAAATAATTTAAATTATAATTAATAATAAATAAATTCATATTTATTATTTTCCCAAATTATTTTTGATAGATATAAATAATTAAACCTAATTATGTATAATTATCAAAACTAATAATATAATATTTATATATTTATAAACATTTAAAAATTACATACTTATATATATTAAAGTAATATTTTTATAGTTTATGTAAATGCTTATTTTTTATGTTCTGCATTATTTTTTTGCACATTCATGTAGAAAAAAAATTGAATACTAGGTTCATAAAGAAAAACATAGTTGAATTTATTATAGGGGTGATGCTAAATTCATGTGTTTAGCACTCATGAATAGTGTAAGTCAATTATCGTCAATAGTGACATTCTGGAGAATAGGACATAGGATTAATGGGGAGAATAAAAATGATTCTGATAGTCAATTTGACACATTCTTGGGGACCTGAAGACCTAGAGATAATGATTAATATTAAGGAGTGTGATTGATGGACAAATCTCTAACCTCTATTTTCATTAGATTTTTTATAAATAATATTTTTCTTCATCCTGAATTTGATATCAATTGTGTGGAATTGCATCTGGTCCTAGATAAATTTCAATTCTTATGATTTTAATTGTTCTAAAAATTCACAAAAATTATTCATCATGATACAGAAGTGATTATCGAGATATGATACATGTCTTAATTTAAATTGTTTCACAACTCTATAATTTTATTTCAATAACTCAATGATAATTCAGGGAAAGTGGTCATGGTTTCATTTTGCAGTCATTAATTTGAAATATGACGGAATTATTCATTGAGATCTATTCTAACATCACAACTTCAAAGTCTATTGCTATTTTTTATTCGAGGAGTGAAGAACTCAAAGGAACATTAATCTATGGGTTGGATGTCTTGTAGAGGGAGATCTATCCAACCATTTTTTGAGGCTGTGAACTCAATTTTATTTTTTTGGAAAATTTTAACATTTCAACTAGTAGTGTTAGTATTTTCCAATTACTTTTTCAAGATTCATATTCCATGAATATTTTATACACTACTTGTCTATTATTTTTCCAATATCAATTGATTCTATAACAAATCAAAGTGACATTATCTTCATTTATTTTTAAAAGAGAAAAGTTAAAAAAATATTTTTTTCCACTATTTTATAGTGGTTTTGTTATAATCAATTGGTACAAATACTTATCATGTGTTCCACCCTACATTAAACATTATTATAGTTAGTGGGATTTTACATATTTCTAAACCCCATAATGTTTTCCAGGATGAATGTGTAATTATATAACTATTATGGAGAAAAACATTGGTGGTTTTAATTATTTTTAATGGTCTTCATTAGTTTTAATATAGGAAACACTTTTCAATAATTCACACATCTATCTTCATGGGAGTTAACTATTGGAAGCATGTTTGAATCATCAATTAAAGGAAGATGGTCTAAAACATAACCTAATTGTGAGATTATTTTCATGTTTATGCAGTGACGTGAATGTGTCCTCATTGTGTGTGGATAAATATTTTAAAGGATTAAATGAGATTGTCACTTAATTTAATTTGGTTTCAAATGTATTTTTAACTAGATAAGGGATTAATGTATAATTAGAATTGCATGATACCTAGGGTGATCTATTGGTGTATATTCCCTAATTAATGTCTTATTACTTATTAATATAATTATTAATCAGATGGTAATTAAACTACATGAGGAATATAGAAGAAGAATTGTAATTCTCATAATTAACCATTGATAATTATGATTTGATATTTTGATACCCATGATATATGACTGGAATTGTGTTCCATGATGACATGCTAAAATGACATGCTAGGTCTAGGATATTTAACACATATATGTTGTAATTCTCATAGTGGGTGGGCTAGGCCTTGTCCCATGTTATAAGGCTTATATATAGGGGGACATTTGTAGTCCCATGCCACAATTCTTATAGGGATTTGACCTACAAATCCAATAATTTTTATAGGTATTTGATATAAATTATAGTGACTATACGATGGAAATTATATTGTTGTGTTTAGAATGTTTATAAGACATGATCATATATATTCTATCTTGGTGCTAATGTGGGTTATCTTATCCGGGTTATATGATTTTTGTTGGAACAGTTTTACCTCTTTCTTAGTGATATTCTATCATGGAGAAAAAGGGGGTTGTTGTTGTATTTTATTAATTTTTTAATTAATTAATACACATGTTTATCACATAGTTAAAACAATTCATATCATAATTTTTTTTGTTAACATGATGGTGTTTTCCAAATGAGATACCCTCAATCCTTATTTATCATGCCTTTTGGAACTCGATCATATTTGATGGATGCAGTTTTGGACAAATAAAAATGAACATTATGTTGGTTACATGATTTCTATGGGGATGGAGTTTGGAGATGGGATAAATGTGGGGTTTGGTGCGTGAGACACATAGTCTTTTATTTTCATCATCTATTATTTTGATTTTTTTTTCACGCCTTTATTTTTAATTCCATGCTTTGTTTTAAGCCATATTTTGGTTCTTAGATTTCTCAATGCTTACGGGTGTTTCGAGTTTGAAATTTCTGTGTCTCTTGTGTTCTTGATCCCAGTCCTTGGTCTTGGGGGTATTTTTTATGGTGCATGGCCTCTTCATTATTCAAGGTGATGGTGTAAGGTTGTGGTGTTTTGGAGTTAGATTAGTGACTCTTCTTGTGGCACCACTTTTGGGGTATGTTGTTGACGTGGTTTGTGCCTATGAGTTTGATGAGTTTTGGGTTGAAAAAAATTATTTGTTTTGGGAATTTTTCTCCCATATCATTTTCTTATCATTACCACTAGGATTCCCCCTTACACCCCCCCCCCATGAAATTGGAAGATAATGGAAGGTTATTGGTTACCCAGAACATGTCGCATGGTTAGGCCACACCGTTTACTAAACTGTGATGGAAAATCGTGCAAGGGTGTCCAACTCCTAAATTTTTTTTTTGAAATTACATGTTTTCTCTTGTATAAATAAACCAAATCCACCCATATCTTCCCCATTCCCTGCCATACCTCCATATGTAAGCAATTAATATTGATTTTTATTTCTTGTTTTATTAATTTATCATGTTCCTAATTGGTTGTGTCTGTTGTAAAAACCATTTTTGGTTGCAATAGTAAAGCATTTAGTATTAAATTAATATTTTTGTTTCAAGTGTGTATTTTTCAAATTTAACTCATGGGATATCTCTTTTGGTTGTATTATAAAATATGAAAGTGATTTATTAGTTGTTGAAAGGGGATGAAAATTCTGGTTTGGTAATGTTTTATTGTCATGTGGGCATCAAAAGGGGGTTTTTAATGGGTGTTATGTGTAAAACCATGTTTTACTCCTCTACTGTGTTTTAGGAAAATGTTTGTTTTTCAAGTGTATTTTATTGCAATTATTTGAGGTAATTTTATTGAACATGATATTGGTTCAAAAAATGTTTCAAGGGATTCCAATTTTATTTTTGGAGTGGGATTGGTGTGATTTCGGCCTTGAAAGGGGGTTCTGAACTGGGTTTTGTGTGAAAAACATAGTTATACCCCTTGGAATTGGTTTTTGAAAATTGTAAATTTTCTATTGTGATTAAAAGAAATGTCTGGAATAGGATGTATATGTACTATTTTGGTGATTTTTCTCATCTAATTTTGGTTTTTGAAATGTAAAGTGGTGATTTAAGATGTAAAATATTTTTAGAATGTTTTATAAATTGGTGAAGAGTTTTTATTAAATTTTTTTGTTGGTGCGAAACATATTTGTGGGTTATTTCTTGTGAGTTTGATTATAAAATTAATTTTAGGGTGAAAAGGGAATTATAGAAATTGAGTTTGGGATTTTATGTGAATTGGAATATCATGTAATGGTTTTATAAAATTGTCTAAGGGATTTGTTGAAGTGATAAAGATATGTGAAAAATGTTGTGGGATATTTTGGTGTGAGTATGTTTTCTAAATGGATTTGAATGAAAAAGGGGATTATGTGACTTTTGTGATATGCATGTGGTCTGTTAGGTGAATGTGTGATGTGGAAATGTTATTTTCATTTGAAAATTATATTTCATGGTTTGTTGAACTTGTTTTAGCATATGACGGAAACCTGGGTTTCTAGGTAGGTGGATGTGTACTAGTATGCTAGTTATCCCCTGGGTTTCTCCCTCTATTTTTTCCCAAATGGCCTAAAGGCCTTCATTTTTATTGATTTTTGATAACCTCCCTTTCAAGGGATGAGGGGGAATCCTTACAAGGAATGTAGGCTCATAGGTTACATGGCCTGAAGGCTTAGGAGAATACCTGACCCGAAGGTCTTAGGGAATTCAACCAGACTATCTACAAGGTATTACCCCACCCCAGTATCTGCATCATGATAGTATCTCATCACCTTCACATAGCAGTCTAGAAAGGCTTCTCGTGCAAGAACAGGCTGATCCCGATTTCATAGCCATACCCTCTCATTTTAAGAAATCCATTTGGCTCAGCTCTGGTGAGTGCGCCTCTTTTGAATCTTCTTCTGGGGATTCTCCTTTTTGGTAGTGTGTCTCGGGCAACTACATGTGGCCCAATGGCCTTGAAGTGTCGTGGAATCCTTAAAGGTGGCCTGAAATCCCTACTGACCTGATGGCCTGGGTGGCCTGAAAGTCTTAAGGGCTCCAAGCTCAAACTGGTGGCTCCTGGTGAATAGTTCCAACTACTACAGTACTGAATAGTACCTATGACAGTAACTGCTATAGTGCATACTACAGTACATGCACAGTGTACAGTTATACTACAGTACCTGTACAGTGTATAGTTCCGCTATAGTACCTGCATAGTTTACAGTTCTACTATAGTAATGCTACAGTACCCTGGTAATATGCCTCTACCTGCTTTTGAACCTGGGCCTTGTGGATGCACTTAAGGATACCTCACCAACTGGGTTGAGGTTTAGGTGCAGTTTCCCTCTATTTCACGTAGCATGTTTTATGCTTAAAAAACTAACTAAACTATGATGATGATGATGGGAGGTACTAGTTTATGGGTGTAACATCCCAAGCTTCCATGGTACGCTTCTTTTTAATAATACAGTAGTGTGTGTTGTATGCAACTTCGAGTTCTAACACACACCACAACCAATCAAACTAGCCGTTGTGAATAGTAATACCCACTTTTTGAAATTTTATAAATTTTATCTTTCAAGATGGACTTCATTTTTGTATTAGGAATATTAAAATTATCTTAGTTTGAAATTTAGTATTTTTCTTAAAACATTCAATTTTTGACGAATATTGAAAATTACTAAATTTTAATTAAAAACAACTTTTTTAATCGAAATAATTAATAGTGATAAATTATTAATTTGAGTGATTTTAAAGTATATTATAATATATTTTTACCATTTAATACAATGTTGGTCATTTGACTTAATTTAACATTTAAACTGGATATAAACAAGTGTCAATCTTTTGATAGTTATTATTTCTTAAAAACACGCTTTTTATTTTGACAGCGGGAATTAATTTTAAATTAATTTTTTATAATTCTGTGTTTTGAATTTGGAAAAATGGATTCCATATTTGTAATCGGGATTTTTAAATTGTGTAAATAGGTAACTCTTATTTTTAGACATTTTGAATAATTACTTCGGTAAATATTTTATTTACCATGGTTAAAGGGTAAATACGGTAAATAAGGTTAAAGAAACTAATATTATAATAATATTAATTTGCCCTAAAATGTTTCCTAACCCTATTGTCTGATACATTTCAGACCATGGGAATCTTTTGGTCGATTTTGGGACCCCATGGAGCAACTTGTAAGTGATAGGGACACTTTATATTAAGTAAGTTAAAGTAAATACAAAAATGACATAAGAATATATCTTTTATAAAAACAATTGTTACATAGGGTTATATATGTTATCTTTTAGACTATAAATATTAATTATAAAGATAATAATATTTCCTACATAATGTTATTTTATTTATAATTTTAAGGCATTGAATAATTAAATTTATTAATGACACAATAATGATGCTGTATTTTCCTTATTAATGAAAGAATCAAATAATTTGTATTATAAATGTTAAAATAAATATAATTTGAAAGTTTTGATGAAATAAACTAATTTTATTGGTTAATATGACATGTTATAATTTCTTAAATTAATTTGGTTCGAATTAATAAAGTTGTTAAGACTTTAACAAAAATCAATTATTGAATATTGTCAAAATTGACATAAATGAGTTTTTTAAAAAAATATTATATTATTAATTGATATTCTATTGCTAAAAATATAAGGTTCGGAAAAAGTACTTATATAGTGATAATTGTATCATTAGTGGACCACTTTGGGTCTCTTGGAATTATATAGTAAGTTTATTAACCATATAATATAAAAATACAAAGTGACATGGTAAATGTCAAACTAATTAACTAAGAGTTAAAACTAAAAGATAAGGTTAATAAAGTGAACCAAACCTATATAAAAACTATTGGTTGAGTTTTTATCTACCTATCCCCACCTGAGACATTAAATAATACACTTTTAAGCCATTAGAAATCGAAAATAATTTTATTATAAAATAATATTTCTAGCTTTTCCTAAAGTGCCCCTCACCCCTCTTATAAAAGGGCACTCAACCTTCTCTCAAATTAATACCTTAAAAGCATTTTGGTTCGGCCAAACCCTGCCCAAATATTCTCTAAACTTCCATCACTTCAACCTAGAGGCATTATTTTGATCATAAAGCCAACCTATGGAGCCATTTTGATCAAATCAAAAGGAAGAACCTGAAAAGAGATAATGTTTTCACCACCTTCTTTCAAGTTCCTTTTGTCTTCAACTTCTTCTTTATTTGTTATTTCCATTCTAAAATAATAACTCTAGTATATTCTATATAAGGTTATGTTATAATAAATATGGTACAATCATATTCAGTATTCTATCTATACTTTTAATGACATGTCACCATACGTGCGTACGTATGGCTTACCGTCCCACGTTGTGGTGTAATTGTTATTTAAAACATTATTATTTGGATGGGTATGATAATGATGTGTAATTAATGTAAATAATAAATATAACATGATAATTATTCTGTATATATGATATGATATCCAATTATATATTATTTTAACATCAAAATAATGATATTGTCGCCCGTGCATACGTACGGACTACCGTCTCCACGAACGCGATGAGATTCATTCCCCATCGTATCCATTCAAGTATAATTCTCATTTGACAATTAAAAATAATTTTTAAGGACTTTAAATAATTCTTTATATGAATAAGATACAACCTATCCATATCAAACACGACTTATGTAACAAAACATATAAAATAAAATGAGTAAGTTAACACCCGAAACGATGATATTACTAAGTTATTATTAACAAAGAAATGTTAAAAGATCATATATGATATCATATTATTGTATATAATTATTTTATAATTTAATAACAATTATTTAACCATTTTACAGGAGGTTAACCTACCCTCAGCTAAGGAAAAGTACAAGGTAGTGTTTTATTTCAAAATATCTTTATTATCCGAGGTTGTTTATATGTAATTATCTACTGGGACCCCTTTATCATCCACATTCATGTTTCTTAAAAATGTATTTAAAATAATTCTTACTATTTTAAAGACTATGGGTTAAAGTAATTTATACCCTTTTTTGACTTTTTATAATAATTTTATAAAGAAATATTTCCTTCATTTTCCAAATAAGGTCCTTTTTAACCTTTTCGACAGAATTAAGGTAAGAATGTCTTTTTTTACTTATACGGGGGGTGCGGCTATTTTCCGCCGTTATAAAATCATCGAAGCTTACCTTACAAGATTATAAGAATATTTTGAAAGTAAATGTTTTATTTTATAATTATGTGACCTTTAAATTATTTCAAAATGAATATTTTAAGAATTTTTGAAAGGTACTCTTTATCAAGATCATAATTTTAAATGTTTTAAAGATTTATCTTTCTAAATATTTTTAATTAATGTCCATGTTTTCAAAATTATTTTTAGTATTTACTTATATGGACATGAATGTTTTGAAATGATATTTCTTTTCATAATTTTCAAAGTGGTATGGGACACTTTTATTCAAAAATATCTTTTAAATTACTTCCTTTATAATGTGTGACTTTTAAATGATTTCAAAAAAGAGATATTTCTCTCAAATAGTTTTGATTTCATCTATGTCAACATCCTTTAATGGATTTTAAAATTATTTGAATTTTATTTATTATGATACAAAACTTCCATATTGTATTGAAGGTTTTTTGATATGTTTGACTGTGGATGTGTTATTTTTATACCATTCATGGTTTATGGAGAAAGTATTGACATTTAGTATGCTAGATTTTATATGAATGTTTATGTTATGTTTAAACCTGTTCATATGAGGAATGCATTGGACTTAATAAGTGGCGGTTAGAGCCCGCTATAGCTCCTTGATGCATCGGTAGGTCTCATGAGACAAACTAGTGTCTTGGAACTAGTACTTGACCAAATCTTATTTCTAGTCTTGGCACAAGGCCTTGACTATGTGGTTATGATAGTCTGGAATTATGCATTCCATCATTATGAAAGTGGTTATTGATATTTCATGTGATTATTTGACTAGTAATATATCCATGTGAATAACTAAATGGCAATATTTCATTTTATTTTTTCCCTGTTATGCTGAAGTTCAAGTTTAAAAGGATTTTGTTTTAGTTACACATTGCTTAAATGATTATATTTATTTATGAAATTTTCTGCTGTATTTTTATCCTTACTGAGCATCTAAGCTCACCACTTTCAATGTTTTATTTTTTCAGGGTGTGAAGAAGTATTTTATGAATGACATGTAAGGAAAGTATGAGGGGATATGAAGACAAGTTGTTGCTGTAGTTTTCCACTTTATGTTGTAATGTATGACTTATGAATGTTTCTGGTGTTTCCAAGGCTACTAAACTAATCGGTCTTTTGAGACTTGATCTTTTGTGATTATGCCAGTGATACATAATAATGCACCGACTCTGGGTAACTGGTGTTGGGGTGTTACAGTTGGTATAAGAGGAAGTTTAGTATAATCCCTTGAAACTAGATTTAGATAAACTCTGATTAGAGAACATAGCCCTAAGATAGACTTTGAGGTTAGTATAGAAGAACTTCCTAGAATTTTGGTATTGTAGAGATTTTTTGAGTTTTCCGAGCAATACAACCCTGTCCGGATACGAGCAGGTAGAGGCGGCTGTGGCACAGATGTACCTAGGGGTAAAACCCAAAAACAGCGCTTTGAGCTAGACTAGAACGGGAACTAGTGCACGAAAACAGGCCTTGCTGCACTCTTGGTTACGACAATCCTGGGGGATATGCTTGGGATAATTCTTTTTTTCTTTACAAACCATCATGAAGGGTTTATGAGTATATACTTCCTCAAAGAAAATTTTTTTATGATTATGGATTATATCCATTAATAGTTCAATTTATGTTAAGTGTTTTATAAGTATGGAATTATGTATTTTGATTCCAAAACTGATCTAGTTTATGCCATTTTTTAGAAATGGCGCCTAGTGGAAGGAATGGAAAATGTATCAATGCATGCACAACATGTAAGGATTTCCCTCCTGCTCAAGATAATTATAGTGTAGCTGGTGATGCAACTGGTTCTGATCATCTAATCACCATAATGGGATAACTCACTCAGGTTATGAATAATAACCTCACCCGTATGGATCACCCCGATCCGCAGCATGGAGGATCAATGTTAGATCGCTTCATGAGGCAACAACCACCAACATTCAATGGGGTACAAATCCACTAGTAGCTAAGCAATGGATAAGTTCCCTATAGAAAATATTTCAGGCTTTGGGGAGTAGTAAAAGGGAAAAGGTTATCATGGCAGTTTACTACCTCACTGGAGATGTTGATCAATGGTGGTCATTAATTCAGAACCCAAAGGATGATGAATAAGTATCAAGTATGGAATGGATGGTTTTTAAAGAGATTTTCTTAGAAAAATACTTTCCTCATGACCATCGAGCAGATATGGAAAGGAAATTTCTTAGTCTGAGGAAAAAGGAGGATGAGAATGTCGCAAAGTATGAAGCTAACTTTAGAAGGTTAGTGAGGCATGCAGCAGATTATATACGTAACCTGAGGAGTAAGATTGATCTTTTATTTGATGTGTTAAAACCATTACTCCGTCAAGCATCAGTCTCACAATTATTCACGTCATACGAAGAATTTGTATCATGTGCTATAAAGACAGAAAAGGAAGTCTCTAAATCTTATAACAATAAAGTAAAGCAAGAGAAGAAGATAATGGTGAAGCAAGATACAGAAAAAGGGAAAAGGGGAAATAAGTATTGTCCATTATGTGATAATTATGGGAAGAAACACCCTAGAACTTTCCTAAAAGGAATAGGATTTTGTTATAAATGTGGAGAAAAGGGTCACCATGATCGTGATTGCAAGGGAAAGAAAGAGGCTGTCAATGTTGAATGCTACAATTGTAGAGAAATGGGGCATTATGAAAATGAATGCCCTAAGTGACAAGGAAATTTACCTCAGAGAAGGTCAAGGGATCAAGCCCAATCTTATGTTGTTACTATATTTGAAGTGGAATAATTAATGTATTTGTGTTTTTGGACTCAAGGATTATATTCTGGTTATAAGAATAATGTGATATATATATAAGGATTGTACTGCAATACTTGTTGTTTTCATTAAGGTTTTAATATGACTAAGGTAATCCTATTTTTAGTATGTGACAATAATATAAACTTTACTTTGTCTGGGGAATCTGATGTGACAATTGATTTTGGAATTTAGATACCTTTCACAGAGAGTCTGGACAGAGGTAATTTGGATAACTATAATGTTTGGAGTGGATGAAGTTGAACTTTGGATAGTATTGTTTAAGGTTAAAACAATTCTTATGATTAATTTTTTGGAATATTATGATACTATAGTTTTATGAAAAAGACAACCTGTGGGTTGGGCGATAACCTGTCGCATCGGAAAAAGCTGCAGGAATCAAACCTACAACTATAGTGCGACAGGCCTTTATTACCTACCATTAGCCTACAGGAAGTCCCTAGTCATTAAAAAGTATTTTTATTCATTTTAATGGTATGTTTTAATGTTTTTACCCTTATATGATTAGGATAAATATAATATTTTTGAGTTCTATTATCTTTTGGAGTGAAAGATGAGTTTGTGGTTGAAATTAGTTGAAAGATGAAACTCCATTTTTCAAGTATATATATACATATATATCTTATTCTATGAATAAATTAATTCTTAAACATTAGGTAAGGGATCTTAAAACCAAAAATGTTTTATCCTAATACCTTATGTTTTGTTGAACCGATAATATTTTAAAACATCATAGATTGATGGATTTGAGGCCCTCAATTCTACAATTTTTTTTGATTGATGACCTCAATAAATCCCTATAGATATTTACATTTTTGCTCAAATTATGTGTCTCTAATTTCCACCAATGTTCTCCAAATCGAGATCATAATTTGGTGGTGACCCTTTCATTTCTCTTTTCCTCTTATTAAGACTAAATTTTATTAACTCAATTTCCAATGTGGGTTTTCCCACAAAGATATTTTCTATTTTCAACCTTTTATTTTCAAAGAACAATTTCATATTACGAGGATGAAATTTATTGAAGGAGGGTAGAATATAACACCCCAAGATTCCACAGTATACTTCTCTTTTAATAATAAAGTATCATGTGTTGTATGTAACTTCTAGTTCTAACACACACCACAACCAATCAAACTAGCCATTCTGAATAGTAATACCCACTTTTTGAAATTTTATAAATTTTATCATTAAAAATGGACTTCATTTTTGGATTTAAAATATCAAAATTAGCATCGGCTGAATTTTTTGTATTTTTCTGATAACACTGAATTTTTGAGGAATGGTGAAAATTACTAAATTTTAATTAAATCCAAATTTTTTAGTCAAAATAATTAATATTGATAAATTATGAATTTGAGTGCTTTTAAAGTATATTTAGAATATATTTTTACCATTTAATACAATATTGGTCATTAAACGTAATTTCACATTTAAACCGGACATAAAAAAGTGTCAATCTTTTGATAGTTATTATTTCTTAAAAACACGCTTTTTGTTTTAACAGTGGGAATTAATTTTAAATTAATTTCTGCCACTACTGTGTTTTGAATTAGGAAAAATGGATTCCATATTTGGAATCAGGATGTCCAAATTGTGTAAATATTTATCTCTTATTTTAATACATTTTGAATAATTACTTCGGTAAATATTTTATTTACCACGGTTAAAGGGTAAATCAGGTAAATAAGGGTAAAAAATAATATTATAATAATATTAATTTACCCTAAAACGTGTCCTGACCCTATTGGTTGATACATTTCCGACCATGGGAATCTTTGGGTCGATTTTGGGACCCCATGGAGCCACTTTTATGTGATAGGGACACTTTATATTAATTAAGTTAAAGTAAATACAAAAATGACATAAGCTTATATCTTTTAGAAAAAAAAAATTTACATAGGGTTATATATGTTATCATTTCGACTATAAATATTAATTATAAATCTAATAATATTTCCTACATAATGGTATTTTATTTATAACTTTTAGACATTTAATAATTAAATTTATTAATGACACAATAATGATGCAGTATTTTCCTTATTAATGAAAGAATCAAATAATTTGTATTATAAATGTTAAAATAAACATAATTTGAAAGTTTTGATGACATCCACGAATTTTATTGGTTAGTATGAAATTTCAGGATTTCTTAAATGAATTTGTTTCAAATTAATAAAGTTTATAAGACTTAAACAAATATCAACTATTGAATAGTGTCAAAATTGACATAAATGAGTTTTTAAAACGAATATTATATTATTAATTGATATTCTATTTCTAAAAATGTAAGGTTCCCCAAAGGACTTATATAGTAATACTTGTATCATTAATGGACCACTTGGGTGTTTCTTGGAAGTATATAGTAAGTTTATTAACCATATAATATAAAAAATACAAAGTGACATGGTAAATGTCAAACTAATTAACTAAGAGTTAAAACTAAAAGATAAGGTTAATAAAGTGACCCAAACCTATATAAAACCTATTGGTTGAGTTTTTGTCGAACTACACCACCTTAGACTTTAAATAATCTACTTTTGAGCCATTAGAAACCGAAAATCATTTTATTATGAAATAATAGTTCTAGATTTTCCTAAGGTGCCCATCACCCCTCTTATAAAAGGGCACTCCCCCTTCTCTCAAATTCATACCCTCAAAGCCTTTTGGTTTGGCCAACCCCTGCCCAAATATTCTCTAAACTTCCCTCACTTAAAACTAGATTCTTTAGTTTGATCATAAAGCCATCCTAAGGAGCCATTTTGATCAAATCAAAAGGAAGAACCCGAAGAAGAGGTAATGTTTTCACCACCCTCTTTCAAGTTCTTTTCTTCTTCAACTTCTTATTTCTTTGTTATTTCCATAATAAAATAATAACTCCAGTATCTTATATATATTTTAATGTCATTATAAATATGGTACAACCATATTCACTATTCTATCAATCCTTTGAATGACATGTCACCATACGTGCGTACGTACGGCTTACCGTCTCCACGTTGTGGTGTAATTGTTATTCAAAAAATTATTATTTGGATGGGTATGATAATGATGTGTAATTCATATAAATAATAAATATAAAATGATAATGATTATGTATATATTATATACCATCCAATTATATATTATTTTAACATCAAAATAATGATATTGTCGCTCGTGCGTACGTACGGACTACCGTCTCCACGAACACGATGAGATTCATTCCCGATCGTATCCATTCAAGACTAATTCTCATTTGACGATTAAAAATAATTTTTAAGGACTTGATATAATTCTGTATATGAATAACATACAACCTATCCATAAGAAACATGACTTATCTAACAAATCATATAAAATAAAATGAGTAAGTTAACAACCGAAACGATGATAATAATAAGATATTATTAACAAAGAAATGTTAAAAGATCATATATGATATCATATTAATGTAAATGATTATTGTATAATTTAATAACCATTATTTCACATTATATAGGAGTTTAACCTACCCTCAACCAAGTAAAAGTACAAGTTAAGGGTTTATTTCACAATCTTTTCATTATCTGAGGTTGTTTATATGTAATTATCTATTGGGACCCCTTTATCATCCACATCCATGTTTCTTAAAAATGTATTTAAAATCATTCTTACTATTTTACAGAATATGGTTTAAAGTCATTTATACCCTTTTTTGACTTTTTATAAGAATTTTATAAAAAAATCTTTCCGTTGTTTTCCAAACAAGGTCCTTTTTAACCTTTTCGACTGAATTATGGTAAGAATGTCTTTTTTTTACTTATACGGAGGGTGCAGCTATTTCCCACCGTTATAAAATCATCAAAGCTTCCCCTAAAATATTATAAGAATATTATGAATGTATATGTTTTATTTTATAATTATATGACCTTTAAATGATTTCTAAATGAATATTTTAAGAATTTGTGAAAGGTACTCTTTATCAAGATCATAATTTTAAATGTTTTAAAGATTTATCTTTCTAAATATTTTTAATTAATGTCCATGTTTTCAAAATGATTTTAAGGATTTATTTATATGGACATGAATGTTTTGAAATGATATTTCTTTTCAAAAGTTTCAAAGTGGTATGGGACACTTTGATTCAAAAATCTCTTTTAAATTACTTCCATTATAAATGTGTGACTTTTAATTGATTTCAAAAAAGAGATATTTCTCTCAAATAGATTTCATTTCATATATTTCAACATCCTTTGATGGATTTTAAGCTTATTTGAAGTTAACTTATTATGATACAAAAATTACATATTTTATTGAAGGTTTTGTGATACTTTTGACTGTGGATGTGTTATTTCTATACCATTCATGGTTTATGGAGAAAGTATTGACATTTCGTATGCTAGTTTTAATACGAATGTTTATGTTAAGTTTAAACCTATTCATATGAGTAATTCATTAGACTTAATAAGTGACGGGTGGAGCCCACTATAGCTCCTCGATGCATCCGTAGGTCTTATGAGACAAACTAGTGTCTTGTCCCAAGGCCTTGACAAAATCTTATTTGTAGTCTTGGCACAAGGCCTTGAGTATGTGTTTAAGATAGTGTGGCATTATTAATTCCATCATTATGAATGTGGTTATTGATATTTCATGTGATTATTCAACTAGTAGAATATCCATGTGAATAAGTAAATGGCATTATTTCATTTTATTTTTTCCATGTTATGCTGAAGTTCACGTTTAAAAGGCTTCTGTTTTAGTTATACATTGCCTTAAATGTTTATGTTTATTTATGAAAGTTTCCACTATATTGTTATCCTTACTTAGCATCTGAGCTCACCCCTTTCAATGTTTTATTTTTCCCAGGATGTGAAGATTATTTTATGAATGACCTATAGGGATAGTATGAGGATATATGAAGACAAGATATTGTTGTAGTTTTTCACTTTATGATGTAATGTAAGACTTGTGAATGTATCTAGTGTTTCCAAGGCTACTAAACTAATCGGCCTTTTGAGACTTGATATTTTGTGATCATTCCAATGATACGTAATAATGCATCGACTCTGGGTAAAGGGGGTCGGGGCGTTACATTGGGTATGCTCCTTACTAGTGGCTCATGTACACGAGAATGTGTATTGTGATTGCTACTTTCACTGAGAGATGAGGTACCTAGGACCCATATCAAGATACTGCCTAGGGGTTATTTTCCCATTGGTTGTGCTCATTAGATATTTTGTGCTTATTGTTGGCATACGGTATGGTTGGATGGGTAATTCAGTATTGTTGAAATTATTTTTAAAAGGGTTGATTATTTAAAATATCCCACTTGAAAACAGTTTTAATTTAATGTGGAATCTTTTAGAAATTTTTACTATCATTTCATGTTATGAAAAATTGAAATCTTTTCATATTTTAATATTTATCTCATGAAATCTCTTATTGGTGGTATTCTACTGGGATTTGGATCACACCTTACTTACACCTTTGGGTGTAAGTAGACTAGGTTATTTTTGTCACAGATCTGGGTAAAACATATGTGCCAATGGTTTGGATTTCTAGCGGTCCTTCATGGATGGTTCCTGGGCTGTCCATAGTGGGTTTCATCTTTTGTTTTAGTATTTTAGAATTGTTTTAAATTATGTAATTCAGTTCTGAAATTTTATGAAGGATGGTTTGGTCTGAAAAATAATGATTTGTTTTATTGGATTCGTATGTTATTTTATGTTTATAAACTCAGGTAAATCATTGCCATTTTTTATTTTATGATACCCAGGAACTTGTGCCAGCCCATGGGGATAAAGAATTCCTTTCAGGCCTTATCACGGGCTTGGTTTAGTGTTAGTTTTGGTGGCGACCATATTTAGTTCCTGAAAAAAATGGTATCAGAGGAGGTTCGTTCCCTTTGACTTATGTTATCTGGGGAGGAGTTATGATAGTCTGAAGCAAGGATTTTGGGGACACGACATTCCAATTATGGGTAGTAAGCCTGGCCAGTGCACCTCATGATGGGATTAAAGTCCCTAGGGGAAGTCGGTATTTTTCTGAGTCCTTTGGTTTTCTTAGTTTGATGATGATTAGGGGAAATGAAAAGATAGTTGGGTTAATGGTCTCAGTGAGCTCGCAGGGCCTATCAAGCCATGTGGAGCCGGGGATATTTCCCAAGAACACTCTTTGTTATGGTGAAGGGATTGGAATATAGTCACCAACTATATGTCCAAGTCACCCACTGAAACTACTTTCCTCTTGCATTGTCTTCTATTCTTTAGTTTTGAAATCTTGGAAGGTTGGTATTAAAGAAAAAATGACTTTGTTTTATGTAGCGTAACATTTTTGATAAATGGATTTCTAATAATGAGCAAATTTTTTGATTTTTAAAATGGTTGAACTGAATTTTCAAAAATGTTTTGAAATAAAAAATGGTGTGTTTACACCTCTTTTGAAAGCATTAAATTATGTTAAAGTTGGTTTTGAAAAAAAAATTAAAATATAGTTCTCCAAACAACCGAAAGGTTTTTTAATGGGATGATATTTTCTGAAAATGATGTTAATATATTGAAAGTGAGAATTCATTTGAATGGTTGTTACTTTCTAAATAGTTTTGTAAGATGTAAATTGAGATTTTGGTTTCTTGGTTAGCAGTCTTGAGAAAAAGGAAGTATTGGTTGACTATTTTTGTTTTGAAAAGTGGAATGAATTTTTGTTTTAACCTCTAGTATTTCTATTCGTGACAACATGTATGGGGTTATATAGAATGATGGATGGTAAATGGCATTACTGGATGAGTGCCGAGATGGATTTGAGGAGGGTGCCTGGTGTGGCATGGAAACATGCATGTGTGAGGCCCATGGGGTGCCATTGTTGGATACACGAACCACTGAACTCTTTGTTTTCAAGTAAATTTATTTAATGGAAAACATGATGTCTTGATTAATGGTTCGGGATGGTTTGTCTTATGTGTTTTTGGAAAAAAAATTGGTGTGGGATGTTTTGACTCCAAGAGCCCCTCTTGTTTGTACAGTGTTTTGGGTTTGTGTTCAGTTGGTAATCTGGGTTGAAGGGCTTGTTAGTGGTCTCCTTATGAGAAATGTTACGGGAAGCCTTATGGTGGATCCCATCATATTTTTTGTTCTAGTTTGTGGCACATTTTGACCAATGGACCACCTTGTTAGGGACCCTGGGTTCTCTCATTGGATAGCATACACCCCCACTAAGGGTTAGTGCACTACAGAAGTGCAACCTAGTTTGTTTTTTCATTGGAAGACCCTCCAGTTGATCAATATAAGTAATAATATTCTCACAAATTGTAGATTGAGTTTATGACATTTACTTTATTTGTTTTTTGAACCCTCTTTGAGTAGGATATTTCTCAGGAAATTTTGAAGGAGATCATAGTTTCTAAAGTTACCTGATTCGTCAAAGGTGAATGTGGTCTTGGGATTTCAGTGTTGATGGTGTCTAATAGGTCCTTTGGGTCCTTCCTAGTTTCTTCAAAGTAGGGATTTATGTTAAACTTCCCGTGTGGGAAACCTGGTCATGAGAGGTTGTTATAGACACTTTTTGTAATTTTGTGTTGTTTGGGGACTTGGAATAAGGTCCATTTCCATGTATTATTTCTATCAGTCACAATGGTCGTGTTTGATGACGCCTTGTGATTTCATGTGATCATTTGACTATAAAAATGAAGTTGTATTATATTTTTTGGGACTTTGTTTTGTCAGAATTGTGTATCCATTTAGGAAACCTCGACAACCTTTGTTGAGAGGAAGGTGTTTCTAGATATCCTCTTCTCTTTCTGTCTCTCATCCAAAGAAACAAGGGTTGTGTGTGTGTGAATCTTCTATGCCCTTGTTTTAGCAAGATGTCATGTTTTGGTGAATGAGTTTTGGAGTGTGTTATGTCTTGGTGAACCCATCTGGGACTGTTTTGTAGTTATTGGTAGAGCCGGAATAATAAGTTCCATTCAGGGGTTTCCAAAGCCTAACTTCGAGGCCAAAGATGCTTCAATAATTTGAGCTCCATCCATAGGTCTTAGAGTGTAGCTGGCGTGTAGTAAGGGAAAATCCCAGGGAAATTTTAAGCCTTATAAAATTTCAAATACATTGTCTGAATGACAGGATGATATTAAACCTCTAGTTTCATCATCATTCTTATATTTTCCATGTTTTATGGAAGGAGGTGGAGGGCCTCATTCCCATGTCATCGCCCAATGTCATTATTTTCCCCATTAGTTTCCATTGAGTTTTTGGAGTATGGTTGGGAATTTGGATAGATATATTGAGTGAAATGTTTTTTCATGGTTAATAGAAATTGTACCCCAGAAAACCATACATATAGAAGGATCTATAGGGTTAGCGCCAGTTTCACAAATTGTGCGGACTAAACATGCGACCGTCCCAACTCTTTAAATATTTGGGTCTTTCTCTATCGGCTCATCCTGGTCAGTTAAGATGGTTGGTTCTTATGGTGGGTGGACCCAATATGATTTATATGTATTTTCTTTTCGAATGGTTAAATGGAATCTACCCCTTGTATCGGGAAGTTTGTTCGGGCCTCCCCTACTATTGTCTTGATTCTGTCTTGGGAAATTTTATTTTGTCTCTTAAGGTGGAGAGCCCATTTCTGTGTCCCCGTATTAGTGACTCAGATAGAGATTGAGGAGTTTCCTTTTAGGATGAGATCTAAATTTGATAGATCTTTTAAGGGAAGTGTTGTACATTTTGGTTTGGGAGAGTATTCTTTCCAAAATTGAACACTAGAGGTGTTTTGGACTTTGGGGGTGAAACCCGGCAAGGGAGTCCATCTTGGTATATCTGTTTGGTTCGTTTTATTATTTTGGCCATTTAGTGGCTTTCCGCAGTTGAAAAACTTTATTATGGGTAGAATTTTTACACCCAACTTTCAAATTCAATTCTTTGTTTCAAATCCTCTATTTTTCATATCTTTCTCTTAGTTTCTTGGTGTTTTAGGTTTGAACTTTTTGTGTCTATTGTGTTCTTGATCCATGACCTTGGTCTTGGGGGTATTGTATGGTACATGGACTCTTTTTTTTCAAGTGTATGGTGTGAGGGTGTGGTGTTTTGGAGTAGGATTACTGACACTCCTAGTGGCACCACTTGAGGGGTACGTTGTTGAGGTGGTTTGTACCCATGAGTTGGTTGAGTATTGGGTTGAAAAGAGTTATTTTTTGGGAATTTTTATCCGATATCATTAGTTTATCTTTCCCCCTTGATTTCCCCCTTAGACCCCCCTGAAATTGGAGGAGAATGGAAGGTTTGGGGGTGCCTAGAACTGGTTTCTTGGTTAGGACAAACAATTTAATAAACTGTGTAGGGAAACCGTGAAAGGGTGTCCATATCATAAAAAATGTTTTGAAATTACACGTTTTCCTTCCAGAAATAAACCAACTCCTCCCCTTTCTTCCCCATTTTGTGCCCTTCCTTCATGGAAAGCCTCCATGCTCTCTCTCCCTCCTTTGGAACTCATTTTTTATTGAGGATTTGGTGGATAAACCTCATGTCCATTCAAATGAGTGAATTACTTATTGGTTTCATCCATCTTCCTTTAGTTTTATTTATGATTTATTGAAATTACTCATGTCTACAAGTTATGGATCGAACATAGGGCTTTATTTGGTGTTTTTTTGGTCAAATCTTGTGGTCTAGGGATGGATTTATCATCTTTTTGGTGCAACGGTGGTGTGGTTGATGTTTCACCCTAAGATTTGAGGGTTTTGACACATTCAGTATGCGATCCATGTGTAAGAACTTTTTCATGACTCTTCATTCTTGGTTTATTAATTTATAATGTTTCTAATATATTTTTTGTGGTTCAAAAATCATTTTTGGTAGCAATGGTAATGAATTTATTATTAACATTACATTATTTTTTGAAGTGTGTATTTTTCAAATGTAACTCATGTGATATCTCTTGTGGTTGTTTTATAAAATGTGAAAGGAATTTATAAGTTATTGAAAGGGGATGAAAATTATGGTTTGGTAATGTTTTATTGTCACATGGGCCTCAAAATGGGGTTTTTAATGGGTGTAATGTGTAAAACTTTATTTTACTCCTTGAAAGTGTTTTAGGAGAACCTGTGTTTTTCATGTAGATCTTTTTTGGTATTATTTGAGGTAATTTTATAGCACGTGATATTGGTTTAATAAATGTCACAATGGATTACAATTCTATTTTGGAGTGGTATTGGTGTGATTTTGTCTTTGAAAGGGGGTTTTGAAATGGGTTTTGTGTGCAAAAAATAGTTATACCCCTTGGGATTGTATTTTGAAAATTGTAACTATTTAATTGGGATAATGAAAGTCAGGAAAATGATGTATATGTACTGTTTTGGTGATTGTGCTCACCTAATATGGGTTCTTGAAAGGTAAAGAAGTTATTTAAGATGTCAAACATTTTTAGAATGTTTTATAAATTGCTGATGTATTTTTATTAAATATTGATGTAGGTGTGAAACATGTTTATGGAAGGTTTTGTGTGAGTTTGATGATAAAATGAATTTGAGGGTGAAAAGGTAATTATGTGAAATGTGTGTGGGATGTTATATAAATTGTAATATCTTGTAATGGATTTATAAAAAAAATTAAGGGATTTTTTGAAGTGTTAAAGAGATGTGAAAAATGTTGTGGGATATTTTGGTGTGAGTATGTTTTCAAAATGGATTTGAATGAAAAAAGGGGATTATGAGACATGTATTATATTATTGTGGCAAGTTTGGTGAATGTGGGATGTGGAAGTGGTATTTTCATATGAAAATTATATTTCGTGTATTTTTTAACTTGTTTGACCACAAGAGGGAAACCCGAGTTTCTAGGTGGGTGGACGTGCACCAGTATGCTAGTGATCCAGTGGGGTTGGCCTTAGTTTCACATAGAAAGTTTGAAACTGACAACACTAAATAAACTATGATTTTTATGATGATTATGGTGGACAAATAGGTTATGTTTAAGCTCCCAACTAGTGCCTTGTGTGCATGAAAATAGATTTTGTGATGGTTACTTTCACCTAGATTTGAGGTGCCTCGGACCCATTACGAACTAGTGCCTAGGGGTTTCTTTCATGTTTCTCGTGCTCATTAGATACTTTGTTCACACCATCGGAATACAGTACTTCGGATTTAAAATTCAGTAGGATTGGAACTATTTTTAGAAGTGTTGAGTCTTTAAAATAACACACTTGAAAACTGTTTTTATATAAAGTTGGAACTTTTTGAAATTTTTTCTAGCATTTCATTTTATGAAAAATACAATATTTTTGTCATTGAATGTTGATAACATAGAATCTCTTAATTGTGGTATCCTACTGGGAATTCTATCACACCCAAATTACACATTTTGGTGTAAGTAGACATGGTTATTTTTGTCACAGGTTTGGGTACATCATTTGTGCCAATGGTTCAGGTTTCTAGCGGTCCTTCGCGGTACTATCTTGTAGAGATGGCTTGAGGGTGGTGCCTCTCTCCATGAGGATGGTTCTTAGTCTATCCCTAGTAAGGTTTATCATTTGTTTTAGTATTTTATAATTGATTTAAATTATGTAATTCAGTTCTCAACTTTAGTAAAGGATGGTTTGTTTTGAAAAATCTAGATTTTTTTATTGGATCTGTTGGTTATTTTATTTGTGTAAATTCAGGTAAATAATTATCATTTTTCATTTTATGATACCCGGGCACTTGTGCCATCTCATGGGGATCAGAAACACCCTTTAGGCCTTGTCGTGGGCTAGGTTTGGCATTGGTTTTGGTGGCGACCATATTTGGTTCTTGACACATTTTTTTTAGCATGTCATTTAGTTACATTCTATCATGTGATTACACTGTTACTTCTCTATATATTGGACTATCAAGTTAACTATTATTATTATATTCCACAATTTCATTAATTATAATGTTTCTATTTATTTATTAATTTCTTTTATTCTTGTATGACACTTCATATTGAGAGATATAGTCTCCCCACTAACTATTCAAACCTTGGCTTCTAGTCAGAAGCCTCCTGTGTATATGAAGGTTCACTTGAGGTCTCGTAACCAACCCTTTTTGACCATTTGAGAGAGTTCTGAATTATATGACATAAAAAGGTGGCATTAAAGAAGATTTTTTTCATTTATTATGAAGTTAATATTGGGGAAAATTTAGAAATGTGAATAGGATGTGTCAGGCCATGGTAATTATCTTGGGAATGAGAGTAGCAAACCCATATATGGGAGAGAATTTGAGTACCTTGGGATGATATTCCAATTTTTGTTGTGTGATTGTTACAATTTATATTATTTCACATTGGTTCCTTTACATTTTTTTGTGAGGTTATTGTTTTATGATCATATTTTTTCTGGAGTTTTGTATTCATGGACTCATATGGCGCTAGAAAATAATACATTCAACAAAATAGGAAAATATGGATATTGGGAATGAATTGTTCAAGATAGGGACATATCAATATTTCATTTGATATATAATTTCCTATATAGAAATTATTTTAGAAATTTATTTTAGTAGACATATGAATTGAGTTATCATGTCATTCTAAAAAACATTTATGCCAAGTATATAGGGACTATGAGTAAGTGGTTCTCAATTCCAGTCCCCTGTGGATTGAAATTTTTTCCATCTATTTCTCTATGGTGTGTGTTAGTGTTGTAGAGAAAATGTCTCCTTTTCATCATCAAATAGATCATTAGAGACTACAAATTAGTATGATCTTAACATTGATGAACCCGAACATCCTAAATTTCATATGGAGCTTATGGATTCTCCGCATCCTGACAGATTCCTGAGGGTCTAGTGATCCATGAAAAGGGATGCTATTTTTACCATTCCTTTGATTTCTAAGATGAAAATATAGTTTCATCTTCATCGTACACTAATGTTTAATAGGTAGGGGCCCACAAAATTCGAGTTCTGGAGTTATTAAGTCTAGAAAATCATCAAGCATATCGGGACACCCACAGATAGGAGCATGAATCTTTTTGTGTGTATAGTTTGTGTACTTTCAATGATTTTTTGGGATATTGTGGATGAATTTATGCAACAATACGATACATCATGGAAGATTTTTTATAATAATTTCCTAGATAATATATATCCCAAAAACATGTGGGAGGGAAAAAATAATGAGTTCATGCATTTTATGAATTAGGGTTTGTCAGTGCTGCACTATGTTTGAAGTTTTATCGACATAAAATGTTTTATGCCATATTTAAAATGATGATGAGAAATCTATTTAGATACTTTTCTAGGATGTTATTCATTATTATATCATTTTTCATCTAAACATTTTTGTAAAATCATATTTGAAGACATGATAAATCAAGAACTCATCATGGAATGGAATCTATGAGAGGCCTCTAAAAGTGTAAAAACTATTTTAGGAGGTCGATATAGATGTTCTTCATCATGTTTTAGGATTCATCATTAGGAGTAAAAAAATCCATGGTAGTAGTGGCTATAGAGTTCATGTATGTGTACTACTATCTCACGATTGTGTCCAATTCCAATGATTATAGTGTGCCATGTTTGGACCCAAGAGATAGTATTTCCCTTACCACGTAGGTGAGTGTCATATATATAGAATACATCCCCATATCTATATTTTCTGTGAGAAATATCCATAACAGAGTAATGGAAAAGTATTAGGGCATGCACTACGGTCAGGAAGGGGCTCAACTACCACTCTATAGGTTGGTAGTTGTAGTTCAATAGGCGATCCCGGCTAAGGTTGGGGATTTGGTAACCAAGTGCATGAGAAAAAATAATAGTAGAGTATAATATTTTATGGTAGTCACATAGTATCCTTGGGAAGATGTCCAAGTCAGTAACACGTTATGAAAAATAGTTCACCTAATGTGGATTCAAGACCGTCAACCATAAGATGTATGATTCTCATGTCATCTACCTTGGCAATATTATTGTTTGATATAGGTTCATCGCATTATTTTATATCTTCTATTTATGAAAATGTTTTGGTCTTTTATTTGGGAAGAATATTTATTGTTTTAACAATTAAAAATCCAATGTTAGTACAATTAAGGAATATCAAATGTTGAAACATTTGTTCTCTAGATAATTGTGGTTGCCTTTTCTTTTGGGAATGATTCATTCAAAAAAATTAATGGTTTAAATTTGATTCCTGGGAATTATTGTCTAGTTTTATACTAACATCATATCGACTATTATAGTAGGAGATTTACCTTCATATCTCTAGAAGGAAGAATCTATTCTCACTAGGGTATATAGGATCTTTAGGCCTATCGTTTGGGACCAATTCACTATGTATTGAATATTTTCAGGGATTAGATCACCAATATTACACTTTATAGTGATCAAATGATGTAGGATTCTGTTACTCTATTCATATACCATATTCGGGATGTTTTCTCTAGTAATTGCAATAGATTACCCCCTGAGAGAGATACTGAGTTCACGATCGAGTTATTGTCGAGACCAAGCTATGAGCTGTTTCAAAATGAATAATATAACCAGTAAAGATCCAAGAGATGAAGTAGAAGTTAGATGATTTAGAATCCAATGGTTTCATATAGTTGAAAACATATCCTTATAGTTCTACAGTTCTCCTCACCAAAAGGGATGATTGATATTTGTGTTATCTGTGGATTAATAGAGGTTGAACCAGATGATGGTCAAGAGGCAATGTCATATTCCTTGAATTGTTTATCTTTTCTATCCATTGAGAGGTGGAAATGTCTTCTCCAATATTGAAATGACATCTATATATCATTATTTACAATTCTAACCATTGGATAAACCTCAAACTACTTTTATGGGAGGTTTGGATTGTAAGAATTCAAAGTGATGTGGTTTGGGTTTACTAATGTGTATGCAATGGTCATTCACTTAATTTATGTCATCATTAAAACATTTATAGACCCATTTTTTGATTTTTTTGATGATGATATAATAGTGTATTCCTTTCCAGCATACGATCATTTCATAAATCATTTAATTTTCCTTGTTACATTGATAATGCCTTGGATTCACGTCATGCTAACTAAATACAATGTCTCGATAAATGAGTTTCACTATTGGGCCATGTTATCATAGATAAAGGATTTTTAGTTGACCCAGAAAATGTTGTAGTTTTTGTATCATGGGAACATCCCAAGATAATATTCATGATTCAAATATTTTTAGGTTTATCATGGTATAATCTTCCTTTTATAAATTACATCCCTTGATTGGTGGCACTAATGTCATGGATGTCTATGAAAGGGTGATGTTTTTTTGGTATCATTCTTGAGAAATAGATTTCAAATACCTAAATGGAAGGATGACCTCAACACCTATCCACACACTACCCATTCCAGGTAAGGCATATACAGTATACTATGATCCATTAGGAGTACGACTCAAAAAAAATCTAATACAGGAGGATCAAGTTGTCTCATATAGCTACAGGCTTCTGAGACAACATGAGAGGAGTTACCCTACTCACGATCTAGTGTTATAGGTAGTGGTAAATGCCTTGAAATATTGTAGAAACTATCTTATAGGTGAGAGTTTTTTGGTATACACTAATCACAAGATCCTTATGTACATTTATACTCATAGAGACCTTAACCTTTGGCATTGGAGGTGGTTCATGTATCCATATTATTTAACATTGAGTAGGTTAATTCACCAGGAAAGGGAAAAATCATTGTCACCCTTTTGAACCCAATGTCATTGAAATAGGTAGTACGAGAGTCCTATGATGAGTGGCAGATAATGGCCTTTTTTATAGACATGCACCTGGATGTCCATGAATCTCTTGGGAAAGTATCTCGCGTATTGACATCAGTTATAAACATGAATTGGTACCAGTTTATGACCAAGTATTTTTATAATCATGAGGAATATGTTATAATAGAAAAATTATATGCTTATGAGACACCATTAGGTTGGTCTCTCAGAAGTGGAAAATCTCCACTTTTTTGTGTCTGAGTATGTGTTCATACCTATTTATGCAAGGGTATGTTGAGGGAGTTTCATGATTCTAAATGGTTGGTGAATCCTAGTTTAACAAATTTGTATCTTGATCTCCATAGAAAATATGGGTGGTTAGAAATGAAGAAGGAGGTTGAATGATTCATGGAAATATGTTTCAATTCTCATCATCTAAATATTGAGCATCAGAGGCCATCTAGTCTTATATAGATTTTACCCATCCTAGAGTAGATATGTGAAGATGTTGTTATGGATTTTGTTATATAATTTCCCAAGATTACCCATAAGAATGATGTTGTATGGGTTTCTTCTCGATGTAATTTCTATGGTATCCCATTTTGTTCCAATTAGAGAAACCATGATAGTTACAGATCTGAGAAAACATTATATACATGATGTAGTTCAGTTTCACGATGTTATAAGGAGTACCCTTTCAAATATATATCATCATTACACATCGTGTTTATATAAGGGTCTTTATAAATCCATTATATCAGTATTTTTTCTAAAAATTTCTTATCATCCGAAGGCTTATGGTCATTAAGAGTGGAATATTTAGGTCTTATAGGATCTATTACAAGACTGTGTTTTGATTTGGTTGATTTTTTAGGGCAACATTTTACACTCTTGGTGTTTTCATAAAATAATTGATTCTAGGAATAAATCTAAAATGAATCTTCTAAGGCCATGTGTATAATTATTCATTATTCCCCACTGTTTTGGCTTAAGGTAGGTGAGTCAGCACTATTTTGTCCAAGTCTGATGATGTTGATGTTTCAATAGGTTAATTTGATCAGATAATAGTTGGTGACTGCGCAGAGCAGTCATATATCATATGCTGACAATCAGAGAATACATCTTGTTGAATGATATTAAAAATGTTTGCCTTTGGCCATTCCCCATGTTAGGGTATCATTGTATTATGAAACAAGTAATGTTAGCATATTGGTTTGTCGGTCCATTTGAAATAATAGAAATGGTCAGTCCAGTGGCGTACAATTTAGGCCCTCCACAATGATAGAGTTCCATGAACAACATGTTATACATATCAAAAATGAGAATATATCATCTACACCCCTCCCATGTGGCAGACATAGTATGCATCTATCTCTGTGAAGATATATTCACTCAGGAGAATCTGATATGGGTTTTAGACCATAGAGAGAAATATCTTCTGGGTCAGACTATACCACTGGTTCGACTTCAATGGTAGCATGGGAGAGTCCAGGAGGAGACCACGGAGAGAGATTCTGATATGAAAACATAATGTAAATATTAGTTCACTGAGACTTCAGAGTGATGTTTGGGGGAGACTGGGTATGTGCTATTACAAGGTAGAGAGGAACTAAGATCCCTTCTTTTTCGAGGTATGTTTCTCTCTTAGTTTTTCATTTGGGCCTTGGTGGTCATTTCTTGATCAGAAATGTAGAGTATTTGTTGGAGAAAATGGTCTAATGTTTGGTGATGTATGCTTTTTAGAATTAATGGTGTATAATTATAAATTCCACTCAATATTAATATAGTTTTTTGGTAATTTGAGAGTCTCTAAAGGGGGTTTGGGTTGTTTAAGTGGAAAATGGAATTAAAATTAAATTTAAAAACATTAAAAGTATTTGTAAAGGGATTACACATAATGTTACTATTGGGGAAAATTATCTCAAAGAATCCTCTCACTATGTTTTGGGAGTTATTACGTTTGTTGATAAAGACATATGACTGTGAATGAATATGGTTTGTGTTTATGGAAGCATGTGCTTAAGGTGGTGTAGTTTCTCCTTGTTTGCCAAATTTTTGGGCCCCAAAATCGGTAATAGGATTTTGGAAAAGGAATATTTTGGTGTAGAAGTACATGTTACAAGGACTGTGAACCATGGTTCATGAAATTCATTAGGTGGTATGCAGAACACCATGGGAAATCGCAAAATGAAGTATTCCACACAATAATTCTTTGTAGACCATGAAGCATGGTACGCAGATTTCATTGGAGAAACGATTCATAGAGTGATTATGGTTCATGGGATTGATAGCAGTATGTGTATAGATTATGGTATGTGGGATGGATCATCACTCGCAGAATGGTGACATTGATTTAAAATGTCATGAAGGGAACCGTTTTCAAAATTGAGATGGTGATTTGGGTCACAGTGTAGGATGAAAGATAGTATGTGCACCATGTCTGGAAATAGATTGCAGAAGGAGTGGTGTGCGATGATGATTTGGGAAATCTCATATTATTATATTTTATAGATCTATTTTCCTTTATATTTTTTCCTAATCCACTTATTATGTAAGAGATATTATCATAATAAAACAAAATTTCATTGGGAATTCGGCTAAGCCAAATGTGGTTTGCAAAAATAATTTCAGTGAAAAAGAAGTGGTTAACAAGGAGGATTCCTAATATGGATTAGTTTACGGAAATGGTTCATGAATAGGTTTTGTGAGGCACTTCAGTCTATGAAGGAAAAACGTATATGGAAGATAAGTGGTTCTCAGAGGAGAAGTGGTCTGCGACCAAGGTAGTTTGTGGAAGCAGGAATTATAATACGCATAAGCAGTGTACGTAAGTGGATTGTGGGGATGGTATTCGAAGGTAGTATACAGTAGTGAAAGAAGAGGCAATACATGGAGGAGGTGGTCAAAGAAGCATATACACTACGTAGTTCGTGGAAGAAGTAGATGGTTTATGAAAAGACAAAAAAAGTTCACAAAAGTGAATTTTGCGAACACACAACATGTGGAAAAGTGTATTTCATAAAAAAATGAAAAATGAAAATCAACAGAGCATCTACCAACATTTTTTGGTGTGTTATTACATTTAAATGAATGGTAATACATATCTATAAATGGTGAGGAGATCCCTTCCAAGAGAAGTGAGTGTAGGAAGTGGAAGAAGGTGATCCTTCACACTTGCAGTGATCAAGGGGAAGAGACATAGAGAGTGACCCTTGGTAAAGTAGTGGGAAAACCTGAAACCATGTAATGGAAGTGACCATTTGAATAGAAGATATAGCCCAAACAATGCAATTTGGTAGTGAGAATTAGTGCATTTGGTACAATTGGAACATCTCTGTTATATGCTTCATGGATGTATCTTAGTGAGGGTTAACCAAGTAAAGATACTTATGTATTTGTGTTTTCATTATTGATTTAATTTTAGTGCATTTTCATCAGTTAAAAGTTTAAAGGACATGACCATAATTAACATTGAAAATTATTATAATTAACCGTTGAAATAAATAGGCCATGATCTAGTGGGGTAGGAAGAAGAATAAAAAAATACCAATACCCTAATTCACCCCGCACTCAGGGTATCTAGGAAAATTTTGGACTTAATAGTGATTTTATGAGCATTTTAATAAAATAAATCTGAAGTTATTTTTTTTGTCGAATACCATTAAAAATATTTAAATGACATGTAACTATATTAAACATTTTGTAAATGCACGACATGCTGTTTTAAACATGTTTTGTGGATGGAATTAATTCTATATCACTATAAATTATATCCACCCAAACATAGTGAATTGTCTATGTTATTTTGAATTACCAAAATACCCTAGATGTTATGCTTATTTCATCAATAAATGGAATGTTACATTGATTAGGTTTCTTCTTTACTCACTTTGGTTATCCAACCATAGTGGTGAAATACAATGGCTGATTATGCTGAGGGTTTTGATATTTATCAATTTTTTTCTAATAAAATCTTTGTAATCCTATGTACCTTATTCCTCATATAATGTGTCCATTGAAAGAATTTTTGGATTTTTGGATAAAGGTAGGGGTCAAAATCATAAACCAGTGTTTTTATTATTGTTAAATTTATGCAATATCATGATTTAACCCTCATTCTGTTCACCACAATTAATTAAATAGTAAAATGAAATTATACATTGAATTGAATTAGTTTTAAATGGATATCTAATTGGATAATGGATTAATATATGTTTATAATGTCATGTGACCTAGTCTGATTTCTTTTTATTGAATCCCCAAATTGTGTATTATTTCTTATTGATATAATTTTAAATCAATTTTTAATTAAATTGCATGCATCATATGAATGAATAATGGTAATTTGAATAATGGACCATTTAGAACTGTGATGTGATATTTTGTATGCATATTATATGACATGGATTTTCTTCCCTGCTGAGAAGCTTATATAAAAGGCTATGCCTAGACACTTGCACATGTAATGTTGTAATGATAATAGTGAGTAGGATTGACCAAGTCCCACACTGTAATCCTTATTGAGAGAGGCATATTACCAATCCCATGGTGTAATTCTTATAGGGTTTTGACCCAGAAATTATTTAATACTTATATGAATTTAACATGGATGGTTATGAATATAATGTTTGTATATTGATTTAGTAATAATGGTTTATTGACATGATCAGAGATATTCAAACATGGAACAAATGTATGTTGTTTACCTTGGTTATATGGTTATGGGAAGCATGGTTGTAAGTCATGCATAGATATTTTTAGGTATGGTGATTATATATGTCATTGTAAATTGGTTATATGATTGTGGTTGGAATGATTGAAAGATATTCTAAGAGATATTCTATAATGGAACTAAAGCATGTTTCTATTGTATTTTATAAATTTTTTATTTCATTAATACACATTTTTATCAATTAATTGCATACACATCCTATCAGAATGGTTTTTTCAGAAATGATGGGTCATCCTACTGAGTAATAATCACACCTAATTCATAAAGTGATTTAAAACACGATCATATTTCATTGATATAGGTTTGGACAAGAGAAAATAATATTGTTGTTTATTTCATGTTTGATGTTCGGATAGATTTTGGATATGGGGTTCGAGAAATATGAATTTGATTCTTTTATATCACCATAGTTTTCTTTTCATTCCATGTATTATAATTTCATTTAGTTAGATTCCAGAATATCCATGCATTTTTTATTTTTCAATTTATTGGATTATTTGGTTTGTTTTTATTATTGTTTTCTCTAATTTAATTTCTTGAATTATTTGTGATTATTGATGAATTGTGTTTTCTTCCATGCCACTTCAAATTTCGGGGTATAGTCTCAAAATTATATTATTCATAACCCCACTGCTAGTTAGAAGCCACAGGAAAATGAGGTGGTGCACTTGATGTCTCATAACCATGGATTTCTATCCAAATGAATGATTTTTAAATTTGGGGAAATTATATTTTGCCTTTGAGTGTTTATATAACTGGTTAACTATTACAAAGATTTTATATGCTCAAAATGAGAATGGTTCTCTAGAAATGACCATAATTAGTATTCATGCATACCATGATGTGGAAATATCAGACCATAGGACCAAAAAATTTAAATGAACACTCATTCATGACCATCGAAAACGGTCTCTTAATCTCCAGGATCAAACCCCATTTTAATATAAAAAACTATTACTAAAAAGTAAAATAATAGTTAATTTAAATCAATCATAAACATTTTCTATAATTACTTGAGTCCATCTCTATAGTCTGAAGAATAACTCATTCTTAACCACTCTATATCTAGCTTATTCTTTGGAGTAATTTTACACTACATAGGATGTAATTTAATATGCATTCTACAGAAAATGGTTCTTTCATTTAATATTTTATATGCATCAAAAACTTCATGAAAATTTTCATCAAAATATATATTTATTTCTACCATTATAAATAGAAATTCAAGGTAATAATGATAGATTATCAGTAAGTATTTATTGATAAGGATTTTAGTTCGAGAGTGAAATGAGTTGTAATGATTCAAATAAAAATTTTGATTAACAAATAATTCAATTCTCTATTGTAAAATATTGAGTCGGAATAAAAATAAAGTATACTAGAAAATAATTACTATTAATTTAAATAAAATAAAAAAACACATTTTCATTGTAATTTACATTATAAAATGACCTATTTTAAATATATCTACAAATATATATTATTTAATGTTATTAATTACTAAATAATTTAGGATATTATTTAATCTGTTATAATTTATATTCATTATAATAATATCAAGGTGATAATTTCCCATACTAATTAATTGAAGAGTGATATATTTTTTTTTGAAATTGATCTCTCAAAAAATGATGTATTATACCAATGTTCCTTTTACATGACTGAGACACATGATTCAATGTAATATATGTATCAATTTTATTTCCATTATTTATAGGTAAATTTATCAATTGATATCTATAATCTAATAAAAATGTGTTTGATCCTCAATATTTGTGCACAAAAACAACATGTTGTACTATATTAAGTTTATTTTGTAGAAAATGAAAAAAAATCCATCTCTAAAAGCCTAAACTCGACGTACATGGACAATACATGAATTTTGTGGAATAGTTAATATGTTAATAAAATAGACACCCAAATACCGTATTAGTTTTATTCCTTTTTAAACATAGAACAAAAAAATTATTCTTGTGAAATATCAACAATGTTTCCAAAAAATATCTCTCCGTTTTTTTAATCCCAACTAAAACCATTATTTATAACCTTGGGAAAAACATAAGAAACGGTGAGCTTAGATGGTCAGTAATGTAAAAAATTGTGATATGAAAACATAATCATGATCATAAAGGGTATGAGAATGTGATCATAACATTAGAAGATCATGACCTATATATAAAAGGTAAACATAAACCATAAGAAAATAAATGAACATAATCCATAAGATCATAAAATAGACATAAGACCTGAAATTGTGTTAGAAACATCAAATATTAATATTTAGAACATGTATAAATAGTTATAGGTTCACTCATTAAGGTCATGGAATGAGTACCTTTCAAAATCATATGGACATGGAAACCAAGTCCACTCATAAAATTATGGACATGAAAACCAGGTCCATGAATAGAATTGTGAATATGAAACCAGGTTCAAACATATCATAGATTCCTCATGAGTTATCCATTCTTAGACAATAAATTTTAGGGAGATATAGGTACCACACATCTCATAATGATATAGTAAATATATATGCTGTAAAAATAAAAATCATTTATCATATCAGAATCCATGAAATAAAATGGTTTCCATAAACCTTATTTCATCATAAATATAATAAACTATTGTTATAATAGGGATATAATACTTAAAACAAATCCTTATTAATAAATTCCATGTTTTATTTAAAATAAGTTTTATAAATCAATGGAAATTGATTCTTGAAGAAAATATACATTCTTATTCAAAAAAAAATTAATTTCATAAAATACCATGAAATTTTAAAAGAAAAATATTTCCTTGAATATAACGATGAAAACATGTAGGTAAGTATTCATGTAAATAAGTAATTAAAAAAATAATAAAAATACATTCATTCCATTAAATTTAAAATCATTCTTCTTGTACTTATGCCAAAATTGTGAAAATGTACCACATTTGGAAAAAGAAGGAAGGATTAATTTCAAAGAGTGTTGCAAAAACATAGAATTGGTAAAAATGAATTTTTACATCCCTAGGGTAACAATAAATCATTTTAATAATGTTTTTTTGAAAATATGTACATGATAAATAATCCCTGATAAATACTTATGTATAAAAAATCATGGATAATAATGATATTTTTGAAATTATCCCTTACTTAGGACTATGTTACTTCATATGTATCATAAAATCATTAATAATGGAATAAATAATGTTATTAACTTCTTCCAGAACCATTTATACATTTATTATATCACATATGATCATATTAATACCCATTTGTTATTAACATTATAACACATCCTTCGAGATTTAACTACTCTATTTTGTTATGCATGTTTCATCAGATATGTTCTTGTTCTTGTTCTTAAGTTATAGTTATAATATATTAAAATCAATATTAATATAATATTTATATCATATTAATTAATTATAAACATTTATATAATCATTCATTAGTTAATATCCTATAGAATTAACCACATCCCATCGTGGAGATTACGTACGCACGAGCGAAGATATCATTCCCTTAATTGTGGAATGATATGGATATGGTGGTATATATTTTTTTCAGAATCCAAATATTTTTATAAAAATCATATATATTTAATATTTCCATAATTATACCCATCTATGTATGGTAATCATGAAAAACATTTTATACCAAGGTGTGGAGACGGTAAGTTGTACACGTACACACGTGTGTTGATTTAATTTTTTGGAGTATTGATAAAATGTGTAACATGGTTGTTACATAACCATAATATAATCCAAGAATATAGGTAATACTAGAGTAATTATATAATAATGGAAAAAATATAAAAATATAATGTATTAGATGAAATGATTTTAAAAGTGGCAAAAAGGAAGTTTCCTCTTCTTCGACAATCACACATTAGATCTCCTTTTAATGTCCCTAATGTTGGTCTTTTGAGAATACTAACACCTCTAGAATTTGGATAGGGATGTTTATAAAGGATATTTTTATTGTCTGGTCAATGATGAAGTCTTAAATGGATGTAAAGAAGTGAGGGAGGAGGTTCCCATTTTTAAATGATGTAATTGGTTGTTTTAGAAATTCTCAAAATATTAATTTCAAATATGTTCCTTTTATATAAACATACCATCAAAATCCCACAAATTAAAATATAATATGATATAATATTGTAATTTCATCATGAAATAAATTTTATACATTTTTTTTTTATTTTAAATCTTATCATTTTGATTCACCAAGAGTAAACCTATATTTATTTTAATTGTGATAGTAACTCATTAACTATTAAATTGTTGAAATTATTTAATTTTATGGTCTCAATTGACCTTAAATGGAAAAATTTTAAAATTTTAGGGGATATAAAAATCAATTTTTAATTATTTCATTATTTCATTATATTTAAATAAATTAATAATATTAAGTTTTCATAAAATATCATTAGTTTCAATTTTGACACATTTTAGTACTTTGAAAATTAATAAAATGAAAACTATGAGATAAATATGAAGAAGGTTATTTAATACACTAAAAACATGTCATAGTCACCAATATATTTCATTAATTATGTTAATTAATTTAAATTAAATTTCTATTAATATTTTTAATATGATTTATTTGATATTTCTATTAATTAAATAATTACTGCATCAATGTGATGTCATCATTAAATGTAATTATTTTGTACCTAAATATTATAAATAAATTTCCATGATATAGATAATTATATTATTTTTTCAGATACTATATAATATCAAATATATATCCTGGTTATCCAAATATGAAAATTATTATAATTATAAGAAATGTGATTGTGTCATTTTGTTACTTTATTTGGTTTTATTAATATCTATGTTATTTTCAAGGACATGTGGCTATTAAATGACTAAATTAAAAACATTATGTATTAATGGTCGAATTATAATCCTCCACTAAATTTTTTACATTTAATAGGGTTATATTGTATTCTTTATAATTTTATTTTTAACCAGAAATACATAATTTACCTTTTAATGTGGTGACAAAATTTTACCATTGTTACTATTGATATTGTCAAAAAAAAAGTTACCTAAATACATAATTTTAACATTATTAAAAAAAATGTGACATCCATATTTATAAATTCATAACACATATGTTTCAGAAATTAAATTTAAAATTAATCTCATTGATGGAATGTCAAAAATGATTTAAAAGTTAAAACAGTGAAAAAGATTGCAAATTTTTTACCTCTAAATTCATGGTAAAATTAATGAAAATGACCAAAATTATATTGAATGATAAATTTTTTTTATATTTATACTTTAAAACCATTCATTAATATAATTTAACAATATAAATTATTTCTATGAAAAAAGCTGTTTTGAATTACAATTTAGTATTTTTTACAATTCATCAAAACATGAATCTTATCAAAAAAATATCAAAAACAATTATGACTAAATATTTATATCAATCTTCCTATTAATAATTTTTTTATCATATATAATATATAAAATTGTCAAAAACAAGATTTAAGATTGGTGTTCCATTAAAATTAGGTAAAACTGCATTTTTTTAAAAAATAATTGTTTTATCTGAGAAATTGAGTTTGTTCTTATATCATGTCTAGAATACATATATGATGAATTTAAAAAAAAATATTACATATATATTTCATTATTAAAATCCATCACGAGTGAATTTGTGATTTTATAAACTCACTGATTTTCATTTAAACGGTCTTTTAGAAAAACCTTTCTATTTATTTAAAAAGGGTTTCATTTTCATTTATTATGATGTTCTCTCCAAATAATTAATTATATAATCAAGTTTAAAAAATATTTTCATAAATATGTTGATATTTTTCATACCCATTATTATAATGAATAATTAATAAGGTGATATAAAAATATTTAGTTGTTTGCTTAAACATTGTCTTATGTGAAACAGAATCTATAAAAAGTACTTGAAATTGTGTGCAACACAAGCCTAGAATAATGTTTCTTATACCACAAGCTATGTCGTTGGTGGTTTAAGAATATTATAGTATTGTTGTACCATAAAACACAAGATATCAAAGAAATTAAAAACATTATATGTCATAAAAAACAAGGGCTTTTACATTATACCCCATTAAAATGAATTTCTCCCATGAAATTAATATTGGTTATAAAACTATAAATACTTGAATGCTTCTTTCATAGGAACCCACGTCATAAAAAAGTATAAAAAACCTTTTTAAAATGAATATATGGAAAATAACAGTTACCCAATTATATAATGACTATGTATCTATGTAGGAGATCATAGTTAACAATTTGGAAATGGAAGAAAAGAATAAATAATTATAGAGATTGATAAATACCACTAATAACAAAAAGTGGGTGATCCATAAAATTTTTCAATAAAAAAACATATACCAAAGAATATTTAATGTGGTCAATAATATCATAAAAATTAATGATAATAGAAAACAAATTTATATCACAATCCATATTCCTAATGTTGGAAACTTCTCATGAGAAGATACACTTACTTGATTTCAGAACAATCTCACCATTGGTTGTTCCTTGAAAACATTCCACTTCATATCTTATTCAAAGAATATTAGTTGAATTTATCACTAGTGATGTATTAAAATATAATGAGAATTTTTTTCATTCTATTTTTCTTTATCAAAACAAAATTTTATGCACAAGTTATCAAAATATGGAAAAGTCCACATATATTGAAGAAATTATTTTTATTAAAAAACTTAATCTACCGTTAAACTTATACTATCCATAAAATGATAAACTAACAATACATATTAAATATTAAAATTTAATAATTTATAATTAAGTTAACTAAATTGGGTTAAAATTTATCTCTCATACCTAATTAGACAGTTCTCGGTTTTCACATTCCAAACAATTGAATACTATAATAATGTATTATATTGAAACATGGTAATAAACGGAATTATAATAAAATGTTTTTGAAAACAATCATGATTCCTTATTTCATTGATCACTTGAGAGATTCCTTAAATCCAGGAATTTAAAATCATAAACCAGGATAACATAGACCAATTTCTCGACCAATAAATAATCAGATCCAGGATATTTAGTAAAACCAAATTCACTTATTTATAACCAATGTTTCTCCTATCAAAAAAATCATTATCTTAACATTATGAACACATTAATGGTTATATTTCTCTTAATATTTTGTTTTTTATGAATATGACCTTATCATTAAACCACTTTTCTTGTCTATTATAATTATTCAACATATTCTGGAAAATCCTTAGAGAAGAAAATAAACCAAATACTTCTTATATAATTCACCCTTCATAATTCATGGATCGAAATACATAAATAATTTAATCCTTAATCTTTAGTTATTGGCATGGAATTTATCCTTCCTTATATTATAAGTATATTCTTAAGTCTGGGCATTGAGTTGGTTAATTTACATGTTTTCCACAAATATGACAATGTAGTCTATAATAATTTGTCAGCCTATTGCCCTTTTTCCCACAGAAATAATATCTTCCCCTCCATTTGAGGTATTCCTAATGGTTATTCTTCCATTATTCCTCACATGTAGAAATCCAAATCGTATTTCTTCAAATATTGTTAGAATTTTAAAATTTATAAAATTTCAACTTCCTATAATGTGATGTTTTGAAAATTTCACCAATGTTTTCATGGATAATCATATATCGTGATAGATGATCCAGTATTATCGTAATATCATTATAATTGGTCATTATCTAATTTCATTTCTTATAATCAATATATAATCCATAAAACTCAATGTTATCCCAATTACTTTTTATTTCCTCCATTAACTAATACCATAATTCATGGAGTGAGAATCAGTTCTCATAGAAGAAAACTACATAATAAAGAAAAGTAATTTCAATCTATAACATCATATCTTTAATAATAGGGTCTCTATAGTCATTATCAAAATTCTAGGATTGAAACTTATAAATATAATAACCCTTAGGACATCCCATGACATATCCATCAAATTATTTCAAGGGATCTCGCTAAATTTCTCCCATCTGAGATTCCAATATATGACTAATCCTTTCCTCTAATACCAAATCTAACTAACCCAGCATGAGGAACATTGAAATTAAAGAAAAATATGAATACCTAATAAATTATTCAATTATTTTCCCAAAGACCATATTAGTTTATTTTTATAGGGAATATAGGACACAATCTTTTAGTTTTTTCAAATATCTTCAAGGATTCCCATAATGTTCTTCCACTTTTTTTACTCCTACATATAACAATTAAATATACCCACTGGAAAAGAAAACTAAAGTAACAGTTAGCTCAAATTCTTAGTAAGACAAAAAAATGCTGATATGTAAACATAAACAAGAGCCTAAAGGGTATGATAATGTGATCGTAACATTAGAATATCATGCCCTATATATCAAAGTTAAAATTGACTCATAATAGAACATGAGCCTCATAATAGTTGGTGAGGACTCCTTAAGTGCATCCCGGAGAGCCAAGATCAAATCTAGGTGGAGGATAATTTTTGTGGTACTGTAGCAGTACTGTAGCAGGTACTGTAGCAGGAACTGTGCATAACTATAGTGAGAACTATAGCAGGCAATGTTTGGCACTGTAGTAGCCGGGAATATTCCCTCGTTTGGGCCTTCGGGCCACCGATTTAGTCTCTAAGTCCTTTAAGGCCTTCGAGCCACCCAAGCCTTCAGGTCAGTAAGGCATTTTGGCCACCTCAAGGCCTTTAGGCCACCTTAAGTGCAGATACAACCTAGACAACCTACAAGGAACAATCTTCATAAGGAGGAGGAGATAGGAGAATTCAGAATAGCAGAAGCTAAAAGGATTGAAATAATGATAGGGTATGACACCTGCCATCGGGACAAGCCTATGTATGCATGGGAATGCCTAGCTGAACAGCCATGCGAAGGTGGAGAGTTTATTTCATGATGAAGATGCAAGAGAGGATCAGTTCCAAGTAGTCAGTCTGGGTTGTATGTAATGTTTGAATCCTATTGGAAATGAATTCCTCTAAGGCCTACGGGGCATGTAATACTTATGCCTATGTGCCTTGTAAGGGTTCCACCTCACCCCTTGAAAGGTCGATTATCAAAAATCAATAAAAAATGAAGGCCTTCGGGCCATTGAAATATTGAATCCTAATAAAATAAAATAATAAAATCCTTATAATCATAAAATTAACATAAGATATGAAATAGTGGATGGCACATAAACATGTAACTTTGTGAACATTTATATGTAGTAATTGTTTCACTATTTAATGAAATTAAATAAAGTCCCTTTATAAACATATAGACATGGAAACTAGGTCCACCCATAAAATTATGGTCATGAAAACTAGGTCCTTGCATAGAATTGTGAAAATTAAATAAGGTTCAAACATAATATATAAAACTCATTATTTATCCATCCTTAACAAATTAATTGGAGGGATATATAAGACCCAACCTTATAATAATTAAATCATAAATTTATGATCCACAAAAAAATCATTCACTATATTAAAATCCATGAAATAAAATGGGTTTCTTAAAAATTAATCCATAATAAAATAATCCATTGAAAATGAATGGATTTAAAAAATATATATGTAACACCCCATGTAAATAAAGAATATGAAATTTTCATATTTATCCATATTTGTGAATAAAATATTAATATGACTTTAAAGGGGATGCTATGCTTGATGGCGTACCCAACACGCAACAACGATTTTATTGGGAATCTTATGTTGCACTCTAATAATAAAATAATATTATTTTAAATGGCAGTTAACATGTAGCCGTTGTATTGGAGGTAATGGATAGAAATAAATAAAATATGATTATATATGTTTTTAAATGTTTTTACATTTATCTAATAAAATATAAAGGCTTAAAATATGGAAAGAATTCACTTTTAGGCGTATATGCCCTAGTTTTCACTAAAGGTTCACTTGTCGCCTTTTGATGGAGAACCGTCATTAAATATAGTTTTGTTCACTCTTATACATTCTATTGGACCAAATAAAACTCTTCTTGAGAATCGGGACATCAAAATTTACTTTGTGTAAATTCTTGGTATCTTTCTGATAAAGTTCATTTTTTTTAATGAATAGTGTAAAATGTTGTATTTTAAATTCAAAACCTATTTTTAATCTAATTTATTTATATGATTAGATTATCTTTTGAATTAGTCTTAATGTGTAATCTGAATATATTTTTACCATTTAATCCAATGGTGATCATTGGAATCAATTTCACTTTGAAATTAGACTTAAACTGGTGCCAATCTTTTGATACTTATTGTTTTATAAAAACATGATATTTGCTCTGACAGCGGGAATTAATTATTAAATTAATTAATGTGACTTATATGTTTTGAATTTTGTAAAATAGACTTCATTTTTTGAATTCGGAATATCAAATATAGCTTAGGGTGAATTTTTGGAAATTTTCAGAAAAACTCCAATTTTTGATGAATAGTGAAACCACTAAGTGGTAATCAAGCAAACTGATTTTTCAGTTAAATGAAAGTTTACCACTAATGTGTATTGAATTATGAAAATCCAACATACATGGTTGTCCTTAGTATGTAAAATGTGGTTCAATGGGATGAAAATAATTTTTTGGTGAATAGTAACTTTTTTTCATTAAACGCGATTAGAGATAATTAGTGTAATTTAAGGTAAAACTGATATTATAAAAATATGAAAACACCATGAAACTTGTCCTACCCCTATTGGATGAGTCATGGCCGACCAAGATAACCCATGGGTCGATTTAGGGGACCCTATGGAGCCTCTTGGGTGAGATAATGACTTTAATGCCTTTTTTAAAATAAAGGTGAAAATGACACTAACATAAATTGTTTTACTAAAACAATTTTTAGATGGGGTTATACTAATCATATTTTTGTCTATAAATACTATTTGGAAACATAAAAATATTTCTTACATCATAGTATTTTTTTAATAATTTTTATACTTTAAATAAATTAAATTATTTATGACATCATGATGATGCAGCGATGACCTCATTATTTAACGATTTAAATAAAATTGAAAGATAATGTAGTATCTAAAACCTACACATGTCCAAAACCTATTGGATGGAAATATTTCGAAGCCTTATCATCTTATCTTAGAATTATATCAATGTGGGACCTTAGAAATTCGAAACACTTTTGAAAATAAAATAATAGTTTCATGATTTCCAAAAGTGCCCCTCCTCTCCTCTTATAAAAGACCCCCACCTCTACCTCATTTCACACACTCCTCAAGCCTTTGTCTCGTCCATACTCTGCCCATGTACTCTCTCCATATCCCTATCCTCATTCTAGAGGATTCCCTTTGGGCATAATCCTTTCAAAGTAAGCCTTTAGGCTCAAATCAAAAGGAGTTACACTTTTAAAGGTAATTCATTCTCTCATGTTCATTTGTTTTATTTTGCTTCTCCAACCCCCTAAACTCTTTTTATTTACTTCTTTTGTAACAAAACCAGTATCTTCAATATACTAGGATGTTTTTATAAGATTTATTCGAGCTAAACTCTCACACAACTACATCAAATGGTTAAAGAACATACGGTTTCCGTGGATGGTGAAATTCTGCCTCCCGAAACGATGATTGTTCAATACTCATTTAACACCTTCAAAGGTGGCCATTATGATGTCACTATTTTTATATATGATATATAATATGTTTATTATTTACTTAATCTTCTGTATTTTTTCATTTATGGCATACCATTATTGTTTCCATTATGGGTAAACACGATATCTTCATTTTAGGAAGTGCGGACTACCGCCCCCTGAAAGTGATATGATTCGTTAATACCATATGTGGGATGTGTAAATGATAAAGTTAATTATATTATATATGTTAATATACTGGAATTATAATATACTCTTATATAATTATGATTCCATTCCAGAAAATACGAAATAGAAATGGAAGTAGCGTTCATGCTTACGTACGGCTTACCGTCTCCATGAACGGTGCATTTCATTTCTTACCTCTAAATGTGATGTAATATTATAAATACATGTATATGATGAATATGTATGATATATATTTTATCCAAATCATTAATATCATTCTGGATATAACGAACGTTTGACCAAATTAACAACATGTAAGTGTAAGAAGCCTATTTTTGACTTAAGAACCAAATACCGACAAAATGAACATTATTAGCTTAAATGATTACATGATGTTCATAACATGGTATAAAAGGAATAATGCACTTGAAAAAGGTTCTTAAGAAAGTAGATATTAACTCAAGTTTATTATTCAGGACTTTAAAGAACGATCGAGTCAAGTCGGACCCGAGGTAAGGGATCTTACTCCTCTCTTTCTTTTTAAGTACACTCATTTATGTCATTCCCTCTAAAGCTCATATTTCTTGTTATTGGGATGTTATTATATATTACACTTACTGAAATTTTTATGTTCATGTGATGAAAGACCCTATTCTCTCTCATCAATCCATTTTTGATGTTTTGAGTGGCGCCGTTAGGCTGCCGAATTTTCATAAGAGATCTAACCTCTCTCTTTATTTTTAAGTACTCCCCTTTATGTCACTTCTTTTAAGCTCCTATTTGTTATGATCGGTGATGTTATTTCATATTAATCTTGATGTAAATTTTGTTGTAATGTTATGAGATACCCTATTTGATCTCATCAATCCATTTTTAGAAGTTTTAAGTGGCGTTGTTAGGCTGCCGAGTTTTCGTAAGTGATTTTTCATCTCACTTTTATTTCCGTGAGATTTATGCTACATTTGCCACAATTTCCTTTGAGTGGTGTATGTACTGACCATTATTTTACTCATTGTGTAATATTCCTTCATTTATGAGTATTTACATCAATGATGTATTGTCCTTCTTTCACGGGTCGTATGTTTTGAAAGATACCCAAGTCGGTAAGAGAACCTTTCACCCTCCTCTTTTTAAAAGACTTCTTTGGTTGGGTCTTTTAATTTACATATTTTTATGTTGGGATATGTTCTCATATATCCTTATTGATGTAACTGTTATGTCCAAGTGATGAGATACACTTTTTATCTCTCATCAACTCATTTTGGTTTGACGTCGTTAGGCTGTCAAGGGAACTTCTTAACCCAATTTCGATTTCTTTGGGTTCAACATGTAGTTATTGAATATGTCATACTTTGAATATGTGTGAATGACCTTTGATTATTTTACAATTAATATACACTTATATTTGGTGTATTCATTTTTCACACATAATTATGTAATTGATTTATCCTTAAACCAAGGATACCGTCTTTGTAAGGGACTTCGTCTCAATCTCCTTTCATTGAGGCATATTTCGTTTTATACACAATTTTCTTTTATACGGTGTATAAACCCCTTTGACTTTTACTTTTATACAAAAGGAATCTTTTTCTATGAAGCGTTTTACAAAACGACAAAAAGGAATGTTTCTTTTAACGTATGCGGCGACAACGACCTTTTCCGCCGCCGCGAGTATTATTCGGTCTTTGGCTTCCTCAACAAGCCGTAATGTTTTTAAAATAAAATAAATACCATATACTCTTTTATGTATTTTGGTATTGAAAATAGTTTTGATAAAGGATTCTATTATGTCAATATATTTATGATATATTGTGATTGAAATGTGGAAATTTTATCATTACTTTATATTGGTTTTCTGTTTTATGATTTTATATTGGTACTTGGACTTTTTAACGGGTGGTTACATTATAAACCATATGACGGGTGGTGCCGTGAATACCAGGACGGGTGGTTACGTTATAACCTACAATTCATTGGGTATGGAAGTCGGCCGTATGGCTATTCTATTAAGTATGTATGGAAATTGTCCGTATGGCTATTCCATTAAGTGATATGTGTGGAATTCGATCGTATGGTTATTCCACTTAAGTATGTTTATGTCCCAAGTTACCTTTATATATGTTATGTGTTCTTTATATGGGTTTTATGGTAATCCTTTGGTTACAAAAAGGTAAGTAATGATATTTTATTCAGTGAAGAGTTTTTACTACTTCATAAAGGTGAAAAGTATTACTTTGATAAAGTATACATGGTTTACTTTTTGTTTTGAAAAACTAACAGTTTTCATGAAACTAGACATGTTTCTTTTTAAGAGTTTTTATTTTATGGAAATTTAGTAGAAAGGACTACTTTGTAATATTTTGAGATGTAATAGTTATATCCTAATTCTCTAAAACTCTAAACCTAAAAAGATCCTCACTGTGAATTATTCATTTAATTCAATTTTAAGTAAGGTTTAAGGTTGGGGCCTTATAGTTGGTATCAAAGGTCGGTTTAGATAACTTTAGAGGTTAGGGTATTCTTTAAGCATAAGTGACATTAACATAATGGTTAGGATTTCATAAAGAGTCCTAGTTTTAGATAAAGTGAATGAGTAATTATATCTTAGTGTTTACCTTCCTCATTAGTACATGATGGTTTTGTTGATATACTCACACTGACCTTTTTGGTTTTAGTAAATGGCTGGATCTAGCAGGCACCAGAGAGACAACAGGTTTGAAGGAAACTGTGGTGGTTCTCTGATTAAGATACTAGATAAAATGGGGGATTCAATGAGGAAACTCATGGTTGTTCTAAACCAACTATCAAGGAGTCATGATCATCCACTTGAACCTTGGTATGTTCTGTAATGCATCATGTGCGAGATGACCAATCGATGTGGAAGTTCAGGTAATAATTATAAAGGAAACCATTAGAGTTTATATGATCCTTACTTTTGAGGAAATTATGGGTTATTATATGTTATGATGGAAAGTGAAAGGCATGAGATAAACTTGAGGTTAAAATATGTTATGATAATCTTTGAAGATTTTATCTCATTTTGGGGAATGTTTTAAAAATTATATATTTTTGGAAAAAGGACAACACGCAGACCGTGTGACTACCCGTCGCGTCAGACAAAGCTATGGGAATCGAACCCACAACCAAAGTGCGACTGGTATTTATTGCCTACCACTGGACTACGCGAAGTCCCTGGTTAGTTTGACTAATTCTTTTTAGTTATATGATTTTATGAATTAAGAGTAAGTTGATTTTGGGTTATTTATGAAAATGATTGATCTATCATGGAGGATATGTGATTAGGTTAATTACTTTTCAATACGAGACTTTAGGAGAAACTGATGTTGTTTGGAGATAAATGTTACGATTTAACTTGGAAGACTATGTGACTGAATCCTTCAAATGTTTGGGTTTCAATCTTAGATTGGTTTACTTTGAGGAATTTTATGGACAAATTTTTTATTGGATGGTCCTCGTTGAATTTTGAGTTTTGTTGGACAAATTTTGGAGATTAAGAATAGATTTTCTTTCTAATGGGTTATCATTTTTTGGATTATCTGACATTGTACTAACCTTTTTGGTTTTGGTTTTGGTTAAGCCTAATGACATGGGAAGTATATAGTTCTCTTTTCTGGATTAGTTGATTCTCTATAAGTTGATTATAGTACTCTTAATGCGAACAAGTCTCCCTAAAAAGTCGTCTTTTGGAAGAAAAAAAATATGAGTTTGATTAAGGAATCTAGTAAAAGTTGAAAGTCAACATGATAAGTGATTATGTTTCCTTATGAATAAATTCCCCATTAAAAAGTATCTTAAAACAAAAATGTTTTCTATTAAATTTTCCTACTGGGGAATCGAATACCGTTTAACCCATCACAAGTTTGTGATTTTCTCATGGTTAAATTTCTCTTAAACATGTTTTCTATCACTCTTCATCAGAACATGACCCTATGTTTTCTCCTCCATTTCCATGTTTTCATACTTGGAATCCTAGTATGGGTTAACTCGGGTGACCTTTGTACTTATCTTTCTTTAATTTAAAGTGATTGTTTTACCAACTCTTCTTCTGATGTGGGACTTTCAAGGATGTTTCCAAGCCCAATTTTAAAATTGCGAGGACGTAATTCCCAAAGGGGGGAAGGATGTAACACCCCAGGTTAATAAAGAATATGACATTTTCATATTTATCCCTATTTGTGAATAAAATATTAATATTACTTTAAAGGGGATGCTATGCTCGATGGCGTACCCAACACGCAAAAACGATTTTCTTGGGAATCTTATGTTGCACTCTAATAATAAAATAATATTATTTTAAATGGCAGTTAACATGTAGCCGTTGTATTGGCAGTAATGGATAGAAATAACTAAAATATGATTATATATGTTTTTAAATGTTTTTACATTTATCCAATAAAATATAAAGGCTTAAAATATGGAAAGAATTCACTTTTAGGCGTATATGCCCTAGTTTTCACAAAATGTTCACTTATCGCCTTTTGATGGCGAACCTTCATTAAATATAGTTTTGTTCACTCTTATACATTCTATTGGACCAAATAAAACTCTTCTTGATAATCAGGGCATCAAAATTTACTTTGTGTAAATTTTTGGTATCTTTATGATAAAGTTCATTTTTTTAATGAATAGTGTAAAATGTTGTATTTTAAATTCAAAACCTCTTTTTAATATAATTTATTTATATTATTAGATTATCTTTTGAATTGGTCTTAATGTTTAATCTGAATATATTTTTACCATTTAATCCAATGGTGGTCATTGGAATCAATTTCACTTTGAAATTAGATTTAAACTGGTGCCAATCTTTTGATACTTATTGTTTTATAAAAACACGCTATTTGCTCTGACAGCGGGAATTAATTATTAAATTAATTAATGTGACTTATATGTTTTGAATTTTGTAAAATAGACTTCATTTTTGAATTCGGAATATCAAATATAGCTTAGGGTGAATTTTTGGTAATTTTCTGAAAAACTCCAATTTTTGATGAATAGTGAAACCACTTAGTGGTAATCAAGAAAACTGATTTTTCAGTTAAATGAATGTTTACCACTAATGTGTATTGAATTTTGAAAATCCGACATACATGGTTGTCATTAGTATGTAAAATGTGGTTCAATGGGATGAAAATAATTTTTTGGTGAATAGTAACTTTTTTCATTAAACGCGATTAGAGGTAATTAGTGTAATTTAAGGTAAAAATGATATTATAAAAATATGAAAACATCATTACACTTGTCCTACCCCTATTGGATGAGTCATTTCCGACCAAGACAACCCAAGGGTCGATTTAGGGGACCCTATGGAGCCTCTTGGGTGAGATAATGACTTTAATGCCTTTTTTTAAATAAAGGTGAAAATGACAATAACATAAATTGTTTTACTAAAACAATTTTTAGAAGGGGTTATACTAATAATAGTTTTGTCTATAAATACTATTTGGAAATCTAAAAAGATTTCCTACATCATAGTATTTGTTTTATAATTTTTAGACTTTAAATAAATTAAATTATTTATGACATCATGATGATGCAGCGATGACCTCGTTATTTAACGATTTAAATAAAATTGAAAGAGAATGTAATATCTAAAACCTACACATTTCCAAAACCTATTGGATGGAAATATTTCGAAGTATTATCATCTTATCTTAGAATTATATCAATGTGGGACCTTAGAAATTCGAAACACTTTTTAAAATAAAATAATAGTTTCATGATTTCCAAAAGTGCCCCTCCTCTCCTCTTATAAAAGGCCCCCACCTCTACCTCATTTCACACACTCCTCAATCCTTTGTCTCGGCCATACCCTGACCATTTACACTCTCCACATCCCTCTCCTCATCCTATAGGATTCCCTTTGGGCAGAATCCTTTCAAAGGAAGCCTTTAGGCTCAAATCAAAAGGAGTTACACTTTTAAAGGTAATCCATTCTCTCATGTTCATTTGTTTTATTTTGCTTCTCCAACCCCCTAAACTCTTTTTATTTACTTCTTTTGTAACAACAACATTATCTTAAATATACTAGGATGTTTTTATAAGATTTATTCGAGCTACACTCTCACACAACTACATCAAATGGTTAAAGAACATACGGTTTCCGTGGATGGGAAAATTCTTCCTCCCGAAACGATGATTGTTCAATACTCATTTAACACCTTCAAAGGTGGCCATTATGATGTCACTATTTTTATATATGATATATAATATGTTTATTCTTTCCTTAAGCTTCTGTATTTTTTCATTTATGGCATACCATTATTGTTTCCATTATGGGTAAACATGATATCTTCATTTTAGGAAGTGCGGACTACCGCCCATTGAAAGTGATTTGATTCTTTAATACCATATGTGGGATGTGTAAAGGATAAAGTTAATGATATTATATATGTTAATATACTGGAATTATAATATACTCTTATATAATTATGATTCCATTCCAGAAAATACGAAATAGAAATGGAAGTAGCATTCATGCGTACGTACGGCTTACCGTCTCCATGAACGGTGCATTTCATTTCTTACCTCTAAATGTGATGTAATATTATAAATACATGTATATGATGAATATATATGATAGATATTTTATCCAAATCATTAATATCATTCTGGATATAACGAACCATTGACCAAATTAACAACATGTAAGTGTAAGAAGTCTATTTTTGACTTAAGAACCAAATACCGACAAAATGATCATTATTAACTTAAATGATTACATGATGTTCATAACATGTTATAAAAGGAATACTGAACTTGAAAAAGGTTCTTAAGCAAGTATAGATTAACTCAAGTTTATTATTCCGGGCGTTAAAGAACGATCGAGTCAAGTCGGACCCGAGGTAAGGGATCTTACTCCTCTCTTTCTTTTTAAGTACACTCTTTTATGTCATTCCCTCTAAAGATCATCTTTATTGTTATTGGGATGTTATTATATATTACACTTACTGAAATTTTTATGTTCATGTGATGAGAGACCCTATTCTCTCTCATCAATCCATTTTTGATGTTTTGAGTGGCGCCGTTAGGCTGCCAAATTTTCGTAAGAGATCTAACCTCTCTCTTTCTTTTTAAGTACTCCCCTTTATGTCACTTCTTTTAAGCTCCTATTTGTTATGATGGGGGATGTTATTTCATATTCCTCTTGCTGTAAATTTTTTTGTAATGTGATGAGATACCCTATTTTATCTCATCAATCCATTTTTGGAAGTTTTATGTGGCGTCGTTAGGCTGCCGAGTTTTCGTAAGTGATTTTTCATCTCACTTTTATTTTCGTGAGATTTATGCTACATTTTCCACAATTTCCTTTGACTGGTGTATTAACTGACCATTATTTTACTCATTGTGTAATATTCCTTCATTTACGAGTATTTACATCAATGATGTATTGTCCTTCTTTCACGGGTCATATGTTTTGAAAGATACCCAAGTCGGTAAGGGAACCTTTCACCCTCCTCTTTTTAAAAGACTTCTTTTGTTGTGTCTTTTAATTTTCATATTTTTATGTTGGGATATGTTCTCATATATCCTTATTGATGTAACTATTATGTCCAAGTGATGAGATACACTTTTTATCTCTCATCAACTCATTTTGATGTGACCTCGTTAGGCTGTCAAGGGAACTTCTTAACCCAATTTCGATTTCTTTGGGTTCAACATGTAGTTATTGAATATGGCATCCTTTTGAATATGTGTGAATGACCTTTGATTATTTTACACTTAATATACACTTATATTTGGTGTATTCATTTGTCACACATAATTATGTAATTGATTTATCCTTAAACCAAGGATACCGTCTTTGTAAGGGACTTCGTCTCAATCTCCTTTCATTGAGGCATATTTCGTTTTATACACAATTTTCTTTTATACGGTGTATAAACACCTTTGACTTTTACTTTTATACAAAAGGAATCTTTTTCTATGAAGAGTTTTACAAAACGACAAAAAGGAATGTTTCTTTTAACGTATGCGGTGACAACGACCTTTTCCGCCGCCGCGAGTATTATTCGGTCTTTGGCTTCCTCAACAAGCCGTAATGTTTTTAAAATAAAATAAATACCATATACTCTTTTATGTATTATGGTATTGAAAATGGTTTTGATAAAGGATTCTATTATGTCAATATATTTATGATATATTGTGATTGAAATGTGGAAATGTTATCATTCCTTTATTTTGGTTTTTTGTTTTATGATTTTATATTGGTACTTGGACTTTTTAATGGGTGGTTACATTATAAACCATATGACGGGTGGTGCCATGAATACCAGGACGGGTGGTTACGTTATAACCTCCAATGCATTGGGTATGGAAGTTGGCCGTATGTCTATTCCATTAAGTATGTATGGAAATTGGTCGTATGGCTATTCCTTTAAGTGATATGTGTGGAAGTCGACCGTATGGTTATTCCACTTAAGTATGTTTATGTCCCAAGTTACCTTTATATATTTTATGTGTTCTTTATATGGTTTTTATGGTAATCCTTTGGTTGCAAAAATGTAAGTAATGATATTTTATTCAGTGAAGAGTTTTTACTACTTCATAAAGGTGAAAAGTATAACTTTGATAAAGTATACATAGTTTAATTTTTTTTTTGAAAAACTAACAGTTTTCATGAAACTAGACATGTTTCTTTTTAAGAGATTTTATTTTATGGAAATTTAGTAGAAGAGACTACTTTGTAATCTTTTGAGATGTAATAGTTATGTCCTAATTCTCTAAAACTCTAAACCTGAAAAGATCCTCAATGTGAATTATTCATTTAATTCAATTTTAAGTAAGGTTTAAGGCTGGGGCCTTATATTATATCCATCATAACCATAATAATATATTGAGATAATAGGTATAATATAATTGAAACATATACTTATTAATTTATTTCTTATTAGATAAAAATTAATTTTGACAAAACACGTGAAATTCATTCTTTAGAAAAATATCCTTTCTTCTTAAAGAACATTTTATTTTCATTAAACACAGATAAATTTTAAAAGAGAAAGTTTTATTGAAAGATAACTATGAAATATATTTGTGTAATCTTCATGGAAATAATGAATTATGAAATCATAAAAATCTATTCATGAAATATATTTTAAAATAACATTCTTCTCGTACTTATACTCAAAAAGTCAAAATGTTCCTTGTTTGGAAAATGAAAGAAATATTCTTTTCAAACCGAGTAGTAAAAATTAAAAAATATGTAAATTAACATTAAAATTTTATATTATAATAGTAAATCATTTTAATAATTAAGTTTTAGAAAACTTGGACATGATAAATAAACCCCATAAAATACTTACATATATACAATCTCAAATAATAATGATATTGTGAATTTATCCCTTACATTTGTCTAGGTTCCCTCATATGTATCATATTATCATGTATATTGGATAAAATAATGTTATTAACATGTTAATGAACCATATATTCATTTATGATATCAGAAATGATCATATTAATTCTTATATGTTAACAACATTGTTACTCATAATTAGGTTATTAACTACTTTATTTTCATACTCATGTTTTGTCAAATAAGTTCATTTCCACTTCATAGGTTATAGTTATATTACTTAAAAAATTATTTGAATATAATATATATCATATTTATTCATTCTAAACATTTATATAATCATTATTTAATGAATATCATGTGGAATTAACCATATCGCATCGTGGAGATGGATAGCCTTGTGTAGGCAAGTGACATAATATCATTCCCTTAATTATGAAATAGATTGGAAGTTCATGTTATATATTTTGTTCCAGAGTCAACATACTGTTATAATAATAAAATATATTTATTATTTCTATCATTATACCCATTTATGTATGTTGGTGGTGAAGAAAAGATTACACCACGATGTGGAGATGGAAAGCCACACATACGCACACATGGTAATTTCATTTTTTATAGGATGTATATGAGGTGGAATCCGGTTGTTCCATGACCATAATAATGTCTCGGCATATATTTAATACTTAATATTTTATAATATAATGGAAAAACATAATAATAGAATGTATAAGAAGAAATGAATTTTGAAGAGTTGGTAAATAAGTTACATATTTTTCAACAATAACCCAATAGATCTCATATAAGGGGCCCTGGAGTTGGTCCTTTGAAAATCCAAAAAACTATATAATTTCTTTAGGTATGTTTATAAGGGAAATATTAAGGGCTAGATCATAAATCAAGGCTCAATGGGATGTGAAGATGTGAGGGGGTAGGTTCTCATTTAAAATTTATGTAAGGGGAACTTTTGGATATTCTCAAAAGTTAAATTTATAATAAATTATTTTTTTATAAAAATAAAATCAAAATTGAATAGAATAAAATATTATATTATATATGGTTGTAATATCATTTACCAACAAAATTTACACATGTTTTGGTTTTATTTTAAAACATATCATTTTTACATACCCATAGAAAATATATTTTCATTTTTTTTGTGAGAATAACTCTTTAAATATTAAATGGTTGTAATTATTTACATATATATTGTGTCAATTAAGAATAAATGGAAATATTATTATATTTTAGACAAAATAAAAATATATTTTTTTAATTATTTTTAAATAACATAATAATATATTATTTTCAAAAAATATCATTACTATCAATTTTAACAGTATTCATTACTATAACTTTTAATAAAATAAAAACCACAAGATAAAATCAAAAAAATGATTTAAAATACTCTTAAGATATAATAATAACTAATTAAATTCATTTATCACCTTAGTTAATTTAAACAATATTTATTTTAATTTTTTTAATATCATTTATGTGATCTTTCTATTAAAACTATTAAGAAATCATTATTGTGTCCACAAAAATATAAATTATTAGGTCATTAAAAATTATAAATAAATTACCATGATTAGATAATAAATTTATATCTATAGATACTATTTATGTTTAATGATATCTTCTAGTAATCCAAATAAAAAATTATTCTAATTATAAGAAATGTGAGTGTGAAATTATATAACTATATATGGTTTTATTAATATTTATTTCATTTTCATAGAATGGTTTCCATTAAATATAAGGCCCCAGCATTAAACATTACTTAATCTTGAGTTATTTCAAGAATACACATTGAGGATATTTTTAGGTTTAGAGTTTTAGAGAATTAGATCATAAATCATGCATTACATTCCATATTTAAACAATGTGGTTACATCAATGGTAGTGTTCATTTTTTCCATCAAAGGAAACATATTTAAAATAAAACATGGATTCTTTCTTGACACTTCATCAACACTATCATCACATCATGTACCTTTCCCTTGACCTGTGAAAAACATTTCAAAAACTTGGGATGAGCATAAAAAGCTTAGTAAGGGATATAAAAGTATGGAAAGTAAACATTAGTCCATGTATACATAAGAATCAATGAAATAATACTTTATTCATAAAATATAATCACTTTAACATACCTCATGAAATCATAAGATTTATGAATAACTCATAGAAATCATAATACATAAATGTAACTTGAGGCATTCAAAACATTCTTACGTAGGGAGTAACCCTCATCGTTACGTTTGGAATACCCATCATAGTATATTCCCTAAATCTCTTCAGATAAAACTTATCATTTAACCCCTTCACGTTACCCAATACATTGGAGATCTATCTCGAGCTCACCCATCGTTAATTTATCACAGAACCACCCGTCTTCATATACAATGCCCAATAACCATAACATAATTGTATCACATAAAACATGCATAAAGTAAACATAATATTTCCACATTTCAATCACAAGATATAAAAAAACACATTGATATAATCAAAACATTATCAAAACTATTTTCAATACCAAAATAAAAGAAAATTAAAACACGGTATTTATTTTTCATTAAAAAAAGTTATGGCTTGTAAAGGAAGCTGAAACTCAAAAAATGGTCATGATGGCGGAGAAGTCACTGTCGCCGCATACGTAAGACAAAAACATTCCTTTTTTCATTTAGTAAAATTATTCATGTAAAATTATTCCTTTTGAATGAAATTAAAAGTCAAAAGTGTTTATTATACAACTAATAAAAGAAATTTTTTTATAAATTTAACTATGCCTCAATGAAAGGAGATTGAGACGAAGTCCCTTACCTCGTGTCCGACTTAACTCGATCATTCTTTAATCTCCTGAATAATAAAATAGAGTTAATTTATAATTGATTAAGAACCTTTTTCAATTTCATTATTCTTTTATATCACTTATTACCATGTTATGAAAATTATGTAATCATTTAAGTTAATAACGGTCGTTTTGTCGATCCTTGGTACTTGAGTCAAAAATAAACTTCTTATAATTACAAGTTGTTCATGTGTTAAAATATCCATTATATCCAGAATTATATTAATGACGTAGATATCATATATATAATATATATCCAGTATGTACATTCATTTATAATATTACATAACATTTAGAGGTAAGAAATGAAATGCATCGTTCATGGAGACGGTAAGCCGTACGTACGCATGAACTCTACTTTCATTTCTATTTCATATTTAATGTAATGAAATCATAATGATATAAAATATATTATAATTCAAGTATAATATCATATTTAACAACATTAAATCTATCCTTTATATGTCCCACATATGGAATTAACGAATCAAATCACTTTGAGGGGGCGGTAGTCCGCACTTCCTAAAATGAAATTATCGTGTTTACCCATAGTGGAAACCATTGAGGTATGCCAAAATGAAAAATACATAATCATAAGGAAAACATAAACATAATATATATATAATATATAATTAGAGTTACATCTTAATGGACACCATGAAAGGTCTTAAAATAAGATTGAACAATCATCATTTCGTGAGGCAGTAATTCATCACTCACAGAAATAGTATGTTCTTTAACCATTAGACGGAGGTGTGTGTAACTGTAAATCAAATAATTCTCATAAAAAAATCCTAGTATATTGAATATATTGGTTTTGTTACAAAATAAATGAATAAAAAGAGTTTAGGGGGTTGGAGAAACAAAATAAAACAAAAGAACATAAGAGAAGACATTACCTTTAAATCAGGTAACTCCCCTTGGTTTGAACCAAAAGGGTTTCTTGAAGAGCTTTCTGCCTAAGGTAAGGTTTCTAGAATGAATATTGGTATATTGGGAGAATATTTGTGTTTATTTTGGACGAGACAAAGGGCTTGAGAAGTGTGAGATATGGGTTGGAAGTGGGGTCTTTTTATAAGGGAGAGGAGGGGCTCTTTTGGAAATATTTAAACTATTATTTTATTATAAAATTACATTCAGTTTCTAAAGCTCCAAATATCATTAATGTCAAGGATAAGGTAGCCCATGTTCAAAATAAAATCCTCCAATATGTATTGTACAAGTTTTGGATATTTTTTAAAACATTATCTTCTTATTTATTTAATTTATTCATTAATGACATAAACACTGCATCATCATTGTTTCATAAATAATTTTATTTATTTGATTTCTAAAAATTATATTAAAATTACCATGTTGTAGGAAATATTTTTAGTTTTCTAATGAATATTTATAGTCAAAAAGAAAACTTGTATAACCCCTTATAAAATTTTTTTTTAAGTAAAATAAAACATGTTTGTGATATTTTTATTTTTATTTTAAATAAAAGGTATTAATGTCATTATCTTAACCAAGTGGCTCCATGGGGTCCCAAAAATTGACCCTTGGATTTTCATGGTCGTCCAATAATCATCCAATAAGAGTAGGACATGTGTCAAGGTAATTTCATATTTTTATAACATTATTTTTACTTTAAATTACCGTAATTACCTCTAATCGTGGTTAATAAAACTCAAAAGTTACTATTCACCAAATATTATTTTCATCCCATTGAACCAAATTTTACATACTAATGAAAACCATGTATGTCGGATTTGATAAACTCAATACACAGAAGCGGTAAAGTTTCATTTAAACAAAAAATCCGTTTTTTAACTACCACTTAGTAGTTTCACTATTCATCAAAAATTGATGTTTTTCAGAAAAATACCAAAAATGCACCCTAAGATATATTTGATATTACAAATTCAAAAATTATGTCTATTTTACAAAATTAAAAACATGTAAGTTTCATTAATTAATTTTATAATTAATTCCCGTTGTGAAATCAAATAGTGTTGTTAAGAAACAATATATATCAGTAGTTTGACACTTGTTTATGTCCAATTTCAAAGTGAAATTAATTACAATGTCCACCATTGGATTAAATGGTAAAAACATATTCTAGTATCACTTTAAAACTAATTAAAAAGATAATCTAACCATATAAATAAATTATATTAAAATGAGGTTTTGAATTAAAATACAACATTTTTCACTATTCATTAAAAAATGAACATTATCAGAAAAATACCAAAAATTTATCCAAAGTAAATTTAAATGTCCCAATACTAAAGAATAAGTTTATTTTGACAAATAGAGATTATAAAATTGTCAATATTTAGATTTAAAAAAAATTACCATCAAAAGGCAGTAAAATAATCTTTTAAAAATATTAGTATATTCTATGCTTAAGATTGGATTTGTTCTCATTTTAATCCTCTAAAACACTATCTAATTCATAAATAGACATAGATATAAAAATATATTACTCTTTACTTACTGGGGATGTTACATCCTTCCCCCCTTTAGAAAATTGTGTCCCTGTAATTTATTTACTTTTCGAATAAGTGGGGGTATTTATCCCTCATTGCATTTTCAGATTTCCATGTTTCCTCTTCAATCATGTGGTTTTTTAACAAAACCTTTACTTGATGAATCACCTTATTCCATAAAACATTCTCCCTATGGTCAATAATCTGGACCGGTTGTTCCTCATAAGATAGATTATCTTCCAGCTAAACTACCTCTGGACTCAAAACATGAGATGGATCTGGCATGTACTTCCATAACATTGAATCATGAAACAAATTGTGTACCTGAGATAAATTCAGAGGTAAAGCCACTCGGTATGAAATTTATCCAACTCTCTCCAGAATTTCATATGGTCTAATGAACCTTGGACTCATCTTTCCTTTCCTACCAAATCGCATCACACTTTTCCATGGTGAAACTTTGAGGAAGACATGATCACCTACCTCAAAAGAGAGATCATTCCTCCTGTTGTCTGCATAACTTTTCTGCCCACTCTGAGTTGTTCTCATGTGTTTCTGTATTAGCTGAACTTTGTCTGCCAACTCTTCTACCAATTACGGTCCCATCAACTTCCTTTCACCCACTTCATCCCAAAAATCTGGAGTTCAACACTGCTTACCATATAATGCCTCAAATGGTTCCATCTGTATACTAGAATGAAAACTGTTATTATAAGAAAACTCAACCAATGAAATTTGTTGGTCCCAACTTCCCTAATAATCCATCGAACAAGCACGTATCATATCCTCCAATTTCTAAATTGTTTGTTCTGACTTCCCATCTGATTTTGGATGAAAAGTTGTACCAAAATTTAATTCAATACCCAACGACTTCTGAAGGTCTTTCCAAAAGTTAGAAGTAAACCTGGGATCACGATCAGATACAATGGAGAGGGGAACTCCATGTATCATGAATATCTCTTTAAGATACAAACTAGAATGTTTATATATGGAAAAATTATCTCGTATAGAAAGGAAATGAGCAGATTTAGTCAAGAGATTAACAATAACCTAGATTGCATTATTACCTCGAGGTGTCTTCGGAAATCCTACAACGAATTCCATGGATATATTCTCCATTTTCCACTCTGGCACTGGTAAAGGATGAAGTACCCCTTTAGCTAACTTCTGCTCTTCTTTAACCTATTTACAAGTCAAACACTTCACAGTAAAATCAGCAATATCTCTTTTAATTCCATCCCACCAGTAATACTCCCGAAGATCTCTATACATCTTAGTACTGCCAGGATGAACTGAAAACAGAGAACTACGAGCTTCACATAACAACTCTCTCTTAAACTGTGAATCACAAGGAACACACAATCTCTTCCCAAATCTCAAAACACAGTCATTATCAATGTTGAATTCAGGTAACATACCCTTCTGAACCATCTCTACTTTTTTCTGCAACTCACTGTCTTGCTTCTGAGCTTGCTTAATTTTGTCTGTTAGAGAAGATTTCACTGATACCTGAAACAAAACAGAAGAACATCCTACAACAACAACTTCTATTCCAAAGTTCATCAAATCCTTAACCAAAGGATCATGTTTTAAACATAATATAGTTAATGAAGCATTACTTTTTTGACTCAAAGCATCATCCACTTTATTTTCTTTTCCCAGATGGTAATGAATTGTACAATCATAATCCTTCATTAATTCCATCCATCTCCTCTGTCTCATGTTCAATTCTTTCTGAGTGAATATATACTTTAAACTTTTTTGATCAGTATATATTTCACACTTTACACTATACAAATGGTGCCTCCAAATTTTTAAAGTGAAAACCACAGCAGCTAATTCCAAATCATGTGTAGGGTAATTTATCTCAAGAGTATTCAACTGATGTGAAGCATAATCAATTACCTGATCATTCTACATTAGGACGCAACCAAGTCCTTTTAATGAAGCATCACTATAGATAACAAACTCACCATTCCTGGAAGGTATTGCCAAAACCATAGCATTCACCAATCTTCTTTTCAATTCCTGAAAAAAATCATCACATTCTTTTGTCCAGATAAACTTAACACCCTTCCAAGTTAGCTTAGTCAATGGGCTGGACAACCGAGCAAAATTTTTAATAAACCGTCGGTAATAGCCTTCCAAACCAAGAAAACTATGAATCTTAGTTACATTTTTGGTTCTTGGACAATATTCAACAACTTTTTTTTCAAGATCAACAGTTATTCCATCTTTATAAACAATGTGACCAAGGAAAGAAATTTTTTGCAACCAAAATTCACACTTGCTAAATTTTCCATAAAATTTCTTTTCTTTTAAGGTTTGAAAAATAACCCTTAAATGACTTTCATGCTCCACTTTACTTTTCGAAAACACCAAAATATCATCAATGAAAACAAACACAAACTTATCCAAGAACTCATTGAAAATTCTATTCATAAGGTCAATGAATACAGCCGGTGCATTGGTTAACCCAAAAGAAATTACTACAAATTCATAATGGCCATATATTGTACGAAATGAAATATTAGGAATATCTTCTTCCTTTACCTTCAACTGATGGTACCCCAGTCTTAGGTTAATCTTTGAAAAATAATGATCTCCCTGGAGCTGATCAAACAAATCATCGATTTGAGGCAAAGGATATTTGTTCTTAATAGTGATGTTATTCAAGGCTCTATAATCAATGAAAAGTATCATTGAAAAATATTTATTTTTAACAAATAAGACAAGAGCACCCCATGGTGATGTGCTAGGTCTAATGAAACCTTTCTCTAATAAATCATGCAATTGATCCTTCAACTCTAAAAGTTCAATTTGAGCCATTCGATAAGGGGGTTTTGAAATTGGATTAGCATCAGGAACCAAGCCAATAGTAAATTCAACATCTCGATCTGGTATTATTCCAAGAAACTCGTCAGGAAAAACATCAGGATACTCATTTACCACTGGCACATCATTAATCTGAACGGTTCCTTTGTTTTCAAAAATATGTGCAAGGTAACATTCATTTCCATATTTTACAAGTTTCTCATCCTCTTGATATGTTATAAATAGTAAGGGTTCATTCTCATACACAAACTAAAAGTCTTTCTGAAAAGAAACTTCTTTAGCTCTACAATCAATCTTAGCATTGTAAACAGAGAGCCCATCCATACTTAGGATAACATCAAACTCTACTAGAGGTAAAACAATAAGGTTTGAAATTAGGGTCTTTCCATGGATAAGGATAGGAAGATTCTTATAAATTATTTTTACCTCAACATTTCCCCCAGGTGTTTTTACCACAAGTTCAAGAGTCATTTCTTGAGATGGAATTCCCAAATTTACAAGAAAATCTTTCTGAGATGAAAGAATGAGTAGACCCTAAATCAAACAACACATTGGAATAATCTGAAAAAACAAACAAAGTACCTAATACCACTTCATTTGATGGCCCAACATCTGCTGAAGTAGTTGCAAATTATTTCAACACACCCTTCTGCTTGAAGTCTGATTGCTTCCCATCATTCAAGCTCTTTGTCGAACACTCGTTTACATAATGACCCATCTCATTGCACTTGAAATATTTCACTAACTATAAATCAAATTTGGTCTTACCATTACCCTAATCATTTTTAGGGCAATCACGAGCCTTATGTCACATCTTACCACATCGGAAGAACTTTCCAGAATTCAAAAGACATTCCCCAACATACGTTTTACCACATTTATCACAAACTTCCAACTTAGTCTTCTTACCATCAAACCTTTTTGAAGGATTCTTCCCTTTCTCTTACCACCTTGCTCTCTTCTTCTGTTGGTTGTCATAGAAAACTTGATCATAGTCAAACTTCATTTCCAACTTCCCAGCACATCGAACAAGATTTTCATATCTTTTTATCTCAATAGAAGCTAATTCCTTTCATTTTTTTGTCATTAATCCTGAGTAAAAATGATTGATTTTACTATCAAGGTCTCGAATAAAATTTAGAGCATAACTTTCCAATCAAGTGAACCTTTCTTCATAAGAAGCTACTGAGTAATCCTCTTGCCTCAATTCCAAGAATTGTTTTTCCATCCTAAGTCGAACAGCCTTAGGAAAATATTTCTCAAGAAACATACCTTTGAATTCATCCCAGTTAAGAGCATCACTCTCATCAGCGTCCCTGATATTTTTACCCATCGACCACCATTGATATGTTTCACCCTCCAAATGGTAAATAGCAAGACTAACATTTTGATTGTCTGAACACCCCATGACATCGAAAATATTCTCTAGTTCTTTAATCCACCCTTCAGCTAGCCCAGGTTCAGATGATCCTCTGAATGATGGGGGATGTTTCCTCATGAAATGTCCAACCACTGACATGTTCCTCAACAGTTGATCTGGATGATCTTGTGCATGGATACCACCTCCATTTATCGCTTGAGTCAATTGTGTCATTGTTTCAACAAAATGTTCAGTTCCAATTTTGACCATATCAGGATTCTAATTCGGAAGGTCATTTCCTTATGTATTCCTTCCTAGCACTGCTTCCCTATTTCCTCTACAGAAAACCATTCTGAACAAACATGTCTTAGATGAAGCAACATGGTAATCTTCAAATGCTATATCATTTTCAATTTGACCATAAAAAAATATTTTTGGATAATCATTTAATAGAATTCCAACTCCTAAAGTTATATAAACTGACCTCTCATACCAACTATAAGGTCCCATCCTTAAACATTACATAATCTTGAGTTATTTCAAAAATACACATTGAGGATCTTTTCAGGTTTAGAGTTTTATATAATTAGATCATAAATCATGCATTACATTCCACATTTAAACAAGGTGGTTACATCAAAGGTAGTGTTCATTTTTTTCCATCAAAGGAAGAATATTTAAAATAAAACATGGATTCTTTATTGACACTTCCTCGACACTATCATCACATCATGTACCTTTCCCTTGACCTGTGAAAAACATTTCAAAAACTTTGGATGAGCATAAAAATCTCATTAAGGGATATTGAAGTATGGAAAGTAAACATTAGTCCATATATACATAAGAATCAATGAAATCATACTTTATTCATAAAATATAAGCACTTTAAAATACCTCATGAAATCATAAGATTTATGAATAACTCATAGAAATCATAATACATAAAGGTAACTTGAGGCATTCATAACATTCTTATGTAGGGAGTAACTCTCATGGTTACGTTTGGAATACCCATCACAGTATATTCCCTAAATATCTTCAGAGAAACCTTAGAATTTAACCCCTTCGCATTACCTAATTCATTGGAGAGATATCTCGGGATCACCCACCCTTAGTTTATCACGAAACCACCCGTCTTCATAAACAATTCCCAAGAACCATAATATAATCGTATCACATAAAATATGCTTAAAGGAAACATAACATTTCCACATTTCAATCACAATATATCAAAAACACATTGATATAATCAAAACATTATCAAAACCATTTTCAATACCAAAATAAAAGAAAATTAAAACATGGTATTTATTTTTTATTAAAAAAGGTTGTGGCTTGTAGAGGAAGTTGAAACTCAAATAATGGTCACGATGGCAGAGAAGTTGTTGTCACCGCATACGTAAGACAAAAACAATCCTTTTTAGTTTAGTAAAACTCTTCATGTAAAAATATTCCTTTTGAATGAAATTAAAAGTCAAAAGGGTTTATTATACAACTAATAAAATAAGGTCATATATAAATTGAAGTATTCCTTAACAAAAGGAGATTGAGACGAAGTCCCTTACCTCACGTCCGACTTGAATCGATCGTTATTTAATCTCCTGAATACTAAACTAGAGTAAATTTATACTTGATTAAGAACATTTTTCAAGTTCATTATTCTTTTATATCACTTATTACCATGTTATTAACATTATGTAATCATTTAAGTTAATAATGGTCGTTTTTTCGATCCTTGGTAATTGAGTCAAAAATAAACTTCATATAATTACAAGTTGTTCATGTGGTAAAATATCCATTATATCCATAATTGTATTCATGATGTAGATATCATATATATCATATATATCCAGTATATACATGCATTTATATTATTACATAACATTTAGAGGTAAGAACGCATGAACGCACTTTAAGTCGTACGTACGCATGAATGCTACTTTCATTTCTATTTCTTATTTAATGTAATGAAATAATAATGATATAAATTTATATTATAATTAAATTATAATATCATATATTACATCATTAACTCCATCCTTTATACATCCCACATATGGCATTAATGAATCAAATCACTTTCCTAAAATGAAATTATCGTGTTTACCCATAATGGAAACCATTGAGGTATGCCATAAATGAAAAATACAGAATCATAAGGAAAACATAAACATAATATATATCATATATAAATATAATGGCATATTAATGGCCACCATGAAAGGTGTTAAATGAATATTGAACAATCATCATTTCGTGAGGCAGTAATTCGCCACCCACAGAAACAGTATGTTATTTAACCATTATACGGAGGTGTGTGTAAGTGTAAATAAAATACTTCTCATTAAAACATCCTAGTATATTTAGGATACTAGTTTTGTTACAAAATAAAGGAATAAAAAGAGTTTATGGGTTTTTAGAAGAAAAATATAACAAAAGAACATAAGAGAAGACATTACCTTTAAATCGGGTAACTCCCCTTGGTTTGAACCAAAAGGGTTTCTTGAAGAGCTTTATGCCTAAGTTAAGGATTCTGTGATTAATATAGGGATATGGGGAGATTATTTGAGTAGAGGTTGTATGAGAAAAGGGCTTGAGAAGAGTTATAGATGGGTAGGAAGTGGGGTCTTTTTATAAGGGAGAGGAGGGGCTCTTTTGGAAATCTTGAAACTATTATTTTATTATAAAATGACATTCAGTTTATAAAGCTCCAAAAATCATTAAAGTAGAGGATAAGTTGTAATATGTTCGAAATAAAATCATCCAATAGGTATTGAACAATTTTTGGGCATTGTTTAAAACTTTAACTTCTTATTTATTTAATTTATTTATTAATGATGTAAACACTACATCATCATTGTGTCATAAATAATTTTATTTATTTGATGTCCAAAAATTATATTAAAATTAACATGTTATAGGAAATATTTTTATCTTTTTAATGAATATTTATAGTCGAAAACATAACTAGTATAACCCCTTATAAAAATTGTTTTAGTAAAACAAAACATGTTTGTGATATTTTTATTTTTACTTTAAATAAAAGGTATTAATATCATTATCTTACCCAAGTGGCTCCATAGAGTCCCAAAAATTGACAAATGGATTGTCTTAGTTGTACAAGACTCATCCAATAAGATTAGGACATGTTTCAAGGTAATTTCATATTATTATAACATTATTTTTACCTTAAATTACCCTAATTACCTCTAATCGTGGTTAATAAAACTCAAAAATTATTATTCACCAAAAATTATTTTCATCCCATTGAACCAAATTTTACTTACTAATTACAACCATGTATTTCGGATTTGTGAAATTTAATACACATAGGCGGTAAAGTTTCATTTAAATGACAAATCGGTTTTTTTAACTACCACTTAGTGGTTTCACTATTCTTCAAAAATTGATGTTTTTCAGAAAAATACCAAAAAATCACCCTAAGCTATATTTGATATTCCAAATTCAAAAATGTTGTATATTTTACAAAATTAAAAACATATAAGTTTCATTAATTAATTTTATAATTAATTCCCATTGTGAAATCAAATAGTGTGTTTTAAAGAAATAATATATATCAAAAGATTGACACTTGTTTATGTCCAATTTCAAAGTGAAATTAATTCCAATCTCCCCCATTATATTAAATAGTAAAAACATATTCTAGTTTCACTTTAAAACCAATTAAAAAGATAATATAACCATATAAATATATTAGATTAAAATGATGTTTTGAATTAAAATACAACATTTTAACTATTCATTAAAAAATGAACATTATCAGAAAAATACCAGAAATTTATCCAAAGTTAATTTCAATGTCCCAATTGTAAAGAATAAGTTTATTTTGACAAATATAGCTTATAAAATTGTCAGTAGTTATATTTAATGATGGTTTTCCATCAAAAGGTAGTAAAACAATATTTTAAAAATATTAGTGTATTATATGCTTAAGATTGGATTTATTCTCATTTTAAGCCTCTAAAACATTGTCTAATTCATAAATAGACTTATATATGAAAATCTATTACTCTTTAATTACTTGGGATGTTACATTAAATGACTCAATTTCCAAATTCATGTGTTAATGGTAGAATTATAATCGTCCAATAAATATTTTACATTTTTTAGGGTCATTTTATATTAATTCTAAATATATTTTTAACCAAAATTACCTAATTTACCCTTTACCATGGTAATAAAATTTTACCATGTTTACTATTCATTTTTAACAAAAAGGAACTACTTACTAAATTAGGATGTTATTATTCAAAAATTTAAAATCATTATTCTAATATTCAAAACATATACGTTTTAGTAATGAAATTTAAAATTAATCTCATTTTTGGAATGATAAATAAATTTTTCAATTTTTAACATTAAAAAAGAAAGAAATTTTTTTACATATAAATTCATTTTAAAATTATTGACACTGAAAAAAAAATATTTAAAATTATAAAAATATAGTGCATTTATTCTTTAAAACCATTAAATATTATAACTTAACCATTTAAATTATTTCAATAATTATGTTTTTTGGAATGGAGATTTAGTATATTTGTACAATTAATGAAAACGATAAACTTATCAGAAAAATATCTAAAATTCGACAAAATTAAATTATTTTATAATGATTCCAAAAAATATATTTCTTTTGTTAAATATAATATATAAATATGACAAAATCATTATTTAAAATGGTTGGGCCATCAAAAGGAGGTAAAACATCATTTCATAAAAAAATACTTCTTTTATTTAAAAAGTTGAAAATTTTCATATACCATATCTAGAAAACTTGTTATAAGAATTTTAAAAATTATATTAAAAATTTATTGCTTAATATTTCAATATAAAATCCAAAAAAAGTGATTATATTACTTTATAAACTCACTTGTGTTCATTTAAATCGTCTTTCAGAATTAAATTTCCATTTTTAAGAGTTTTATTATCATTTATATTTAATTGATCATTGAATAATAAATTATATATTCATAAGTAAACTATATTTTCATAATTTCATTAATATTGTCCATACCCACCATTATAATGGCTATGTTATTAGGTAACATAATAATAATTAGTTGTTCTCAAAAAATTGGTCTTCTGTGAAACAAAATCTATAAAAGGAACATGAAATTGTGTGTAACACAAGACCATCATAGTGTTTCGTAATCCGTAAGCTAATACGGTGGTTCCTGTAGTGAAATATAATCTTGGTTTTGTATAAAACACATGAAATCAATGATGTTAAAATTAATCTCTCCAATAAAATTTGCAGGGTGTTAGACTATCTCTTACTACACAATGATAGAGTTGGCATGAGAAATACATAACCTTTTCCGGTGGTTCTTTTATTATCTAACATCCATCCGGTAAATTAGATCTCATAATTACTAACAAGAACTAAATAAGGTCCTTATTAAGATATCTATCATAAAACAGTGGTATTTTTTATGTATTTTTAAATTCATTACAGAGAAGATATACATCTTAAAAATGTCTTCTCTAGAAAATGTGGACATATACACACACTACAAAAAACACCAAGAAAAATATAATTCATTTAAATTAAATTAAAAATCAATTCTATTTAAGTGATTTGAAGAATTGGTTTCTAAGTTTCACGGAGTTATAGTTTATGGGTTTTAATCATTTGAGTACTACTTCATCTAGATTTATCCAAGAAAATATGTATCAAAATGATATTTTCATTACATACAATGATTTGAAATATTTATTCTATGTTTTAGGTGATATTAAACCTAAAAAAGTCTTTTGTTTCAACAATTAAAATAATTTTAAATTTAGTCAACATTATTATTGAATATTCAGCAGACAGATAATATTTTTGATGACCTTAATATAAAATAATCAACATAAATTTAATTTACTAATAAATCATTTCAAAAATGTTCAAAAAATTGGGTAGGATTAATAAAAATAATTGAAATTTAATTTCAAATAAGAAAAGTTTTCTATTATCATACCTTTCTCTATGATAATTTATTAAACTACATAATTTATATTATAAATAAAAAATAGGATTTCGAAATGAGGATATGATAATGTATGTTATTTTTATACAAAAACATCCTTACTAATATAAACACTAATAAATTCACTCTTAATTTCCATTTAATATTGTCTTTATTCTACATGCCTTTTACAACAAACTAGTGTTCTTATTGATTAATCTCTTCTTCATTATATTATTATACATCTAATATTCCTTTTATTCTAATACATTATCACAATCCTTCATCATTTGTTCCAAAATACCCACTTAGTTCAAAAATATATGTATTCTTTTGGACTATTAACTAATTTGAGGACATTATTTCCTTAAAAATAATTATATTCTTTTTAAAGTTCCATTATCAAATGTTAGTAATGGATCTATTAATTTATTTTTTTATGATAAATATGTTACATGAATGATTAATTATCAAAATTATTTCTTATTGAGGATCGTGTTTGAGTACCTTTATCAATCTATCTTACAACAACATCTTGGGGATTATTTATTAGGGATATTATTGATTAAGGGAATGATGTACTATGTTCATCCATGTCTTCTTCTATGTCTAAAAAGACAAGATAATCTTCTAAAATAGGGGTATATGTTAAATCTATTGAAATATAAGATTATGTTAGGGTATTATTGATATTCAAATTTGGAATATATTCTTCATTATTTTTTATGATATGGTTTAGTTCTTATGGATTTGAAAGATAATAATAAACCTCAAGAGTTGCATCCATAACATGATATTTTATTAAGGATTATATAATCATTATTATTTTTATAAAAAACATGAAAAATTACATTGTATATTTTTGTGAATTTTTTTCCAAATTCTCTGGTATATTTAGAATGTATAATTTTTTTCCGAAAACTATAATTTAATTAAAATTAATTTTATAACATTTTGTAATATATATGGAGTCTATTTATTAATAGTTCTCATAATAACTCTATTTATCACATAATAAGCATTGTTAATTTCTTCATAAAAACAGTACATAGGTAATTCATATTCTCTGACCATATTTCATGTAATTTCATTATGTGTCTTTTTTCGCCTTTCAATAATACAATTTTTGTTGAGGTGTTATAGGAACATACAAATTTTGAGTATACCAACATTATGATGAGTGAAAATAAAAATCTAGAATATGAAACTTTAATCCATGATCTATTATCATTGGTTATATGTTGAAAAAATTATATTTTTATTCTAAAAATGACTATTTTTTAGAATCATGAGGGTCTTCCTCTTTATGATCAACACAAAACACCCACTCATATATATAATAAACAAACCTATATATATAATCATTTAGTTTTCCAACTAAAATACTCATTATAATTAGTCTAAATTTATAAAAATAGGAAAATTTTCTAGTGGTTTTGAGGTAGACACATCATTCATAGGTTTTGAACTTATTTTAATAGATTTCCCTATTTAGAATTATATTACACATTTTCTTTGGAAAATTGTGGCTTAGATTTATCCATAGATAATAATTTAGTATATATATTTTTGTTAGTATATTTCCTTTTGACAATTAATCTATTCCAAAACCAGAATTCATTACAAATTAAACTGAAACAACACACATTTTGAGGAAACAAGGAATCTAAATTAATAATATAAAACTTATAATTTTATAATGTATTAAATATTATGGAATAATTGGATACAAAACTCTTAAAATAATTATTATCAAATATTACATTTAAAAAATCATCACACAAAAATGAAATATTAAGTAGGTTTACATTTAAATAATTAAAAAATAAATCATTATAATTGAGAACTAATTCAGAGTTACTATCCTGTCCATATACAATAATAATTTTTTTCATTGACCCGAAATGTGACATGTCAACTACACACGTTGATTGGATTAGTGAATATTGAATAGTCTTTATTATATGTCTTTAACATTCCCTCTCTATATAACATAAAGATTTATTATAGCTACTCAATCATTATTTATAAAATAAATTATAAATAAATTTGGTACCAATATATTAATTGGTCCATAGAGGATAAAAAATAAAGGCCTTGAAATCCACATTTTTTTAGTCCTCTTTATAAAAATAATGACAATTTTTTTGTAGAAAATTAATTTTTTTGATACACATTATTTAGAATTTTGTCTAAAATAGTTGTTTCCCATGGTAAAAAATTATTATTTCCCAACCATGGGTTGACTTAATTTTTTTACAACTTTCCATACTGTCCATATACATAAAAATTTCTACATTTTGACATATTATATTTTTACAAAAAAATATATTTATATATTTTATACTGTTAAAAACAACTCCTACTCAATTTTAGGTGTTCATTTACAAAATTCAGATCATTTTTTTAATTTAAAATAATCTTATTCTGTTACTTTTCTGTAATAAAATCAAATATATCAATAAAAAATTAACATTATTTATTTTATGATTTCATGATTTATTATAAAAACATTCAAGGTATCATTCATCATTAGAAAATAAAATTCCAATCATCCATGTTACATTTTAGAATCATCTAAAATAAAATAAAATGAATATAGTGCATCAGTATCAGTAACCATTAATTTTTGAATTTATTTTTCATTAATATATTTATTGTAAGAATATTCCTCCCGGAAGCTATCCTTATATAAAATCCAATTGTAATTTATTAAATTAGTTATAATATTTATATTTTTCCTCGTACCAATTATTATAGTTTTTTTTGGTAGTCATCCTTTTTATGAACTTTTATCTTATATTTGTGATTTGTTTTATACTAAGTGGGGTCGTTATTTTTTCACTATTTCCAAAAATTTCCCTATATGTTATACTTTCATTTATACTGTTATATAAAAGGAAATTTCTTTATTTCATAAAACATTTTAATTCTTCTACCATGATATTCCACTTCCCCATCATTATTAGAATGATCATAAAAACTACTTTTACTGTCTTGATTGATTAATTTTTTATATTTTAATTGTAGTACTATAAAGGAAATTTTTTTACATATATGATCATCATCAAAATTATTACCTATCATATATTATTAATACATCACAATTATTCAAATTGACCCCTTTACTATTAGTTTTCAGATGTCACATGATTCTTGGAAAAAATAATTGTTTTATCCAATGATCATCTAGACACCTCATGATCCTCACAATTTGTTAATTGTTTTTATTTTTTTATAATTCTGTAATAATTGTATTTATGATGTCATTGAACATGTGATACATTTCATAGATGTATTAATAATGAATCATTTTGAAGCTATAATACATTATAGAATACTTGTTCAGGAAATATTAATTAATATTATATGTTCCTCCACGAGATACACATATGGATTCCAAACATTGATATGGAGTGTATCATGTATATAACCAATAAATTTAACACTCAAGAAATACAAAAAACAATGAATCCATTGGTTTATAGTTATAATCGTAATATAATATTGTTATTGAATCAAATTATTTTCTAATTATTTCTGGTTTTAAATATTTATCATAAATATATACCAAAATATTAAGAAGATTAATCTTAAAAAGGATTCTAATTTTCATTTTCCTATATAAATATTTTTGACAATTATTATAAGGTTATATATATTTATAGTAACCTTGATACTTAGCCTACATAATAATAAATTAAATAATCAATATAATATAATATATTTATAAATACATTATTGAGTTTAATATTGTATAGGATGATGGAAAAAAATAAACACGTTGATAAAAAATACTATTCTGAGTGAAAAACTAAATAGGATGGTCAATTGAGTTTCCAAATAAGTTTTTAAAAAAAAATTAAAATTTAGTCACTCTATGTGAAATACAACTTAGTTAATTAATAAATTAATTATATTTATTTCAATTATATTAAATAATCTCAATGATTTTTAATAAAAAGATTTTTTAAAATAATATTGTTACATTTTAATATATTTAGATTAATTTTCTTAGATAAAAAAACTGGTATATCACATGTAAAAATACAATTAGTGTTCTATTTTCTAAATAATATTTTAAGAATTTTTTTTAAATTGTTTTGGGAAGAATTAAAACAAAATATAAATAGAAATATAATTCTTTATCTCTATACAGGACCAAATTTTATTCACATAGTATCCACCCTATTTATGTAAGTTCTTTTCATAAATAAATTTTTTTAATAACCACGTATGGGATCTATAAACAAACATGTTATGGTCTGTCGAAGCTATACACTACATCATCCATAATTTTCTTTGAAGTAAAAAATTTCTAATGAAATGAAAGGGTATCCTGAATTATTCAATATTTTCACATAGATATTAGTAAAAAATTAATGAAAAAAATGACAACATTATGTCAAGATAAAATAATAAAAGAGAAGAATATATAAATTTATATATACGGTGATTAATGATTTGATGTTTTTTAGAAGTTTTACCCCATTGCGATGCTCATCTGAATGTATGATAATATAATTCAAATATGTGCATATGTTTTTAGATATTGGAATTATGTTATAATAAGAAATGTAGTATTTTTATATTCATGATATTTATATTTCTAAAAATCCTCCATGTCACACATATGGGTCTATCACATTTTACATTCAATTATGTAATCTATTGAAAGTCAAATTCTCTAAAAACTATCCATTGAAAATATATCATTACATATCATCATACTTGGAATGAAATACATGGGGAATAGTGTTAGATAACCAAGAATGTAATTTTGTGTATATTTTTTTTAAATTTTTTTTATTTAAATACAATTCACCAGTATATACATGGTCTCATTAAGAGTTCCATATGATATAAAATATGATATTTCCATAAAGTAGTGATAAAAATGGTCAAATTCATAGAAACATAATATTGTTTATTTCTACTGAAATCACTATTTATTTAATAATTTTTAAAATTATACTTATTCAAAAGAATTTCATATTTCCTTTTTAACAGTTTTTAAAAAAATCAAACATCTATGGAACCATTTATTTCAACATGTGGTCACTCCAAGACTAATATATATTTCTTATAAATAGAAATACCAAGTGGTATCTTGTTCGCTCATGTATTCGATAAAAGTGTTCGAAATAAAACCTCTATTTTTTATCTAATAGATGTGTGGTTAATCCAATAATTTATGGAAATCTTCAAAACTTCAGTCACATTTAGATATAAAATATGGTAAATTGAGCCCATAGTGATATTTCTATCACAGTTGATCTGATAGACATATAGTTTATTAAATTGTCATGTAGTCACTCAGGTACATTTCAAAATTTAATATATGCATATGCCTTTAAATTGTTTATCTAGTCTTCATGTGGTAGATTCAAACCCTTGTGTGACTTTTTCTAATACATTAACATTGTAGATTTTTTATTTATTTATGATCATCTGAAGAATTTGTGAAAAATTAAAGACATTATAGATAATATATTTTACATTCATAAAACCTAGAAAATATTATAAATACATGTACATAATTTTTATAATAAAATATTAAATTTTTGGACTAATACCAAAAAAATATTTATATTTCTTATTTATCCTCTTTTTCAAAACAAAACTAAAAATATATATAATATCATGTACTCATACTATGAATGGGGTGAATTAGTGTGCATAAATTTAAACTGAATTACTTTATTCTTATTTAGAAAAACATTTTCACATATTAGAATTTATTGTTATCATTATTTCTACTCAATTATATCATAAATCATGGAAAATATATAGTAATTTGTTATCAAAACATAATATTTTAATTAGGCTAAATTTCAATATCGGTATATTCCTATTTCCTTTTTTGGTTCGAAAATTAATCACATGTCATTCATGAATATGAAAATGTTAACACATGAATGTGTAACAATTTTTTATTTCATCATGAACTGTTAATTATATTGGATCATTCCGTTTTTAAATATTTCTCCACCATCTCTTATGAAGAATAAATCCTTATTAAGTCTAGGATATAACACCATTTATACAATGATATATATTTATGCAATCCATGGTCTTTGATAAATAGTAATCATTTATCATAAACAACGTTAATATCATCCAGATATTAGAACTTTTAGTGTTTCCAATGTCTAAATATAATTATGAAAACATATATTTTGTTCATTCTTCTTAATCTTCTATTTGATAAATTTATTATTTTTTGGTTTTCTTCCCATTTTCATCATCCTAAATTATATTCTTTGAGAAATATAGATTTCATTAGATAACATTATCCAAAATTGTATCGTTCCATATATCAATGATCTTAAATAATTTATTACAATCATTAATCCTGATCTCATTATTAACATTTCTCATCTATATATTTTATTTATAATATAAGTAGTACATTATCTATAATCTATTTTCTACTCAATGGAACTTAAATTCTTATTCAATAGAATACAATTAGATTCCATATTTATTTCTATTTTATTGTACTCCGATATTTTATAAACTCACAATGATAATAAAATTGATAATTTTCCATATCTTAGAGAAAGGATTAAAATGATCTCCATAAAATTGATAATTTTCCATATCTTTATTGGGGATGGTTAAATTTTTTCCCTATAACACCCCATATTTTATAATCATAAATGAATTTCCAATAATAGTTTTTATAATTATATATTTCTCATGTGAAAAAAACATAATTTATTCTCATTAAAAAACTAGGAATATCATTTTATCTTTATATTATTGATTTAAAATTATGATTTATCAATAATCCATGTCAGCATTAAGTGATTCTGAAACACATGAAGCGAAAATCAACCAATCATGGAACAAATCCATTATTATGTTTTCTCAATCACATTATCATGTGGAACAATATTATTCAGTATACAAAATACCTTTATACTTGATCAACATGAATTTTGAATACCTGAATTAATCATAATGTTTAAGGAATAGTCATCCACAATGTATTGATAAATTAATATCATGAATTTTCATTTTTTTTCAAATAGAATGATCTCAAGTTAAACAAAGGGAATAATAATTATAACTGTAGTGATCATAATTTACATAAATAATTATAAAAAATTTCCTATGATAATAAGGATATTATTAATTTGAATAAAATTTGAGTAAAAATTATAGAAAATCTCTGATTTGCATCATAAAATATTATAAATCATCTAAAATAAGTGAATTATCACTCATATATCTTGTAAAATATTACAAATCCTCAAATAAATATTTCATATCACCGTGAATTCATTTAATTTTCCACATATATTTATAAAAAAAATTATTTGTCTATCTATAGTGACATATTATTTATAATCATGAAAAAAATACAGAGTATCATAATAATGTTACATATTATTTTTCAAATCTATTTTGTTCTTATATATAATATTTTGAATTCAACATATATTATTTAACCCAAGTAAATTGATAATACTTTATTTTCATTGACTTCAAATATGTATTTTTCAATTTTGTAGGCCATGTTAAATATTACATATAATCTTAAATCCCATTAAATAGGTCCTATAATTATCTAATAACATCTATCCACATATTATTATATCAAAAAATATATCTTTAGGAATTTATTAAAACGTAAAAAATATCATCTAGGAAAATGATATTTTTTAGGATTCATATAAATACTCTTAAAGAGTATTGAAATAAATCACCCCCCAAATCATTATTTTCATAAACCCTTATTCAATAAAAGGTAATTAATAAAAGTAAATAATTGAAGAACATTCCTTAGTTATGTACTATGATTATTAAATCATTACCCAATGTAGTTTAAATATATTATAGAATCTTCAAATGTTATATTTTATTGATGGAAACTCATACTTTATCTCTATAAAAATCATTCATAAAAATTATATTGCAATATTGAAACAATATCATAGGAAGAATCATAAACTCATAATGATCATGTATCATAAAGTGCTTAAAATAGCTTATCCCTTCATAAATATCCAATGTATGGTTCTTGTCACTTATTCATATTACAAGAGACTCAGAAACATCCATATATTTATATACATACATTCATGGACCCATTTATCTCAAAACACACAATAAAATATCCATCTAATTAATAATATTAATTCACCCATCCTATAATGAATGTACATGATTATAATGTTCTTAATTTCATATTGATAATAAATATAATTATAAAATTTAATTGGTATCATCATGCCATGTAGGTAATATTAATTAATAAATGAGATAATTTATATAATGTGGTATGGTGATTTGAAAGAGGTAATGATGGTGATTTAATTAATTTCTTGAAAAAAAGGAATCTATATAGTTAGGTAATGTTTACCAATTTCAATGTAGCTGTATAGTTTGTTTACATTAATTTATAATTATTATAAATTTTGAATATTAATATAATATGAATTGATTCTAATATAGGTAGTAAAAGATAAATTTATAAATTGATAGTTATATGATAAAATGGGATGTTGTGGTCCTTGTAGTACCATTATGTGGTGACAATTTAATGATTTTGTTGTTTTTAGTAGTGTAAAATATAATATTTTATGGAGAAATTATAATATCCTATGGTTTTATCTATATTTAGTATACTATTATGGTTTTTAGGTCTAACATTAAATTTTTATTATAGTGGTTTTATTCATTATCATTCTCATACTTATTGTGAAAAGTGACCAACTCCCATTTGTGGATTTGGATTTTGGTGGTTTTCCGGTGTTAAAGATATATAGGTAACATATGGATGAATAATCCTGGTTCCTCCCTCTCCCTTTAACATGTTTTATTATATGTATAAATTTATGGTCTTTAATGGCTCATGGTTTGGGTTTGTATATATTATTTTTATAACGCATCACAGTTGTTTTTCAAGGGATATAATGGATTTATGTTCTTGTACATATGACATGGGTACTTGTAGGGGGTAGACAATAGATACGAAATCCTTTTTCATATTTTATAACATTATTATAAATATAAATAACCCTTATTGAAAACTAAGGGATCAAAAGGGATAGTGACTTTGTAATACTGTAAAAACAAAATAGACACATGCTACTAAGAAAACATATTTATTTTAAACCCCATATTATTCTCAAAAATACCATTTCTCTCCTAAAACTGCATAGGATAACCTCTGAAATACATTAAATAAATGTATTATATATAAATACCTACAAGGGGATGGGAATTGAAATGAGGCCGAACATGTGAGTCAAATGGCATAACATGATAAAATATAAGTGAATGAACATGAATAATCCGATGGTAGAATAAATTAAATAACATGGAATTATAACATCATGGAATTATAGGGAAGTGGAAGAAACATAAATAACCAAATATGATTTTTTCAAGGATAACTTTCAAGATAACATTACATGGTGGATTTTATTCTGTAATGGAACCAGTTCAATATATTATAGTATACATAATGTCTACTGAGATAGTATAATTACTAAAAAAATTATAGTTCTCTCAAGGTGATCACATCATTACATGTAAATTCTTATGATTCTATAAAATGGAATCAATCTTATGGAATAATCAATAGGAATATGAGAAAACCCCTAAGGCATTTTTTACATAATAGAAATATATACTATGAATTGAATATATATGATATAAATATATAACGAATTTATCATAATTAAATCATGATTAAGGGATAGAGAGAGAGAGAGAGAGAGAAACTTTTTTAGTAATAGAATTATCATTACCCCACAATAATGGGTTGTTCTAAGATATCCCTTAAATTATGTAAGGATCTCCTCTACACTGGAACATAATAACTTGGAAACAAGTTAGATTCATTAATTACATGATTTAAATATTATTTCATCTATTTTTTATATAATCTTATTATTTTTCTATCAATTTAAATTAGACATAATTTTTAATTATTTGGTTCTTAGAGAATTCAATTTATAGATACATGGTCAGAAAACATGTGAAAATTTAATGATGTGCTTATAAAATTTGAAAAAAAAACTATGAGATTAAAATAAAAATTAATTGATATTTTTTTTTAAATTTAAATGTTCCAAAATTCCCATATATATATTTATAAATGAGGATGAATGTTTTAGTAAAATAATTATCTATATACAATTAGTTACTTTAGGTTGATTTAATTTACATAAATAACTAGATTCAATTTATTTAATATTTTTTCCATATATTAAATCCATAATTTAAAAAAAAAATATAAGAATTTGTTACACTATAACCATTGTTAAAGAATTTAAAACTCCTAATATTTAGGTAGTATAAAATGATAAATCGTCATCCAGAATGGATTTTAACTATAATAATATGAAAACTGGTTTCATTTTTCAAAATTAGAGGGGTTCAGAAATAGTAAGACAATATATATACTCCATTATAAATATAAAAATACAATATATAAATGATATTACAGTTATTATTCCATTTTATATGGGCGATGTGAGGAGAGGGTAGAAGAACAAATGAACTTATAAGAGGTAAATATGGAATGTTACTTTTTAAATGATGAATCAATTAAATAGTCCTTCATAAAAATTGGACTATAATTTTTATGAGACTAGAAGAAATAGTGCATGGTATAGAGACATAAAAATTTAATTGGATGTAAAATAATTATTCTCCAATTCCTATTGGATGTAATGATAATGGGTTGTGAGGGGTTATATTTATAAGGGGAGAACATGAGGTTTTTGAATATTATATTCATTTGTTAAGTATTTTGGATCAAGATTATCAATAGTTTTGTTTCATATAGATAAATTTAGTAAAAGGTATATGTTTTTTCTACTAATTTATTCTTATATAATCCATTAATCAAAAATTTATTTATTTATATTATGGTGAATAATATTTATTTATTTCATAATTCACCATAAATTAAACTATTTTAAATAATTTACTAAAAATTAATCACATACATTTTTATACAGTAGTATTCCCATAGAGGATTCCAGTTTAATTTTTTTTTTAAATATGGTAAATTTTATTTTAAATTATAATCCACATTTATTTTAAAAAAAATCAAACTATAAAATTATGAATAATTTTTATACCACTAGAAAAATAAATAATGATATAATGAAATTTTAATTAAATTTTAATATAGTGTAATATAAATTTATTAAAAAAATTTAATAAAATTAAAATTATTTTCAATGGTTGTATTTATATTAAGCATGAATATTAAACACACATGTTATTAAAATATTAAAACAATTCTTTTATCAATATTAAAACATTTATTTATATTTACCATGATTTAAATATACCATAATTTCCTTTTATAATAGACCTATATATAATTTACCTTTACATGGGTGAGGTTATTTTTCTAATGGTTAAATTACTATTCATAACTTTTATATTAATATTCAAATAATATTATTACTATACCAAAAGTCATGTCACTATTCCAACAGTCGAATTAGTAGTGGACAAAGACATCAATAAATTATATAAATTCATCATATTTAATTCATTATTCATTCACTTATATTTTCTATCAAGGTAAAATATTTTCATCTTCGTGATATATATATTACATTTCTAATATTATGATTCATTTCTATAGATTTTTATAATGTGGTTATTCTGGTTGATCGATAAGATTACAATTTTCATATTTTTGTTATATTTTTTTATTTTTATTATCCAATTTTTTTTAATTATTATAGACATTTTTATTATCTAAACAATATTTAAAATTAATATAATAAGATGTTTATTCATTTCATTATGTTTTCTATGGTTTTTATACAACATTACTAAATATGATAGAACTATATGAAGGGATATTTCATTGTTAATATTTAGGGTCATTACATTCTTCCACCATAAGAAATTTTAACCTAAATATATTATTTTATATATTATGGTGAAAATTTGATAGGTTATTTTTATTTCATGGGTTTGACCTAAAACCATGTCTCCACCATATATTTAGAGTCTCTCCACAATACATTAAATCGTTGGGTATCCTTATTATGTATAACTGTTTCATTACTTTCATTGATGTCAACCAACATCTCCTCACAAGAGTGATCACTTTATCGATATACCTCCTATGAATTCATTGTGTGTGTGGGATCTGGTATGTAATTAATTAATAAGGATATATTGAATACGTCATTTACTCGCAATAAGGTTGGTGTAAGGTCTAGCCAATTGGTTGTAGATCTTATGCAATCGATAATATCAAATCATATGATGTACCTAGGATATAACATTCCCTTATTCACAAATTACATGAATCACTTCCTTGATGAAATGAAGAGGAACATATTATCTCAAACCAAAATCTATAGGTCTTAAAAAATGTAGTTAGATATTTTGTAGTGTTTGAGTGGGCCTAATCTATTAATGAAGGGACATTACCTTTTATACCATTTACATGAAAATATTATATCCTTTTATCATATATCAACCAACTTCATCTCAACACATAGCTTATATACATCTTTCTCCATAGCATACATTATATGAATCTATTTTTATACTTCAGTGGAAACTATTATTGTACAATAGCTCAAACAGATGGAGACGATGGTCCCATAAACATATAAGGACAATCAAGAAATATATAATTGTGAATTCAACTATCTAGACAGTTTAATATGATTATTAATTAGTTTGGGGTGATAGGTTTTAATGTAATATAACATGGGGTTTATAGAACAAAAATACTTTTCCATAATATATAGATAAATCTAATATCCAGATCAAAAAAATAGATAAGAGTGTTTTACGTAACCTTAACACTTATCTAATGTATATCATTTCATGTTAAATGAGTGATAAGTCCTCTTCAATACTATTAAAATGACCATTATTCTTAAGATGATCCACCCTAGCCCATATAGAATTATTTCCTCCCAATTGCATCAAATGACTCATAACCAAGTTTGTGGTTAGGTTTTCCCATTTCTACATAGCTACTGGAAACTTTTTCATCACCCCTATAGGTTTAAATACTAACCATAACATATAGAGTAAAAGTATTTTGGTCTATATTCCATGATCTTCTTCTTCATTTGGTCCCAATGATTGTTATATAGGAGATCATGATACATATAAGGCCCCTACCTTAAACATTACCAAATATTGAATTAAGTTAATAATTCAAAATAAAGATCTTTTCAGGTTTATAGATTTAGATAATTAGGTCACAATTTATACATAACATATTTAATATTACAAGTAGACACTTCAACTCACTATCCATTTTTTTCAAAAAAACAAAAACTATTTAAAAAAAACAAGACGTTGTTTTATGTTTTAACATAATAACTTTTCCTTGATCCCATCCTTGAATCTATCTTCCTTATGTCATGTGAAAAACATTTCAAAACTTCTGATGATCATAAAAACCATAGTATGGGATACATAAAAAAAGAAAATTATTAGTCTTTAAATAACATGAATTCCATGTATAAATTATTATAATGTATTACTTTTCATAATTAAGAAGTTTTAAAAACACTTCACTTAATATAAGCTCATTGATTACCCTTTTGTAATCAAAATATTACAACAATCCCATAGAATTCAACGTATATCATATAAAGGTAACTTGGGACATAAACATGCATATATGGAATAAATGTATTGTCAAATTCCACATATATCACTAACTGGAATGGATATAGGACCTACTTCCATACCCAATGCACTAGAGGATATAATGTAACCAACCGACCTTGGTTTATCACAAAACAACCAGTCATTTGGTTTATCATGTAACCACCCTTCAAATGTCCAATTACCACAATATAATCATAACACATAAAATGTTGAAAATATCAAAATTTCACTAATAATACTTCATATGAAATAACAAGAAATCGTTTAGTGATATTGAAATATTCAATCCATTTCAAAAACCATTTTAAATAACAAAACACCAAAAAAATTTAATAAGGGGTTTCTTTTTTCCTTCTAAAAACAGTAAGGCTTATAGAGGAATCCAAATAACGATTACAACATCAGAGAGGTCATTGTCAACACATATGTTAAAAACATTCCTTTTTCTATTTAGTAAAGGTCTTCATTAAAAATTATTCATTTTGAATAAATGTAAAAGTCAAAGTTTTTTATTATACACCATTTAAAAGGAGGTGAGTATTTTCAAAACATGCCTCAATGAATGGAGATTGAGACGAAGTCCCTTATATTGAGTCTGACTTGTCTCGTATGTTCCTTGTTATTATTTAAAAATAAACATAAGATAATTTCTACTTGCTTAAGAACCTTTTTCATGTTTATTATTCCTTTTATATCATTTATTACCTTGCTATAACAATTAGATAATTATTTGAGTTCCAATCATACATTTTTCAAATGTTCGGAACATGAGTAAAAAATAAACATGTTATAATTAACAATTGTCCATGTGATCAAAAGTACATTATATCCATAATTATATTCATTTTTATATATCATATATATCCTATATATCTAGTAAATATGTATTTATAATAGTCCATATCATTTGGATATAAGAAATGAAATTCACTGTTCATGGAGATAGTAAGTCATACGTACGCATGAAGGCTACTTTCATTTATTTTTAATAATTAAAAGAATGAAAAATAAATGATAAATAGGTATATGATAATTATAGTATAATATCATATATATTTCAATTAACTCCATCCTTTATATGTTCCATGTATGGCATGAATGAGTCATATCACTTTGAGTGGGCGGTAGTCCGTACTTCCTCAAATGAAATTATCAAATTTATAAAACATGAAAAGAATAAAGGTATGCTATAAATGAGAATTAAAGATTAATAGAGAAAAAAAATATCATATACATCATATATAATTACACTTCCATCATAATGTCTACCATAAGAGGTGGTATGAGAAGTTTGAACAATCATTGTACCATGAGGCAGTAGTTCCCCGTCCAAAGAAACAGTGTATTTTATACCCATTTGACGGATGTGTATGTAAGTATAGCTCTATTAGTTATCATACAAACATCCTAATATATCATTTCCACTATTTTTATTATAAAATAATTGAATAAAAAAAGTTTAAGGTTTTATATAATGAATATAAATGAATGAATCTTGAGAGAAGACATTACCTCTAATCGGGTAAATCATTTCCATTTAATCTAAAAGGACTTCATTAATTGCCTAATGCCCAATTTAATTATTCTATGAGGAATAGAGGGATATTGGGAGATTATTTGGCTAGATTTTGGATGATCCAACTGGGATTGAGAGGTGTGAGTAAGGAAAAGAGGTGGTGTCCTTTTTTTAGAGGGATGAGGGGCACTATAGAAAAGTTTGAAAGTATTATTTTATTATTAATTTATTTTAGAATTATAATAACACAAAAGTGAAATATTAAGACGATATGATTATTATGGGTATATTTCCTCTAATACAATGGATTTTATATAAGTTTAGGTCTTAAAATTATTCTTATATTTTAACTTTAACCCGTTGTAAACTAATTTAACTTTTACCACGTCTTATTGTATATTCATAATATATTGTTACCATATTTACTATAAAATGATAAGAGATCCAAATTTGGATCATTAATGAAATGTGTCACATCATATATGTATGTTGGCTGAATATTATATTTTTAGGACTGTTATATCATTTAATAAAATATTAATTGATTTAAAAACTCATTTATGTGAATTTTTATATTATTCATATCATGACTTTTTAAAAATCCATAACTTAATTATTTAGAAAAAACATCATTAATTAAAATATAAAAAATCATAATGATCTCTAAAATTAGTGGATGGCATAAAAATTTCAAATGTAATTTTTTTAATATTTATAATATCATTCATTTAAATCATTCATTAATAAGGTAATCACTACATTACCATTTTATCATAAATAAATTTCTTTATTTGATGTCTCAAAATTATAAATAAAATACTATGATGTAGGAAATAATTTTTATTTATAATGACTATTTATAGTAAAATATATCACTTATATTTTCCCATATAAAAAATATTTTAGTAAAAGATACATGTTTAGGTTATATATTCATTAACTTTAAATTAAAAGAAATTAAATGTCATTTTCACACACAAGTGTCTCCATGGGGTCCTAAAATTGACCCAAGGATACCCATGGACATACATATATCTTCCAATATGGTTAGGACATGTTTTAGTGTAATTTAATATTATTATAATATTATTTTTTACCCTTATTTACTATATTTAACCTTTAACCATGGTAAAAAAATATTTAATGAAGTTACTATTCATAATGTATAAAACTAAAAGTTACTTATTTAAACAATTTAGATGTACTAATTCCAAATATAGAATCCATTTTTTCAAATCCAAAATAAATAAGTTGCATAAATTAATTTAAAATTAATTCATGTGGTCAAAACCAAAAGCGCATTTTTAAGAATTAAAAACTACTAATAGATTGACATGTGTTTATGTCCAATTTCAAAGTGAAAATACTTCCTATGAAAAAAAATTGGATTAAATTAAAAATATATATATAGTCTAATTACACATTAAAAAATTTTATATGGAAAATATAATCAAATAAATAATTTATATGAAAAGAAAGTTTTGACTTAAAATGCAGTATTTTTCACTATTCATTAAAAATGAACTTTTTTAGAAAAATACCAAAAATTAACCTAATGTGAATTGCGATGTCCCAATTCTAATGAAAAATTTTATTTTTCAAAATCGAACATATGAAAATTAAAAATAGTAGATTTAAAAATTATTCTTCATCAAAAGGTGGTAAATCGACTTTTTAACGAATATTAGAGTATTTCATGCTTAAAATCAAATTCATTCTTATTTTAAGCCTATAAATTTTTTTGGATAAATGTAAATAAGTTTTACAAACATGTGTAATCATAATTTATCTAGTTAATTTCATTCCCATCATTACAATAGCTATGCATTAACTACCATTTAATATAATAATATTATTATATTATTTTTCAGTATAACTCAAAGTTGCGTGCAACATAATATTTGAAAAAAACTCATTGTTACATGTTGAGTAAGATATCAAAAAAAGTGTCTCCTTTAAATTAATATCTTATTCATAAGTATTATTATAAATCAAAAATTATTATTTTATAAATACCTGGATCGTTACATCCTTCCCCCCTTTTGGAAATTGCGTCCTCATAATTTTAAATTTGGGCTCAGAAACATCATTGAGAGTCCCACATTTGAAAAATAGTCATTAAAAATATAACTTTAAAATAATAAAAGAGAAGTAAAATGGTCACCCGATATAACACATACTAGGATTCCATGTATAAAAACATACATATTTAAGAGAAACTAACTCTCATAGATTAATAAAGAGTGATAGAGAACATGATCACAGAAATTTAACCACCACAATAGTATAAATTTTTGTTTAGGTAAAAGTATGATAATAAAATTAATATTATAACATTTTTACTTCTAGATCATTTTTATAGAGTTGAAGAATTTTATTACTACCTAGACCAAGATCATAATAAAATTTACCTACTTGATAAGTAGTGTTTCATTTGTTAATTAAACTTATTCCAAAAACATATCTTTTCCCAAAATGATGAGTATTCAAGATGAAGTTTTCAAATATGAAGTTCTAGAATCAACTTCTGTAGAATCACATAATCCAGAAAAAATTAACTACATATTTACCCTGTCTTTAGATAATAACAAAAACCAAAATGGTTATTACGAGAGCAGATAATCCCAAAAAATCATAATACTTTATAAAAATAAATATTAATATTAATCTCCAAAATTTAACAAACAATACCAAAATTTCAACAAATACCATTCAATAAACAAATGTCCTCAAGATTCTTCAATGTAATCCAACTAAGATTGAAACCCAAAACTCTGAAAGATTTTATCACATAGTATTCCACGGTAGTACTAACATTTATCTCCAAATAACATTGACAACTATTAAAGTCTCATACTAAAGTATAAATAACCTAATCATATATACTTTATAATATGTTAATCATTTCCATAAATAACCTAAATCACCATATTTCCATAATAAAAAACATATATTCTTCCAAAATAAAATTTCAACCATTACTCCACAAATGAGATCTTATAGTATTCTAATTTTATTTATCATATAGTGTTCCCAAAAGAAATAATTTATTCAAAAATAACCTTTATCAAATAATCACTAAATCTTTTTCCTATACTAAGGATATCCATTTGATAAAACATAAGTAACTAAAATATACTTATTCTTTATCCATAAAATCATTCAACTAAAAAAGAATAATTCATAAAAACCATAGACATCATGTAGTCCAGTGTTAGGAAATAAATCCAAATCGCAATTTGGTTGTGGTTTCAATTCCCAAAAATTTGTCCGACGCGATGGTTTGTCACATGGTCTCCATGTTTCCCTTTTTTAAAAACAATATAATTTAATAAAATTCCAAAAAAATGTGATAAATTCTTCAAAAATAACCATAACATATGTTAACTAAAAATGTTATCTCATACCTTGCATTTTCATCCCATAAATTAATAACATGTAATTGCCTCAAATTCAAGGATCATATTAACTCAATTGGTTCTTTGTAACTATATCCTTAATAGAAAAGATAATTCTTCCTCGAATAAAATTTCCAAATATAAAACATCAGTGTTACTCATACTAGAAAAATTCTTCCAAAGAAATCCAATCATTAATACATTTAAACTTATCATCATCCATAAATCCAATATAACTCTTCAATTACTAAAATATTGACATCTAAATCATCTAATATTCATCATGTTTTTTATACAGGATTTTACATCTAATTTTTTTATAATTCATTATTAAAAACCAAATCATGCATAATTTCCTAATATTTCATTAATTTCAAAACGTGATCTAAGAAGTAATCCATAACATTCATAGGTCATTTTTCGTTTCCTCATCTTTAATTGGAATGGCATTAGAAATTGGTAAACATAAATTTCTACAATTATACGGATCCCAATACCAAACCTTCTTTGTAAAAAATATATTTGTATAATGACCATGCACACCACGTTCAAAACATTAAATTGATCCTTCAGAAAGAAATTCTTTCACTTTCTTAAAGTCAACTGGAAGATTCCTTTTTCTAGGGAAGATTACTGATTTATGACATTAATTGCCACATATGAAACATCTTCCCATCACTTTGAAGAATTTTACTTGGTGTTTATTTCCCCATACTTGATACATAAGGTTTTTAATATACATACCTTTATGATTATTACCTGAACTTCCATTGGGATTCATTTCTCCAATATACGATGCCTTAGAAAAATCACGAAGGTTCAAGTGGTCAATCATGACATTAGATTGTTTTTTAAGAATAACCACATAATTTCTAATTGCATCTCACATTTCATTAGGTTTCTCATTTAAAAGACCACAACACTTTCATTCACATCCACTTTTACTTTGGTCCCTTGTAGATCCAGCCATTTACAAAAACCAAAAATGTCAGTGTGAGTATATCAGAAAAATCATTATATACTATCTTATGAGGAGGGTGATCACTAAGATATACTTATTCATGTTATCTTAATCTCACTATATTTATCTAAAATAACTATTAATCTTTCTAATATTATATCTATTATGGTTATGTCACTTATGCTTAAATAACAAAAGAACCTCTAAAGATATCTAACCCGACCTATGATACCGACTATAAGGCCCCATCCTTAAAAATTACATAATATTGAATTAATTTAATTATTCACACTGAAGATATTTTCAGGTTTATAGATTTAGATAATTAGGTCATGACATATACATAACATCTTGAATATTACAAGTAGACACTTCAACTCACTGTCGATTTTTTCATAAAGTAAAAACTCTTTAAAACCAAATATGAAATCTTTTCATGTTTTAACATCATAACATTTCCTTCATCCCATCCTTGACACTATTATTCTTTATGTTATGTGAAAAACATTTCAGATCTTTTGATAAGCATATAAATCTCAGTAATGTATACAAAAATAAAGAAAATTGTTTGTCTTTAAGTAACATGGAAACCATGAATACTTAATTATAAAGTAGTAATTTTAACCATTATGAAGTTGTAAGATCACTTCACTAAATATAATATTATTTATTTCCATTTTTTAACCAAAAGATTACCATAATCTCATAGAATGGAACATATTACATATATATGTAACTTGGGAAATAAACAGACTTAAATTGAATAACCAAACGGTCAACTTATACAAAAATCACAAAATAAAACAGCCTTACAGATGACTTCCATACCCAAATCATTGGAGGTTATAACGTCACCACTCATCCTTGGTCTATCATGGAACCACTCTTCATTATTTTATCATGTAACCAACCATCAATTTTCCAAGTACTAATATATAATCCTATTACATAAAATGTTGCAAATATTTAAATTTTACTAATAAAATTTTATTTGAAATTTAAAGAAATAATTTAAAGGTATTGAAATACAAAATCCATTTCAAAACCCATTTTCAATACCAAAACACCCAAAAACGGAATAAGGGGTTTCTATTTACTTTTAGAAACATTAAATCTTATAGAGGAAGCCACAAAATTATTATGGTGGTGAAGACGTCATTGCCGCCAAATACATTAAAAATATTCTTTTGTCTCTTAGTAAAATTCTTCGTAGAAAAAGATTCATTTTGAATAAAAGTAAAATTCAAATTTTTTTATTATATATCGTGTAAAATAAGGAGTTGGATATTATCAAAACATGCCTCAATGAAAGGAGATTGAAACGAAGTCCCTTACCTCGAGTCTGACATGTAACGTATGTTCATTGTTATTCCTGAATAATAAACATAAAAAAATTATATTCTTAAAAACCTTTTTAAAGTTTATTATTCCTTTTATATCTCTCATTACCCTGCTATAAAAATTAGTTAATTATTTGAGTTTCTATCAGACATTTTGCCGATGTCGGAACATGATTCAAAAATGAACTTGTTATAATTAAAAATTGTCCATGTGGTAAAAATTATATTATCTAAAGAATTATATTGATTATTTATATATCATATATATCTACTATATCATTATTTATAATAGTTCATTGAATTTGGATATATGAAATTAAATACACCATTCATGGAGATGATAAGTTATACGTACACATTAACACTACTTTCATTTCTTTTTCATATTTAATGGAATGAAAACTAAATGATATATAGTTATATTATAATTAAATTATAAAGTATTATTTATGTTCCTTAAATCCAGACTTTATATGTTCCATGAATGGCAATAATGAGTTATATCACATTGAGGGGGCGGTAGTCCTCACATTCTCAAATAAAATTATCGTATTTATACATCATGAAAATCATAAAGGTATGTTCTAAATGAGAATTAAAGAAGCATAGAGATGAAAAAAAAATATCATATATATCATATATAATTATAGATAAATCATAATGGACACCATAATAGGTGGTAGGAGAAGATTTAATAATCATCATTTCGTGATGCAGTAGTTTGGCGTCCACAGAAACAGTATGTTCTATACCCATTAGACAGAGGTTTTTGTAAGTGTTGTTATAATCCTTATTGTAATGATAACCTAGTATTTTTAAGATAATGGTGTTGTTATAAAATAATTGTATAAAGGGAGTTTAGTGGGTTGTAGAAGGAAAATAATGAATGAATCTTGATAGGAGATATTACCTCAAATCAGGTAACTCCTTTTGATTTAAGATAAAAAGAGTTATTTAATTGACTTCTACCCAAAGTAAGTCTTGTACGAGGAATATTGGAATTTTTATAGATTATTTGGTTAGAGGTTTGATGAACCATGGAGTCTTGAGATGTGTCAATAAGGGTTAGAGATGGGGTCCTTTTATAAGAGGTAGGAGGGGAACTTTATGAAAGTTAGAAAATATTATATTATTATTAATTGATTTTAGAACTATAATAAAACCAAAGTGAAATATTTAAATGATAATATGATGATGAGTCAAAATAATATCATCCAATGTATTTTGGAAAAATTTAGGTCTTAAAATTAACCTTATCTTTTAGTTTTAACCCATCATAATGTAATTTATCTTTTACCATGTATTCTTGTATATTCATAATATATGATTACCATAGTTACTATAAAATTCCAAGAGACCCAAAAATGGAAAATTAATGACATTTGTAACATCATATATGTATGTTACCCGAATCATAGATTTTTATGGCTATTATATCATTTAATAAAATATTAATTGATTTAACAACTCATTTATGTTGATGTATAAACTATTCATATCATGACTTTTCAAAAAACCATAATAACTTTATTTTTTCGAAAAAAACAACATTAATTAAAATATAACAAGTAATAATAATCCCTAAAAAACGTGTATGGAATAAAAAGATTAATAATAAATTTATTTTAATATTTATAATCTCATTTATTTTAATCATTCATTAATTAGGTAATCACTACATCACAATTGTGTCCTAAATAAATTTATATATTTTATATCTAAAAGTTATAAATAAAATACAATGATATAGAAAATATTTTTACCTTTTTAAATAATACTTATTATCGAAGATATCAATTATATAAACCCATATAATATTTTTTTAGTAAAGAATGCATTTTTAGATTATATTTTCCTTAACATTAAATTAAAAGTAATTAAATGTCATCTTTAAACACAACTAGCTCCATGGGGTCCTAAAATCAACACAATGATTCCCATGGTCAGAAATATATCATCTAATAGGGTTAGGACATGTTTTAGGGTAATTTATGAATATTATAATGTTATTTTTTTACCCTTATTTACCAGACATACCCTTTAACCAGGGTAAATAAAATATTTACTAAAGTTACTATTCAAAATGTCTAAAAATAAAATGTACCTATTTATAAAATTTTTACCTCCTAATTTAAAATATATAATCCATTATTCTAAATTCAAAACACATAAGTTTTATAAATTAATTTAAAATTAATTGTCGTTGTAAAAACCAAAAAGCGTGTTTTTAAGAAGTAAAAACTACTGAAAGATTGACATGTGTTTATGTCCAATTTTAAAGTGAAATTGCACACAATAAATATCATGGGATAAAATTATAAAAATATAATATAATTAAACATTAAAAACATTTAAAATTACATTAAAATCATATAAATATATTATATGAAATTTTATTATTGACTTAAAATGCAATATTTATCACTATTCATTAAAAAATGAACTTTATCATAAATATAACAAAAATTTACCCAAATTAAATATTCATTTATTTCTTATAAACTATATTTTTTTGTAAAATTAAACATATAAAGAGGACAAAAACTATATTTGAAAATTTTTCTCCATCAAAAGGTGATAGATCGTCCTTTTAAATAATATTACAGTATTTTATGCTTAAAATCATATTCATTCTTATTTTATGTCTCTAAAAATTATTGGATAAATGTAAATACATTTAAAAAACATGTTCAATCATAATTTAGTTATTTATGATTATTCCCCACATTACAACATATATGCATTAACTACCATTTAAAATAATAATAATATTATATTATTTTTTGGTATAACTCAAAGTTGTGTGCCACATAAGATTTCAAAGAAACATGTTGGTGTGTGTCGAGTATGCTATATAAAAATTGTCCTATTTAAATTAATATCTTGTTCACAAGTATTAATATAAATTAAAAGGTATTACTTTATAAATACATGGGTCGTTAAAATATATATTCATACTTATTGGGTGTATTTAGAAGGTGAAGTTATGTATATTATTAAAAACCACTTCTATATCATAATATTTAATGGTATAAATATTCATAACCCAAATATTACAACACCTTGAAAATAAATTTTGATCTCAATTTTATATTCCAAATTTTGTATCTTACACCTTCTTTTGAATTTACACTTCATTTATTTGACCATCCCCTTCCCAAAAAGAAACAATTAAAAAATAATTTGAAAAATGAAATATTGTTTTCCTTATTTTTTGATTCCCAAATAAATAATATAAAATTATAAAAATATTGTATACTTATTGATTCTCATCAATGAGAATTCTTCTATATTCTCTCTACATAGAGAATCTACCACATTATTTTCAATCCCACTTTTGTAATTGATTGAGAAAACCAATTTCATGATCATTTTTAATCATATTCTATAGAAGTACTAATATCTTTCTATGTGAATATATATTTCCAGTTATCATAATCCTTACATATTTTTAAAATAAATAAAACTAATCCAAACTCTATATATTTCATTGGATAGTTTTACTCATAAAAATTCAGCTACTATGATGTAAATGCTATCATTTTTATGTTTTACATCATAACACAACTTAAACACTTAATTGTTGAGTCACTCTATAAAACTAAATGTTTCCTATATGATTTTATCATAGGGTTAGGTGAAATTATAAGAATTGTTTTCTTTTTTGGTTAATCTTTATTCACATTAATTTTTTGAAAAATATATTCAAACTTATTATTCATCTCAGAAATCAGGTTTGAGATTTGTGAGAATATTATAACAAACCATCTATAATAAGACACAATTGTAATTAAAATAAGAATCTCTATTGCATATGATTTTTAGGGCCACTCCTCAATCTCATTTTCTATAGAAGTGTCCATATATATCCCTTCACATAAGATAAAATACTAGAAGAATGATACTCCATTCATATAGAGATCACTGTTATAGTATTTTCCAAATATCTTCTCCACCTTCAATTATTGTTGAAGAGTATTCAAATTTTCCAAAATCTCTTCATTTCCTTTAGTGAATATCAAAATATTACTCATAATGAAAATGAGTTTTTCATGTTAATATCTAAATTAAATTTTCAATATTTCTATAAATAATTCTTGAGGATTAGTGAGTCCAAAGGGAATCACTATGATATCATAGTGTAGATAACATGTTTGAAAGTTATCCATGGTAATATATTGATTACTAACAATTATTTAGAAATATCCCAATTTATGGTCCACCGTACAGAAATATTGTTCCTTATATAATTTATCATAAATGTGATCTATAAATGCAATGGGATACTTCATTATTTTTGATATTTTTTGAGTCCGTGATAATTAATGTATAGGTGAATTCATCCACATTTCTTCTTGATTAAGAGGACTATCACACATTATATTGAATCACTAGGTCCTATAAAAAAATTTTCCATATTGTATTTTAACTTCCTCGTCATCCTCTATATCTCAATTGTGGTTATTCTCTAAGATATCATTGAAATTTTAAGAGATCCCTGTATCTTTTTTATTTGTAAATCAATAACTCCTTCAATTGGAAGACTAGGAAATTCTTTAGTGAATAAATTTGGGTATTCCATTATAATAAGCATTTATCCAAGCATGATTCTATCCTTTGTATCAATAATTTTAGATTTATATTTTTTATAATAAACATATAGTTTCTATTATATCGATGAATAATAAAAATCAGGTTCATCCTCCTAATTACACATATACATAATTAGATAAAGACTCGGGGTGTGAAGAGTGATCCCTCTACAATGATTGTTGATGTTTGATTTATTTGATAAAATCTAATCAATTTTAAATATAGAATCAAAAACCATTAAATGAAATAATAAAGGATTTTATGGTGTCTTCAATCCAAAAACATTTATTAGAGAGGATTTATAATCTTTGGATGAAATAATTTATCAATTTATTATTCTAAAAAAATAACTCATCATTTGTGTTTTCAGGTGGATATTGAATTGGTATAATAAAAATTAAATATATGAATGAATGTGTATAACCATAAAAATCACAATTTATATTCCTTAATGAATAACCATAATACCTATCATAAAATCCTTGTCTGGATCTGACATAGTATGGTTGATTTCTTATGCCCTTCCATTCACTCTATTCCACAGAGCTTGTTGTTGTAAATTTTAGTAGAAACAAATTTTCCTAGGTAATTCTATTTAATAATTACCTTGTTTTTACTGTTGAAAATATTCACCATAGACTGGTAGTTGAGCTGATCATTTGTTTCATCTATCTCATTCATGATATTATTAAACTTTTTTCACTATTGATTCCCTCAACCTCCCTAATTTCCAAAACATGATGCATTCCAGGGATCCCATTAGACAATTTATAGGAGGCCACTTCCCAATAAATTTATATGAATGATAATGGGGTTCTTTCTATGATGATAGTTATCCATATATCCACTTGATACATACTTAATTTTATGATTTTTATATATAGTCCCATGAGACCACCATGATTCTCTAATCACCATCTCAAACTTAAGTGAAATAATATAATCATTGATTCTAATGTCTCAAATCACTAAATATTTTCATTGAAGTGATGAAACCAACTTAACATTTGGTTTGTCAAACATTCAGTGAAAATGAAAAATTTGAAGGTGTGTTGTTCATGCATTCTAATGGTTACAACATATCCCCAAATAGACTCATCTTATGTTTCATTCTATCTATTGAACTCCCTCTCTATTTATAAATTGAGGGATTAAGGAAAATATTTACTATAATATATTTTAATTATTCCATAAAATTCCATTGAAGAAGTATCATCTTATAACATCATGTTTTTATCAATGTACACCACTAGTTGACCTATCCTTCATAATAATAGAGATCTTGCATCAAGTTATCATATTCTGAGAATTAAATAGCATGGAATGCCACCTCAATTGATGTAATCTATTTATCCATTATGAGGGGGACAAAATAACTTCCAAATGTTTGATTCATTTTCCACGTAAAGGATCTGACCACAAAATTATATTTATTATGTGGAGGGTGTTTGACATGATACGAGATATTTTTCAAAGAATGAATCAAATGAGATATTACTTCCAGGAAGTTATCAACTCTTTCTATAATATGTTATTTATATAATTATGTAAATCATCACATTGCATATGACATTGGTTTTCTGAACGATTTACCTTATTAGATTCAATTATCTATAATAAATGAAAAAATTGATGATATTACTTTTACTAATAACAATATAAAATGGTAACTATTATCATATAAGTATTAACAAAGCAATTATACATAAATCATTTATTTTGAGTCTCTATGATTAAATCTCAGTTATGCATGATAATTTTAATATTAATTTTTCTTATCTAGCAATTTTTTCATGTACATTATTATGGTTTATTAATACTATATAAATTTTAAAATCATGTCCCTGCCAATATCCAAATAGCTCTGTAACAAATCTTCTATGTCCTAATCCATTTGATGATCTTTTCAATGCTCAATGGAACCTTTTTGGGTTATTACTATTAGGTACAGATATCATAGAGCCACTTTTACTTATAGTATCCAGAAAAGGATGATATTTCATGGAATTCAATGTCTCTAAAGTTCACAAAAATTCAATTAAATTTTCATAAAAATAGAACTCAATGTAAGGATCTCACTATGTTATTCTAGTCCTAATCACTAAAAAAATTACAAGACCATATACATGATACTAGCTATAGAGGCACCAAAAAATTTCATGTATTATTACATGATTTTTAACAAAAAAATTGATTATATACAATCAATGGATTGAAATTCCAAATTTATTTTTATGAAAAGGTACATAAAATAACAACATGAAGATAAAATAAAGAATCATTATTTTAATGTTTATAGTGATAACATACATCTATTTTTTCACTTAATATTAAAAAGGATAATTTGGTGAATACATAATAGAAAATGGTGAGTTATAAACTCCAATATGGTAATAAAATAGGAAATGTGGCATAAAATTTGGGTGAAATAGAATGACATGATATCTTAAAATAAAAAGAACATATATAAACACATTGGATAATATCATAATAATCACAAAATCATACAATCATGGAATTATTGGAAGTGAAGGAAATGTAAAACATTACATAAGAATATGTCAAGGATTACTTCTAAGACATCATCAGTTGGTCGACATAGTCCCACAATGTATTATATTACATCCCTAATCACTTATATAATTTCTTATGAGACAATAATATTATTCATTGAATTGTGGTACTATCCTGGGACACCCTTCATAAAACATAAATGCTTCTGTATTCTACAAAATTTAATCAATAATAAATAATAATCATATAGAGTTTGAGATTTTATTTTAAGGAATGTATGACATCATAAAATAAATAGATAATAGTAAAAATACATATATGATAGAAATATATACTAAATTTAGATTAGTCCATGACATTAAATAGATATATAAAGTGAGTTAGAGTGAAAATGGTCATAACCCCATGAAAATGATGGTTTTGAGGGATTAGTTACTTATGATTGGATCAATTATACACTATCACTTAATATCATATAATGAAAAACTAGCTTCATTAATTACTTAATTAAAATCGTTTTACAACTATATATGATTTATTATAATTTGAACAACATGACATGTACCACCTAGGTCCGAGCCGAAATACCACATAACCACATGAATGCATCCCAAATGCAAGAGGCCTATGACTACCGTATATGGTATAATTATGATAGTTGGGATAAAATACCCTCCAAATCATGCCATAGAGAAGGAAAATATATAATACTAAAAAGAAAATAAATAAATAATCACAGGAAAAAAAGAAAATAATGAATACAAACATGATATATAAATAATATATCCCAATGTAGAAAGTTTTCATGAATAGAAAAATGAATATAATAAATAATATAAATGTGGGGTACTCTGATTTATATTCAAATTTGGTATTTCACCATTCTCTATATTCTAACCCATCTACTATAGGTCCCCTTCCCTTTTCCGGAAATCTAATAAATTTTACAAGATGATCGTAATGCCTGATTTGGGTGTTGGTAAAAGACATATTAGTACATAACCAATGCATCCAAAACCAGATGTTATCATGTATTCATGTGTATTTAATAATAATAATAAATTGAAGAAGCATAAATATATAATTATAAACCTTGAGTTACTATGAAGACCATGCCGCCACAAAACCTGTATCGGTACCTACTTTTGTTCCTTGTGAGAAGTATAATCATGGAATGTATCAAGAAGTATAGACCAATGTATGGAGCTCGAGCATCCATATCTGAGAGGACTAGTTCATGGTTCATCTAATAAATTTTTTAATGAACCAGAGCATGGAGTTTAGAATCCATGTCTTGGATAATTTATTAGTAACCATTCTTACCTCTCCATGGTGTCTTCACGATTTCATATGAACATTAACCAAACATTATAAATCCATAAAATCAAGTATTTCATGCAGAATCCCTAGTATAAAATTAGGACACCTAACCATGAATGGTACATGGAATTAGTTCTACCAAAAATGGATCCAAACAATTAATGAATGATTACCTCATTCCTCCACCATGTTCTTAGGTCCTCCATTGCAATCATTATAAAATAGGGACCACCCTCTCTAAGGGGTAAACATGTCATGATGGTCTACCAATTTCAAATGACATTAAAAACCAAATGGTATTGTAATACACATACAAGGTTATAACAAATGAATACATAATATTATATATCATCATGAGTATATAGATATAACATATTAGTATGTAAATAAATCAAATTGGTGAACATGGTTCCAAAATCTCAATCATGGAAAGGATATATCACAATAAAATAATAATTACACTCACAAACCTACATGTAATGACAATAAATCATGGTCTAACAAAAAAATAATAATAATTATGGATGAATCCATAAATGGGATCCCAATATGGTAATTATCTTCCTTCCTAAACATTTCTACGATGAAATGGCATGGATAAACCACCTTATGTGGCTTCATAGCTAGTGTGGAAACCTCAATAGTCAATAACACCTCTTCTCAACCTCATTATCATAGAATATAACAAAATAAAGCTAAATTTTTTTATGGTTTCCTAGAATAGAAAACATTATATTTTAACTCAAAAATAAATATAATAATAATTGTTATAATAATTTATCACTATAGTATAGAAATCTAAATTATCAATTTCATCCAATCCTAAATTTGAAAACCTCTCAAAACAAATAATTAAAAGCCACATTTAATAATACAAATTTTTCTCTTGGAGTTTCAGAGTTCATAAAAGGATTTTTAGTTAACATTATTCTTTGATGAAGAAAAAAATATCCTTTGATAAAGTTAATTTTTATCCTTAAATAAATAATTATAATTTTTTAATTATCTCATGATTATTATTCATAAATTATTATTTGGTAATTTGATACACTTATCCTTTGATAACACATATGTTTATAATGTGATAACCTTACAAAACTATGATTTGATACATTTTAGATATTGCCCGTTGGTAATTTCAAAAATTATCTTTCAATAATTTTGACAAATTCCCTAATGTTTGAATGATTTTATTATAATTTTTTAAATATATTATGATGATATATTATAAAAAATATCTTAAAAATGAATTATAAATATCATTTATTAATCTTTGATAATTATCATTATGGAATTTAACAAAAAAAAATATTTTTATATTTTTAATTAATTATCCTCAATTATTCAATGTATTTGTCATTTTTTAAGTTTTGAATAATTTTACATTGATAATATTTTATAAATTAGTCATAAATATATATAATTTATCATAGATAATTAATTTCATTTAAAATTTATTTAAAAAATAAAATTAAATAATAATAGTAATAATAATAAGGAACTAGATAGGAATCCCAACAATGCTCACTAAAACGAGGAAGAGAGTCTGAGCCCACCAGAATCAGGGGAAAATAATTCGTGAAATGGATCATCAATGGTTAACCGAATGAATTCCATTATGTTTCAAGGTCTAAAAAGAGTGAAGACAGAATTTAATACCATTTACAAAATCCACGTTAAGAAAAAAAAATTAATTTAGAACCCCAAATTAACCCATCAATTTAATTTATGTTTTGACCATATTTTGAATGTTCTGTTTTTAAAAACATATCATTAATGAATTTTTAAGTTTAATTAATTAGAAAATTTTTATTATCATGTTTTTGGTTTTGGTATACATTGAGAAATCATGGTTTCACCATATTCTAGGAAAAAATATTTGGAGAGAGGTAAAAAATCCAATTTAATTAATGAAAATCATAATAATTTTCACATAAATATTAAAAATTTATCCTTGGATGTGATGAGACCAATGTATTGATGCATCCAAATTTGATTCCATGAATAAGGTAGAAACGCATCTCATACCTAATATTTGTCACATATTTCTCATACGACACACCTTTTGGGAGATATTACATTATTTTTGAAAATAAAAAATGAAAATATTAAATAATTTATCATTGCATGTGATATTAACAATGAACTGATCTAAAACAATATTTTTTGAAGACTAGGGTAAACACTTCATTCAATACATAATAGTGATAAAAAATTTCTCATACTAAGCACCATTTTAGAGATGTTATATTTTTTCATGGAAAACATATAATAATTTTTTAAATAAATTTATCCTTGTATGTGATCATCTAAAATTACCAAACCGCACTAATTTTATGTTGATAATGACATTAAAATATCATCCCAAACTTAAAAATTGAATCATATTTCTCATATCCTACATAGATTTGGGTATATTAAATTATTTTATTGAAAATTTACTCGTCTAAAATATAATAATCTTAATATTTTTATTTCATCTTTGGTGAGTCAATACAAACCGTTGAATTTCATACGAACTCAGTGCATGACTCATAAAGTTGTTGATATGATATTAAAAAGTATTTCTTGGAAAATTATTAGTTGAATCTTATTTAATAATTAAATTTCCAAATAAAAATGTAACATTTATTACTGAAGGAAAATTTACTATAAAAAATTAGGATGTTGTGATTCACCCCCTCTATTGATATCTCATCGCTGAGAAGTATCCATAATGGTCTATCATGAAAAAATAAGGAAACATTGGTTGTATATGAGATAATCCCCAGCCAGTATATGTCGGAGTCCAACCCATATCATACCCATAGCCTACAATGGCTCTATGAACCTATAATTGAGATGCAAGGCCCATATGAGTCTTCATCTAATTTTGCTACTATGTTCCTTGGCCAAATCCATGGTATAATGTTCAATATTTTCATTCAACCTTTTAGTACCTTGGATTTAACGATTTTACATAGGATATGAGGATATTTCCTAGTTCTTCACTTTGAGGGTACTGGGTTTGGGGTATGATGCAGACCCTATTGTGGTGTCCAAATTTTCTATAGTTGAAGAAATGAGGAATCAAATCCTGAAGGGACTAAATAATCTATACTCTCTCCTATAAAACTAATTATATACATATATATGTGTGTGTGTGTGTGTGGTATTCCAATTCATGTCAAAAAAATTTGGACTCATGGGTGATGTGGGAAGCCCATCAAACTTATAAGTGATGGGTATATGTAGACCGACTACCTGACCCTCTTCCATGATCTTCTAGATGGATAAGGCCTTCTGCAACATCTATGTATTTGTAATTTTTTAGAAGTTATAGACCTGATTACTTCGGAAAGGATGAAGTTTGATTTAGAATTTTTTTTTCATTCTTTGACTCATTACTAGGTATAAATATATAAATCTATATAATCCTATAAAAATTAGAAGTGTAAGAAGATACTGTCATAGAGCCCTATAACAGCTCCATGGACACCAATGCTCGGTCGAGATTATGTGTGTTGGGGTAAAAAACTAGAAACAAATATTCCCTTAAATGACTTTCATGAGAGTTCCTAACATCATCCATCCTAACCCATGGTTCCCCACTATGGTCTGGAAGGTTTCGGTAGTAGACAGACCATAATTTTATCATTATATCTCCAGGTGTCTAGATGAGGTTGAGGATTACCTCTATGGGGCACATCCTAGCATTAAAATCATGTGTTCTATTAGTTCCATGAGTGTCCTGGTTATGTTATAGTGGTAAATAATTAGCGTAGAATATCATGTATTTCGATGGTGTATGGATTGGAAGCACTACCTCTACTACTAGGGATGTAGTGAGAATGTTCTCAAGACAACCCTCTTGCAGGACTGGGGAACCACAAAACATTTTCAAGGTGGAATTGCGTATAGATATAAGGAAAATTAAAAACATAATTATATCTTATAATACATATGGGATCACTCAAGGTTATACTAATAGGCTATGATATCAAACATGGTTCTCCTAGGATCCATCCATCAAAGCAAGGTATAGACCTCCTTGCACCGAAACTTGTTTCCATCCATATATATTAGTCATAGTCATTGTATATATACTAACATGATGAAATTCTCAACTCATTGATTCAAAATAAATAAAAATATATCACAATAAGATGGAAACTAATATATCAAATAAAGAGATACTATCGCAATCAGATAGAAAAAATCAAGGAATTCTATTCATAACAACAATGTATCACAAAATAAATTATATATATGTTATGTGAACCTAAATTCATAGTCATGATGCAAAAGTTTACCCAATATCTCATTAATTACAAATCATCATCAAATATATCACTCATGCTAAATATAGTCAATAGTAATAGAATAATATAAATTCTACACTTCATGTGAAATGAGTGGACCACTATATAGGGATGGCCCGAAATATCCATAGTTTCCCTAATCATGTCCAATAAATCATATCCACTGTTGAAAAAGTATCAAAACAATAAAGAACTAAAAAATCATTAGTGAATCCTAATTCTATATTACCATTGAATAACTTCCCCACCAAAATCACACAAGTGATTTCTGGAATTCTCTATAACTTCATTGATGCCTCCCATATGGATGACTTTGTCAACTAGTTGTGATGGGATAAGTCTAATAGTGGGGGGTAAATAACCTATGTATCATTTAATAAATGAGGATAATACATAATAATTACAGTTAAATGAATAAATATTCATAGAACAAAAAGAATCCTAACATGGAATAAATGATTTATAAATTGCAGTTGGAAAATTGGAATGATTCCATTAGTTGTTACATAAGATAATAAATAAATAAACAGTATGGTCATCTATTGTCTATCCCAGACCACTCTAAGTAGATACTCCACATCCACAACCATCCACTACAGATCCCATATACATTTCCATATATCATTAAATCTAATGGTAGATAGAAGTTACTGAGTAGGGTGTGCGTAAAAGGGTCAGTATGACACCAGCAATCCATGTTTGACGAGATGTGCTCCAGTATACAAGTTTATTAAAAAATAATAATAAATGTGGTAAGCGTAAACACCTAATCAACATTTCAACTATATTTTTCTTACCATACCACAACCAAAACCCCAACCATACCTTCCAAGACTCCCTTTAAGATAAATAATCATGGGATGTCTCAAGTAGTATAGACACGAAAATCTCTCTTGAGAATTTATATTAGAATGGATCATAACATTGTGCTTAGAATCCCTCATTAAATAGAATAGAACTTAGCTCTCAAAATCCATATCTAGAGAATGAAAGTGGTAATCAATCTTGACTGTGTACAGAATAATCATAATATAGAGTGAACATGCACCCGACGTCATCTACCCATCAAGTATACCATATCATGTGGCATTCTCTATAAACTGTTATTCTTTCGTGAAATTAATGATACATGAAATTAAGGATACCTCTAATGTATCCATAGTGAGACACTATATCTACCTCAAACCCCCAACCTATACCAATGCACTCTGTCACCATCATCTCAAAACAAGACACTCCCAATGAAAGGGATAAATATTTCATGATGGTCTACCTATTTGAATTGTGAAAACAAAATCACTAAGGCATGAAAAAGAAACATAAAATGTGAGAACATAAGAATAAAAACATAATATATCAATATGAATGTAAATCTAAAATATATCATAAAATATAAATATAAAATATGGAGACAAGATATATTAATATCACTCATGAAATGAATATATGAAAATAGAAATCAAGGCTACAACCACACATACTTGTGATCACAATCAATAAAATTTAGTGGAATGGAAAACATAAATAATCATTATTGAAACATGTGTAAAAGAGGGATCAATAAGGAATTGAACTTCATAACTCAAAATTAATCGTTGTCAAATACAATGATTAACCACCATATGTGAGTTGATAACTAGAATTGAATCCCCAACAGTCAATAACACCACCTGACATCCACATTATAATAAATTTCAACATGTCAAGATGCTGACTCATCATGTTTTCCTTGAACCAAAACCAAATATTTTATTTCAAATGTAAATTAAATAACATAAGGGATGATAGTTCCTATATTTTGAATAAAATAAAAATTATCAAATTTTCCAAACACAATAGTTTGGAAAACTCTATTTAAGAATAATTAAAATATTTAAGTGATAATTTTAATCCCCCTCTTGTTTATCCCAGTATTTTATGTGGTTTTTTTATTTGGTAAAAAATAACAATCCCTGATAATTTTCATAATTATCCTATAATAATTAATGATATTTTAGTAATTATCTTATGATCACTTTTCATAAATTATCCCTTAATAAGTCTACACATATACCTTTCCATAATCCCTATACTTATCCTTTGAAATTTTCACACAATTATACATTTATTATTTTATTTTAATTTTATTTAATAATTTCACTATTTGTGGTTTTATAATTAGTTAAAATTATTCTTTTTTTTTTAATTATATTATTATACATTTTTAAATATATTGTGATGATTTATTATAAAAATTATCCAAGAAATATTTTTAGATATATTTTAGTAATACTTAATATCTATCATTTCATATATTCACAAAAATTATCTATAGTTAATTTCGAATAATTATTCTCAATTATTGAATATTATAATCAAATATTTTTTTTGGAATAATATTAAAGTAATACTTTTTATAAATATTGCATCAATATATATATATATATTCATCGATAATTGTTTTATATAAAAATTAGTTGGAATACAAAAAATAATAAATCAACAAATAAGAATAATAATAATTATTAAAATTATAATAATAATTAAAATAATAATAAGGAAGAATAAGTTTATCATGGGGATGCACACAAATAAAAAGAAGATAGTTCGAGACTAATAGGATCCAAAAAATACATGTAATGGATCAAAAGTGATTCAGCAAATGAATTCAAAGGTGTTTAGGTATTAACCATGATTAAACACTTAAGGTATTTCAATTTATTGAAACTAGTACAAGTACAGGTTATATAATTTAACAACATATAATAATACCTAAATTTACCATTAATTTTTACTATTTTTTGAATTTTGACTATTAATTTGTTCTCATTAAAGTATTTATAATTTTTAATAATTCAAAATAGATTGTATTAGAGTTTTCGGTTTCAATCAAATTTATAAAATTATTTTTCTACCATATGAATGAATAAGAAGGAGTAGAGAGAGGTAAAAAATAGAATTAATTAATGAAATTATTAATGATTATTAAATAAATATATATAATTTATCCTTTATTGCAATGTCACCCAAAAGCTAACACACATGAATATAATATCACGGCTTTGAAAAAATATGCATCCTAGACCAAACTATGCACTCAAATTCCTGTAAAGGTGCACCATCTAAGAGATATTCAATTATTTTTTAAAAAATATAACAAATGTGAAACAATTCATCCTCTCATGTTATTTTACCATATTCCTAATGTTCTCTAATGTTATTTCATCACTAGGGTATAACATTCATCTTAGACATAATTGTGGTCGCAGATTTCTCATAAAACTCACCATATTTTAGATATTCAATAATTTTTTGGAAACAATTAATCATAATATAGAGTAATGTATATTTTCATGTGATCTTAATGATGGTATTGTCCTTTAATGCGGTGATGAGTGAAATCCCCAAAACAATTGTGACTTAAGGGGATAAATGTTAAAACACATGTCAACAAGGTGCACATTTCTTCTCGATATCCTATATAATTAGATCTACATAATTAAGTGTGCATGTTATGGAGTAGTGATCAGTATATCTAAAAATATAGATTGTTTCCTAGGGTGTGTTAATAATTTTAATATTTTCATTTATAATCCTTTAAGTGGTATTAATTTTTTACTCTTTTTATTATCTGAGTGCTCATTTAAAGGTTCTAAGTTAGTAAAACTTTATTTATAATTAGTGATGTTCAAGGAAAATGTATCTAAAATACAAGAAGATGCATGAAGTGGTATTAATTTAAATCTGTACACTCAAATGGCCCCAAACACTTGTATGTGTTCCTTTATTAGGATGATTAATTTAGTAAAAAATATCATGTTTTACATTCAGTTCATTTAGGATGATTTTCCATCCATAATGATCATGTTTAATTTTATTTAATATTATTTCCATATATTAATTCCATTACATCAAAAAATCTAAAATATTCATAATAATTTGAAAACATTTATAGAGAAATTAAACAGTACACAAAAGAAGTAGAGGAAAATGAGATGCCATTGTCTATAATGGCAATGAACATACATAATTTCGAAAATAGTTTTTTTAGAATAATAATAGGTTAAAAAGTAATGGATGTTAAAAATTACATATGAAATATATAACTCTTTTATATATAAGATTTTTGAATTATAATTCATTAATGTATAATGAAGTTGAGTTGATTTTAGAGGAAGAATTGAATTTAGATGTGGTAATTTGAGAAAATAACCTCTTTAATGTCGTATCCTTGAAATAGTACATTAGGAATTTGAAATTGGCCTTTTGGTGAGACCGTCAACACTAATATGTGGGTGAGAAACATTGGATGGGGATTTAGATGAATTTAATAAATCTCCCAAGAATTGATTTTTATTAATTTGGTTATTATTTTTTCTCAAGAATTTATATATTAATCATTCATGATCGTATATTTATTAAATTATGGATGTCACTTTAAACTAATGGGATCTTATATCATACATTACTAAAATAATAAAATATTTTTCTTATGTTTTTAAATACCAAATTTTACCATATTTCCTAATTCAACCAAAATTCAACTACTTTATTAAAAAATTAAACCCAACCATATTTCATAATTTATATTCCATGGTTTAAATCCATCTTATGAAAAATGATATATATATATATTTATTTATTTATTTAAAATTAAAATCATCTTATATTTGAAAAATACCAATTTAAATATTGTGATAAATTTTTTGATCCCATTTAAAAAATAATTAAGGAATTTTATTATAATTTTAAAATTATAATACAATAAAATATAAATTTATAAATAGATTTTATTAAAAGTAAATTTATTTTAAATAATTATATTTGTATGAAATATTTAAAATAAAACATAGAAGTTATAAAAATATATGATCACTGTTTTTACAAATTTTAAACAAAATCATAAATATTCATATAAATATTACACATTTTTGTTTTATAAGATACATACTTATAATTTTACATTTCAATATGTGAGTTTAAAATTTAAGAGGTTGGGTCACTATTCCTTATAGGCTTATTTATATTCCAACATTCAAATCATTATCCCAATGTTCAGAGTTGGAATGGCCAAATGTGTTCCCTATATTCTAAAAATAAAATAACATTCATAATTTTCACAATTTATATGAATTTTATACCATTTTTATATATTTCCATCTTTATAAGGAATTTTTTTTTAATAATATTTTTACTCAAATATTTAAAAAAATTTAGTTTTTCTATTCTAGTGGATCAAGCATATGAAAATTTATATATTTTATTTTACATAATTATATTTTTAATCCCATTGAAATATTTTTTACATGCATTGATATTTTTACACTAAATTTAAATTAAAAATTAATATAATAATTTTTTTGGGTTCATAATGTTATCCATGTGCATTATACTGTATTACTAAATATTACAAAAATATAGGATGGACAATTTCATTAGGAAAATTCTAGGTCATCCCACATACATAGTAGGAGGAGGAAATGTGATGTTCTCTTGAGGATTATATATTTAAACTAATCATGGATATGTTTATCTAAAACATATAGTAGTTTTGGTAAAATTTTGTTATGGTTTTGATGTGGATGTGAACATAGGGGTTATGTGGGAAAGGAAGGGATTGTGGAACATGATTCTATTTTAGTGGATTAAGGGTGACCATTTTTTGATAAGTGGATGTATGGTAACATATTACATTATTTTTTCTTTTTATTATATTATAAATTCTATTATGAATTATTTTGAGGAGTGAGAATAATTTTGATTTTGTATATAATTGATTTGTATTTTTAACTATTTGGATTTTTTTATTCCCTATGGAATTAGAATGATATTTATATATTTCCATGACAAATTCTGTGTAGGTCCTTAGTGATTATATTTGTATGATCCCTTTAGTATATACACACACACACACACACACACACACACCAAGAGAGTGAGATATATATATATATATATATATATATATATCTGTGTGTGTGTGTGTGTCTGTATGTATGTATGTATATATATAATTTCAAAAATAGGATTTTAGTTCAGGGTATGGATATTACTAGCTCATACAGGTTTTTATATTCTCAGTTGGACTATTTTTTCTAAAATTGGATCTATTAATTATGTAATATTTATGGGTGTTTTCGTTAATCTATGAAATTGGATGTATATTAGGATTTCTTACACAATTTTATCTGATGTTTAGTGGTGGAATAGAAATTATTCCTTGTATTTGTTAGCATAATTTCAATGTCTTCTTTGTTCTTATACCATTGGTTCTATTAAAAAAATTGTGGCCTATTGTAGTAAGGTGTTACTCGATATTATTATCTTCAATTCCAACATTGGAGGGTTTTCAATGGGGGTAGGTTATGTGAATGTATTTCTTTATTTATTTTCATTTTTAAATTTTAATATATTTATTTATAATATGAACAAATATATATATATATATATATATCAAATTTTTAAATAATAACCAAATTTCGAAATAATGACTTATCATTCAATTATAGATCTTAGAATCAATAAAAAGATAATTTTAGTGCATTTGGATTAGAAAATACTTACGAGGTTACCATTTCTTGAATAAAAAATTATGTGCAAAATTATTAAATAACATCACATAAAATATTGTATTATATAATGATATCAAGTATGTATATTTTTAAATATTCGGAGTGTCGATGGTAAAGAAAATCCTAAACTCTACAAAAAAGATATTTAAACAAAATCTTATCATAATATAATTATTTATGTTAGATTGATGGTATTCTAAATAAACACATATTTATGGTCTTATGTTCCATAAATTTCAATTTATATCCAAATTTCATTTCATCAATTTTCTTTATCACAAACTAATAATCATTGGGTGTTGGTATTCTCTTTGATGTCTATGTTCTCATTTCTTAATAATTTTCACTTAATTATAAACTAATTTATGGTTTAATCCATATGACCATAATAAATCCCTTTGTCACTTATGAAGAGGTTTCTTTATCCACCCTTTACACAATTAGTGATTTCGATAAAGGTATTTTCAAATATAACCCCTTGATTATAGAGATGATGACAAATTTGCAAGGATGCAATTTAGTTTGGAGAGAATGTAACACCCAATGATTTAAAATTTAAGAACATAATGTTCTATAACGTATACATCATGAAACTATAGTCTTAAAAGGGAATATAAAACCCTAATAATTTAAAATGTATTTATTATTAAATAAATTAAATCTCTTTGATAGCTTGCAATGCACGCACCAGTGACTATGAATGAAACATGACGTTGTATTAACTCATTTTTAATAACACATTACCATTATAACATAATCATTATATTTGATGGTATGTATTGTAATAAACAAATTAATGATATTATATTTCATACATTTGTATAAAATAATTTATATGGTTATCTTTTGATTAGATATAATATTATAAAAATTTTACTGAAAAATAAAATCTTTCTGAAAAACACTATTTTTATAAAATGATATTTAATGTGGCATTGCGCGCAAAATTTTTACTTAATCGGTAAAAAAAATTTAAAATTTATTTTAAATAATAAACATATCTTTTTCAATCTTAATATTATTGTAATATTATTCTCAATTTTTGGCCATTTTCTCAAATGTTTCATTTTTTTATGAATAATGAAAATTCTAAATATATATTGAAAATGGAATGTTTGATTAATTTCTTTTAATATATAAATTATATTTTAAATTTTTTTTATGAAGAATTAGTAAAACTATATATCTATTAATCCAATTTTGTACATTAAGTTTTCTCATATAATTGTTTATATGAAAATATTGTAATATCATTGATAACAAGCATTCTCGTTACATCTAGATGATTGATTTGAAATTTGAAATTTAGAATTATATTAATGAAAATTTGTAAAATGGTTCTATTTTTAAAGACATGGAATTCTTGTGGAAATTTTTTTTTATACATGCGAATTTTACGAGTCTGCAGTTTCTAACGGCGCATGATTCTGAGGCCTGGTGTGCCCAGAATCAATTTCTGAAGTTTTGTTCGGGTACGTTCAGTAAACGTACGTACGGGATTTTATAACTTTTGAACTAGTCCTTGGAATTGAAATTCGATGGAACCATTGAACTCGCAGTGTCGGTGATTTCTTAGTGAGACCTTCACCGTAGTTGCATTCTAAGGAGAGTAGAAGTTAGATTTTGGGGGTTTTTAATTAAGTTATATAAAAATAAGGGTTAACTTATTTTAATTCCTTGGTGGTTAAAACTTCCAAGAGGAGGTTAGTGGTGGGGCCCACCCGCACATAATCTCCCTTGGGAGGATATTATTAGGTGGTTCCCATAAGCATCAAAGCCCCTAAACCCCCCCCCCCCATTTATGTGGGATGAAACCCTTAAACTTCCCTTGAGTTAATGAAGCAAAACCTATATTCATTTAATTGTAACTTTCCACCTTCCCTCATAAGTGTTCCAAACCAAAAATTATTTAATGGAATTAATTAATTAATTTGAAATTGTTTGAATTATTTTGGCCAACAATTAAATAATGGGTTAGCTTAACCCATTATTTTTCCTGGAACATTCTTTTTTGTGGAGCTTTGGATAACCCTTGGAGAACTTTATTCTCCCAACGAAGAACACCCCTCTCCAACAAAGAATGACGGACATCTCTCTCTCCCTCTTCAATCAAGGCAAGAAGAGGAAACACTATCATCCTTGAAGAACGTCGACGACATCAACTTATTCGTCTTCTTCCGACATCAATGGAATGATGTCCACCTTTCCGCGACTTCGTCAAAGATCGTCAGAAATCGAGGAAGGGGGATTTGAGTTATTTTATATATGAGTATAAACCTCTGTTCTTCGTTGATCAAATTTCTGAATTATGGTTTGCCAAATGTTATCGCCATGACGAGGAGGGATTGGACCACACGAACATAGCCCGAACCTCCCCCTTTGGTTGTTCTTTTTTATTGATGGTGGAGGCGGACCGCGAAGAAGCCGGCGGCGCAAGGCCGCCGAGTCACCACAATGGCGTGGCACCATCGTGCCACGTAGAGAACCAAGTCATGGCATGGCGGGCCGCAACAGTGTCGGAGGGGCGCGGTGCCATCGCACCACGCTGGAAGGAAGATTCGCATATTGGAGGATCACGACGGTTGGATGATGAGAATGGAATTGTCGCGCCGCGCGGAGGAGCTGGAGGCCGCAGCAAGGCTGGGTGGCGGCGGAGGAGGCGCCGCACCGTCACGCCGTGCGGAGGCCAGCAGAACCACGGTGTTGTCGCGCCATGGTGGAGGATCCAGGGGTGGCCGGCAGAGCCGGCCGTCGGTGCACACTACAGGCGGGACCCCTCGAGTCCCGCGGTTCACCGAACCAGCACCTAGCACAGGTTCCTTCGAAACTCAGGGGCACCGCACCCCCCCCCCACCCACCAACGGCGTGGTAAGCTGGACCATGCGGGCTAGCCAGGCGGGCCACCTCGGGCAGGGCCCCACCTACGGGCCGGGCCGCCCCATCGATTTGGGCCGCTCTTGGTCTGGGTTTCCCCCACGGGCTGGGTCGGACCATCGGGCCGGGTCGGACCCCAGTCCGAACCCGGACCCATCTGGCCAGTTTACACCTTTTCGCCCCTATCTTGGGCTACGGGTTTCCGATTGACGAACCGCCTACGGCAATGGAAGGATTGGAGAAAGACGGTTCTTTTTCACACCCCACTTGAGGTTTGAACATAGTTGGAGTATGGTCAGGTAGGTTTGAACCTAAAAATCAACCGGGCCCCTAGAACATAAATGCCAATAACTCACAGAACGGGTGTCTGATTGACCCAACGTCTATCACGTTGGAACCCTTATGACATGGCGGTCCTTTGGGTTACTCCTTTGTGGAGTTTATTGGTGGTAAAGGTACGACCGATATCTCAAGGGCAGATTCTACGGAACTCGAGCGCACCAGGTGCGAGGAATCCAGTGGCTGGTAGTGAGGCGGAGGTTGGAGACAGATCATACGGAGGTCAGTGCTCAGTGATCCTGTGTGGGTCAGCGCATGATGATCCTTTGTGGGCCAAATCCTATGTGTTTCAGCGCTCAGCGATCTTGTGTGGGTCAGCACATACCGATCCTGTGTGGGTCAGATCCTGTGTGGGTCATTGCGGGGGTTAGTACCTATCGATCCTGTGTGGGTCAGACTCGGTATGTTCAGAAGTAGTGCCTCTTGACAGAATAAGATGATATAGCTTAGCGACTAATCATTTGTACTTCTATACTACACTGAAATACCGGTTTGAGCTGAGTTAATGACTTTCGTGTTTTCCTCATGATTGAGATGGGTTACTAAATAACTTAGGTATATGTATGGGCATATACCTAAGTAAGGGTTATCCGTCGACTCCATACTTTGTGGTTATCCTTGTTTTATTTTATAAGACCTTGAGGGTCTCGGGTTCCCTACTGACACTAGTAAAATAATGACCTTTAGCGGCTGCCAAAAGCCGTCGCTAAAGGTATATAGCGGCCGCCTAGCGACTGCCAAACGATGGCCGCTTTTACCCCATCATTGTTGCTATCAGCGACCGCCAAATGGCGGCCGCTGTAGCCCGGACCTGTAGTGGCCCCCAAATGGCGGCCGGTATAGGTCATATCGAAACACCTATAGCGGCCTCCATTTGGCGGCCGCTAAAGGTGTCCATGTAAACACCTATAGTGGCCACCACTTGCCGGCCACTATTGATTTTTAATTTTTTTTTTTTAAAATAAATTATACATTAATATATACCCAAATAAATCTCGGAAGTCATCTTCCAATCTCCACATACATCATCACATATAACTGCATAACAAAATTTAATAAAAAAATTAGTACCGAATAAAACCTAGAAAACAAATTAACATATTTAAATTCAAACTTACTGTAACAGATCTAAAGTATTTGATTTTCAAAATATATTCATAATTTTGATTAAAGTTTTATAATTTTAATATAATTAATTCTATTGTTCTAATTATGAATGTTGTCATGTGATTTCAGGTCAATCTGATGTCGTCCGCTATGAGTTTGACCGTTAGACGCCTATTTTGGCCGTTTATGACACCAGAACGGTGTTCTCGGTCACTGCAGGCACATAGCACATTTGATTGACATTATGTCTACTCGACCACATCACAATTCACTCACCCTTTGATTTCATCTGATTTTAGGCCATTCGGACTTCATTCGGCCCATTTGGACCCCCCACACGCGCGTTTATGAAGCGCGCGCAACACTTAAAGAACGCATAATGAGCCCTACCACGCAGACCGCACGTCCGATTGATGTTCCATCTACGCGTACACGTCGAGAATAATAATTAGATTGTTGTCCTGTGATTTTAGGTCAATCTTATGTCGTCCTCTATGAGTTTGACTATTAGACGCCCGTTTTGGCCGTTTATGACACCAGAACGGCGTTCCCGGTCACCGTGGGAACACGGCACCTTTGATTGATGTACCGTCTCCTTGACCACATCAAAATTCACTCACCCTTTGATGTCGTCTGATTTCAGGCCATTCGAACTTCATTCGGCCCATTTGGACCCCCCCCCCCCCCCCCCCCGCGCGCGCGCGTTTATCAAGCGTGCGCAACACTTAAAGAACGCATACTGAGCCCTACCGCGCAGACCGCACGTCCTATTGATGTGCCGTTTGCACGTACACATCACGAATAATACTTATATTTTTCCTGTGATTTCAGGTCAATCCGATGTCGTCCACTATGAGTTTGACCGTTAGATGCCCGTTTTGGCCGTTTATGACACCAGAATGGCGTTCCCGGTCACCGGGGGCACACGGCACGTCCGATTGATGTGCTATCTGCTCGACCACATCACAATTCACTCACCATTTTATGTCTTCTGATTTCAGGCCATTCAGACTTCGTTCGGCCCGTTTGGACCCCCCACACGCGCGTTTATCAAGCGTGCGCAACACTTAAAGAACGCATAATGAGCTCTACCGCGCAGACCGCACGTCTGATTGACGTTCTATCTACACGTACACGTCACGAATAATAATTATATTGTTGTCCTGTGATTTCAGGTCAATCCGATGTCGTCCACTATGAGTTTGACTGTTAGACGCCCGTTTTGGCCGTTTATGACACCAGAACGGCGTTCCCGGTCACCGTGGGCACACGGCACGTTTGATTGATGTGTCGTCTGCTCGAATAAATCAAAATTCACTCACCCTTTCATGTCGTCTTATTTCAGGCCGTTTAGACTTCGTTCGGCCCGTTTGGACCCCACGCACGCACGTTTATCAAGCGCGGACAACATTTAAAGAACGTATACTGAGCCCTACTGCGTAGACCGCACGTCCGATTGACGTGTCGTCTATACGTACACATCGAGAATAATAATTAAATTGTTTTCCTGTGATTTCAGGTCAATCTGATGTCGTCCGCTATGAGTTTGACCATTAGACGCCTGTTTTGGCCATTTATGACACTAGAACGGCGTTCCCCGTCACCGCGGGCACATGGCACGTCCGATTGACGTGATGTCTGCTCGACCACATCACAATTAACTCACCATTTGATGTCGTCTGATTTTAGGTCATTCGGACTTTGTTCGGCCCATTTGGACCCCCCACATGCGCGTTTATGAAGCAGGTGCAACACTTAAAGAACGCATAATGAGACATACCGTGTAGACCGCACATCAGATTGACGTGCCGTCTACGCGTACACGTCGCGAATAATAACTATATTGTTGTCCAATGATTTCATGTCAATCCGATGTCGTCCGCTATGAGTTTGACCGTTAGACGCCCGTTTTGGCCATTTATGACACCAGAACGTCGTTCCCGGTCACCGCGGGCACACGGCATGTCCGATTGATGTGTCGTCTACTCAACCACATCACAATTCACTCACCCTTTGATGTCGTCTGATTTCAGGCCATTCGGACTTCTTTTGGCCTATTTGGACCCCCCACACGCGCGTTTATCAAGTGCGTGCAACACTTCAAGAACGCATAATGAGCCCTACCATGCAGACCACACATCCGCTTGACGTGTCGTCTGCACTTACACATCGCGAATAATAATTAGATTGTTGTCCTGTGATTTTAGGTCAATCCGATGTCGTCCACTATGATTTTGACCGTTAGATGCCCGTTTTGGCCGTTTATGACACCAGAACGGCATTCCCGGTCACCGCGGGCACACGGCACGTCCGATTGATGTGTCGTCTGCTCAACCACATCAAAATTAACTCACCCTTTTTTGTCATCTGATTTCAGTCCATTCTAACTTTTTCGGCCCGTTTGGACCCCCCCCCCCCCCCCCCCCCCGCGCGTTTATCAAGCGCACGCAACACTTAAAGAACGCATACTTAGCCCTATCGTGCAGACCGCATGTCCGATTGACATGCCATCTACGCGTACACGTCACGAATAATAATTATATTGTTTTCCTGTGATTTCAGGTCAATCTGATGTCGTCCTCTTTGAGTTTGACCGTTAGACGTCCGTTTTGACCGTTTATGACACTAGAACGGCATTCCCAGTCACTGCGGGCACACAGCACATCTGATTGATGTTTCATATGCTCGACCACATCAAAATTCACTCACCCTTTTATTTCGTCTGATTTCAGTACATTTGGACTTCGTTCGGCCTGTTTGGATTCCCCAGAGGCGCGTTTATCAACTGTTCGCAACACTTAAAGAACGCATAATGAGCCCTACCGTGCAGAACGCACGTCCGATTGATGTGTCGTCTACGCGTACATATCGCGAATAACAATTATATTGTTTTCCTATGATTTCAGGTCAATCTGATGTCGTCTGCTTTGAGTTTGACCGTTAGATGCCCGTTTTGGCCGTTTATGACACCAGAACGGCGTTCACGGTCACTGCGGGCACACGGTGCGTCTGATTGACGTGTCGTCTGCTCGAACACATCACAATTCACTCACCCTTTTATTTCATCTGATTTCAGGCCATTCGGATTTTTTTCGGCCCATTTAGACCCCCCCCCCCCCCCCCGCCCCCCCCCCCCCCCCCCCACACACACACACACACACACGTGCGTTTATCAAGCGCGTGCAACACTTAAAGAACGCATAATGAGCCCTACCACGCAGACCGCATGTCCGATTGACGTTCCGTCTGCGCGTACAAGTCGCGAATAATAATTAGATTGTTTTCCTGTGATTTCAGGTCAATCTGATGTCGGCCTCTATGATTTTGACCGTTAGACGCCCGTTTTGGTCGTTTATGACACCAGAACGGCGTTCCCGATCATCGCGGGCACACGGCACGTCCGATTGACGTGCCTTCTACTTGACCACATCACAATTCACTAACCCTTTGATTTCGTCTGATTTCATGCCATTCGAACTTCATTCGGCCCGTTTGGACCCCCTCGCGCGCGTTTATCAAGCACACGCAACAGTTAAAGAACGCATACTAAGCCCTACTGCAAAGACCGCACGTCCGATTGACGTGTCGTCTGCACGTACATGTCACGAATAATAATTAGATTGTTTTCCTATGATTTCGGATCAATTCGATGTCTTCCGCTATGAGTTTGACCGTTAGACGTCTCTTTTGGCCGTTTATGACACCAGAACGGAGTTCACAGTCACCGCGGCCACATGACACGTCCGATTGACGTTCCGTCTACTCGACCACATCGAAATTCACTCACCCTTTGATGTCGTTTGATTTCAGGCCATTCGGACTTCGTTCGGCCCGTTTGGACCCACCACATGCGCGTTTATCAAGCGCGCGCAACACTTAAAGAACGCATAATGAGTCCTACCGCGCAGACCGCATGTCTGATTGACGTGTCGTCTACGCGTACATGTCGCAAATAATAATTAGATTGTTTTCCTGTGATTTCATGTCAATCCAATGTCGTCTTCTATGATTTTGACCGTTAGACACCCGTTTTGGCCGTTTATGACACCAGAATGGCGTTCCCGGTCACCACGGGCACATGGCATGTCCGATTGACGTTCCGTCTGCTCGACCACATCACAATTAACTCACCCTTTGATGTCATCTGATTTTTGTCCATTCAGACTTCGTTCAGCCCATTTGGACCCCCCCCCCCCCCCCCCCCCCGCGCACGTTTATCAAGCGCGCGCAACACTTAAAAAACACATAATGAGCCCTACCGCGTAGACCGCACATCTGATTTATGTGTCGTCTATGCGTACACATCTTGAATAATAATTAGATTGTTTTCTTGTGATTTTAGGTCAATCCGATGTCTTCCTCTATGAGTTTGACCGTTAAACGCCCGTTTTGGCCGTTTATGACACCAGAACGGCGTTCCCGGTCATCGCGGCCACATGGCATGTCTTATTGATGTGTTGTCTGCTCGAAAACATCACAATTCACTCACCCTTTGATGTCGTCTGATTTCAGGCCATTCGGACTTTGTTTGGCCCATTTGGACCCCTCACACGCGCGTTTATCAAGCGCGTGCAACAATTAAAGAACGCATAATGAGCCCTACCGCGCATACCGCACGTCCGATTGACGTTCCGTCTACACATACACATCGAGAATAATAATTATGTTGTTTTCCTATGATTTCAGATCAATCTGATGTCGTCCGCTATGAGTTTGACCGTTAGACGTACGTTTTGGCCGTTTGTGACACCAGAACGGCGTTCCCGGTCACCGCGGTCACACGACACGTCTGATTGACGTTTTGTCTACTCGACCACATCACAATTCACTCACCCTTTGATGTCGTCTGATTTCAGGCCATTCGAACTTCGTTCGGCCCGTTTGGACCCCCCCCCCCCCCCCCCCCCCCCGCGTGCGTTTATCAAGCACGCACAACACTTAAAGAACACATATTGAGCCCTACCACGCAGACCGCATGTCCGATTGACATTCCGTATATGCGTACATGTCACGAATAATAATTATATTGTTTTTATGTGATTTCAGGTCAATCAGATGTCATCCACTATGAGTTTGACCGTTAGACGCCCGTTTTGGCCATTTATAACACTAGAACGGCGTTCTCAGTCACCTCGGGAACACGGCACATCCGATTGACGTTCCGTCTACTCAACCACATCACAATTCACTCACCCTTTGATGTCGTCTGATTTCAGTCCATTCGGACTTCGTTCGGCCCATTTGGACCCCCCCACACGCGCGTTTATCAAGCACGCGCAACACTTAAAGAACGCATAATGAGCCCTACCGCGTAATCCACACAACAGATTGACGTTCCTTCTGTGCGTACACATCTCAAATAATAATTAGATTGTTTTACTATGATTTCATGTCAATATAATGTCGTCCTCTATGAGTTTGACCGTTAGACGCCTGTTTTGGCCGTTTATGACACCAGAACAGCGTTCCCGGTCACCGCGGGCACATGGCACGTACGATTGATGTTCCGTCTGCTCTACCACATCACAATTCACTCACCCTTTGATTTCATCTTATTTCAGTCCATTCGGACTTCATTCGGCCCATTTGGACCCCCCCCCCCCCCCCCGCAACACTTAAAGAACGTATACTGAGCCCTACCGCACAGACCGCATGTCCGATTGATGTTTTTTCTGCGCGTACACGTCACGAATAATAATTAGATTGTTTTCATGTTATTTCAAGTCAATCCGATGTCGTCCGATATGATTTTGACCGTTATATGCCTGTTTTGGCCGTTTATGACACCAGAACGGCATTCCCGGTCACCGCGGGCACACAGCACATCCGATTGACGTGTCGTCTACTCGACCACATCACAATTCACTCACCCTTTGATGTCGTCTGATTTCATTCCATTCGGACTTCGTTCGGCCTATTTGGACCCCGCACACGTGCGTTTATCAAGCTCGCGCAACACTTAAAGAACGCATAATGAGCCCTACCGCGCAAACCGCACGTCCGATTGACATGTCGTCTGCGCATACACATCACAATTCACTCACCCTAAAAAGATACAAATATCGAAAGAGTTCATGGGCTTCTCCCAAGAAACAAATGTCTGGAGTTTCTCTCCATCCACTGACACACCTTCCTATGAGATTATTTAACCCAATAACTATACCTATATAATCAATACAAAACTGACATATATATAGCTTGACGTATAGTCAATAAGTGTAATCTGTATGATGTCAAGATGTTGGGTATGATCATCATTGGTCTTGGAGTGCACGAATATGTCATCCACAAATACTAAAACAAACTAATCTAGGTAAAAAAGGAAAATTATATTTATCAAGGATATAAAAAATTCTAACTAATTCATCAACACAAATGAAATTACCTCATGCATGGGGTTCATTCTCATCTGGATCACCAATATCACTGTGATGTCCACCAGATGTATTCGGAGCCTAGAATATATATCAATATTATGTATCTTAATCATATTAATAAAATTCAATCTGAGTATGGTTTGTTTTATTGTTTACCTGTAACGCCACTTGTTGCGTCGTCATTTCATCAATACGTGATGACATCTGTGACAACCTCTCCTCATACTCTGCATGTAACTGCTGAAATTGTGAATCAAAATTGTGCTGCATATCATGAATGGAAGCATCTATCTCAGACTGTGTGCGGATCCCTGACTCTCTGCATGCACCCATCACATCTGCTCTAACAACTGCACGTCGTGGGACACCACCTCCATAAGTCAAAGAATAACCATGACCGTCATGCCCCACGACACGGTGAAATATTTCATCTCTATGCACAATACTACGACGTTGATCCTCTGGAAACTCTGCTAAATGAGCGTCAAACTGAGCCTGTATCATATAATGAATCAATGAACAAATATGAATAATTTATATAAAATAAAAAATAAATTTATTAGTAAATAATTTTCTTACTATAACACTGGCAACATCAGGATCACCCGCCCTACGAGTCCTCATTCATATGGACATCTGATCGATTGGCTCGCCGTGTTGGTGTAACTATAATAAAGGGGTTCACCATGTTATACTACAATATTTTTAAAATATGAATGAAATAGTGAATTCTAAACTTACATCATGTCTGAGCTGCGACACATGTCGAGTGCCAAGTATGGAAGGCGTGCCATGCATCGCCTGATTATGTGAATGACAAGCAGACTCGGTCTACATTCAACTTATTTACTTAATAGAAATTTTAAAAAATAGTCATTTATATATTAAAAGTAATAAATCTTACCATCGCTGCCTCACTCGACCAAAACGCAACCAAATCCTGCCACTGCGCAGGAAGAATGCTCAGAGGGACTCGTTGTAAAATGTCTGGCACACCCGCAAATGGTGTCCAGTGATCTCTCTTCACCCTTGACTTGTAATCCTTCTATAATTTTCGGCGTTTGAACATACATATAGCCCGAAACTCATCTGGACAGGATGTCAAATTATCATGTTAAAAATATTGTCAGTAGATGGGACAATAATAATAACAATATCATGAAAAATTAAACATTGAATTTAACTGAACCTCCCTCCATAATATGTCCATCGTATCCTGAGGTAAAGAACTCCAGTCACAAGTCGTCAAAGGGAATCTGTGTGAGTCTCATATCATATGCCCAAACTGATGACTCAATGCAGTAGCACCATCTCCAACTAGATGAAATGTGTCGTCAAATAACACATCCAATCAGGCTCCAGAGTTCCAGGATCGAACCCCTCTACCAGGACCCCTGCGTCTGCTAGAAGAATCAGTAGATCCTGATAAACATAAATTCATAATTCAATTACAATATAAATTAATGATTAGAAACAGTTAGGGAAATATAAACAGAAAATTATAATAAATTAATTTAGAAAAATGAAAACATACATACCAACAACATCAGGTGAACCACTGTGACCACCCTGTGACATACCTACATTAAAAGAAATTATAGTTAAATCAAGAACTTTTTATACATATATAACTCATAAATATTTTTACAAATAATAACTGGGGATATAATTACAATTTCCACTAATCATGCATGTCTATCGCATCTCATTCAACTGTCTCTCTGGTCCATTGTATATCTTCATCTCGTACAGCTACTGTTGTTTGGTCAAGTGTTTGATCGGGAAATGTGACAACTTCAGGTTCCTCTTGGTCAATCAGAAAAAACCCCTCTTCTAGACATTTTCACCACAACTTTCCAATCAGAATCAATGCCGACAATGTAAACTTGTTCTGCCTGCGATGTCAGTATGAAGATCTCATTTCTAACCCGGTCATCTTTATATAGCATATTGTTAAAGTTTACTAATGTAAATTGGAAGTTATCAACTTTCGTTCCACGAACTGGATCGACCCAATCACACCTTAACAATATGTGTTTTAATCCACGATCATAAATAACCTCAATAATATCTCTCAAAAATCCATAATAATAACCCGCACCAACAAAATAACAACCAACGCCACTATTTTGTGTGGCTCAGTTCTTGTCAACATTGCTAATACGAAATCGGAATCTGTTAGCATCCAAAGACTTATAGCGACGAGCTGTAATAAATGGACCATCAGCTAGTTGGTTGAGTTCTTCGCTCAGATACTGGGTTAAATCACGTAACTTTTGAATCTACAAATTTCACATATATAGTTTAATGGATAAAGGATTGTGAAAATGCAACTAAGTGGCACTATAAAAATATTAAATCAAGTATACGTACATGAGTCTTGAACCACTCATGAAATGTGTTGAAATGATGTTTTTGGATTTGATACTCAGTTGCACGGGGCCTTTCACATTTCAACTCAATGATATGCATCCTAAATCACAACACAATATAAGGTAAGAAATAAAATAAATATAGAAACAAAATACACATCAACTATGAAACTTACTGTATCAATGGAATAACTTATGGAGTGTTGAACAACACATATCGATGAGCTTGAACCCACTCATCGTTCCGCATATCAAATGTTATTCCTTCTCCAATTGGACCCTCTTCAGTCTGGGACGGTTTATCTATCTTTGTTTCAACCTCATCAATATATGAAGCACAGAAATTAGTACACTCATCCATTAAATATCCCTTGGAAATTGAGGCTTCTAGACGAGCTTTGTTGCGCACATAGCATTTCAATGTATTTAAGTATCGCTCTATTGGATACATCCACCTGAATTGCATGGGACCGCCAGCAATGACTTCACCAGTTAAATGCACAGTCAAGTGAACCATGACATCAAAAAAAGATGGCGGAAATAGTTTTTCTAGGTGACATATTGCAAGTACAATCTTATCCTGTAGTTTTTTCAAATCACTCATGTGATGATTCCTAGAACAGAGCTGTCTGAAAAAATTAGAAACTCCAATAAACGGCTCAACAACCTGGGAAGGTAAGCAATTACGAATTGCTATAGGAATTAACTATTGAAGCAGAATAAGATTATTGTGACTTTTCAAACCCTGTAATGTCATGCTCTTCATATTCACATGCTTCGAAATATTAGAGAAATAACCATCTGGCACCTTAATAGTCTTCAAAATTGATAGAAATGTTTGTTTCTTCTTTTTACTCATTGTGTTCTGTGCAGCAGGCATGTATGCCTGATTACCTTCACCCAGCTGTAAATGTAAAGGTTTTCTCAATCCCATTTATTGAAAACCACGTTGAGCATTAGCACTGTCCTTCGATTTCCCCTTGATGCCTAAAATGGTGCATAGAATATTATCACATACATTTTTTTCAATGTGCATCACATCTAAATTATGCCTTAAAATATTATATTTCCAATAAGGAAATTCAAAAAAAATACTTCGTTTCTTCCAATTATAACTTCGTTGTCTATTTGCAGCAGGAATAGAAGGAAATGCAGGAACCAATAAATATTGAAAATCATACATTGTACGGATGTTTTCTTGATCAAGTTGTGCACAAATTTCAACCCCAGACAGTATTTGTGGTGATGGGTCAAACTCTCTATTCCCATCAAATGATACACGGTCTTTTCTAAACTTGTGCAATGGAGGAAGAAAGTTTCTATGACCAAGATATGCCCACTTTATACAGTGCTTAAGCCATATATATTTCTTACTCATATTACAACAAGGGAAAGCAAATTATCATTTTGTACTCCAACCTGATAAGTTAGCATACGCTGGGAAATCATTAATTGTCCACAACAAAGCAGCCCAAAGTCTAAACATTTCATTTTCTGCCGAGTAAAAAGTCATTACACCATCGGCCCAAAATTCTTACAGCTCATCAATCAAAGGTTTCATATTAACATCGATTTTGTCACTAGGTCCTCTCGGTCCATCAATTATAATTGATAGTAACAAAAAATGTTTCTTCATACATACCCATGGGGGAATGTTGTATGGAACTAACACCACTGGCCATATACTATGTGTCGCACCAACCATGGACCTAAATGGGTTAAAACCATCTGCTACCAAACCCAATGGAATATTATGATCATCTCAGGAAAAGTCTGGGTGTCTTTGATCAAACTCTTTCCATGACAAAGAATCTGCCGGGTTAGTTAATTTGTCAACCTCTTTCTTTCTCTCTGAATGCCAAGTCATCAATTTAGCAATTTTAGTGGACAAGAAGAATCTCTTCAGTCTCGGTTTCGGTAGGAAATAAAACATCTGTTTAGCGGAAACTTGTTTCCCTTGATTCAAGACTCTACCAGGAAGAATCGGACTACCTTGATTAATCTCATTGGTCTTACACCTGTATGTATAGAAAACAGTACAATTATTTAATTGTGCATTCTCTTTTCTGAACAACATGCAATTATTGCGACATGCTTCAATTGTATCATATGTAAAACCAAGATCATCGATTAACTTGAAAGATTGATAGAATAACTCTAGAATCTTTGCTTCAGCAGGGAGTACCTTTTTCAATAATACCAACAACATGTTGAATGAGGTGTCTGGAAACTGGTTCAAGGCCTTCAGGTGTAAAAATTCAACGATGAACGACATTTTACTAAATTTAGTGCATCCAGGATATAATTCAGTACACGCATCGTCAAGAATTTCAAAGAATTTCAATGCTTCTCCATCTGCAGAAGAACAAGGATTGCTCAATACAACGTCGTCATTTACGACATTACTGTCTTCAGATTGAAACTGACGCATCATATCATTGAGAATTATGTTCATCGGATCAACTGTTCTCGAATCAACATTCATATGAATATTTTCTGAGTGATGAGATGAAACAAAATCTTCTCCATGATGCATCCATGTCTTATAGTTTTTCAAAAACCCATTCAGAAACAAATGTTCTCTAACACTGTCTCGATTGAAGAGATATTTATTTTCACATTTTATGCATGGACAACTAATCATATCGCTTGGAAATTTGTTGGTGAAATCCATAAATCGCTTAATCCCCTCATAATATTCAGCTGAAAATCTATCTTGCATATCAATCCAACTCCTATCCATATCTGTATTTAATAGAAATCAAAAGTGAAATATATTATTTAAATTCTAAAAAAACGGATATCATTAAAATTTAAATACCAAATTTTAAAAGGATAAAAAACATTACCTGCGGAGGACTCAACCGTGGGTAACGGGGTGTGACTCTATTGAGGATCCATGATGGCGCAGTGACTTGACGACAGAGGTTCGACGGTCGGACTCGAAAGGAGCGAAACCATTGGACGAAGCATGGAGGGTTCTACACGGCGGAGAACAATGGACTGGAAGGGTTCAACTGAGGCAGGAGGACTTGCCGGAGGGATGCAATGGGGCCGGGAGGGTACGACGGTGTCGGGACTGTCCAGCTGCAGCGCGGGCAAGGGTGGGGGTTGCCGGGTCGCGGGGGTGTCGGGGTCACGGGGGCGTAGCGCGGAGGCAAGGCGGTGGGGGTCGCCGGGGTGCAGCGCGGGTAGGGGGTTGCTTGGTCGCGGGGGTGTCAGGGTCACGGAGGCGCAGCGTGGAGGCAAGGCAGTGGGGGTCACCGGGGTTTCGGGTGGCGCAGCACGGAGGAAAGGGGGTGGTGATCGCCGAGGGTCGGGGTCGCCGGGGGTCGGGGTCGCCGGGGGGTTGCCGAGGTCGCCGGGAGGTTGGGGGTCGGGGGTCGGGGGTCAGGGCTGACGGGGGTCAGGGTCGCCGGGGTCACCGGCGGTAAGGGGTCGGGGTCGCCGGGGGTCGGGGAGTGGTCGTTGGGGGTCAGGGAGGATCGTCGGGGGTTGGGGAGGGGTCGTCGGGGGTCGGGGTCGCCGGGGGTCGGGGTCACTGGGTCGTGGGGTCAGGGTCGCGGGGGTCGGGGGTCGAGGTCGCAGGTTTGGGGAAGGGTGGGTCGCAGGGTCAGGGAGGGGGGAGGGGAAAATGTAGGGATTTGGGAATTAAAGTGCAGCGGCCGCCATTTGGCGGCCGCTATTGATAGTATTAGTGGCCTCCAAATGGTGGCTGCTATATGTGCCCCGCCTCGAAAATCAGAAATTCTGGTAGTGTGAGTATCATTATACTCAAACCTGCACGGGATATGCCCGCATCTCATTATGTTGGTTGCAGACGACGGACAATGCTAATCGGGGAAGAGAGTAGCAGAACTGGATGGTACCGGAGGTGGACCACTCAGCGAGACGTACACGGAGCGGACGGATGATCTTGGGGTGTTGAGGAGGCCATTTGTACCCACCCTTCAGGTGGGAATTCCAGAGGACGGCCCAGTAGCTTCTTTACTTCTTTTCTTCAGTTGTACTAACTTTGTAGTTGTTTTTTTCTTTATTGTTGGGCTTGTATTTCTGGCCCCTTTACTTTCAGCACACTCTATTGTATTCTGTTTTACATAGTGATTTACTTCCAGTTGTGTACTCTCTTGTGTTTGTTTACTGTTATAAAGGCAATGCCTTCCCTGTTTAGGGTTTTACGCCTTTGGTGCAAGTCGCCAACCCCTAGCCTATGGAAGGTGGGATTGGGGTATTCACGATACGGGCCCTGAGAGATTGGTCGTGAAAAATTGGTATCAGAGGAGTCGGTTCTACAATAGAACTCAGGACTCTGATCATTCTTTTCTATGAAGAAATAGTGTTAAGGGTACCGAGTGTTGTTTTCAGTGCAGGGAGTCCAGTGTTTGTAACAACCCAAGATTTTATGAGAATTATTATTTTTAATTTCATTGATGTCTTGTGTTTTACGCTACACCAAAATTAGCTTTTTCTATATGCAACACTATTTTATCTTGTAGTATACGCAACACTATTTTTGGCTCATGTTACACACAATTCCAAGTTCGTTTTGTGGAAATTATTCTACACAACATTAAGTATAGATTTTGTTTAATGTATAAATGAAATAAGTTTTGATTATGTTATACGCAACATCAAACGGAGCTTTCACTACACACAACCCTGACTTGGCTTTCATTACATGCAATCAACACCTTCCCCAATAGTGTGTGTAGTACGCAATACCGAGTATCACTAAACGAGATATTATTACAATATTACTATGAACTAGCCATTATGAATAGTAATACTGACTTTTTGAAACTTTATAAATTTTATCTTTCAAAATGGACTTCATTTTTGGATTCGGAATATCGAAATTATCCTAGGGTGAATTTTTGGTTTTTTTTTAAACTATCATTTTTTGATGAATAGTGAAAAAACTAGGTTACTATTTAAAAACCAAATTTTTATTCAACTAATTATTTATTTTATTTAAATTTATTTTAGGTCAAAATTGATACATAATACCTATATAATTTCAATGTAATTCATTGGATTCATTTTATATTAATTTTAGATATATAAAAATTTTATTGAACTTTTCACCGTCTTTTACCCACCTCCTAGAAGAATTTGAAAATTTACATAAAACTTAATTTTAACGCTTTTGTGAGCAGAATTTCGAAAATCCGAGAGACACAGTTAATATCAAGGAGTAAAATGTGGTTCAATAAGATAAAAATAATTTTTGGTGAATAGTAACTTTTTACTTTTATTTACCACGGTTAAAAGTAAATAGGGTAATTAATGGTAAAAATGATATTATTATTACCCTAACACATGTACTAATTCTATTGGATAAGTATAATTCGACCAAAAACAAACTTAGGAATATAATATTATCATTTAGTTCTACTTGGATTAGATTGGTACATTTATTATTATTTTATTCAAAGAAGAGTTAAAATAGCTAAAATCAAAGTTTAATAACTAAAAAATTTTTAATATTGGGTTATACATAAGATAAATTCGACTATAAATATTCTTTAGAAAGATAAAAAGATTTATTACATAATTTATTTTATTCATAATTTTTAGAAATTAAATAATTTAATTTATTTATGACACAATAATGATGCAGTAATTTCCTTATTAATGAAATATTAACATAATTGATGTTATAAATACACAAATAAATGTAATTTGAGACTTTTTATAAATTAAAATAATTTTTTAGGTTAATATGACATGTTAGTATTGATTTAATTAAATTTTTTCGAACTAATCATGTTGTTATGATTTTCAAAAAAATAAATTACCAAATAGTGTCAAAATTGACAAAAAATAGTTTTTAAAACAAATATTATATTTTTAATTGCTATTCTATTCCTAAAAATATATGGTTTGGAAAATGACTTAGATAAGGTTATATATATGAATAATAAACCACTTGGGTTTCATTTGGCATGTTATATTAAGTGTATTAACCATATAGTGTAAGAAAACAAGAAGACACAGTAAAAGTTAAATTATTTAACATAGAGTTAAATCTAAATGATAAGGTTAAAATAGTAATCTAAACTTTTCTAAAACATATTGGTTGAGAGTATTGCGACCCATCCCCACTTTAGATTCGAAATAAATCAATTTTGAGCTATTATAAACTGAATATGACTTTATTATAAAATAATATTTTAAGTTTTTCCTAAGGTGCTCCTCTCCTCCCTTTTAAAAGGGAACCTCCTCCCTCTTCTCTTTACACAATTTTGAGCCTTCAAGCTCGGCCAACCCCTTCCCATTTCCCTTATAAAATTTTCTATAAACATTATATAGGTTCTGGTATCCTCAAAATACCAACTCTATTGCCTTAAGAAGAAGCTTAAAAGTGGTGCGTCGAAGAAGAGGTAATATCTTCTACCGATTCTTTCAAGTTTTCTTTCTTCTTCAACTTATTCTTATTTAGTTTTTTCATTATAAAGTAATAACATTAGTATCAATAATATAATGATATGTTATTATTAATATTAAACAACCCCATTTCACCTTCTATCCATCCTACGGAAAACGAAATCACCGCGTGTGCGTACGTAAGGAATACCGTCCCCACGACGTGGTGTAATTTGTTTTTCCACCACCACCTTACTTGGATGGGTATAATGGTGTAAAGAATAAATATATATAGTTATTATAACATCATACTGATTTGGAGATATTATATCATCAACTACAATTCAACTAAATAATTTTGGGAACGATATCATCGCTCGTGCGTACGTACGGATTACCGTCTCCACGACGCGATGCGATTCATTATCCATGTTAACCATTCAAGAATGATTATAAAGTATATATAATGAATAATAATAAAATATATGACATTATAAATCTACTTTATTTATGTATATATATATATATATTACATCTACTTACTTCCATTCAAGTCAATAAGGAAAGAAAAACAGTGTTCATGCGTACGTACGGCCTACCGTCTCCATGAACAGTGTATTTCATTTCATTTATCTATCTGTTATATATATATATATATACTGAATATATATGATATATAAATCATGATTTAAATTCTGGAAGTAAGTAAATAATGATTTAAGTAATCATAATATCAAGAACAACAAGTCCAAACATGTACGATAAATAAAACGATTTTACCCAAAACGATGCTTTAACATGGAATTTACAAAAGAACGGGTAATATAAAGTCATAGTGAACCATATATGATATCATAACAATGAATATGATTCTATAATAAGTCAATGAAATTATTTAAATCATTATACAGGAGGCTCGGATATGTACGAAGCATATCAGACCTTAGGTAAGGGATAATTATTCCAATCTCGTTCTTATCCGATATTGTTTATTCGTAAGTATTTACTAGGGTTATTGTTATCGTCCATGTCCATGTTTTATAAAAGTGTTTTTATATATGTATAAAGTCATTTTTACCCATTTTTTACTTTTACCACATGTTATGAAAGGAATATTTCTTTTGTTTACCATATGAAGAACTTTTTTACTTTTCCGAAAAAAGTACGAGGATAATGTTTTTTTAACTTATAAGGAATGAACGGATTTTTACGGTTTCATAACACCTTATTTTCATGAAGCTTACTCTAAAATATTTCATTACTATTTTCAACAAAATCATTTTCTTCTAAAATTGCATGGAATTTTGTGAAAAGAAAATGATTTTGAATAAGAAATGATATTTTCCTCAAGAATTTATTTTAAGTGTTTTATCAAAACTATTTTCCATCTAAGATGAAATTATTTAATATGTGTATGTTTCAAGTATAATGTCTCTGTTATTTACATGGTTTCACTTCTCTTATGATGAAATGATATCCATTTTTTTATATGGATTATGTTATGATGGGATGATGCTTATGAAACCCATTTTATTCTTTGGGTTATGATGAATAATTTATGTTTATGTTATGGCACACATAAGAATGATTTCATTATGAGATGGATGGGACCTATATCTCCCAAAAATTCATTGGGTAATGATTTATATCTCATGATATAGACATGGATGGAATGGTAAGTTAATCTGGTTCAGTGTTACAGGACTGGAATGAGGAGTGAACTCGATTCAAAAAGTGACTTTGTCCACTAAGATGGTCTTGGAAGCAGTGTCTTGGATACTATGGAAATAATATCATGTTCTTAATGGTTTTCCACAATTACATGTATTATTCCCATGCTATTGTATCATGATTTATGTTCCTTTATGATATATGTCTTACATACTTCCAAGATTTATGTCTTTGCTCAAGATTTTGATGTTTATATTTTATGTTCAAGTTTTTTGCATTCAAATGTTTATGTATTGTTTTATGTTCTCTATGTTTACCATTAATGATCATTTGAGCTCACTCTTTTGTATGTTTTCTTTTCCCCGGGTCTGGAAGAAGGGTATTAAGTAGGATATGCCAAAATGAACTCTATATATGATGAAATAAACGGGAGACAATGTAGATGATTTATGAACTAGTTGTTTATGTTTTCCAGTTTCTAAAGACACTATACCTATACGGTCCTTTCATGGTTTGGTTATATGTTGTAATAAATATGCTTCAAATATGAAATAATAACCCTGTATGTAATGTATGGGTCATTATAGTTGGTATCAGAGGAAAGGTTTAGTTAACCATTGGAAACTAGGATGCGAAAACTTTAGTGAGAACCCTAGAGATATTTCTAAGGTATGTCTAGGGATGTCCCTAAGGTTAAGTATAAGTATAGGTTATAGTCCTATAATTACGGTAACGATATTAGAATTAAACCTAAGATTTTAGATATTGAAGGTACTCACCATTTATTATATTGTTTTCCCTAGTATGATTTTTGGCTCCCACACTATTATTTTTGGGTTTTAGATGATGGTTGGAACCCTAAGGAACTGTGTTGATCAATGTAATGGACAATGAAATGATTTTCCTCCTAAACAAACCAATGTTATTGGATATGGAGTGACAAATCTTATTGCTATACTTACACAAGCTATGAATCATTCTGGACTTCTGAATGAGCAGAGAAGGGAACAATATTCTATTGAGTCCTTCATGAGGCAACATCCACCTTCTTTCAGTGGGTCTTCTAATCCACTTGTTGCTGAACAATGGATCAGTACCATTGAAAAGATATTTTCCATAATTCGATGTTCATAACATGAAAAATTCCTTCTGGATGTTTACCATTTAGATGGTGAAGCTGACCAGTGGTGGACTCTAATTAAGAATATAAGGCCCCAAGGTGAAATTGACTCCATAGAATGGGATGAGTTCAAGAAATTATTTTCCAATAAGTAATTCCCTCATATTCTCCGAACAAATATGGAAAAGGAGTTCCTTGGGATGAAGCAAAAGGATGATGAATCTGTTGGTATATACGAAGCCAATTTTACAAGGCTTGCAAGGTATGCATCTGGATTTATCATTCAACCTAAAAGTAAAGTTGATTGATTCTTCAGTGGCTTAAAACAAAGTCTTTGAAGGGAATTAGCTATAAGAGACTTCAGTAGCTATGAAGAAATTGTGCTTTGTGATATCAAGGTAGAAATGGATGTTTCTGTTACATATCCATCTCATGGTTTTGACAAGAAACGAAAGATGTATTTCAAGGAGAAATCTCATAATAATGGTGAAAAGAAGATGAATGTTTCTTTATGCTCAAAGTGTGGAAAGAATCATGGTGGAGATTGCCTAAAAGGTACTAGAAAATGTTTTTTAAGTGTGGAAAAGAAGTTCATCGAGTAGTTGAGTGTCGAAGTAATGGGAAAAAGGTAGCTAATGATGTGAATAGAGAAACAACTAGAGAGAATGCTCCATCAACACTTCAATGCTTCAAGTGCAGGGAAATGGGGCATTATGCTAATCAATGCCCTAATACAAGGGTTAATGATGATCGACATGAGCAACCACTTAAGGAAAAGGACAAAGGGAAGTCACCTGCAATCACTATTGGCGATGTTGAATATGACAACGATATGGTGGAATGATTAAGTGTTTATGTAATGGGATTCTAAAATAATGTTGTATATAGTATCGTGGAATATTGGAATATTTATGTATTGTTCTATTGTGGTTTTCAATAATTTTATGGTACCAGTAACCATGGAAAGTGATTGAGATATTTTTGGAAAGAAGATGATATGCGCATAATGAAGGGATAATTAGAAAATCAAATGTTTCATAGTATTCATGAGCTCATGGCTCATATAAGGACAAAGTTATATCATGGTTTGAGTATATAGAATTTTTGGATTTTGGTATGTGGAAAGAGTTAACTTTTGACAACATTCATGTTTTAACTATGGTTCAATGGGGATTAATTTTTCAAGAGAATACAAGATTAAGGTATTCACATGTTTGGAATGCGATCAACAAGATATATCTTGTGATATATGAGGGATAAATGATGGTATTCATGTGCTTGTTATATGACCTTTTTAGTAATCGTTCTCTTTATACTATGAGTTTGGAAAGAAGTATTTTGGATAACCCTAAAGATTGGAATGGATTATGTTGAACATAAGTTAGTATTGTTTAAGGATAGAAATTTTTTCTATATTATTGATAGAATGTTATAATAGTGTAGTTTAAGAAAAGGGAAAACCTGCAGAATGGGGGACAACCCATCGCGTCGGACGAGGATGTGGGAATCGAACCCACAACCGAAGTACGACAGGCCTTTATCACCTACCACTGGCCTACAGGAAGTCCCTAGTTAGTAGAAACTAGTTTTATTTTATTAAGTGGTATGATAAATGAAGTATAAGTCCATTTTAGGAACCATATACGATTAATCTCACCATAAATAGACTTATGTATATAACTTTTTCTAACCTTATGTTTGAGACAGATGGAATGACCTATCATTCTATCGCATGATCTTCTAACGCTTCATGAAAGACAAATTCAACTTTATTTCTTTAAGAGATGAAGTGGAAATTGTTAAAGGCATAAACAACAGTGAGATTGTACCAAAATCAAGTTAGTATTTCTTCTAAATCAAAATTTTCAACTTTAGGGAAAGGATATTGAAAACCAAAAATGTTGTCCTAGTTCTCTTATATCTGATGAATCAGACGGTACCTTAGATCATCACAAATTTATGGATTTGTGATTGTTGGTTTTTGTATAGCCATGTTCTCTACCACTCTCCATCAGAACATGATGGTTAGATTTCTCTTCCATATCCATATTTTCACCTATGTTCTCCTATGTGGAAACCCAGTGAAGAGTTAATTTGGGTAACCATTATGTTTCATACTTCAATTTAGAATTAATTTTTAGTATTCCTTTTTACGATGTGGTTTTATATGAAATAAAATTTCAAGTAGTAAACCATTTATAACCCCGACGAATTTCGATGGCGAAATTCATTTTAAGGGGGGTAGAATGTAACAACTTGATATTTATGAGAATTATTCTTTTTAATTTCATTGATGTATTGTGTTTTACTCTACACCAAAATTAGCTTGTTCTATATGCAACGCCGTACTAGATTTTAGTATACGCAATACTATTTTTGGCTCATGTTACACACAATTTCAAGTTTTTTTTGTGGAAATTATTCTACACAACATTATGTATAGATTTTTTTTAATGTATAAATGAAATAAGTTTTGATTATGTTATACGCAACACCAAAAGGAGCTTTCACAACACACAGCCTTGACTTGACTTGCATTACACGCAATCAAGACCTTCCTCAATAGCGTGTGTAGTGCGTAATACCGAGTTTCACTAAACGAGATATTATTATAATATTATTATGAACTAATCGTTATAAATAGTAATACCCACTTTTTAAAATTTTATAAATTTTATCTTTCAAAAAGGACTTCATTTTTGGATTTGGAATATCGAAATTATCCTAGGGTAAATTTTTGGTATTTTTCTGAAAACTTTCATTTTTTGATGAATAGTGAAAACATTGGGTTACTATTTAAAATCGACATTTTATTTAAATAATTATTTATTTTATTTAAATTTATTTGAGGTCAAAATTTATACATAATACATATATAAGTTCAATTTAATTTATTAGAGTCATTTTATAATAATTTTAGATATATAAAAATTTTATTGAACTTTTCACCATCTTTTACCCACCTCCTAGAAGAATTTGAAAATTTACATAAAACTTAATTTTACCATTTCTGTGAGTAGAATTTTGAAAATTCGAGAGATAGAGTTAATATCAAGGAGTAAAATGTGGTTCAATAAGATAAAAATATTTTTTGGGGAATGTAAACTTTTTACTTTTATTTACCACGGTTAAAAGTAAATAGAATAATTAAGGGTAAAAATGATATTATTATTACCCTAACACATGTCCTAATTCTATTGGATAAGTATAATTTGACCAAAAACAACCTTAGGAATATAATATTATCATTTAGGTCCACTTGGATTAGATTAGGACATTTATTATTATTTAATTCAAAGAAGAGTTAAAAGAATTAAAATCAAAGTTTAATAACTAAAAGATTTTTAATATAGGGTTTGTAATGGCCCGGACCTCTCCGGTCGATTACTTTGTAAAAATGTTTTTTTTTTATAGATCTGGTAATAATGATTTAATGAGAATTATGTTTTGAATTAAATGCAATGAGATTTGAGATATGAGAATAAATTAAAGATGTTATGATAATTGTGTAAAAATAAATAAATAAAGGTTTAAAATAAATAGGGGAGGTGCACCAACAAAATAAAGATTGGAGAGAGAAAATAAAATTTATTGAAAAATAAATATAAGAGAGAGGCGCCACTTTTTGTGGGAGAGAATCTTGGGAGAAAGAATTAATAAAGATTGGAGAGAGGGAGGAGTTATAAGATATTAATGGGAATAAAATTAAGTGTGAAATAAATAGTAAAGGAGATAATTGGTGATGAATTTCCAGCGTGAAAAATAACAAATGGTGATTGATTGGAGTTAGAAAAATAAATAAATAATTAATTAATAAAATATTATTATCATTTTTTTATAATAAAACACTTTTTTCACAATAACTTCTTCGTGCGACCTCGGTTTCACGAACCGTCAGTGGCAGTGCGACCCTGATTACGAGACGAAAATTATGAGTCCAATATTGGATTTCTTTTTTCGGGTTTTCGGATTGGGTACCCGAAACGCTCATGAATTAATAGATTTAATATTGTTATTATTACGAGATCTTGTATCCAACGTATCTCCCTCATACGGTATCGGATTGACGATCCGTCAGCGACAGCATAACCCTGAAATTATGACGGTCATTTTAAGACCATTAATGAGCTACTTTTATGACTCATGCCTCGGGTCAACGAAACACCACATATTGACAGAATTATCATTATTATTAAAACGCGTGGAAACCGCGTGACGTGTTGTGTGTTAACCAATCAAAACATGTAACGTATGTACGGTCACATCGTGTATTCATTAATGCACGCTGAATACGGATTTACCTATTCGTTGCCTATATAAGAATGAGGTCATGTTTTATCTTCCATATCGATCGCTTCTTTGTCGCACGACGACGCTCTTGGATAATCGAGAAGTATTCCTCCTCTAACTTCTTTGTCCGAGATCCGAATTACGATCCGTCAGCGGCCACAGGATCGTAGCGACGAGACGAAGCTTCTAAGCCCGGACTTGTCACCTTTCCTTTCGGCCATCCTTCTCCAGCTTCCACCCTAGGAGGCGTTTGTCGGTTTTGGTGAAGGCGGAGGACACCGAAGGATGTCGTCGGAAGCGACGTGATCTGGACCTTTTGAGGTAGGGGTTTACCTTCGTCTCTCTATTTGGTGCAATATGCGGGGTGGGATATTTTTCTTTTGTTCCATGGGATGCAGTTGAACTTTAAATAAAGATAATAACCGGATAAAGAAGGGTTTGGGGTTTTGTGCTGTTTCTATTGCCTTCCAGTTTCTTTATCTTCTGATTGTGATTTTGGATTGAAAGGCCTTTGCCTACTAAAAATCAAGGCCGTTGGTGGCCTTTGCGTGTGCAATTGATATCTGAATTGTTTGTGGTTGGTTTTGTTAAAACATGGAAAATGGATAAGCACGTAAAGACTGGCTGATTAAATGAGAATGAAAACCTTGTGTGATCACCCCGGTTGAACAAAATTGGAATAATGAACATGTTGGTGGTTTGGTTGTTTTGTGGGAAATGTTTTTGTAAACGATGGGGTTGAAATGGGAAGTGGTTGGTTGTGGAAAATGCCTTTATTTATGAAAAGTGTTTTGATTATGAAAAGTGTTTTGGAAGTAAAAGGTGTTTTCAAATGCGGAAATGTTTTGTGTGTGGAAAGGGTTTTATGTGTGGAACTTTGAAATAAATGAATGATGGAATGTTGTATGGTTGTGATAATCTTTTGTAAATGAAATGGCATGTGGTTTCTTGCGTTTTAACTAACCTTGGTTGTGGATGGCAGGGATATGTTTGTGAAAGGTTTTTTCTGGATGATAGTTGCCCAGTAGTAATAATTTGTTAAACCATTGCATGAAACATGAAAACCTAAATGGGGTTGGGGATGATTGTTTGGTTGTTGATGCATGCTTTGTGGTAGCAGTGATGAGGCACATGCTCAGTTCCTCTTTTTAAGAAGCCATAGGTTGGGCTGTTTGTTTGGTATATATATATATATAATTGTATCTTTGTGTTTTGTCGCACCACACCCATGTCAAGAACATAGTGCCGAACACTCCCATTTTATGGGAGAGGGTGTTCCCCCTTAGTTACTAGCTCCTTCCTGCTCCTTCTTCCATAGGCTATGATGGACTGAGGTGACCTTACACCCAAGACTCTTCGGGTAGGTCTCGGAGGCTGTGATGGCTTGAGGCGACCTTTATCCCAAGACTCTTCGGGCAGGCTTACCATTCCCAAGAACCTTCGGGATGAGGCCCAGGTGTCTGCGGGCGGGTTAGTGGTTGTGGCCCAGGTGTGTGCGGGCGAGATGCGTGGTTGTGAGGCCCAGGTGTGTGCGGGCGGGATGCGTGGTTTGGCCCAGGTGTGTGCGGGCGGAAAGAGTGTGGTAGCGTCAGGACGTTTGCCGTTAGGAAGAGCAGCATCTAATTAAGTGGGAAATGGTGCGGGGTACCCAATACTTTTGTTCTATATATATACTAAACTTGTTTGTGTTACTTGGTGAGTGTGACCAGTGAGGCTGGGTGGATAGTTTTTCATTGTTAGTTTCTGGTTCTTCTGTTTTCTCACGGGACCCTAGGGTGTCTCCCCACTTGTGCATGAGAGCTTTAGGTTCTCTACTGAGTATACTTGTATGCTCACCCTACGTTGTTTCAGGTTTTCAGGAGGACTACCAGGGCTGTGCAGGACCCTACTAGTCAGGCAGTGGGAGCTGTGCAGTTGCTGTTTTCTTTCTTTTCTTTTGGTACTGTACTCACTTGTACTTTAAGCTTATTTGTACTTGTACCTGTTTCAGTTTATTTATACATGCATATGGGACTGGTTTGGGTTTCTTTTCAGCACCTTTGTTCTTTTTTCCTTTTTGGTGGTTGAATTGTCCTATTTTCGATCCTAACTATAAAAAGGGTAATTCCTCCCATGATTGAAAAAAAATAAACTCATACCCTTGGTGCTAGTCGCCACCCCGGGGCCTACTGGAGGCGGGACTCGGGGGTCATTATCTCCCTTTCACCATTGCCAGCTCAGGAGGGGCATCTTTGATGGAAGGGGGTCGTGACAGAATGGTATCAAAGGAATGGTTGAGAGATAGGATGGAGTCTGGAGTTAGGCACAGTGAGGATTGCATGGGATGGTAGGGAAACAGTGTTAGCTGATCTTGGTGTGTGACATAGGCCAGGGAATACCGGCTAGGACATGGGATTTTTAGGGCCCCCCATGATCCGATGCAAGGACTCTGATCCTACCTAACAACCAAGTGAGGCTACATTGATTTTAGGGTAGAAACCCTAGGAAAGGTACATGCATCATCATGTTTGTGTTTTACTTGATTTGGGGCGTTCTGGGAATAAAGTAAAATGATAAAATGAACCCTTAAGAAATCTCCTTACTACTCGGGCTTAGGTTTTCCTTGTTTACCGTACAGTTATGGCACCTGGATGGCGTTCCCAGGTGGCTCAAGCGGCCGAGGCCCAGCAGGTTCAGGCGATCGATCAACTGAGGATCGATCGAGAGGAGGAAGACAGCCAGTGGCAGAAGACCCTCCGTTCTTTCCAGTGCCAGACTCTCAAGAAGTACGAGGGAAGTACTTCGGACCTGGAGACGGAGGGGTGGCTTGAAGAGATAGGGATCGCTTTTACCTTGATCCGTGCTTCGAAGGAGTACTGGGTCCCCCTAGAAGTCAGTCAGCTGAGAGGCGCGGCGCGCCAATGGTGGATGCTCTACCTCAGGGAGAGGAAGGAGGCAGAGATTCCATGGGCTGACTTCGAAAAGGAGTTCCGAGAGGAATTCCTTTCTTCTTTGATCAAGGCGGAAAAGCGTCAGGAGTTTCTCTCCCTTCAGCAGGGGAGTATGACTATTCGAGAGTTGGGAATTAAGTTCAAGAATCTCCTACGATTTGCTCCGGAACTCTTTCCGGATGAAGAGTCTCGGGCGAGACGTTAGGAAGAGTCGCTTCGTCCTTCACTCCAGTATGTTGTGACCCCCTTCACCCTTCCGACATACTTAGCCATACAGAAGAAGGTGGAAGTTGTATAGAGGATGCACTTGCAGGGAGGTGCACCCCGAGAAGGGATCCAGGCGGGTCCGTCGAAGGGGAAGGCAGTCAGTAGCAGACCTCCTGCGACCGGACCTTCCAGGTTCAGGCCGGTGGGGAGTAGGCCCCAGCGGTTCCAGTTCAGGTCTTTAGGCCCTCGTCCTTCCTTCTCGAGTCCTGGACTGAAGTGTTTTTCTTGTGGAGGTTTCGGGCACGTCCGGAGTCAGTGCCCGACCAGAGCTCAGCACGGTGGAGGTGGTCAGGATCAGTACCCGCCTCAGCAGCAGTTGTCGTCGAGGCCCTTTCAGCAGCAGCAGGGCCCTCCGAGGGTAGACCCTGTAGGAGGAGGCCGATCTCAGGGTGCTCCTCAGGGACCTCGACCAGGGCGTGGTTGGGGAGGCGGTCGACATCAGAGAGGTAGAGGAGCTGGGCGTGGACAGTTGCACGCAGCAGAGTTGGCAGCTCCAGCAGGACCAGAGGTGGTACGAGGTACGATCTGTTTGTTCAGCACTCTTGTTTGTACCTTGTTCGATTCAGGAGCTTCGCACTCTTTTTTTGCACCCAGTCTAGCCCATGCTTTGGGTCTAGACGTAGAGAGACTTTCTATACCCCTGGTACTGAGTACGCCTGTTGGAGGTCAGACCCGGTTGTCTTGTGTTTGTCGGGGATGCGAGCTGACGTTGGGACCACATCGGTCCATTGGAGATCTTCTTTTGCTACAGATGTAGCCATACGACGTCATCTTAGGCATCGACTGGTTGTTCTCTGTTAGTGCTGTTATCTACTGCTTCTGGAGAAGAGTCGTGTTCTCCGATATGGATGGAAAGCGTGTGACTTTTGTTGGCGAGAGGAGCTATCAGGTGGGAAGCCAGCATGAGAAGCCTCTCTTTTCATTGTTGGGTGGGATATTAGCGGTTCCAGCTGATACGGAGATGATGAATGTTCCAGAAGTTGTTGGGGAATTCCTCGATGTCTTTCCTGAGGAGGTTGTGACTCTACCCCCTCGACCTGATGTTGAGTTTGGGATAGACTTACAGCCAGGTGCCTGTCCGATCTCGATGGCTCCTTATCGGATGGCACCTTCGGAGTTGCGGGAGTTGCGGACTCAGATTGACAATCTGATGGAGAAGGGTTTTGTTCGACCCAGTGTGTCGCCATGGGGTGCTCCGGTTTTGTTCGTGAAAAAGGCGGATGGTGGTCTCAGGCTATGCATACACTACCGGAGGCTGAATCAGGTAACGGTCAAGAACCGTTACCCCCTTCCGAGAATAGATGATCTCTTCGACCAGCTGAGGGGAGCATGTTGGTTTTCTAAGATTGATCTGCGGTCGGGATATCATCAGTTGAGGGTAAAAGACAGTGACATCCCAAAGACAGCTTTCAGGTGCAGGTATGGGCACTTCGAGTTTGTAGTGATTCCGTTTGGGGTTACGAATGCGCCAGCTGTGTTCATGGGTCTTATGAACTTTGTCTTCCGAGAGTTCCTGGGCCAGTTCGTCGTTGTGTTCATCGATGACATCTTGATCTACTCAAGATCAAAGGAAAAGCACGTTGAGCATCTCAGGGCTGTCTTGGAAGTCCTTCGGCACCATCAGCTTTATGGAAAGTTGTCAAAATGTAAGTTCTTGACGCAAGAAGTACACTTCCTTGGGCACGTGGTGTCTCAGCATGGAGTGTCAGTGGACCCGTCAAAGGTAGAAGCAGTTGTTTCTTGGACAGCACCCAAGAGCGTGGCAGAAGTTCGTAGTTTCCTAGGGTTGGCTGGATACTATCGGAGGTTCGTCTCGGACTTCTCTCGAGTTGCTGCTCCGTTGATATCTTTGACTAGGAAGAATCAGGTCTTCCTATGGAATGAGCAGTGCCAGGAAGCTTTCGACTACCTGAAGGAGAAGTTGGTTAGTGATCCCATCCTTAGGTTTCCAGAGGAAGGATCCTTGTATGAGGTGTTTTGTGATGCCTCTGGCCTTGGCTTGGGATGTGTTCTGATGCAGAAGAAGGGTGTGATCTGCTATGGGTCTAGGCAGTTGCGTCCTCACGAGCGGAACTATGCCACCCATGACTTGGAGCTTGCAGCAGTAGTGTTCGCATTGAAGCTGTGGCGACATTACCTCTTTGGGGAGCGCTTTGTGGTCTTCACTGATCACAAGAGCTTGCGCTATATCTTCTCCCAGCGTGACTTGAACTTGCGACAGCGGAGATGGGTCGAGTTTCTCCAAGACTACGACTTTGAGATCTCATACACTGAAGGTAAGGGAAACGTTGTGGCTGATGCCCTGAGCAGGAAGCCGCATCAGGAAGTGGTTTGGGAATCTGCTGATGCTTGGAAGGCGATGGGGGAGTTGGCTGCCTTGCACTTGGATGCGAGGGCGGAAGGTGCTAGAGGCTGCTTGTTTCAGATGACGGTACAGTCCTCTTTGTTGCAGCAAGTGGAAGAGTCTCAGTGGGGAGACCCTGAGGTGGAAGTGTTGCGGGATCGTGTCGATCAGGGGAACGCTCCGAAAGGATGGTCGGAGGACAGCCGACATCGGATGCTCTTTCATGGAAGGTTGTTTGTTCCATAGGTGATGCGTGATGAAGTCCTTCGTGAGTTCCATAGCTCAGCCTTGGCAGTACATCCAGGTGTTTTGAAAATGTACCAAGGACTGAGGGGAGAATTTTGGTGGCCCGGGGTGAAACGGGCAGTGGCAGAGTTTGTGGCTAAATGCCTGGGGTGTCAACAGGTGAAGGTTGAACACCGCGTTCCTGGTGGTTTGTTACATCCTTTAGATGTTCCCGAGTGGAAGTGGGACGACGTATCGATGGACTTCGTCATAGGACTACCCAGAGCTCAGGGAGGGCATGATGCTATCTGGGTAGTGGTGGATCGACTGACAAAATCTTCTCACTTCTTCGACATCAAGGAGTCAGGACCTGTGAGTACCTTAGCACAGAGGTACGTGGATGAGGTGGTGTGTTTGCATGGAGTTCCAAAGACTATCATCTCAGATCGGGACACTCGTTTCACCTCACGAGTCTGGAAGGGGTAACAGCATGCTTTTGGCACCCAGCTACGCCTTATCACTGCTTTTCACCCTCAGACTGATGGACAGATAGAGCGGACTATCCAGACATTGGAGGACATGCTGCGAGCATGTGTTCTGGATTTCGTAGGATCATCGGTACGACACTTGCCTTTAGTAGAGTTTGCCTACAACAACAGCTTCCACTCTACTATCGGAATGGCTCCTTTTAAGGCTTTGTATGGAAGACCATTTTGTTCACCCTTTTGCTGGGTAGAGGTTGGTGAGACTGGTACTCTTGGACCAGAAGTACTACAGAGCACCACAGAGAAAGTCCAGCTAGTGCGGGAGAGGATGAAAGCAGCTCAGGATCGGCAGAAGTCTTATGTTGATCATCGGAGGAGGCCCTTGGAGTTAGAGGTGGGAGATCATGTGTTCTTGAAGGTTTCCCCTCGACGGGGGCAGCGGAGGTTCGGAAAGGGGATTAAGCTCTCCCCTAGGTTCATCGGACCTTTCGAGGTGTTGAGGCGAGTTGGCGAGGTGGCATATCAGCTGTCCCTACCACCTCAGTTGGAGAGGGTCCATGACGTCTTCCATGTCTCCCAGCTTTGTCAGTACTTACATGATGACTCTCATGTCATCAACTGGGGAGAGCTAGATGTGGGAGAAGACGCGACCTTCGAGGAACGGCCAGTCAGGATCGAGGATCGCAAGGAGAAAGTGCTCCGTGGACGAACCATCGGCTTGGTTCGTGTGTTGTGGAGGCATGGCGGCCTTGAGGAGAGCACTTGGGAGCGGGAGACCCAGATGCGCGCTCAGTACCCGGGGATGTTTTGACTTGTACCTTCCTTTGTTTGTTGGTGTTACCCTGTACCTTTGATATATAAAATGTTGGCTTGTTGGATGTGAGATCTTTTTTCCTTGTTCTTGGGAAGTGTGTGGCTTGTCCGGATATATGGGAAAGGAAAAAATTGATCCTTAATCAAGACGCATTAATGAGGATGCGATTAAACCCGTGCAGGCGAGTCAGTGCCGCCTAAAGCGGATAGTATCTTGACATAGGAGAGGGAATTCCTAACTCATAGAGTTGTTGGTTGGTTCCTTGTCATGACGAGAGCCCTGAGAGGTATCTTGTGGAGTGGTTCTTCAGATCCTTTCCTTCTTCTAGGTCAGATTTTAATTCTCGAGGATGAGAATGTTTTGAGAGGTATCTAATGTAATGGCCCGGACCTCTCCGATCGATTACTTTGTAAAAACGTTTTTTTTTTGATAGATCTGGTAATAATGATTTAATGAGAATTATGTTTTGAATTAAATGCAATGAGATTTGAGATATGAGAATAAATTAAAGATGTTATGATAATTGTGTAAAAATAAATAAATAAAGGTTTAAAATAAATAGGGGAGGCGCACCAACAAAATAAATATTGGAGAGAGAAAATAAAATTTATTGAAAAATAAATATAAGAGAGAGGCGCCACTTTTTGTGGGAGAGAATCTTGGGAGAAAGAATTAATAAAGATTGGAGAGAGGGAGGAGTTATAAGATATTAATGGGAATAAAATTAAGTGTGAAATAAATAGTAAAGGAGATAATTGGTGATGAATTTCCAGCGTGAAAAATGACAAATGGTGATTGATTGGAGTTAGAGAAATAAATAAATAATTAATTAATAAAATATTGTTATCATTTTTTTTTATAATAAAACACTTTTTTCATAATAACTTCTTCGTGCGACCTCGGTTTCACGAACCGTCAGTGGAAGTGCGACCCTAATTATGAGACGAAAATTATGAGTCCAATATTGGATGTCTTTTTTCGGGTTTTCGGATTGGGTACCCGAAACGATCATGAATTAATAGATTTAATATTGTTATTATTACGGGATCTTGTATCCAACGTATCTCCCTCATACAGTATCGGATTGACGATCCGTCAGCGACAGCGTAACCCTGAAATTATGACGGTCATTTTAAGACCATTAATGAGCTACTTTTATGACTCATGCCTTGGGTCAACGAAACAGCACATATTGATAGAATTATCATTATTATTAAAACGCGTGGAAACTGCGTGACGTGTTGTGTGTTAACCAATCAAAACATGTAACGTATGTACGGTCACATCGTGTATTAATTAATGCACGCTGAATACGGATTTACCTATTCGTTGCCTATATAAGAACGAGTTCATGTTTTATCTTCCATATCGATCGCTTCTTTGTCGCACGACGATGCTCTTAGACAATCGAGAAGTATTCCTCCTCTAACTTCTTTGTCCGAGCTCCGAATTACGATCCGCCAGCGGCCACAGGATCGTAGAGACGAGACGAAGCTTCTAATCCTGGACTTGTCACCTTTCCTTCCGGCCTTCCTTCTCCAACTTCCATCCTAGGAGGCATTTGTCGGGTTTGGCGAAGGCGGAGGACACCGAAGTACGTCGTCGGAAGCGACGTGATCGGGACCTTTTGAGGTAGGGGTTTACCTTCGTCTCTCTATTTGGTGCAACATGTGGGGTGGTATATTTTTCTTTTGTTCCATGGGATGCAGTCGAACTTTAAATAAAGATAATAACTGGATAAAGAAGGGTTTGGGGTTTTGTGTTGTTTCTATTGCCTTCCAGTTTCTTTATCTTCTGATTGTGATTTTGGATTGAAAGGCCTTTTCCTACTGAAAATCAAGGACATTGGTGGCCTTTGCGTGCGCAATTGATATCTGAATTGTTTGTGGTTGGTTTTGTTAAAACATGGAAAATGGATAAGCACGTAAAGACTGTCTGATTAAATGAGAATGAAAACCTTGTGTGATCACCCCGGTTGAACAAAATTGGAATAATGAACATGTTGGTGGTTTGGTTGTTTTGTGGGAAATGTTTTTGTAAACGATGGGGTTGAAATGGGAAGTGGTTGGTTGTGGAAAATTCCTTTATTTATGAAAAGTGTTTTCATTATGAAAAGTGTTTTGGAAGTAAAAGGTGTTTTCAAATGAAGAAATGTTTTGTGTGTGGAAAGGGTTTTATTTGTGGAACTTTGAAATAAATGAATGATGGAATGTTGTATGGTTGTGATAATCTTTTGTAAATTAAATGGCATGTGGTTGCTTGCGTTTTACCTAACCTTTGTTGTGGATGGAAGGGATATGTTTGTGAAAGGTTTTGTCTGGATGATAGTTGCCCAGTAGTAATAATTTGTTAAACCATTGCATGAAACATGAAAACCTAAATGGGGTTGGGGGATGATTGTTTGGTTGTTGATGCATGCTTCGTGGTAGCAGTGCCGAGGCACATGCTCAGTTCCTCTTTTTAAGAAGCCATAGATTGGGCTGTGTGTTTGGTATATGTATATATATAATTGTATCTTTGTGTTTTGTCGCACCAAACCCATGTCAAGAACCTAGTGTTGAACACTCCCATTTTATGGGAGAGGGTGTTCCCCCATAATTACTAGCTCCTTCCTGCTCCTTCTTCCATAGGCTATGATGGCTTGAGGTGACCTTACACCCAAGACTCTTTGGGTAGGTCTCGGAGGTTGTGATGGCTTGAGGAGACCTTTATCCCAAGACTCTTCGGGCAAGATTACTGTTCCCAAGAACCTTCGGGATGAGGCCCAGGTGTCTGCGGGCAGGTTAGTGGTTGTGGCCCAGGTGTGTGTGGGCGAGATGCGTGGTTGTGAGGCCCAGGTGTGTGCGGGCGGGATGCGTGGTTTGGCCCAGGTGTGTGCGGGCGGGAAGAGTGTGGTAGCGTCAGGACGTTTTCCGTTAGGAAGAGCAGCATCTAATTAAGTGGGAAATGGTGCGGGGTACCCAATACTTTTGTTCTATATATATACTAAACTTGTTTGTGTTACTTGGTGAGTGTGACTAGTGAGGCTGGGTGGATATTTTTTCCTTTTTAGTTTCTGGTTCTTCTGTTTTCTCATGGGACCCTAGGGTGTCTCCCCACTTGTGCACGAGAGCTTTAGGTTCTCTACTGAGTATACTTGTATGCTCACCCTACGTTGTTTCAGGTTTTCAGGAGGACTACCAGGGTTGTGCGGGACCCTACTAGTCAGGCAGTGGGAGCTGTGCAGTTGTTGTTTTCTTGCTTTTCTTTTGGTACTGTACTCACTTGTACTTTAATCTTATTTGTACTTGTACCTGTTTCAGTTTATTTATACATTCATATGGGACTGGTTTGGGTTTCTTTTCAGCACCTTTGTTCTTTTTTCCTTTTTGGTAGTTGACTTGTCCTATTTCCGATCCTAACTATAAAAAGGGTAATGCCTCCCATGATTGAAAAATAAATAAACTCATACCCTTGGTGCTAGTCGCCACCCCGGGGCCAACTGGAGGCGGGACTCGGGGGTCATTATCTCCCTTTCACCATTGCCAGCTCAGGAGGGGCATCTTTGATGGAAGGGGGTCGTGACAGGGTTATACATAATATAAATTAGACTATAAATATTCATTATAAATTTAAGAATATGTATTACATAATTTATTTTATTTATAATTTTTAGACATTAAATAATTTAATTTATTTATGACACAATGAGGATGTAGTAATTACCTCATTAATGAAATATTAACATAACTGATGTTATAAATACCCAAATAAATGTAATTTGATACTTTTTATAAATTACAATAATTTTTTAGGTTAATATGACATGTTAGTATAGATTTAATTAACTTTTTTTAACTAATCATGCTGTTATGATTTTAACAAAAATCAATTACCAAATAGTGTCAAAATTGACATAAAATAGTTTTTAAAACAAATATTATATTATTAATTGCTATTCTATTCCTAAAAATCTAAGTTTCAGCAAAATGACTTAGATAAGGTTATATATATGAATAATGAACCACTTTGGGTTCTTTTGTCTTGTTATATTAATTTTATTAACCATATATTTTAAGAAAACAGGAAGACACGGTAAAAGTTAAATTATTTAACTTAGAGTTAAATCTAAATGATAAGGTTAAAATAGTAACCTAAACTTCTCTAAAACCTATTGGATGAGATTATTTCGACCCATACCCACTTTATCTTCGAAATAAATAAATTTGGAGCTATTATAATCCAAATATGACTTTATTATAAAATAATATTTTAAGTTTTCCTGAGGTGCCCCTCTCCTCCCTTATAAAAGGGAACCTCCTCCATCTTCTCTTTACACAATTTTGAGCCTTCATGCTCTCCCAAACCCTACCCATTTCCTTCATAAACTTCCCTAGATACATTATATAGGTTCTGGTCTCCTCAAAAGACCAACTCTAGTGCCTTAATAGGAAGCTTAAAAGAGGTGCATTGAAGAAGAGGTAATCTCTTCTACCGATTCTTTTAAGTTTTCTTTCTTCTTCAACTTCTTATTCTTTAGTTGTTTACTTATAAAGTAATAACATCAGTATCAATAATATACTGATATGTTATTATAAATATTAAACAACCCCATTTATCCTTCTATTCATCCTACGGAAAACGAAATCACCGCGCGTGCGTACGTACGGAATACAGTCTCTACGCCGTGGTGTAATCTATTTTTCCACCACCACCTTACTTGGATGGGTATAATGGTGTAAATAATAACTATATATAGTTATTATAATATCATACTGATTTTTATATATTATATCAACAACTCTAATTCAATTAAATAATTATGGGAACGATATCATCGCTCGTGCGTACGTACGGATTACCGTCTCCACGACGTGATGCGATTCATTCTCCATGTTAACCATTCAAGAATGATTATATAGTATATATAGTGAATAATAATGAAATATATGACATGATAAAGCTACTGGATTTATGTATATATATATTTGGCATCTACTTACTTCCATTCAAGTCAATAAGGAAAGAAAAACAGTGTTCATGCGTACGTATGACCTACTGTCTCCATGAACGGTGTATTTAATTTCATTTATCTATCTATTATATATATATATACTGAATATATATGATATATAAATCATGATTTATATTCTGGAAGTAAGTAAATCATGATATAAGTAATAATAATATCAAGAACAACAAGTCCAAATACGTACAATAAATAAAACGATTTTACCCAAAACGCTTCTTTAACATGGAATTTACAAAATAAAGGGTAATATAAAGTCATAAGTGAACCATATATGATATTATAACAATTAATATGATTCTATAATAAGTCAATGACATTATTGAAATCATTATACATGAGGTTTGGATACGTACAAAGCATATCAGACCTTAGGTAAGAGATAATTATTCCAATCTCGTTCTTATCTGAGATTGTTTATTCATAAGTATTTACTAGGGTTATTGTTATCATCAATTTCCATGTTTTCTATAAGTGTTTTTATGTATGTTTAAAGTTCTTTTTACCCATTTTTGACTTTTACCACATGTTATTAAAGGAATATTTCTTTTGTTTACCATACGAGGAACTTTTTGACTTTTCTGACAAAAGTACGAGGAGAATGTTTTTTTAACTTATACGGCATGAAAAGATTTTTACAGTTTCATAACACCTTATTTTCAAGAATCTTACTCTAAAATATTTCCTGAATATTTTCAACAAAATCCTTTTCTTTTAAAATTTCATGGCATTTTGTGAAAAGAAAATGATTTTGAATAAGAAAGGATATTTTCCTCAAGAATTTATTTCAAGTGTTTTATCAAAACCATTTTCCATCTAAGATGAAATTATTTCATATGTGTATGTTTCAAGTATAATGTCTCTATTATTTACATGGATTCACATATCTTATGATGAAATGATGTACATTTTTTTTATATCGATTATGTTATGATGGGATGATGTTTATGAAACCCATTTTAATCTTCGGGTTATGATGAATGATTTATGTTTATGTTGTGGCACACATAAGAATGATTTCATTATGAGATGGGTGAGACCTATATCTCCCTCTAATGCATTGGGTAAAGATTTATATCTCATGAGATAGACATGGCTGGAATGGTAAGTTAATCTGGTTTAGTGTTATAGGACTGGAATGAGGAGTGAACTCGATTCAGAAAGGGACTTTGTCCACTAAAATGGTCTTGGCAGCAATGCCTTGGATACTATGGAAATCATATCATGTTCTTAATGGTTTTACACAATTAAATGTTTTATTCCCATGATATTTTATCATGATTGATGTTCCTTTATGATATATGCCTTACGTACTTCCAAGATTTATGTCATTGCTCAAGATTTTGATGTTTAGATTTTATGTTCAAGTTTTTTGCATTCAAATGCTTATGGATTGTTTTATTTTCTCTATTTTTACCCTTACTGAGCATTTGAGCTCACCCTTTTATGTTTTCCTATCCTCATGATATAAAGAAAGGTTTTAGGTAAGAAAAAAAAAGGGAAGATCTTTATGGGAGATGTTGAAGATCATTCACCGTGATTAGAAGATTATTTTTTCTGAGTTTCCAAAGACACTAAACTATTACAGTCCTTGTGTGTTTGTTTGTGTTATGTATTAATTATTCCTCAAAATTAATGTAGGGTCCATGTACTTTGGGATATGGGTCTCTACAGTGTTGGTGCGGCGGCCAACGTATCCGTACACCAGGACCCTGACTACTGATTTCCAACTTCGTGCATGAAAACACTGATTGCGTGAGTGTCTTTAAAATTTTTCTTAAGCCAACTCTACCAGGTCAGCTCATTAGGTATAATATTTTACCATGTCACATTTGTTTATTTCAGGATTACTCCTCACGGACAACTAGTTAGAGCCTTGATAGTTGTTTGCACTGATAGCCCACCAAGAGATGAGGCCTCAGTGTATGGCCCTTTACCAGCAGAGGCACCAGCGGTGCCACTTCTCGTTGGGACACCGATGACACCAGCCCCAATAGCAAACGATGCAAGCTGCTTGAGTGTGTTGCATGAGTTCCAGCACCAGAGGCCACCTAGGTTCAGGGGAGAGGCGAACCCAAAGGCGGCTGAGGATTGGCTGGAGGTTGTGGCGAGAGTCTTCAGGCTAGTAGGGAAAACAACAGATTTCATGGTGATCCTTCCTACCAGACTCCTTTATGCAGTAGTAGAAAGATGGTGGAGCATGATGCTTCAGGTGAATGACAAGGTGACACTTCTTTGGATAGACTTCAAGATCCTATTCCAGGTGGATTTTGTTCCAGCCACCCTTCATGCGGTGCGGATATAGGAGCTACTGCATCTACAGTAGGGTATCATGACAGTAGCACAGTACTCAGCGAGGTTCATCGACCTCTCACGCTAATCCAAAGATATGGTAGAAGACCCATTCTTCAGGGCCCAAACCTTCGATTAGGGGCTTAGGCGAGATATTAGAGCCTCGATGATCTCTCTCAGCATTCCGACGCAGGCAGGAGTGTTGGAGAGAGTCCTCCTAGCGGAGAGTTTCCTTTCTGAGCAGTCTCTAGCAGCGAGACCCACTACTAGTCGACTTGCAGCAGAGTCTTATGCAGCTGGAAGTAAAAAAATGACATAGAGGTCCAATAGGACCCGACCTATAGGTGGTTGACCGCATGACTCAGGATCAGTTGTCCGGGGTAGTGACTATGCTAGGAGAAGACAGTGTTACTCATGCTACGGGAAGGGTCACATTGCACGTGAATGTCTGACCCACCGTACAGACAATCATCAGTCAGTTGAGGGGCCTCCCAGGCAGAGGCAGAGATTCGATCGAGGCGGTCTATAGGGTTCAAGTGGACGTGGCAGAGGGGCAGTTCGAGCAGCTGGTTGTGGATGAAGTTTTGAGGTATTGCCACCACCACCACCAGGAGGTCCTCCCCCCCTCCCCCCCCCCCCCCCGACCACAGAGAGCGGGTGGATAGGGGAGAGCTCAGATTCAGGATGATGAGGCATATGACCATGGCGCTCCAGATATTATTCGAGTTATGATCTATGTCTACTCTACCTTAGCTACAGTTGTTATAGACACAGGTTCCAGTCAATCTTTCATAGCCACTACCCTCGTTCGGAGCTCGGAGATTCTGACAGAGCTGTTGTCTCGATCTTTACGTTTAGAGACTCCTACGGGAGCAGACTCGATGATTACAAACTGGTGCCAGTAGTGTGTGCTTACTCTAGGAGGTGAGAGTTTTGGCTGGGATCTCCTCATAGCAGCGTTGAGGCCTTACGACGTCATCTTGGGTATGGACTGGTTATCTACAGTCCATGTTCAAATCGACTGTATTTGGCATAAAGTGTGGTGTGTCTTCATGGATGGGACCAGGTTCACCTTCACCAGTGAGAAGGTAGCCCTTGCAGCGCAGGACGAACTTACTCGGAGAAGGGTGCAGCCGATCACTCATCAGTTGGAATGCCTTACCCTCAGAGCAGTAGATGTGGAGAGTCTGACTTATCCTATAGTGGTGGACCAGTATGTGGATGTTTTCCCTGACAATGTCCCAGGACTACCTCCTCATAGGGAGGTGGACTTCTATATTGACATGTACCCTGGGATGGCCCCAATATCTACTCTAGAATATCTGATGGCTCCCGCCGAGCTTTGTGAGATGCGAGTATAGTTGAAGGACTTGTAGGGGATGGGATTCATTCGGCCCAGTGTTTCTCCCTGGGAAGCCTCGATTCTATTCACCAAGAAGGTGGACAGGATCTTGAGGCTCTGTGTCGACTATCGTCGCCTGAACCAGGTGACCGTGAAGAACAAGTACCCACTCCCAAGGATTGATGACCTCTTTGATCAGCTCAAGGGAGCACAGTGGTTCTCAAAGATAAAACTTAGATCAGGCTATCACCAGCTCAGAGTTCGAGATGAGGATGTACATATGACGACCTTCAGGTGTTGTTACGGCCACTACAAGTTCTTGGTTATGCCCTTCAGCATAACCAACACTCCAGTAGTGTTCATGAGTATCATGAACAGGATCTTCCAACCTTACCTCGATCACTTCGTCGTAGTCTTCATCAACGACATTCTGATCTACTTGACGATTAAGGAGGGGAATGCCTACCATTTTTAGGTAGTACTAGACACACTCCGAGAGCACCAGCTTTATGGTAATCTCTCAAAGTGCCAGTTCTAGATTCGAGAGGTTCACTTCTTGGGATATGTCATCTCGGAGGCTGTAGTTTTAGTAGATCCAGCGAAGATTGAGTCGGTACTTGCTTGGGAGCAACCCAGGAGTGTGATGGAGGTATGAAGTTTCCTGGGCTTGGTTGGATACTACCGGAGATTCAGTCCAAACATCTCTAGACTTGCAGCACCACTATCAGCCTTGACGAAGAAGGTGAAACCCTTTGTGTGGTTGGAGAGATTCCAGCAGAGCTTCCAGGTGTTGAGGTAGAGGTTGACTAGTTCCCCCATCTTGAGGCTTCCAGAGGAGGGCGTAGGGTACATAGTTTACTGCGATGCATCAGGGACTGGATTTGGGTGTTTCCTGATGCAGGAGTGAGCAGTGATCGCATATGGTTCTCGTTAGCTGAGACAGTATGAGCAAAACTATGCTACTCATGACCTGGATTTAGCAGTAGTGGTATTCTCCTTGAAGATGTGGTAACACTATCTGATGGGTGAACATTTTACCATGTACACTGATCACAAGAGTCTCAGGAATATATTCTATCAGAAGGACCTGAACCTGAGATAGAAGTGTTGGCTTGAGTTCCTCCAGGACTATGACTTCGAGATAGTCTATACTGTTGGGAAGAAGAATGTTATAGCAGATTCTCTCAGCAGGAGATAAGGCATCCAACTACTAGGTGAGGTGATAGAGTAGCTGGCTGCCTTGGAGATATCCTTTGTGGATAGGGATGGAGCATCTTTTCTACAGTCTCTTTCAGCCACTCCTCCACTTCTTCAGAAAGTCAGGGAGGCACAGCATGGAGACGCTGACTATGAGACGCAACGTGCTCAGATATCCAAAGGTCAAGCACCTGATGGATTTTCTGAAGGTGGGGAGCACGTCATCCTCTTCAGAGGACGTACCATAGTACGAGATGCACTTCAGGATGAAGTTTTGATGGAGTTCCACACTTCCCCTCTAGCGGTACATCCAAGAGTGGAAAATATTTACCAGGACCTTCAACGACAGCATTGGTGGACAGGTTTGAAGAAGGTGGTAGCAGAGTTTGTCTCACGATGCCTCACTTGTCAGCAAGTGAAGGCAAAGGACCAGGTACCAGCAGGCTTGGTACGGCCCTTAGAGGTCCCAGAGTTGAAATGGGATGAAATATCCATGGACTTCGTGATGGGTCTTCCACGTAAATCCAGGAGTCACGACTCGATTTGGGTGATTGTTGACCAACTCACCTAGTTGGCCCACTTTCTACCGATCCGAGAGTATGGATCAATTGAGATCTTAGGAAACCTCTATGTTTAAGAGATAGTGTGTTTACATGGAGTACCTTCTCATATTTTCTCCAATTGTGATGCACGCTTTACTTCCCGGCTATGGAAGGGGTTGCAGGAAGCTTTCGAGACCCAACCTCGCTTGAGCACTGCCTTACATCCTCAGATGGATGGCCAGACCGAGTGGACCATCCATACCCTCGAGGAAATGCTCTGTGCTTGTTTCCTCGACTTGGATCGCAGCTAGGAGGACCACTTACCTTTGGTGGAGTTCGCATACAACAACAGCTATCACTCCACCATCAGTATGGAACCTTTTGAGGCCTTTTATGGTTGACCTTGAAGATCACCACTATGCTAGACAGACCTAGGGGAGTCAGCACTAGTGGGACCAGAGATGGTATGAGCTACTATGGAGAAGGTGCAGATCATCCAGGAGCAGATGAAGACTGTACAAAGTAGACATAAGTAATATGCTGACAGGAGACGGAGGCCTCTGGAGTTCGAGGATGGCGACCACATCTTTCTACGGGTCTCACCTCGATGAGGTCTATGGAGATTTGGTCGAGGCGGAAAGTTGTCTTCACATTTCATCGGACCTTTCTAGGTCCTTAGCAGAGTAGGCAAGGTGGATTACCACTTGACTCTTCCACCTCAGCTGCACCAAGTGCAAATCATCTTCCTTGTATCTCAGCTGATGAGATACATGCACGACCCATCCCACTTCATCGACCATAGGGAGCTGGACATCGATGACGGGGAGACTTTTATGGAGGTTCCAGTAGAGATTTTGGATCGATAGGAGAGGGTCCTATATGGAAGGTTGATACCTCTAGTGCGCATTCGTTGGCAGCACGGGAACCTCCACAAGAGCACATGGGAGTAGGAGGCTTAGATGCGTTCTCAATACCCCCATTTTTTCCCTTAGATCGAGTTGTAGCCTACGGGGACGTAAAGCCCTGAGGTGGGGAGAATGTAAAGACCTAGAATTCCTGTGGAAATTTTATTTTATACATAGGAATTTTACGAGTCTGTAGTTTCTAACGGTGCATGATTCCAAGTCCCGATGTGCCCGAAATCAATTTCTGAAGTTTGGTTCATGTATGTTCAGTAAATGTACATATGGGATTTTATAAATTTTGAACCGGTGATCGTAATTGATATCTGAGGGCACCGTTGAACTCGCAAAATCGGTGATTGCTTAGTGAGACATTCACCGCAGTTGTGTTCTAATGAGAATGGAAGTTAGATTTTGGAGGTTTTTAATTAAGTTAAATCAAAATAAGGGTTAACTTATTTTTATTCCTTGGTGGTTAAAACCTCCAAGAGGAGGTTACTGGTGGGGACCACCCGCACATAACCTCCCTTGGGAGGATATTATTAGATGGGGCTCACACAAGCTTCAAACCCCCTAAACCCCCCCCCCCATTTATGTGGGATGAAACCCTTAAACTTCCCTAGAGTTAATGAAGCCAACCCTCTCTTCATTTAATTGTAACTTTCAAACTTCCCTCATAAGTGTGCCAAATCATAAATTAATTAATGGAATTAATTAATTAATTTGAAATCATTTGAATTATTTTGGCCAACAATTAACTAATGGGTTAGCTTAACCCATTATTTTTCTTGGAACTTTCTTTTTTGTGGAGCTTTGAAGAACCCTTGGAGAACTTTATTCTCCCAATGATGAACGCCCCTCTCCAACAAAGAACGACGGACATCTTTCTCTCCCTCTTCAACCAGGGCAAGAAGAGGAAACACCGACGTCCTTGAAGAATTTCGACGACGTCAACTTATTCATCTTCTTCCAATGTCAATGGAATGACGTCTACCTTTCCGTGACTTCATCAACAATCGTCAGAAATCGAGGTAGGGGGATTTGAGTTATTTTATATATGAGTATAAACCTCCGTTCTTCGTCATTAAAATTTATAGATTATGGTATTTCAAATGTTATCGCCATGACGAGGAGGGCTCGTACCCCACGAACACGGCCCGACCCTTCCCCTTTGGTTGTTCTTTTTTGTTGACGACGGAGGTAGACCATGAAGAAGTCGGTGGCGCAAGGCCACCGGGTCACCACAAGGGCGCAGCACCGCCATGCCGCCTAGAGAACCGATTCACGGCCAGGCGGGCCGTGGTGGTGCCGGAGGGGCGCAGTGTCGTCGCACCGCACCGGAAGGAAGAGTTGCGGCCAGGAGGGCCATGATGGTTGGATGATGAGCGCAGTGTCATCGCACCACACGAAGGAGCTGGAGGCTACGGCCAGGACGGGCGGCGGCGAAGGCGGCGCGGCATCGTCACGCCGCACGGAGGCTAGCAGAACCGCGGCGCCGTCGCGCCGCGGTGGAGGAGCAAGGGGAGGCCAGCTGAGCCGACCGCCTGTGCGCGCTACAGGCGGGACCCCTCAGGCCCCACGGTTCACCAAACCGGCGCCTAGCGTCGGTTCCATTGGAAGTCATGGGCACCGCACCCCCCACGGCATGGCTAACCAAGCCACACGGGCTAGTGAGACGGGTTGCCTTAGGCCGGGATGGGCCATTTCGGGCCTGGCCATTTCGGGCCCGGCCAATCTCGGGTCAGGCCGCTCTCAGGCCGGGCCGCCCCCATGGGCCAGGTCAGACCCTTGGTCTGGGTCGGTCCCGTGGACCGGGTCAGACCCCAGTCTGGACCCGGACCCGTTTGGCCAGTTTACACCTTTTTGCCCCTATCTTGGGCTATGGGTGTCCGATTGATGAACCGCCTCCATCGATGGAAGGCTTGGAGCGAGGCAATTCTTTTGGAATACCCCACATGAGTTTTGAACATAGTTGGAGTACGTTTGGGTCGGTTTGAACCTAAAAACCAACCGGGCCCCTGGAACGGAAATACCAATAACTCACAGACTGGGCGTCTGATTGACACACCGTCTGTCACGTTGGAACCCTAACAACATGGCACTCCTTTGGGTTACTCCATTGTGGAGTTTAGTGGTTGTCGAGGTATGATCGATATCTCTAGGGTAGATTCTATGGAACTTGAGTGCACCGAGTTTGATAAATCCAATGGCTGGTAGTGAGGCGGAGGTTGGAGATAGATCATACAAGGGTCAGCGCTCTATGATCCTATGTGGGTCAGTGCATGCCGATCCTGTGTGGGTCAACGCTCAGCGATCCTGTGTGGTTCAGGACATACTAATCATGTGTGGGTCAGATCCTGTGTGGGTCATTGCAGGGGTTAGTACCTATCGATCCTTTGTGGGTCAGACTCCGTATGGTTAGAAGGAGTGCCTCTTGACAGAATAAGATGATCTAGCTTCGTGACTAATCATCAATACTTCTGTACTTCATTTAAATCCTGGTTTGAGCTGAGTCATTGACTTTCATGTTTTTTTCATGATTGAGATGGGTTACCAAGTAACTTAGTTATATGTATGGGAATATACCTAAGTAAGGGTTATCTGTTGACTCTGTAATTTTTGGTTATCCTTGTTGGATTTTGTGAGACCTTGAGGGTCTTAGGGTCCCTACTGAGTATTGTTATACTCACCCCTGCACGGGCCATGCCCGTACCTCGTTGTGTTGGTTTCAGATGACGGATAACACTGATCGGGGCAGAGAGTAGCAGAACTGGATGGTACCAGAGGTGGACCACTCTATGAGACTTACATGGAGTGGATGGATGGACTGGGGGTGCTGAGTAGGCCTTCTGTACCCACCCTTCAGGTGGGAATTCTGGAGGACGACCCAGTATTTGCTTTACTTCTTTTCTTAAGTTGTACTAGCTTTTCAATTGTTTTGTACTTTACTGTTGGGCTTGTATTTCCGGCCCCATTACTTTCAACACACTCTATTTTAATCTATTTTACTTAGTGTTTTACTTTCAGTTGCATAGTCTGTTGTGTTTGTTTATTGTTATAGGGGAAATGTCTTCCCAGTTTAGGGTTTTACGCCTTTGGTGCTAGTCGCCAGCCCCTGGCATGTGGAAGGCGGGATTGGGGTAGTCATGATACGGGCCCCAGGGGATGGGTCGTGACACTATTTTAAAATAATAAATTATTATATTAAATATTATGGTAAACTTAATATTTTACCAAAATGAATATTAAAAATAGAAAAATTTTATTAGTGAGGTTAAATAAAAATTGATTATCCTGGGTTAAACTAAAATTATAAGGGATAAAAAGGAAAAAAACATTTCCAAAATCAATTTAATAGTAATATAAAGAAAATGGTATTTCTAATTCCAGATATAAATCAATTTTAGACACTTATTTTATGTGAAAAACATCTTATGGATTTTTCTTTTCAAAAACATAAAAGTTTACCCCTCACGTCACATATAATATTCCACCCCATATACTCTCATTTATACACTGTGTATCCATTTCATCATCCAAAACCTTCAAAAATGACTACCAAAAATCCATAATATAATACTATAAGCCTTATTTTAAGAAAAAATGCATCCAATTATGATTTTTGTAAACACCTATGGAGGATACCAAAGAAGGTGATATTGTTATTCAATGAGAATTTTTTTTAATTTCATCCTCAACTTCATTTAATTCATATTAAAACATACATATATAATAAAAAAGTATTTTCTATGAAAAAGAGATTTTATTATCCTATTTTAATAACATAAATCTATCCCTACTTCCATCAAATGTGTTACTAAATCATCATTCATGTGTATGGAAGACTACCATCTCTCTAAATTATGTCATCTTTTCTATTAACAACAGTCATGGAAGGGTGTGATGGTGTATACAATGTATATATTTTATAATAATAAAATAATTATAAATATTTAGTCATTTTATAATCTATACCATATTATATTCCATTCCATAGGGGATACGATACTATCAATCGTGTGTACGGCGGACTAAAACCTCAATAAGAAACATGATTTTTTTTCACTAGCATTTTTCATATAAGGAACTAAGGATAATGATAATAAATATATTTGATACAAATGAAATAAATTAGATATTCCTGAAATATTTATCATTCTGAATAAAGAATATATCATTTTATTTCATATGTATTAAATCACCTATAGATGATAGCTTCATCCAGGGACATGTGGACTACCGCATTCATGAAATGATGTTACATTGTTCTCAAAATCACATAATGTGTATGATATATATATGTATGTTTAAATGATGTAATTTGGTATTTATTATATTATTATAATTCTGTAGTAATAAAATATTACTTACCTAATTTGCATAATGATTGTTGAAAAATTGAAATGTTACTCATGCGTACGTATGGCTTATAGCTTCAATGATTATAATGTACTACATTTTTCATAACATTATTGAATATTAGGTTTTTAGGTTTTGTTATATATATGAATATGATAATTATTTTAGGATTGTTATTAAATTTTTTAATAATTACGTATTTGATCATATTGAACCTACCAATGTCAATTTTTTCACATAAACAAAATAACATTGGCACATACAATAAAATCTTAATTGATTATGTAATCCTATATAAAATTATTATATATTAAATAAATAAATAAATAATTTTAAAATCAATTTTAATCAGGTTAATAATTAATATATGTTTATTAATCATTAATATAAAAATGGTGGTGACACATCAGACTCAAGGTACAAGGTTTTTATCTCCCTTTCACTATATTGAGTACACTATATTCCATATTATTATTTTTTGGGAGTGTGTACTTCTCTTTTTTAATTTTTAAAATGAAATAATTAATCATAATTTTATTTAATGTTTCATTTAATTTTTTTTCATGGGACTTATGATTCAAATGAAAACAAAGTGGTAATGGTTTATTTTACAATCTCATCATTATTCATGAATGTTTTTTAAGACTACCTTGGGGGAATTTTTTTCAAACTTATGTGTTAAAATAATTTTATTTTCATATGTTATAATTATTAATGAAATTTTTTAGGAATTATTACCATTATCCTCTCCTGGGTGTAGAAAATTAATATGAAAATGTAATTTAAAAAATATATTTAATTTTTCCCTTTGGTGGAAATCCTTTCACATCAAAACCATTGATTTTAAAAGAAATAAAAATTTGTTTTTATACAATTAAAAATGATTAATTTAAAATATAGTTACCGATTTATACATCATATATTATTTTTAAAGGAATATTCATATCCTTTTAAATAAAATTCTCATTTGGATTTTATCAAAATAGTTAAAAGAAAATTTTTCATACCATATAATACGTGATAACAGATTTCCATGGAAATTACCAATAAAATTTATATGATTATTTGATATTTATTGAAAGGTTATTTTAAAATAAAATGTTTTTGAAAATATATTTTTATTTTTTCTTTTTAATAGTATTTTAAAAGTGAAATGTTTATTTCCATAAAAATGATTTTATTGACCTTTTTATTATATTTATTTACATAAAAACGTCAATACATATTTGAACATATGATCCACTAGGGATATGATGTTTTGATATCATCCTTATTCATGATTTGTATATAATATGATCTATTTGAAAAACTATGTAAAATATTATTAACATTCACCATATTACTATGTATAGTTTATTATTATGTTTATTGATTAGGGAATGTATTATAATAAAATAAGATAGAGTATCTATAAAAAAATTTATTCTAATTATGTTTTAGCCTATTAATATGAGGAATATGTTGTTCATTTAAAGTGATGTTTAGGGATCATTATATCCCATCAATTCATTGGTATGTCTAATGATACAAACTAGAACAATTTTTGGCTAGGGCCTTACACAATTATATATATATGTATTGGAGAACTACCTCAATGGATTTAGATTAATATTAATAAGTCAAAAAACATATATTTTAGATGTAAAACATTATAATTTATATAAACCTGATTTCGGAAGTTGATATCCCTTGAAATTATTCGATTAGTCATAATATCCACTGTTATATTTTCACGATCATGTAATTATTTTTATGGAATTTTTTGATCATTATTAATTCCTTCCATAGTATGATCATGTAATAGATTATATGGAATGTGTTTCAGTTATATACCATTCCATATTCATTATTCCTTATTTATTCATATATTTTTCTGTATTTTTACCGTTATTGAACCATTGAGATCAAAGATTTATTATTTTTTATTTTCTCCTAGATATGAGGATGTGTTTTGTGATTGACATGAAGGTATACACTAAGGGGTGTGGTGGAATTATCAATAAAATGAATTTCATTTTTTGTTTCAATTTTAATAATAATTTCATGTATGTATCTAGTTTTCCAATATTATTAAACAATTTGGTCAATCAGGATTTGATTCATTATACCTTATTCAAATGTAACAAACTATACACCATCACTATGCTACTCAGGTTAGGGATGATTAATTTTTTATTATAAGGTATTTTTAATATATATTAGTATATTCATTAATAAAGTCAAATATTATTATCAATTTTATATTTAAAAAAAATAACAATTTATTACAGTTATTTACAAACAATTACTGTAACATCTATAACATAGTAAAATTATTACTAAACTCAAAACAACACATCGTCAACATGACTATTATTTATTTTATATAATATGAATATGTTCAATGGTTCAAAACCCCTATATGATGGATAAAATGAGCCATGTGGAGCAATTTTCACCTAATTTTTAACATTAATAACAAATAATTAATAATTTTTGGTAAAAAAATAATTATAAATGGATGATATTATATAAAATGAATATAAACTAAAAATTTAAATACATTAATTTAAGTCATTGTTTATCATAAATCAATTTAGTTTATGTATGTTCATATAGTGATCCATGGTCATAGAATTTATTATCTCAATATCATTTTTTTTATGTCATACAGATTATTCATTGACTGAATTATTATATTTTAGATATAAAATAAAAACATTCTATCCAAAAATATATTTTCACATTTATATTAATGAATTTTTATTTCCTTATAAATTTCTTCTTTTGTTGGATTCATACTTCACAAAATACATCATTATAATGGAAACTTTAATAAATATTATTTTTATTTCACATCCTAATCCATGTTCATTCATATAAAAACTATTATTCATATAGTGGATTTAAAATATTTTATTTATTATTTTTTATCATTATTATGTTTCTTTATATTTTAGAATAATATTTTTTATCACTTTTATTTTTAAGTTATTTATCTCAAAACATTATGAATATTTTTGAAAGTAACTACATTATTTTCAAAATCTATTATTGTCCTTCAAATCGAGTCTCATATATATTACCTTTAATTATTTTTATATATTAATTATTAAGATGTTTATTAAATATTATCTTGTTTTAAAATAATTTTCTCACCTTTTGAATATGATTATGAAAGTGACTTCTTCCTCAATAATATCAAAACATTGATAAAAGTTTAAAATATCCCATTCAGGATTTATACTTATTTTTTCATTCAATAGATGATTAATCTATAACCAATGAATATTTTTTATCACCCATATATCAACCTCCAAAAAGTATTTTTATAATAATACTTCCATTTATTGATTTTTGAATATAATTTAGTAATTTTTTTGATTCATTTTTATGTGAGACCATTTAAAAAATAATACTTAATCATTTTCTTAATGCCTTAATGAAGATATGATTTATTATAGATACATAGGGAATAATAATGAGAATTGTAACATTATGAGAAATATGTGACTGTATTTAGAAATCTATCAAATACATTATTTATAATTTTTGTATCTTATTAAATAATTTTTATATATATCGATTTGATTCATTCAACTATGTTCACATGGTCCCAATATAGTTTTTTTTTGTTTAAAATGTTATCAATAGACATGATATAGTTATATATCATTATAATATTATGCTGGTCTTGGAGTTGAGTCTTGAAATATGATAGGATTTTAAATTCTTATTTTTGTTCCACATTCCTGATTTATGTTATTATGGTTCATTATTATATGATTATCATTTAATATTATTATTATAAAATTTATATTATTTATTCATTTTGAAAAAATTATGTTTCAATAATATAGTGTTGTGATCAATGATTATGTTATCATTGGATGGGATCTCAATTTTTGGTTCTATGGTTTTATCACATTAATCATGTCATCTCTCAAATGTTCATGTTTTATTGAATGTTTGTAGTCTAATGATAAAGACAATATGTCTTATTGATATATTTTTCTATTACAATTTGTTTAATAAAAAAATATATTTATCACATTTCCATTGAAAATAAAGACAAATATTCTTCATCATATATAAAAAATAGAATCACGTGTATGGAAATATTTTTGGAGAGATTTATGTCATTCTATAAACAAAGTCTTTTAGGTAGAAAAGTTTTAGAACACTAAGAAATTTTTTTCTGTGAGTGTCATTTTTTAGTGAGTATATATATATTTTAACATATTAAAAAATAATGAAATATATGTATGTATTTTTTGTTTCTAGGGGAATTTTTTTAGTCATTTTAATATTTTTTTGAGGATTAAGTAATGAAAAATATTAAAAAAAAATAGAATAAAATAATGCATGGATCGAATAAGTTTCAAGTTGACATGAAGGTTTTATAAGATAATACAACAATCATTATATTTTTTTTAATTATAACATTTCTTACATTAATTTTCATAAAAACTATTTTTTCAATCTTATTCAACCTTTTGGATTTGTTAAATTGTATTTTTCCATATTTTCTATTTATTATTTTTATATAATATAAGGATTAATTATGAGTCTAGGTGTTGAAATGATGTGCGATTACAATACAAGATATCTCCGAACAAAATGATTGAATAATTATAATATATTATATTGCATGGGTGCCTCATTTTCCTAAAAAAGGGGAGTGTCATTTAAACAGTTTCCATGATCAGAACTCTGACGGAATAGTTGAGTTTATAATAGAGGAAATACACAAGGTGTTACCTATCATTGGTCACTATGGGGTGTTTGTGAAAAAATAATATTGAGAGTAAAATGTATAATGTAATTTAGTAAAACTATTTTAAATTTCAGTTTTGATACAATGAGAATATATTTATTTAAATATATCTTTATGTAATAATTTTAGGGATATCCGCATAACCCTAGAATATTTGGAGGATCATTGGATAGAACCCCTAGAGAATTATCTCAAATAAATGATGGCGAAGTTGTGGATCATGGATAGATCAATCGGCGTAACCTTGGATTCAATGGATCTCGATAACGAATGTGACAACATGGTCATTATTTATCATAGACCTAATAAAATAAAGGTAGGATGTGTTATTATGGTATTTTATTCCCTGTTCATGATTCATATGAAGAACACTAACCAGTCCACAAAAAGACTTGTGTGTGGATTGATCTTTAAGTTGAATGAACTATTTCTGGGATTTATCATAAGTTACTTAATGAAATTGATTTTTATTCATTAATTATTCTAATAGTGATAAAAAATGATCGATAAGAACATTGATCAACATTTTTCCCTCTCAAATAGTTGGTTCCTTTCTACCCTGATTTGGTTGATATTCATATCTTCTTTTTCATTTGAATCCCATTGAGAAAAATCTATCTTTTCACCTTTGATTCCCAACACAATTACCCCAAATTGTAGATCTAGCATCAATAATTCTCGATAAAGGTGAGATGATGGATGAGGCATTGAATCAAATGATTGTTGGTGCTAATTTAATATTCCTTAGTGATTAACTAATAACAGTGATGATCTCTTTTTCGAAGATGATTGAAGGGTCTAATCATAGAGATTCAGTGATGGAATGGTTGAATGTCGTTGTATCTGATGTTTTGAGGAGAACCGGTCACCATAGTGGATGTTAGAAAATTGACAGCATCAACGGGGGGAAGAAGATGGGTTATAGGAAAACCAGACACACATGGAGTGTTATCCTTGACACCACAACATGTTTCCCCCCTTTGACGTACATGTCATGTACATGGTATGTAAACAAACATGGGGTGTAGTACACGAGTTTCCTTCATGGAATTTACTCCCCACAAGACTTTTCCTAGAGAAGGTATACAATTTAATACATGTACTTTTACACATACATAATTAAATGGGCCGATGTCATGTACTGGAACATGGATGGAGTACTTGGGCGGACCCAGAATATGGGGACACATTTTGTATCCCCTCACACACATAGTTTACACTTCATTAACATGACACTATTTCGATTACATGGTCCACTGTACATATGCAGTACTCGAGGTCAAGGGACATGATGTGATATCATGCTACCCATCGCATACCCCTTTGTATATGGCATGATTCAATTTTCCTTTGAATATTGGGAACATTTTGTTAGGGTTTGTTCCCATTGTTATTTCCCTGACAGTGGGTGTGAATCTTTTCCTACTCCTAGGACTATGATCCCAAAAAAAGGAATTTTTGGAAAGAGTTGTTTGAATCCCATGAGAGCCCTGGTGAAGGATTCACTATTCCTCATCATTATGTAGGTAGAGTACTTGGTATTGATGTGACCAATCATACTAGGCATTGATCCTCTACATTGCAGGTTAATCCAGATGGATTTGTTGAAATCATGTGAATCACTTGTTTATAATCCTCATCTATTGTACTGTATTCTCATCAAATCTATCATCATATCTCTCTCATGATAGTGCCTAATGAGTGTTATCTCTTAGAGGGAATCCATCATTTAAATCAGACTCAAGAATGTGTTCTCCCAGATAATTGTTTTGTGGAATATTCCAATATAAATCCTAAGGAAGGTATACAATGTTTTTTATTTCCTTTAGACTTTGTGTCTTGGATTGATTATATCTAGATATTGTTTTTATATGTGTTGTATACATATACCTATGGGGAGATCACTTTAATTTTATTTTTTTATTGTGGTCTTGAGGTTTTATACTGAGTATCTTCATATACACCAATACATGAGTTTTTCACATGCATTTCATGTTTTGTGCAGATGATTATCCTTTTGATGGAGCCCTTGGCAGACTAGGAATAGATGGTTCTTTTTGAGACTAGAATGACTGATGGATTTTCTTAAAAATTTCATATTGCAGCCCAAGTACCTCTACATACATTTTAGAAATTTGTTTATAGACTCTTTAGGGTGAAATTCTATTTGTACATGTTTACTTTATATTAATTCTGATCTTACTATGATTTAGGGAGGTATTTTTATGCATGAATTGGTTTCAGAGTGGGTTTTTACATTTCATCATTTTGTGGGCCTGGATATGTGTGTGTCTATATGGGTACATAGGAAACACCTCCCAAGTTAATGATATTACTACACGGTTCTAGTCACCAGCCTCATGCTTATTGGAGGTGTGGTTGGGGAGTCGTGACACAGGCCCCATGGGGACAAGTCTCAAAAGAGTGGTATCAGAGAAAGGTTGGTTCTAATTTAGGACCAAGAGTCTATAATATTGTTTTGGGGAATGATTGGGAAGTTTTTTTGGTAAATTTTCAGGCAAGGGACTCCAGTGTTGGTGTGGAGGCTGATGCATCCCTACACGAGGACCATGATCACCTGGTTTTCCACTATGTACATTAAAAAACTAGTTGCAATGAAAAAATGATACATGAATAATATAGGAATGGGTTGTGGTTTTATTTGTCCTTCATGAGTATTCTCCCCATATATATTCATTTATTGTAATACAACTCGTTTTCTTATAGGAATCCTATGTGATGCAAACCAGGTAGGATTCAGTATCTCGATAATGAGGACTAACACCTAGGTGATGAGGATTTGATATAAGGACCATTTCCCATGTTTTACATCCATATGGTGCACCATCCATACCTTCTCTTGTAGATCAGCACACAATACCCGTAGTTTCACTGGATAAGGATCACGGTTTAAGAGAACTTCATGAGTTTCAGTGATAGGGGCACCTCATGTTCCATGGAGAGCCCGAGGCATAGGATGTTGAGGATATTATTGAGGGGTTGAGTCATGATTACCATCTAGAGAGGATACTGGTAGATCATATAGTGTCCTTTGTTGAAGGATTTCTTCAAAACTCAGTAGGATGATGGTGGAGTTTGGTTGACCATTCATATGATGAGGTGATTCATTCATGGATGAATTTCAAGAACCTATTAAGATGGGACTTATCACTTGATACACTAACAGTTGTACATATTCAGGGGATTCTCAACTCCAATAGCATAGCATGTCAAGAGCCAATTATTCATTGAGGATTACCAACATTTCCATGTACTCAATAGACATGGTTCAGAAATAGTACTTTAGGGATCATACCTTTGAGGGATGTCTACATAGAAGCATTTAATATAGTTTTATTCATCTATGCATTCCAATGTATATTAGGGTTCTTGTGTGGGATTTCGTGGTTAATATCATCTTGGATGAGGAGATACATCCAGTGATAGTCAATAGTGGGGAAGAAGCACATTGACCTCAACAAAAGGGAGCTGAATCTGATATAGGGACCTTGACATGGGATATGTTTCAAGAGGAGGTCCCTAGATAGAGGATATCTAGTTCATGGCTCACATTGTGGATCCAGTCATCCTAGATAGAGGTGATCATGTTCATGTGATGGAAGTGTACTTCTCACTCATTATTGTCCATATAACCATACCACTGACAAGAATATTGTGGATGGACCATCGAGGAAGAGACATGAATAGTAGTATGAATATTTTCAGGGTGGATGGTGTGGAATAGAAGTTTCAAGAGTAATAGGACGTGGTTTATGTTTTGAATTGTTACCACCACCACCCCATGTTGGTCCCGGATAGGCTCATTCAACTGGAGGATAGGGGTGGGGACAAGTGCATGCTATTGAGGATTATGACCCCGGGTCTCAAAGAATTAGTCAAGGTATGATCTATGTATTTTTTAATTTAGTTTTTGTACTGATATACTTAGTTTCTAGTCATTATTTTCCAACCACATAAATTTTATGAGACGTTGATATTCTTTCTAAATTGTTGACTCGACTATTACACTTGGAGACACATAGTGGAGAATATTTTGGGATCACACACTTGTTTCGATAGTGTGACCTAACTCTTAGAGGACATAGATTCGGTTGGAACCTCATGGTAGTGACATCGAGGACTTACGACGTCATTCTTGCTATGTAATGTGTATCTACATTCCATGTCTGGAATAACTATTTTAGGAGAATGGTTTGGTAGGTCCATAGTGATGGAACCATTTTATACTTTTTCGGTGAAAAGGAGACCCATGAAGTGTAGGATGGACTCATTCATAGGGTTTAGTCGATTACTCCTCAGTTGGATATCATGACCCATAGTGCATTGGATGATATTAGTTCCAAATTTCCTGCTGTGGTGGTGGAGTTTAAGGATTTCATCCTTGAATATCATTTAATTGTACATCCCCACCAGGAAAAAGACTTCTGTATTGGCTTACCCACTTAGACGAAACTGATATCAGTACCAACATATCAGATGGAACCCATAGATCTTTTTGATATGTGGGTAATGTTGGAGGACATGTAGAATAAGGTCTTTTTGAGGCTCAGTGTTTCACCCAGGGCATCCCCCGTTTGGGTTTTTTGAAAAGAAAGATGCGGGCTTGGTGTGGTTTGTGGACTACCAGTGCCTGAACCAGGTGACCTAGAATAATATGTATCCACTAATAAGGATTGTTTAACTCTTTGATCAGTTTATAGGGAACAATGTATCTCAATTATTGACCTCAGATCAGGTAATCACCCTTTGTGACTAAGAGATGAGGATATACCGAAGTCATCATTTTATTATCTCTATGGTAACTATGAGTACCTGGTTATGCCTTTTGGCATGATTAAATACCCATAAATGTTCATGGGACCCATTAATTGTATATTTTAGACATACATAGACCATTTTATGGTGGTATGATTGAATATTTCCTTGTGTACTCATCATTTTAGGATAATCATGTGAGACACCTAAGGACAGTTTGAGATGTAATCTGAGAGAATCAATATTACCTATATATCTAGAAGTACCAAATTTGGATTCAGGGAGTCGACTTTCTAGGAAATTATATCATATTGGATGGATTAGTATTGGAACTTTCCATGATAGAGAATATGTTATCATGGGAGGAACCTAAGAGATAAATGGATGTGTAGAGATTCCTTGGGTTGGTAAGCTATTATCGGAGATTAATACCCCATTTATCTAGTATAAACTTTCCTATGAAAGCCTTGACATGAAATGGGTAGCCTTTTATGATGATATATAAGTTCCAACAATCATATATCTAGTTTTGGTAGAGTTTGACGAGTGTTATGATCATGAGATTATCAGATGAGGGTGTCAAGTATATAGTGTTTTTTGATGTGTCAAGAACCAGGCTATGTTGTGTCCTAATGAAAAGGAAGGTAGTGATTGCCTATGGTTCATGCCAATTGATACTGAAAAGGGTTAACTATGACACACATGATACTGAGTTAGCAGATTTAGTCTTCTTTTAAATGATGTGGTGGCACTGCATGATGGGTGAGCAGTTTATCATCTACCTTTATCATAATAGTCTCAAATATATATTCTCTTAGAAGGACCTCCACATGAGATAGAGGTGAAATCTAGAGTTCCACTAGGACTTTGAATTTGACATTTCCTATAATCCATTGAAGTGTAACATGGTAACAGAAGCACTCAGTAAGAAATCTAGTTCATAGTTGATAAATGAGGAGTCAGAGCAGTTGTCCTTGTTGTAGTTATCATTTATGGATGTTGATGGAGAAGCATACCGTTAGTCGATGGTTATCACCCCTATACTCTAATATCAATTTAGGGAGGCACAACACGGGGATACTGACTATGAGACCCTATGTGATTTCATGTCCATAGGTAATTCTTATAATAGATATTAAAAAAGTTGGGTGCATGTTATTATTTTCAAATGATGCATGGTAGTACGAGGGAGGTTTCTTGAGGAGGATCTGAAGGAGTTTCATACTTTCACAATGGTTTTACATCTAGGAGTGGAAAAGAAGTATCTATAAATCTAACATCATATTTTGTTTCTAGGAATCGAGTGGATAGTTATAGATTTAGTTTCTCAATGCCATACTTGTTAGTAATTGAAGACTAGGCATGTTCCATCGGGTTTGGTGCATCATCATGAGGTGACTGAGTGTATGTGGTAAGGGATACATATGAACTCTATGGTGTGATTACCATGTACCTCCATGGGACATGATTCCATGTTTTTTATTATTGATGGATCACCAATTTGGCCTACATAATCTCTAACTAATAAAAGTGTTGTGTAGAGTGCCTGGGATGCCTCTACATGTTGGAGATAGTTCGACTCCATGAATTTACATTGATGATTGTTACTATTTGTGATGTTTTTTATACATACTAGTTGTGGAAGGGATTAAAATATATGTTTGGGAACCAATTATTCTTGAGAAAAATGTTTCACAAACTAAATGATGGCCAAAAAGAGAAAACCATTCAGGTTTTGGAGGATATGATGTGGGCTTTCATGATAGACTTTGGCCATAATTGGGTAGACAACCTACCATTGGTATATTTTTCATACAACAACTTCTATTGTTCCACCATCGGTATGGCACTATTCGAGGCTTTGTACGGGTGACCCTACAGGTCACCAAATTGATGGACTGACCAAGGAGAGTCAAAAATCATGGATCCGGAGATGGTATTAGCAATAATAGGGAATTTTAGTTCATTGGATAGAATATCAAAACATCATAGATACATAAAAGACTTATTATGATAGGATAAGTTTGATTTTTTATTTTGATGAAGGAGTACCATGTGTTCCTATGGGTTTCACCTCGATGTGGATTATGTATATTTGGCTAGGGTAGTAATAAATCTCAAGGATTTATCATCCCTTTTTGGATACTACGTATAGTTTGATAGGTGGTGTACCACTTAGCTCTACCACCATAGTTAGACCGGGTGAACGAAATCTTCCACATGTCACAGCTGAGGAGGTACGTTAATGAACCATCACATGTTATAGACTAAGGAGATTTGGACATCGAGGATTGAGAGAATTATTATGGTTACCTAGTGGAGATCAATGATCGAATAGAGATGATCCTTCTTTGGTGGTTGATTACATTGGTGAATTTCTCATTAAATCACAAGAATCACCAAGAGAGAACTTGGGAGTGGGAGGCTAAGATTCATGCTCAGTATGGTCATCTTTTTTTATGAACATTTGATTTGGCTTCCTGGGGACATATAGTCCAAAGGTGGGGAGAATATAATGTCTCATATTTTCCATTTATTGTTTTTAAATTTTATATGGATTAATTTTAATACCATGATATGAGACTGTGAGAGATTCCAAGACACAATATGTCCGAATTAAATGTCTAAGAAATGTTAAAATATTAAATAGCACATGTGTGTTATTTTCCTGAAAAAGTAGAATAAATTCTATATAGATATCTAGATCGTATATATTAGGGAATTTGTGAGGTCATAAAATTTTATTTACACTTGGATTGACAGCACATTGGTTAGTGTGGTTTGTTTGAAAAAATGTTATCATGGTGGTAAAAAGTATAATATAATTTAATAAAATTATTTGAATTCACTATGTTGACGTAGCAGCATAATAATTATTTAAACCTATACTTATGAAATAATTTCAAGGATAGCTACATATCCCCATAATCACTGATGTATTATTGGAGAGGACCCCTGGAGATTTCTATTGAATGAAGGATGGTGAAGATGATGATCGTGGATCGACCAATCAGTGTAGCCTCAGATTTTACATATCTCCAATGAATGTGGAACATAGATCATTATTCATCAGTGATTGAAAGAAAAAATGGTAGGGTGTTCTGTTTTTGTTATATATTTCATGTTCTTGGTTTATACAATGAACACAAACCAATGCACAAACATACTATCCAACAGATCGATCATTATGCGGGATAGGCAATTATTATGGGATTTATCATGGGTTAAATCTTGAAATTAATTTTTATTCATTTATTGTTATGACAGTGATGATACCATATTAATAGAAACATTAATCAATGGTTTTACCTCTCGATTTTTATGTTCTTTTCTCCACCAATTCATATGTTCTTCTTCTCTTCCATGTGCTTTGAATCCCAATGTGAACAATCGATCATTCCACTTTCAATTCTTGGAAAAATAACCCTAAATCAATGTTCTATCATCGTTACAACTCGACCTAGGTGCGACGGTGGTTTCTATAGTGGATCAAATGATTGTTGTTGTTGATTTCATGTCTTCATTTACTAATGAAGAATGATTAAAATATCATTCTCCATGGTGAGTGATGGAAAAAATCATTCTGATTCAGTGATGGCCTAACTAAATGTCCTTGGATCTATAGTTTTGAGGTGAAAAGATCACCGAAGTTGAGGATTGAAGATTGATACCATGATATGGAGGAAAAATCAGGTTTATGGAAAATCGGATACCCTCAATGTGTATTCCTTAACAACAAGGTGGTTTCCCCCCTTGGATGAACCTGGCATGTAAATGGGAAGTACGTGGACCCTGGGTGGAGTACACAAGTTTCCTATAAGACATGTACTCACCCACACAACATGGCCTTCACTATTTACATGAGATATTCCATGTACTAGTACATGTTAATAAATTCATGGGATGATGTCATGTACTGGAATAATACTATAGTACATGGGCAGACCCTAGATACTAAAACACAGAGTGTATCCCCACCTTACATGTCATGTATTTCTCTTTTACACAACATATTATAAATGACACATTTCATTGTACACAGGTAGTATATGAGTTCAATGGACCCAACATGATACCCTACTACACACCATGTACCCCATTATATAGGGCTTGGTTCTTTTATCCTCCACATCTTAGATAAGTTTCCTTAGTATTGGTTCCCATTATTGTTTATCATATCATTAGTGAGAATTCTTTCCTACTCCTTGGACATTGATCCATTAAAAATGATATCTTGTATAGATTTTTTTGAATCCCCAAAGAGGACAAGTGTAGGATTCTTTATTTATCTTCATTCCCTAGGTGGAGTCTTGTTATTGATGTGACCAATCCTATCGGGTCTCGATACAATACATAGCTGGGAAATCCAAATGGAGGTTATCATTTCACCCCATGGAACTAGATGTGATATCCATCTATTGTATAATATTCTCTTTAGATCTATTTGTGTATCTCTCCAATGATAGTACCTTATTAGCGGTATTAGTCTGATGGACTTTATCAATTCTATATGACTCAAGAGTATACTCTCCCAGTTGACTGCTTTATAGAATCTTCAAAATAAAATCCTAAGTATGATATAATATGGGTTTTCATAACATTGGACTACATGTATTGGATTGAGTATATCTAGATATTTATGTTATATGTGTTATAGAAATATACCTAAGTGGATCTGACTATAAATTCCTTTATTGTATTTATTTATATTTTTTATTTTCATAATATATTTTATTTTACTCACCCATGCAAGATCTTTTCATGTAAATGTCATTTCATGTGAAGATGATGAAACTTTTTACAGGGTACTAGGAAGACCAGGACCAAATTGGGAATTGTGAGACTGGATAGACTGAGGTTTGTTCTTATAGATTTCAAATAGTAGTCCCAGCACCATAACCTTCATTTAGTAAATGTGGTTAAAGATTCATTATTGTGGGATTGTAATTGTCCTTGTTTACTTTACATCCTTTTGTGCTCTGGTTTTGGGATATAGATTTATTCTTATATTTGTTTCATAGTGGTTTTTTACATTTTAGCATTTTGATGGATTGGATATGTGTGCATGTGTACTTGTACATAGTAAGTTTCTCCAATGTGAGTGATATATCTACTCGGTGCTAGTCACCTACCCCTAGCCTACTAGAGGCAGGCTTGGGGAGTCACAGCACGAACCCCACTATGATGAGTAATGACATAAATAACTAAAATAAGGAGTAATTTTGTTAAAAATAAATTTCATCGTAAATGGTATGATAATCCCAATGAACTACAATGTTAGATGGAAGTTAGTTTATAAAATATTAATTAAATTCTATCAGTTGTCATGAGTAATGAAATTATTCATTTTATTTTCATGAAATCCAAAAATAAAGAACAAGTGAAATTAAATTCTACTACACGATAAAAAATTCAATCCATTAGTAGATCCTATATTCAATTCCTTATTATGAAATTGATCAATCTAAATAAAATGATATTTTAAGTGAATTTTTTTTAGAAAGTGAGAAATTATTTTTATCTATTTATCATCTTTCAGGTGAAGTAGACCAACAATGGTCAATGATTAATAGCATGATAAAAAATAAAATTATTTATTCTATGGAATTACTGATGTTTATTGTATATATATAAATTTTACTAAACAAAATACATACAAATTTAGTGGAAATATCTTATGAATAAGTAATAACACAAACAATATTTCAATTTCTTTGATTATAATATCAATTGATTGAAAATAAATCCATTAGATTTATCATTGATACTAAAAATAATTTTTAAACATTATTTTTATTTTTATAAGAAATTTTATTGAATGAATTTCAAATAATAGACCATTTTAGATATAACTAAATGGATCAATGTGTTTTTATAGTGGTTGAAGAAATTAAGGAAACTGGTTGAACTTGCTTATTTATTCATAGAAAATGATACATGAGTTTTATTTAAGTTTATATTACAAAATATCAATGTTGAATGTGGATTTGGATACATATGTATTGGAAAGGTTTATTGAGGTAAACGTGTCTGTATCTCAATGAAATAGAAAAATGTTTTAAGAGTGGGAGTGTTGGGAAAAAATATGATTTTTAAAGACACATGAAAGGAATTTTTATAATAAAAAAGGATGATAAGTTTACACCTAATTAATAACATTTAAAAAAATAATTTAAATATAATTATTGGTATTTAAAATTTTAAAATATATTCATCTATTCAAGGGATAATAAATAAATTTGTTAATATATAAGAGTAAAAATGAGAATGGTAGAGCTTATACATCCATTTATACTGATCTTATCTTGGAAACAAATTAGTGAAAGGTAAAAACATTATTTAGTCAAGAATTGGACAAAAATATTTTCGTCCATCCCCATCCTTGATATCTTATGCATTTGATATGTCTTTGGACTCACCAACTCAAATATTTTATAATTTTTTGTTTGTTATCACATGGTGTGGCATTGATGGAATATCCAATATGTTAAGGACCAATGATTGAGGTTTGAGGAATAAAATTCCCATAAAATATAATTATACTAAATTTTTTATAATTTAATGATTTACATAATATGTGTTGGATCTCTCCTCAAATAATTTATGTCAATTCATAGATCTTGAAATTATCATTTTATTTCCAAAAATCATTTCATTATTATATATATTCACTGATTATTATAAACATCCTCTAGAAACTATTTTCATAATATGGGACTTGATAATAAATAATGTGGGTTATTTTACTCAATTTTTTAGAGAGGAACTCAATATGTTATACATGAAAATTAGACAAGAATACATCAATGTTTATCTTAATGACTTATCTTGTTTTTCCATAGATAGAGATATTGAGTAACCAATTTAACATGAAAATTTTTATATCCATATATCGAAGAATATTTACATAACTAAACCTATTTCATTGATGAAATTCTCAAGTAAAAATCAATAAAATTTGAAAAAATGATATCATATTATATTATTCATTAAAATTTGGGCCAAAAATTCTCCTAATTATGAATAATTTAATGTTAATTTTTTTTACATAAAATATGACATGATTTATAATGTTTTAATCAAGAAAATATTTTTTTAATATGTTGTATCCTTTTGGATAAATTTATACAGGATAAACAGTTCACAACGGTGAATAATTGATCACGAGAGCATAAAAATGTGAAAAATGATGATATTACCAAGGAAACCATTTTTATAATATATGAAAACTTTGATTTCTTATGATACCATTTAGATATTCTTATTCCCATAATATCATCATTTATATGGTAAATATTATTTATTTATTATATCAATATATTTTTTGTAGTATTTAAAAAAATCATTCATTTTTTTAGAGAATAGATAGTCATGATGGAAATTTAGGGAAGTTATATAGAACTATAAAAATAGAGAAAATATTTGACTAATTAAGAAATAATGATTCTTTTCTATAAAATGATTCTTTATTAGGTCATGAAATCAATAAATAGTGTAAAATTTTAGATTCACCAAGGATAGTAGTGATTAAAAAATAGCTTAGATCAACATATACATTAAAGGTCCATAGTTTTCTTAGATCAAATGAATACTATAAATTATTTATTAAAAAATTAACATAATTATGAAATTGATTAACTATTTTAATAGGTAATAAGGTAATGTTTTTCAAAAAATAAGAATGTAAAGACACAACAAATACACATATGAATTAACAGGAAAGTATAGCGATTTATACACATTATTACACTGATTTATCTTTTTTATACATAATTATAATTGAAATAAGGGATTTTGTTTTGTTATTATGGAAAATTTAAATGAGATAAGTTATGATCCACACCAATTATTCGAAAATTATAAAAATATTCTTATGAAATATCAAATGCTAAAAATTGTAATTCATCCAATATATATATTTGAGAAAATATCTATGTTTTGAAAGGAGTGGAATAAAAATATATGTATCCTGAGATACAATTATGTAGGTGAGTGGAGTTAATAATTTATTATTATTTATTAATAAAATTCAACCATGGGAAGGAAAATATGGTAGTCTATTATTTGATTATAAATGATCCTGATATATTGTAAATGAATTGGATTGAATGAGAATAAATCGTTAACTATATTCCGAGGATGGATAAGGAAATTCACAATGAAGAGACATAATAATAACATTCCCAAATATATTCTCAACCATCCATATATATGATGATCATGTAGGCATAAAATTATGATATATTTCAAAATAATAATGTTGGAAATATATAGAATATTAATCTAAGAAAATATAGAATTGTATGATTAGGAACATGAAAATATATCTCATTAATTGTGTATCTAAGAAGGGTATTTTTTATTATAAACATATCTAATTATTATATAATTAATTATGAAGATGAAATATATATATATATATATGGGGAAATTTATTATTATAAACATTATAAGGCATGAATTTAGATTATAAATTTTGATGATTGGATGGAAAAATTTAAGGATAAAATCATGATGTAAAAAATGGGTAATGAGAACAATATACAAACCTATAAGTAAATTGGTGAACATCACTATATATTTCCATAATTGTATTCTCAATGAATATAATGGATAAAACAACATTTATGTTGGAGTTGATTGATATATAATTTTGGAACACTTAATTTCTATTCTATATGATATTACAGTAAATAAATGTTACATGATATACCAAAAATAATTGGAGTATATAAATAAATAATCGAATTCAATTATATTTTATAGATATAAACGATACATAAAAATGTTGAGGTGATTTTATGAAAATGATTTACAAATAAAAATGAACATGATAATTTACTATCATCCTTGTAGTAATGATCAATATAAACATTACATTCAATGATTGGATGAAATGATAATATCATTCTCAATGGATTTAGAATGTAGTTGAGAAATCCATATTCCTATTATTGAGTTCTATTTTAAATTTGTATTACTATTAATTAATTTTAATGAATCAAAATAAACCGTCTATGGGAAAACAAGACAAACGTGTTATAAAGTATAATGTTCCAGTGAGAATGTTATTATGACAATATATTACATAGAAAATGATAGAAAATATTAATAATTTTTAACCACCTATTAATGTTGTGTCAAGGAGAAAAAATATATTATTTGATAATAATAAATACATATACATTTGATATTGTATGAAAAGTATTCCATAAAATATAAAAATGTAAAATATTAAAAAAATTTGAGATTTTTTTAATTTTATAGCTTAGATACATCAACCATTTAAATGTTCTTCATCGTTTTAATTTCATATTGTATCAATCAATATTTAAAAAAATAATTTTCAAATTGATGAAATGTTACTTGTTCAAATATAGAGGTAGTAAATGTCTGACACATCACATTAAATATATTTAAAGGATATATAAATTATCTTTGATCATTAATGTATGAGGAAATCAATTGTGTTCTTCAATCCTAGAGATAATATATTATGAAACAATTTCACTAACCTTGTCAAGTATCTTTTGGAATTTCATATCTTTATATATGTGAAATTTGATTGTAATGATATAGTGAGTCAAAATACGATAATATGTTTTCAGTTGATATATGAAATTTTAATATGAATAATTTTTTAATGGGGTTAGAATATATATTCTTATTTTTTTTAGTGAAAATTACACCAAATATGTCACATATATTTTATAATATTCTATATACTCCATATTTAAAAAAACAATCAATACAAAATTTCGTCACGGATAAATACTATAAATTTTAATAATGTAGATAAAATGTTTAATTTTTGAGATATATAGTAGTCTGCAATATGTTTTCATGACATACATAGAAATCATGTTGTAGGAAGTTCTTCATGTTCTGCATAGGTTAAAAACTATGGATAATCATAGAACAAACTATAAATCAAAAGGATCATCCTAGTAGAAAATATTATTACTTTCTAAGCTATATGAACGTCTCCATTTTCTTTCATGTAATTGGTGTTCACAAAACAATTAATACTAATTGGTGATAGAAACAGAATTTTTTTAGTATATATATTTAACACACACTACCATTCTCCCAAGAACACATATTTCATTATATATAACCCCTAAAATCCTCTAATTGTTTTATATAATATAATATGAGGATTTATGAATTAATTATATAAAATTTAAATGTGAATTCAAGGTATCATTAGCTAGATCTATATTTACATATCCTATATATTTCACCATCCACCATTGGTATTGCCTAGTGTTTTGGCTAATGAAGGGTCTCTTGGGTGGCCGTTGGGACAATCCTCCACATGTAATAATAGGTTCAATTGATAAATTTGTTTTTGTGTACTCACCAACCACATTGTTTTTAAATATTACAAACAAATCATCATTATTTATTAATTATTAAAATACAATGTGTTTTAATATTTTGAAACACCAAATTTAAAATCCATGAATTTGTCAAAATCATCCTCCTTCCATTTTAATTTCAATAAAAAATCAATTCCCCAAAATATTAGTTCTAGTTAATGAAATTCCATATTTATTTATCACATTTTTCCATTCATTTAAAAACATCTACAAATTCTATTTCATTCCACACATTCTCATTCAATAATAAAGTCACACACTTAACTATTATTAATAATTCCATTTTATTCATATTTATTTTTTCTTCTATTTTTAAAATTCAAATGAAAATTTATAATTTTCTTTATACTTTTTTAAAATCCAAATTTTTCAAAAATATATGAAATTTTTAACATTCACTTTACTACCCATAGCATATATATATAGTGTATAATTATTCATTATAAAAAACTATTATAAAATCATGTCTCGTCGCTATATTATATATCAAAAATATAATATTTGAAAAAATTTCATATATATGTGTATATACTATATTTTATAATAGTAATGATTTGAATTATTTAAAAAACCCATAATATATTTTATATGGGTAAAAAAATTTAATGTAAATAAACACAATTCTTTATAAAATCTAGATAACATGTAAAATTATATTTGAATCCTATATAAATGTATAATATTATATAAACCCAAAAGTTTATAGAATTTACAAAAATTTACATAATTCTCTATACCCAATAGAACTAGTCAGAAAAAAATCTAGATATTCTGAATATCTAAAAAATGAAAATGTATGGAACAAAATATTTTTGGTAGATAAAATAAATGATGTTAACATTTATAAGAAATGTAAATTTATTTTATATTTTAAAATTAAATATATGTTTATATAATTTGAAAAATGATGTCGAATAAACTAGTAAGAAATAATTGAATGTATTTTTCATTGGACATGTATACATTTTCTCAATGGGGACATTGAATTACTTTTCCCTTAGGCCTCTCATATTAGTATTTTAGTTAAAAATTTCTCCCTTTAAGAGAAAATATGAATTTCTAAGTGTGTTTGGTTTATTTTTTTGAGAATTATGAATTTATGATGATAGATATAATTGGGTGGTAGTGGGGTGTTTTTCAAGTTGAATGGGAGAGTTGTTTTTTAGATAAAATAATAATTAAATTATTATTTTTACTAAAATCTATACATTATATTGATTCTTGTGACCGAATAAAAAAATATTGAATGGAATGATGATTTAAAATAATATTACATTAGTCATGAACTAATTGACCATGTTTTTATCATAGAATATAAAATAATATATTTTACCATATTTTTATCATACACTATGGATTTTTCTGTTCTTGAAAAATACAAAAACTTTACCATACTTAATTTCAACATGATGAAAACTAAAATAAATTATATTAAAATATAAATTTATAATTATGTAATTATTTTAGATACTTATAAATAAAAAATTTTCTTTCATAAATATTATAAACAATGTTTTAATAAAAAATTATTAATATACTTATAGTTTTTTACCATTATTGAATAATTTTGAAACGCTATTTTTATACTTACATTTAATGAATATGTTATGGTAAAAATTAATTATTAGTTTTCTTCTTCAAGTTCCCTAATATTATTTTTTATATTATAATATTTGTGTAACAATAACCATATTTGGGTTACAATTCTAATAATTAAGTAAACATTATAAATATTATATTAATTAATTTCACATAATAATTAAATCCAATAACTATATTTGAATTAATAAAATTATAAATTCACTGAATCTTAATTCATGGTCCTTAAAACTTCTTCTTGAAGATTAATATATTATAATATTTTTTTGATATCCTTCCATTATGTTAGCGGTGGATACAGTATTTCTGTGAGGCCACTAAATATTGGATCTGTATATTATAGTAATTATTTTTAGTTTCATTTACTAAGATATTGTATATTTATTAAATTTATAGAATTAATATCACCATCATGTTGACAATATGTATTGATGGAAGTAAATAGTGTCAATTTTCTTTTTTTGAATACACTGAATTAGTTATAGTGTATATATATATTCTATCTTTATATCTAAAAAATACATTTAATCATGTTGTGAAAAATATTATTCTTTGAATTTGAATAAAATAATGTATTTTTTTATTTTTATAAAAAAATAAATTTATTTTTAATATCACTAAATTGGAATGATCAAAATATATTTAAAATGTGTATACAAGTATTATGGGGTTTCAATGATAAATTTTAAGCAATTATTTATGAGTCTCATTCTAATAATAATATTATGAAAGTAATCACTTACAACACAATTATTATTTTAAATTTTTTTGGAAATTATATTATGATTATATAAAATATTTAAACCATTTTTTATATATTAATAAACCCATATGAAATATATTAAGGTTTTAGTCATATTTTTTAATATCAAAATGAGATATATTAACATTAATTCAAATTTTATTGAAAAAAATATATCCATTATAGTTTTAGTGAACCTATTTTTATAAATTAAACAGCCTTTTGAATTGATAAATATATTTTTACATAATGATATTATAGAAAAAAAATTTAGTAAATTGGTAATTTTTTACTATTATAGAATAATTTCTTTATTTTCTCAATAGAGATAACAAACATTCAATATAATAACATCTGATAATAAAAACATTATTTACTAAAAATTAGGATTATTATGTATTTTTGAATTATATAAAATCATATTTACATAAAAGGAAGATGAAATGTCCTTGACCAGCAAGATCATTCCCTGTAGATCCCATTTATCAGAGATTCTGAGTGTGTTGACATCACTATGTTTTTTCTGTGGCCAATCCCAAGACAATATTCTATATATGAAACTTGATATTACTTATTTACTAGAGAAGTTCATGTTTATATAGAATATTTCACAAACTATATTCTCCAAACGACAACATGAATTTACCACCATGTCACAAATTTCCCATAGGGAACATTGTAACAACCCGAGTTTTAAGATTCTAGACCTTTGTTCTATAGCGTACATGATAAACTACATCCAGCTTAAACAAACATCTAAATATTATTATTTAAATGTTACAATTATAAACTATCTCTTGGAATTGTGGAAAAGAATAGTATCAAATTAATTTTTAAAATATGGTTTACATGTGTTTAAATAATGATTCATCAGCCACCAAATTTATTGGAAATGGAAATAAAAACAATTGAATATAAAGGTTGTGCTTTTATGCAAACCTATTTTAAAGGGAATAATTTTTTTTATAAAATCACACAATTATTTATAGATTTTTATTTAATGACAAATATATGTTATATATTCAATGTAATTTTTAAATTCAACTTTTAACTTTTCTAGATATGATATATGAAAAAATTAAATATTTTCAGATAAAATAAGTATTTTTCAAAAAAAATAGTTTTACCACCTCTTGATAGAAAAATATTTTTAAATGTAGTCTTTTTGTCACTTTTATATGTCATATTTTCCAAAATAAAAATATTCATTTTAATAGGGACATTAATATTTACTTTAATATCATTTTTGATATTTTTATGATAAAATTCATTTTTAATGAATAGTGAAAATACTATATTTTAATTTAAACCATCATTTTCGTCTCATTTACTTTTATAGTTATATTATCCTTTTAATTGGTTTTAAAGTGTAATGGTATTATTTTATTATTATTCAATGAAATATTGTTCATTTGAAGTTATTTTACATTGAAATTTGGAATAAACACCTGTCAATATTTTGATAGTTTTTATTTTTAAGAAAATTGTTTTCTCATCTTGACAAAGGGATTTAATTTTAAAATAATTAATGAAACATATGAGTTTTTAATTTGGAAAAATGGATTCCATATTAGGAATCATAAGGTAAAAATTTATATAATGGGTAACATTTATTTTTTTCCATTATGCATAGTAACTTCAGTAATATTTTTTATTTACCATGGTTAAAGGGTAAATTATGTATATAATGGTAAGAATAATATTATAATAATATAAAACTACCCAAACATATGTTCTAATCTTATTGGGTGAGTCATGGGTGAATAAAATAGTTCTTAGGCCAAACATTTTGCATTTGGGATCCATTTGGCTATAAATATGACATGTTATTTTATTTATAAATTTTAAACATTAAATAAATAAACATATTTATGACACAATGATGATGCAATGATTAACATATTAAAGAAAGATTCAAATAAATGATATTATAAATATTATTTTGAAATTTTTATGTCATCCATGAATTTTATGGTTTATTATGACATGTTATATTTCATTTAATTTAGTTTTATTATTAAACAATTTTTCATGTCTTTAACAAAAATCAATTACTAAATAGTGTCCAAATTGAGATAATTGAGTTTTTAAAATAAATACAATTCTATTAAATGATATTATAGTAATAAAAATATAATATTTTTCCAAATGTATTATATAATGCTAAAAATTTCATTAATGATCAACATGTGGTTCACTCAACATTTTATAGTAACTATATTAACCATATAGTCTAAAAATACAAGAATACATGGTAATAGTTAATTTATTTAACTAAGGGTTAAAGACAAAAGATAAGGCTTGATTTATGACCTAAACATGTCTAAAAACTATTGATAAAGAATATTTCTACCCAAAATCATCTTACCATCTTAATATATCAATTTTGAGCTATTATAACTTGAAATTCAATTTATACTAAAATAATATTTCAAGGCATTCCTAAAGCGCCCCTTCGATATCTTATAAAAGGTCACCACCTCTAACCACTTACTCACACCTCTCAAGCCACATGGATCATCCAAATTATACTCAAATAACATCCTAACATCCCTCCATTACTCCTATAATCCTTAACTTGGGCTAAAGGCAATTCAAGAAAGACTTTTGGCTCAAATCAAAAAGATTTACCCTATTTAGAGGTAACATCTTATCCAAACCTTTGTTCCTTTATTTTCTTTCTCCACTCCATGTTATCTCATTTTAATATAATTACAAAAAAAAATTATATCTTAAATTTCATATTATTTTGTTATGATAATTTTTCTACTTACATTTACACACAACCCCAACTAATGGATACAGAACATATTGTTTATGTGCACGGTGAACTACTGCCTCACGAAATGATGATTGTTTAATTTTTTTCTACTACCTCTCATGGTGTACAATATGATGGAACTATATTTATATAAGATATATGATATATTTATATTGTCTCTATCCTTTTATAATTTTTACTTATAACATAAATTCATGCTTTTCATAAAGTGTAAATATGAAAATTCCATTTGAGGAAGGGTAGACCACTATTCCCTCAAAGTGATATGAAACATTAATTCCATACGTGGAATATATAAAGGATAGATTTAATGAACATATTTAAAATATATAACATATAAATTATACTAGAAAATTAATATAACTGTTTATCATTCAATTTTCATTCCTTTAATATGACATAGAAATTAAAGTAGCATTAATGCGTACGTACGGCCTACCATCTCCATGAACAGTTCATTTCATTTCTTATCTCTAAATGTTATGAACTATTATAAATAGATATATATAGGATATATATGATATCTAAATCATGAATAATATTCTGGAGGTGATGGAATTTTTACCACATGGACAATTCACCGTAAAACAAGTTCATTTTTGACTCAAGTACCGAATATCAACAAAACGGCTGATATGAACATAAATAATTATAAACTTTTTATAGCATGGTAAAATGTGATATAAAAGGATTAATAAATTTGAAAAATATTCTCATGTAAGATAAAATTAAACTATTATTCTTATCCAAGAACATAATTATTTTACGTGACGAGTCAGATTCAAGGTATTGGAAATCTTTACTCAATATTCATTCATTGAGTTAAATATCCATGTCATTGGTTTTTTTTCAAGAATATGTGTTTATTTACTGTGATTTTTTTACATTTAATATCCACTTATATTGGGTATATTTTAATTTTAACGCATAATAATGTCATTGATCTATCCTTAATCTAATGGTATGATCTTCATAAGGGACTTCATTTCAATCTCCTTTCGTTGAGGCATATTTTAATAATATAAACCTAATTCTTTTATATGTTGTATAATTATAACATTCTCTTTTAATATAATTAAATGGTTTTTGAAAGGAATATTTTTTAAGAAGTTTTTTTCTAAATGACAAAAGAAATGTTTCTTTTTAACATTCTCATTGACAACAACCATTACATCACCACAAGCATTATTTGGTATTTGGATTTCTCTACAACCCATAATGTTTATAAAAAGAAATTTAAATACCATATTCCTTTTTAGGTATTTTGGTATTGAAAATGGTATTTATAATTGAAAATTTATATCAATATCTTGATATGAGGTCTTATGATTGAAATGTGAAAATGATGTTTTCCATTATTCTTGTTAATGTGTTATGATTATGTTATGATTCTTGGGAATTAATTTTATATATGGGTGGTTCTGTGATAGATCAAGGGTGGGTGAGCCCATGATAGCTCTCCAATTCATTGTGTAACATAATGGAGGTAAATTATGAGGCTTCTCATTAAATATTTAGGTAATATTCTAGGATTGGTATTTCAAACATTACTATAAAGGTTACTCCCTATGTAGTTGTGAAATCTATAATGTATGTATGATATGGATGCCACAAGTTACCTTTTATGTTTTTTTATTTCTATGATATTTTCTAGGAATCCTATGATTACATGTTTTAATCTATATTGTTTACGGTTTATAGATGAAAATTATGATATTATGAAAAAAGTTTTCATGGGTTTGAAATATTCATAGAAAAACAATTTTATTCCATATTTATATTCCTTACTAAGCTTCTTTTGCTCATACCATGTTTTTTAAATGTGTTCATTAGGGTATAAGAATAGGTAAAATAAAAGTAGAATTCAAGATGTTTTTTATCATAAAAAAAGAAATCATGTTTTTTTAAAGGGTTTCCTTTTGTGGAAAAAGTGGATACTGAGTGTAACTTTCCACATGTAATGTCTGTTAATATTACTTACTATTTGTGTCCTAATTCTCTAAAACTATAAACATGAAAAGATACTCAATGTGAATTCATGAATTTACTCAAGATTATTTACTGTTTAAGGTAAGGGAATTATATCCACTCTAGTGTAATAATGATTTATATATCATTTCCATAGAAGTCTGAGTTTCCATATATTTCTTATTAATAATATAAGGAATATATTTATCTATTTTTATTATCACATTTTATATACACGTTATTATTATATGATTTTGATAAACAATTATTCTGTTCTTTTCATATCAATATTTTATTTTATTTACATATATAGATTCAATTAAAACTCCATTTTTCATAAATTTAATAACATATGAAATATTTTTTAAAAAAATTAATTTTAAATAATATTTATTTAAATATATATAATGAAAAAATTTAATGAAGAAAAATTTATATTTATAAGTGTTGGAAAATTTTTAAGGATTAAAAAACTAGTATATTCACTTAAATAAGGTGTTTTATTTTTATTTTAAGTTTTTCATATTTATAAATTTTTATGGTAAAACTAATTTTATTTTTGAAATAATTACCTAAAAATGAGCCTAGGGATAGTTTTTAAAAATTATTCCAGACATTAAATTTTTTTGGTATACATTAAATACGGTAGTGATATACATTAAATATTATTAAATAGTGATATCCTAAAAGATATTGAAAAAATATATTAATTTGAATCGATGAGAAAAAATATACATCCACTTTAAAATATTGGTTTTTAATTTAATTTATTAATTTTAAAAACCATTAATAAATCCTTTAAAACCTATATTACATTTTCATATTTTAAAAATAATTAGTGATAAACATGGATTGCTTCAATATCATAAGTGGTATTATATTATATATTTAGGTTCTTTGCCTAATAAAATGTTAAAAATCACTAATTAGAAGAAACCATGGGAAAATACATTGAAAGGTGTTTGGTTTTTGTCATATTTTACATAAATCCAAAACCTAATGATTAGATATCCAATGACCATTTTTTCCAATTCTCTTTTTCTGGGGACAATATTTTCAACAACCATATGAATAGAAATAATATTTCATTACTATATACGGAATATTATAAATTATTTATAATCACTCATATTAATCATTTACTTTTCATTGAACATCCCTATTATATTTTGGATTCTATTTCTTTTCTTCCATTATTACAATTTGGAATATGATCTACATGGAAAACCATGAGAAAATGTATTACTTGTTTTTGGTATTTTTGTTTACATGTGGTTTTATTCCTATCTTAGATTTCATAATGTTATTTCAAATTCAATTTTAATAATATTTTATCTTTTATATTTTTTTTAATATTTTATTTCATTAATTTATATCACTTTTTATTTCAGTTAGGTGTTTACTATGAAATAACATAATAAAAATAGGTAAAATTTAGAAAAATCATGGGATTTAATATTATACCCCATTTAAAGTATTTATTGTTTATAATTTAAGAATATTTATGAAAAAGATGTAACTAAACTTCATCTAATCATCAAGTTACCTTGTTACTTATGAAAAAATATGATTCTCTCATAGACCTAAAATAAGGAGAGTTTAATTTTTTATAATTAATGATCTCTATAATAATTTTGTTAAAAAATTTATTATTTTTTGGAGATATCATGTTCTTGTTGTACAATAGTTTATATTAGTTCATGTCTGTGTATATTGTGTAATTAATAAAATTTGATAGATTTAACCCATCATGCACTTGGGAAGGTTTAAAGGATGTACATTATGATAAGATATTGTGATGACATGATCAAGAATTTACATGGTGAAAATTAATCTAGGGATCAACATTTCCTTTTTCTAGATTTTCATTACCCTCTTCCATGGTGATGCTCAAAGGAAAATATTATCTCATAAAAAGAATTGATAACTAATTAAAGACTATAAAAATATATCTAATGAAAAAAATGTTCATTTCTATTTTGATGTTGAATGGGTTGAATATTCATTTTCATTTTTAGATTTATTTATACTGTTTATCATACACTGTAAAACATCACCTCCCTCTGTTAGAGTGTCACAACTCTTCCCATATATATCCTTATATTGATTTTATTGATTCGTATAATATAATTTTTTTATAATAACTATAAATTTTATATTATTTCATCCATTAAATAAATATAATCTCTTGATTATATTTTATTTACACTAAAATATGATGTAAACCATAATGGTGATTCATTTGAATAAAATAAATTATTAAGTATTAAATTTAACCCTTATAATATAGTCATTGTGATGACTGTTGTAAACTAAGAACAATTTTATATGATATAAATGTATAAATATAAATTGTGGTAATTTATAATAAATACAAATTGTTAAATTTCAATTATTATATAAATATAACTATGAAGATCACTTTATATAGAAAACATTAGTTTTCTTAAAATTATAATTTTAAGCGCATTAATTTATGAAAATAATTTTATTATAAATTTTTTTTATTGTTAACATAAATAATATAATTTTTTAAATGAATAATATTTTAAAAATAAATTAATTATTAATTGATAGGAAATATTATTATGATTCGATAATACATTGATGTGTTATTTTTCTATAACATAAAAATAGTATTATCTTCATACATATTGTTTGTATTTTTCTATTCTAATTTAATTTTTGTTGAAAATTGAAAAATATAGGACATATTAGAACTATAGTGTTTAGGAATATATATAAGAGTCTGCAAAACATAAATTCATATAAAAAATTCATTTATCTAAAAAAATTTAATGTAATAATTTTACTCATTTAAAAATTATATTTCTATTTTATATAATTGATGAGGATGGAGGTTTTCACAGTACTCAAAATAATATTTATAACTCCTATACTGGTATAGTAGTATAGGGTCGAACCCAATGGAAGACAGGTGAAAAATATAAGGTTTTATTCAAAGTAATCTCAACTATTGTCAGAAATAGTTAAAATGAAAATTATTTATATATTTATTACATTTTTATTTTTTTGTAATTTTTTTAAGAGTGTACAAAAGAAAAGAAAGTTGAAAAAGAAACTAATTAAATACTAATCATTAAAAACTAAAAGAAAATAGTAACTAATACAAATCTCCAAAGACAAAAGAGCTAAGATCAATAATTTTTTCAGGAATTCTAAACTTGATTGTTAAAAGGATAACTCTCCATTGAAATTAATTGAATCACACCATAGAAATTGGTTGATATATATTCCTCGAAATAAGACACATCAAAGAGAGGTATTACTTTTAGATTTTCCCACTCTTAAGATCATAAACTGTTATGAATTTGAAAAATAACACAGTTGAAATAAAACTCACCGTAAAACACCAACTATAATGACATTAACGCTTCAATAAGATGATGATCAATTTCAATATCTCCAATTTATCTTGATGCCATTAATATTATTATTGGAAGGTGTGAACAATTTATTTTGACATTAGAACTGATCTTGATGATCAATTCTGATTTCAGACAAAGAGAAAGTGAAAAAATTAAAGGTTAAAACCCAAGATTAAAAGCTCCCAAGCTATAAATTTAGCCTATTTTCATAATGAAATATAGAATTGAAAACAACTAAAGACATATTAATAGAATTAAACAAAGGGGAGGAAGAACTCCCTATATGTTGCTCTGCCTTCGGGCTCCTTAGTCTCCATATCAACTCCAAAGATACTCCCGGAAGTCTTCGCTCTCGAAAAAATATCGCGTGGAATCGTAATTAGAGTCACCCTCATAATCTGATGTTGCACTGCCTTTAACCACTGACATCTTTTGCACATCACCCGCTGTTTTTCACCAACTTAAACATGTCTTTTACTATTGGATCACACACATGTGCTTTTTCCTGAATGACACACTTCATTAGTTTTTCCCTTGTAACTAACATTTGTTGAGTTAGTTAAATGCATCTTGACGGGATAAAGTCTCCTGCATGAACCTGGACAAAATAAAACAAATATAATAGTGAATAAATAATTATTTATAATTAAAGACATTAGTTTGTTAAAAGTTTTAAAAGAATTAATAATGATATTATTTATTAATTTATTGATTTTTATAAATTAATGTTATTAATGTTAATTATAAATTTTAATATTATTTAAGAAAATTAATTTTTTTACTATTTTTAGTTAATTATAATAGTTTATACTAATTTAACAATTATTATTAATATTTATGTTTTTTTATATTTTGTTAAATAAGATTAGTTAACAATATTATTTTTTTAATTATTGAGTGTTTTATATTTATCATTTATTTATAATAATAATATTTTATTAAATATTATAACTTATTTATTAATTTATATTATAATTTTTATATATTAAAATAATTACATGTCATATTAATTAATTTGTTTATTTTATTAAATTAATTATAATTTTATTAATAACTTTATCTTCATCCCTCAACCCAAATCACAGCGCACAGCAGGGAAAGATGTGTCTTCGGCGCTGCGCATCAGGATACTTCGAAGGGATGCAACAGCGGCTCCTCACAGTTCATGCATGGCACTGCTCGGCGGATACTCTCCTCGGGCGTGTGACTCAGTTGGCTTTAGTGGTGAAGACCTCCTACTATGCTATAAGATCCTCCCAATGGCGTTTCCAGCTAGAAAGGTCTTTCTAGATTAGATGACTACGGATCTGGGTATCGACTTCTCCTCCAGAAGCAGGAAGTAGCGTTTATTCAATCCTTGGAACACGATGACACAATCCTATCATAGTAGAGGACTCCACAATATTGAGGTGATGGATAACTAGTTTTTGGTAAACATATCCATGGAGATGTTTAGTGCACTATCTCCCTCATGTGGATCCTCCTCGTGGATAACTTATTCATGTGGACCAGTGAGAGATCCCTCTTATTTTGCCTTTACCTCGTCAAACAATCCCAACTCGACGGTTGATGGCTCGGTGAAAATTGGTGCGACATTGTGTGTTTTTTGGGATGAATTTAGATCTTGGATTTTATGTATATGTGATTTAAGAAATCAGGGATGTGAATTAAAAAAGGGGGATGGATCTGCTACATTAAAAAGGAGAAGGAAGGGATCGGTGTGTACATGTATCAGCATCAGTGTGTGCGGTGAAGAGGATTGGAGATTGCGTGAAGAGAATGATCGGTGTGAGAAGCAGTAGTGGCATTGGTGGATCAATAGTGAAGGATGAAACACCATGGAGGTGAGGATTGTGAGATTGATAGTGTTGGGATGTGAAATCGATCATGAGGTAAGGAGACCGGTGCCAAGGGATAAGGGATCAGTGCGTGAAAAAAATGGTGGAACCAACGCCGATGATTGGTGTGTCTTGAGACAATTGGTAGATGGATGTTGTATCGATGTGTGTATGACACACTAATGGAAGGATTGCATCAGTGAGTCGAAATGTATCGGTATTCATGAGTCGAGTTGTCTCACAGATAGTTTAAAAAAATAAGTCACTGATAGATTAAAATAACAAGTCATGTCATCATTCGATAAAATAACATATGATTCACTGATAGTTTAAGATGAGAGACTGAAGCCGATGTGCAAGAGAGACTGACATAGTTACAAAGTGATTGGTGAGTCATGTGTCACATATATTTAATAAAAAACATCTCTGCATCACATTATCAGTGCCAGAATATTAATCCATCAGTGGCACCGATGGTTAGGATGTTATCTATGTGTCGGCTCACCGATAGAACAAATTGAACTGCTAACAAAAAAATTTATTATTAAACAGATAATAAAATGAATAAAAATTAAACTGAACTAATTAAGATAAAATAATTAACATTAAAATATATATAATAAAATTATTACATTAGCTAAAAAATAATAGTGACTTAATTATTGACTATGAATTTAAATATTAATAATAATTAATTAAATATCTAAATAAATGAAAAACACATACAAAGAATTAACTAAAAACATCAAATTAAAATAATTAAAAATAACTAAATATTTTAAACAACTAGGTTAATTACATAAATGAAAAAATGAAAATTAATGTTAAGAACACATTATTTATTAAACATTAACTTAAATTGTTAACTTATTTATTTAACAGAATAATTAAACAGATTAATTAATAAAGTTAAATTATTTTAATAAATCTAAATTATAGGATAAAATATCTAATTAAAAACTAAGTTATTTAATAAAAAATAAGATTATTAATTGGTTATTTAATATTAATTTCAAATTAATATAAATTGAGTATATTATTATAAATAAAACTCATTAAGGAATAATTAAAATTGAAAAGTTAAGTAAGATTAAAATAACTATTTTAATGGCTAAAAATTTCATAATTATTTATAAGTATTTATAAATTAATAATGTTAGTTATAAAAATATAGAAGCATGTTTATTTACTATAAAGTGTAAAAATAGTTAATTAAATCGTCAAAAATTAAATAAAAGATGTGGAAAACTATTTAAAAAACAAAACCACTTCAAATTCAACCACACTTAAGAATTGTTTGTCCTCAAACAATACCATGTTTTGTCATCTCTGAAAAACATTAAAGTATTTTTTTTATATTCCTAAGCTCAAAATTTAACATGTCTAGCACTTTTAAAATAGAGAAATAAACATAAAAAACATGCTTTTTGAAAAATTAGCTCAAATCAAGTCTTGCCACAGGAAAATTCTTATTAGTAAGTAAGAAGGAAATGAATCAACTATCCGAGAAAGAGTCATTCCTCATATGTGAATCTACTTAATGATCCAATCCAATCTATGCTTAAGAGATAACATTGTGAGTTACAAAAAGATAAAATTCAATGGTGTTAAGAACTTAATAGTAGGTACATTTTATAATGATTCTTTCCTAAGTGCTAAAAATAATTTTTTTTGTGACTCACCATAATGATACAACCTAAATGACTTCTATATAAACTCAATAACCCCTTTATTGTCACATTTTCATCATTCCCCTCACCTTAATGAACTCATTTTTTACCCTAGAAACATTATTTTATTTTTTCCAAGACATGTATAATGTTCTATGGAATGTGTAATGCACTTATTCAAGGTGTACATAGGGCTTAAAGTAAACAGAAATGCACCCAAAATCTAGGGTCTCAGAGATTCACCGTGGTATCCCAGATGCCTAAACTACTATAGTTTCAAAAGATTTATATAAATAACATTTACATTGAATCAATAATGTGTATTCATCAATAATTAAAATAAAAGAATAAGAATTAAGACCCTAAGATATTTTTAAACATCCAGTTCCAGAATCTATAAACATAACTCCACAAACATGTAACCCAAATCACTTTCAAATATAGTTCATAAACCGAAAACTATAATAAATCACTATGTAAATATCACTCATGAATCATCCAATATCATTAATTTTAGACTCATATCATAACTTAACTACCAATGAAATATTGTCCATGGGCAAGACCCATTTGATTTCAATGTACAAACTTAAATTGTGCTTGAATTTTGAAAAAAAAGTACCCATTTTTAAGTAAAAATGTTTGAAGTTGTAGTGGGAATTTGAATTGATTGCATTAAAACACATTTTAGTGCAGTCAAGAATTGACCCCCTCCCCCAAACCTAAAACCAAATATTGTCCTCAAAGTTGACTTCTAAATGTAGAGAAGAACAATTTTACATTTTCATTTCAAAATAGATTTTCAATTAAGTAGATTTATGACATGTTTTATGGGTCACATTAATGTTCAAAGAATGTGTTTTCTACATTTAATAACTAAATAGAAGGTTCATAGCATGTACATGCACCAACATTAAGTCCAGTGAATAATTTTCAATACATCTCAAAAGTAGCATGGGAGGTGAAAATTCAGTGTACTGGGTGTAATAATTTTAACAGATTTATTTCAATAAAATTTTCAATAGACCATAAGAATTAATTCTACAACACCCCAAATAGATTAAAGCAGATTCAAAAAATAATGCAACAGCAAGCCTATACCCCCCCCCCTTTCCCCCCACACTTAATTTCATGTAGTGAGAGGTTTAAAACCATTGAGGTTCAATTTCCAGTAAAGAGGAACATGCAGAATTTTCATTCCAACACATGAAAAATAATCTTCATCATGGTGATATATAGAATAATTCTTAAACAACTCAATTCATGTCGTAGAATAATTTAAAAATAGCAGCATATATAGAATAATTTTCTACAAGAAGATTTTTTTAAAAAAAGCACACCTAGACAACAAAATTTTTTAAGTGTCTCACCGACACTACCACCAATGATACAAAAAAAAATTCAATCTACATGCACCACCACACTTAGTTTTTAAAAGTGAAGACATTATAAACAATGAATTTCAGTTCACACTAGCAGGAATATGCAGATTTTTTATACAAGTAGAGTTTTGCAGTGCCAACAAACATGCAGTATAATTTTTTAGTAAGAATAATATTTTTATGTGAGCCAAATTTTATTAACAACAAACAGGATCAGAAATAAATTCATAAAATTGAAGTAATTCCCTAACTAAGTTCTTGTCCAGATATGATCAGGGGAATTCTAACCCTTTGTTAACACCAGAAGCAGCATCCTGAAAAATCAAAGCATGTAATCCAAAAAAACATCCAACAGAGATAGAGCATATAGAAGACAACATAGAATCACTTTATTCGATGTAAAACAAGAACAGAAACAAAATCAAACACACAAAAAATAACATGGGTTGACTCCCCTAAAGAACTGAATTTAAAGTCTTCAGTTAGACATTATTTATTAACAATTTTCTTAATTTAAAACAAAATAAAAACCATGGGATACCTCCCATGCTGCAGTGGATTTAAATTCCCCATACATACTGACCTAGAACTAACAATAGTCACTTGGTGGGTGTGTTTTCCTTAATAGATACCACCACATGTGTTTGGCCCAGTTTTTTTAAAAGAAAAATGAAAATTGTGGGCTCCAAAGCATAATTAAAATAAAACCAAATTCTCATAAACTTCAAAAATCTCAAAGTATCACCATTTAACAGTTATGGAGATTGTGTTGTCAATATCCAGAATTATTTTAGATTTTTCAAAATTAAAATTTTTAGGTAGAGGAAACAATGGATTGGTTACTTCAAAGGGCATGAAATTATCATCACAGCTATCACTCTCAACCTCAACATTAACAGATTCAAATTCTAGGGTGTTTGTGGGTGAATATTGAATAACATGTTCCAGAGGAGATTCATTAGAGTGTTGAACAGATTTTTGAACATTGAAACTCAAGTGTGATTCCCCTACTAAACTACTCTTAGTATCATATGAAATTTTAGCACCCAACTCACATAAGAAAATAAGTGAACTACATGGAATAGTTGATTGTTGTTCCAACAAACATTCATGTTTGAAAATATTAAAAATCTCTTCCAACAATTCCTCATTAGATAAAATAATATTATCATTAAATACTTCAGAAAAATCATTTCTTCTTGAATCCAGTCTGTGTTAAACCTCTACTTCTAGTTTATTTTCAAAAGGTTCACTTTCCAAATCAAAATCTGTAATGTGTTCTAAAAATATAAAATAAGTGGGAGTAATGTTCAAATCATATTTAATAAATTAATGTTCATGATTTCTCAAATTCAAACATTTCTCCCCCATAATGACAACCATAAATTCAATCTCACTATAAAAAATTTCATAAAAGTGATCACTATGAGAAAAGGGAAATGAAAACTCATCGGTCAACTTTTCATCAAAACACACTACATCGACGTGTTCATCCAACAAACTTTTAGAAATTATTGGGTTTATAGTTTCAAAGCATGGAAGAGTGGTTTTCAACTCAGGCTCAAAAACTTCAGGTACCATGTTTTCCAGTTTATCATTTTCTTCCAGATAATACCCAATTTCAAGTTTAGGTTCAGTATTCAAGATTTCAGTAAAGTTGTGTGAAGAGTTATTAACAACCAAGTTTTCATTTTCTGATTTTTCTTCAACACGAGTGACTTCATTCTCAAAACTTCTTAAATAGTGAGATTTTTCAAGAGTATGAATCGTGAAGAGAACTGTGCATTCCATTTTAATCTAATTTTGTTCATCTTCAAAATTTTCCAACTCATCTTCATTATGTTTCATTATTTGATTTTTAGTGTTGTGTTATTTGTTTAATGAGTTGGTAATTTCAATATTTGGTTCAACAGTTTTAGATTATTCAATGTAAATGCTTTTTTCCCAGTTTCTAATTCACTTTCATCATCTATTTGATTTTAAAATCTTTTATAAACACTTTACCCTTCATTCACTAAAAATTCGATTTGTTCCCTGAACCTTTTATTTAACTTTGAGAGCATGTTTTCTAATCTTTTTAGTCTTTTATCAGACTATTGAGTGTATTTATCTTGAATTTCATGGGTTTGATTGAACTAGGAATTACAAACATCATCCCTAGAATCCAATTTGGTTTCAATTAATTCATGCTTAGCTAGGAATTCAGGATTAGATTCAATGTGTTCATTTTATTCAATGTAAACAACCTGTTGTGGTTGGTTATTGACACACTGTCAAGAAGTGTGCCCAAAAAAGCCACAAAATATACAATGAGGCCCCAGTTGATTCTAGTTTCCAAAAAATTCCACTTTTTAAACTAAAATTAGGTGACATTGAACACATAAAGTTTCAGAGTTGATGAACATTTTTAAAGTTCAACAAAACTAGTTGGTTCCATTTCACAATTTTTTTAAGCGGGTTTTTTAATATGTTTTTTATATGTTTTTTTATTTTTTTAACCCTAGAATCTCAGGGTGTTCCTTCCCTGGAAACAGCGCCAAATTTTTATGAGGATAGAGGTCACCACGACCCTCAAAATAATATTTATAAATCCTACACTAGCACATTGGTGCAGGGTCAAACTCAAGGGAAGACAGGTGAGGAATCTAATGTTTTATTCAATGTAAGATCCATTGTTGTCAGTAGTGGAGAAAATGAACATTGTATATATATTTATTACATTTTAATTTTTTAAAATTTTGTTTTAAAAAAACTATAAAGAAAAAAATGTTGAAAGAGTGACTAATCATATATTAAGCACTGATAACTAAAAGAAAATAGTAACTAATACAAAGCTTCAAATAAAAGGAGATACAATCAACAATTTTCTCAGGTACTCTAAACATAATGGGTAACAGGATAACTCTACACCAGAATTAATTGAATCACACCATAGAAATTGGTTGATATATCTTCCTCTCTATAAGAAACATCAAATAGAGGTCTAAATTTTAGAGTTCTCTACTCCAAATATTATTGACTATTAAGAATTAAAAAAACACTGTTGAAATAAAACCCGTCATAAAACACCAACTATAATGACATTAATGATTCAACAAGATGATGATCAAGTTCAATCTAACCAATTGATCATGAAGCTATTAATTTTATTATTAGAAGGTGTGAAAATTTTAATTTAACATCAGAACTAATATCACTGATCAATTTTGATGTCAAACAAAGAGAAATTGAAAAAATTAAAGGATAAAAAACCCAAGCTTAAAAGATCCTGAGCTAGAAATTAAACATATGTTCATAATGAAATATAGCACTTAAAATAACCAAAAATAGAGTATAGTATTTAAAGGAAGTGGGATAAGTAACTCCCAAAATGTTGCTCTGCATTCGGGCTCCTCAGTCTCCAGCTCAACTACATAGCTTCTCCTAGAAGTCTTCACACTCGAAAAAATGTCGCATGGAATCAGAATGAGAGTCCCCCTCAAAATATGATGCTAACCTACCATTAAACTACTGTCATCTACTACACGTCACCCTTGGTTTTTCACTAACATAAAATATTATTTTACTATTGAACCGTAAACATGTGTTAATTTGTGATCCACACATTGCCTTAGTTTTTCCCTTGTAAATAACTTTGAGTGAGATGGTTAAATGCATCTGGATGGGATAAAGTCTCTTGCATAAACCTGCACAAAATAAAACAAACATAATAGTGAATAAATAATTATTTATAATTAAAGGCATTTGTTTGTTAAAATTATTATATTATTAAACAATTTTATTATTTATTCAGTTATTGGTATTTATAAATTAATGTTATTAAGAACAATTAACAATGTTAATATTTTTAATAAATATAAATTATAGGATAAAATATCAAATTAAAAACTATGTTAATTAATACACAAATAAGATGATTATTTGGTTATTAAATATTAATGAAAAATTATTAAAAAGAGAGCAGATTACTATAATCCAAAATAATTAAGAAATAATTAAAATAGAAAAGTTATGTAAGATTAAAATAATTATTCTAAAGTTTTAAAATTTCCAAATTATTTATAAATAATTATTAATTAATAATGTTGGATATAAAAATATAAAGTTATTATTATTTACTAAAAATTATAAAAATAGTTAATTAAATAAACAAAAATTAAATAAATGATGTGGAAAAAAAATGTAAAAATAGAGCCACATCAAATTCCCCCACACTTAAACATTATTTATCCTCAAACATTCCAATTTTTATCATCATTTAAAAACATTAATGTGTGTTTTATATTTCTAAGATCAAAATATAACATGTCTTACACTTTTAAAATAGAGGACCGAACATAAAAAAACAGGCTTTTGAAAAATAAATTCAAATCAAGTCTTTCATCAAGAAAATTATTATTGGTAAACAAGAAGGAGATGAATAAATTATCCATGAAAGTGTCCTCCCTCTTATGTGGATCTACTTAATGATCCAATCCAATCCAACCATAAAATCTAACATCATAACGGACAAAAAGATAAAATTCAATGGAGTAAAGAACTTAATAGTAGGAACTTCGTATAATGACCCTTTCATATGTGCCATAAATAGTTATTTTTTTAGAATCAACTTAATGATACAACCTAAATGACTTCTATATAAATCAAATGATCCCTTATTCTCCTAGATTTCATCATTACCCTCACCTTAATCAACTCGTTTTTTACCCTAGAAACTTTATTCTATTTTTCCCAAGCCATGTATCATGTGCTAGGCACTATGCAATGCACTTATTCAAGGTGTACAGAGGGACAAAAGTAAACAAAAACACACCAAGCTTCTAGGGTCCCAGAGATTCACCGTGGTATCCCAGATCCTAAACTACTCCAGTTTCAAAAGAATTATATAAAAATCATTTACAATGGCTCAATAAGGTGAATACATTAATAATTAAAAGAAAAGAAGAATAATGAATCCCCTGTGATAGATTCAAACTTCCCGTTCCTGTAGCTATGATCATAACTCCACAAACATGTAACCAAAATCACTTTCAAAGATAGTCCCAAAACCAAAATATCCATTAAATCTCTAAGTAGAGATCACTCAGAAATCGTCAATTGTCATTAATTTTATACTCAAAGCACAACATAACTTCCAAAGAAATATTATCCATAGGCAAGACCCATTTGAGTTCAATGTAAAACATTAAATTGTTCTTTAATTTTGAATAAAAATTACCCATTTTTTAAACAAAAAGTTTTAAGTTACAGTTGGAATTTTAAGTGCTTACTTTGAAACATAGTTTAGTTTAGTCAAGAATTGACACCGAAACTTTAACTTGAATTTTAACTTATCTAATAAACAGAATAATTAGACTAGTTAATACATAAAGATAATTTATTTTAATAAATCCAAATTATAGGATAAAATATAAAATTAAAAATTAAGCTAATTAATACACAAATACAATGATTAATTGGTTATTTAATATTAACGTTAAATTATTAAAAAGTGAGAATATTACTATAAACAAAACTAATTAAAAATTAATTAAAATAGAAAAGTTAATTAAGATTAAAATAAATTTTTTAAAGGATTAAAATTTCATAATTATTTATAAATATTAATTAATTAATTAAGTTAGTTATAAAAATATAAAATTCTGATTATTTATTAAAAATTGTAAAAATAGTTAATTAAATCAGCCAAAATAAAATAAAATATGAGGAAAAACTATGTAAAAATGGAGCCACATCAATAATTAATTAATTATATTTTTAAAAATTAGTAATTTTTATTCAATTCTTTTAATTTTCATTATTATGGATACCACAAGGAAGATCTGTGTTTTTGAATGATTAATAAGTTATATAAATATTCTAAATTTAATTATATTCAATTTAAATTCATTAAAATAAATAAAATTTAAATAATTTCCAAAATATAACATTTATGTCTTTAAATTAACATTTTCTTATTATATATTTTTTCACATTAGGAAAAGTAATATTAAAATGAATTTTCAATAAAAATATAAATTTTGTTTGATAACTTTTTTAATATTAGGAATATTATATATTAAATTATTTAATATTGATAAATATAATATTATGAGTTAAATTAAATTATATTGGAAAATTTTAATTTCCCTATTAAAATCAAAAAATTGAACAAATTGGACAATCAATGAGTAAAAAATGTAAAAAATATTTAAAATATATATGAAATAGATGTTCTTAGAGATTTTAAACATTAACTAATCACCTAATCTATTATTTTAAAGTGTTAAAACACATTCCTTTAGAAACACAGTCTCTCTTTATATTAAGGTTTTAAATTATTAAAATATTCATTCACTCCCCCAATAAATGAAACTATCATCCATGTCATTTCTCTACTCATTATAAATCATTTTATCATCTAAAAAACACTAATATTCATTAAAAATATCTCTATTTATCTTGGAATCCTCAATCCTTCAAAAATAAAAAAATTCGGATAATTAAGGTCTTATCTAATAGAGAATATCCAAATGGGGAATGGATAAATTTATTAATTGAACTCTCATTATTATTTTCTTTATATACCCCCTCAAACAAATTCTATCCATTACTCTATGGTAATATTTATATAAATAAAATAAAATAATATTATTGTACTATTGGAATATCTATTTTAGACTATCTATAAAAATATTTCAGAAATTGAAGATGCCTCAAGCATTCAAGTGGACTACCACAACCCTAAATGATGTGCTTGATTTTTCATCACCACTATACATAGATGGTTCTAAAATTAAATTTAATAAACAAATAAACAATTTATAACATAATTTACATTTATAATTATAATCCAATTTATATCTCCCTCAATATATATGGAAAATTAATGATTTTTTTTTGTAAATATTTGTGGACTACTACCTCCCTAAAACTTACACATATAATTTTCCCTCTTTTCAATTAATATATTTACATATCTCAAAAAATCTGCATTATATAGTAGAAAAACATGTGTTTACATCACCTTTTTTATTTTTTATCATTAGTAGTTAATATTTATTTATTTAATAAATGATATAACTAATAGTTTTGATATTAATTTCAATAAAACAAACTTATAAACATTAATTGAGATAGAATATGAGGTTGATTTAGTGATTTTGATTTTATAAACTGATTAAAAATATATATATTCATATTGGGTTTACATTAAAAAAATTGCATGGAAATATGATCAGTGAAATTTCAACCTCATTTTTTTTAAAACTAATTTTGTATGTCATATTATTTTCACATGGAAATTTTTTATTTTAACTTCAATGTCTATTTTTTCATAACAACTATCTTTGAATGTCATTTTTTATTCAACAACATTTTTTACCAAAAAAACTAACATTTATTTCTTAGTTATTTTTATTCCTTCTCCATTTATAGAAAAACAGAAATGGATTATTGATAAAGGAATTAAAATTGAAAAAATAAAATTCCCCAAAATTATTAGAAATATTCTAAAAAAGAAAAATTGTATTTAATAGATAATTATAATGTACATAAGAGAATAATATTGAAAAAAAAAGTAATATAAAACATAAATATGAATAATATTTTCTAAATAATATTTTTTTTTAAACTATAATAAGATATCACATTCATGATAATTTAAAATTTAATAAAAATTAGTTTTTTAAAAACTTTTAATATGGTTACAGATTGCAATTGTATGAATTGTACATGATATCCTATTGTTTACCACAATTAATGATAAATATATTACTTTAGTTTCATAGTTATTAATGTACAGGTTTTAAATATATATTTTTATAAACATTGTAACCTTTGTTTTAGTAAATATGTACATAGACTAATTAGATAGTTGGTTTGAATATAAAAAATAAGAAATGAGTTGATAAAACAAATTAAAAGGTTTAAAAATTATTTTTCATCATGAATTTGTTGTACTGCTCAAAAAGTGAATGGGGAAACTTCCATCTTCATCAAATTCATATGATGTATCTCATGATATATTCAATAATTATTAATATAATGATTTTGAAATTTTACAACCCAAAAATGTAAAACCACCTATATGGAATACGTAATCAAAATAACATGGTATTTTTGAAAATATGGAATAATATAAATGTTTAAGGGAACAATTTAGTAATTACATTTTCATTAATTTTAATCAATAAAAATTAAAAAATATTTTGTTTAAAAATTGAACTTCTCCCTCAATAATATATTATCAATTAAATCATATAAATATATATTTGAGTTTTCCTAACTAGAAAAGAAACATTTCATATAGGTAGTATATCTAAATAAATTCATTTAATTATTTCATAAATATGCGTATATTTGTTAAAATATGTAAAATCCATATGTTTTGACCGTGATTTGTTTTGTTTAAAATTAATTTTACAATATTTTTTTAATGTTAAACAATAAAAAAATTATATTTATCCATAAAGTTTATATTACATAGTTGTGTTAAAGTAGTTTATTATTCAATTTTTGGGTTTTAGATGGTTTAATATGTAAATATTTTATCCAATAAATATATAATTTTATCAAATAAATAAAATAAAATTATATTAAAATATAATAACCATATTAAAAAACATGAACCCATTCATAACTAAAAAAAGTGAATAATACATAGGCTGAAAAAAAAATTAATTAATCCACCATGAAACACTATAGTGAACCAGTGAAATGAAACATAATAAAAATTGTATAATTTTATGTGTCAATTAAATTAATAATGAAAAAAAGATTTAATAAATATTTATAAATTATATAAATCACAAACCTATAAAAAATTGTTTCCATGTATTTGATCTTTATAGTAAGAGAATGACTCCACCTCAATTTCATTAAACCCCAAGAATTTATTTATGATAATGCACAAAAATATTTCAATACATTATTTTCATAAAGTGATAATTAATTTATAAAATAATTAAAAATTATCCAGTAGACCCATTTGAAGGCAGTTACTATTACCATTCATCCATGTCCCTTGATGAGAAATAGTGCCTGACTAATTAAATAAATAATAAAACTAAATAAGAAATATGCGTCTATTCGATTATATTCATCTTATAATTACGAATGTTGGTTGATGATGATGTTACATGTCAGAAAAAATGTTATTTGTCCATGATAGTCAATTTATAATGATGATACACAAATGTGATATATTATAATTAAAAAAAATTAGATAACATGATATTAACTCATATATAAATCTGAAAATAATTCAACATATATACATAGTGGAAATAGAAATTCAATGGCTATTATATTTTGTAGTTAATTAACCTCTATTCAACTATACTTTAAAAAGAGAACATAAAACATCATTTTATATAGATCATGTTTTAATTACATTTCATGCAGAAAACCACTTAATTTTACCATGTAAATAAACATTCGGAGAATCAATAATCATTCATAAATAGAATTAATATAAATAGTGTCGAAATATAATTTCATGAAACATCATGATGGGGATATTATATGATTCATTCTATGACATAAAAAGTACCATATACAATTGGTACAATAATAGGTTAAACAGAATGAAAATAAATTAAATGGATGAATTCAATAGATGGATAAATATAACTAACATGTAAAACATTAACCCCAACTATTGATATAATGTTTTTTTCAAATTTAATGACTCAAACAGGAAAATATATAAGAATTCCTTGATTGATACTAAAATTAATTTGTTTAATGACATTCCATTTTTAAACCTACCATTTCCAAATCATCAGTCTCGTTAGTTATGAAATAAAATTTACATTTCCAGATACCATAACTCAATGTTTTTATATCACAACACATTTCTTCCACTAAATTTAAATTAGGGAAATCATTAAAATTACACTATTAAATTATAATTTATATGTATACAATGACCCTTAAAATATTGAAACAAAATATCAATCAAATACAGTGAAATATAAATGATTTTATTATATTAAATTGTTAAATTAAAGTATCCTACATCCATATAAATAGATGAAAATGTGTAAACATTATAAGTAAAAAATGACATTGTCCATAAATTTATTTTCATATAAATAACACAAATATACATAACTATAATGTCTAATGGGGTTTATAAAAGGGAATTAGAGATTAAATTAATGTGCATCTCAAAATAATATAAACATTTTTGAAACATTGGGAAAATGAAATCAATCGAACCATGATGGATCTAATAAGAATCTTATATGACATTGGATCAGTGATACAATTTAATACGTGAAAACCATTTAAAAATTGGTAGATTATTCATGATTCATAAATTCTCATTGATCAAGGGAAATAATAAATAAAGATGGGTATTAAACAAAAAAGTATGATGAGGGAAAAATTCATAACCATAACACTATATCACATTACGATTCTACATCATTCGTGTGCTTTGGGATTCATTTTTTACTCAGGTCAATGAATACTATAATTATTGTAATTTTTCTATTAAATTAAAAATACACAACCCTTTAAACATTACATAGTAACTCTATTACAAAAATAATATACCAATGTAATGAATATAACAATTTTTTAATTATTCTTTTTAAAAAAAATTAATTAAAAGATACATTCATGATGTATACTTCTAAATTATATAATTTTATAGTGAGTTTATTTTTTTATAAATCAATTAAAAATTACAAGCTATAAAAAACACTATAAAACAAATAGAATATACCAACATAAATTAGAAATCAATTTTATAAATACACATTTTTTAAATATTTTTTAAAAGAGACAAACCTAATGTGTCATCATGAATTAATGTCTGGTGTAGTCTATTGATTTTATAATAAATATATATCCATTTATACTATATTAAAACACACTGAAAAAGATAAAATATACAATCATTAAGAAGAAATATTTTTTCATGCTCATTCTTTAAAAAATATTTAAAATAAAAATTCCTTGTGATTTAAATTTTAATCATACATAACAAATAACATTCCAAAAATCATAAAATATGGGTAAGTTATTCATTAATATAAAACATTTCATAATTTAAAAACATTATTAAAAATGATTTTTAAAATATTTAAAAATAAAATAAATTTATATAAAAATAATATAAATTATATAACCATATTTACAAAATTTAGTCATTGTACGAGTTTATATTATATCAAAAATGAATATTAAAACATAATAACTACATTGAACAATTTTTTTTATGTATTATGTTTTGAAGATTTCCTTGAATTAATAATACATAAAAATAAAAATAGAAAACCAATATATATTGAACAAAAACAAAAAGTAACTAATTTAAATTATACTTTTCATTAATTTCACGTATTGAATTTTATTTAGAACCTTTATCAAAAGTAATTTCTGTTAAAAAATTTCTCATGAACATTATTTTTATATATCAACTAAAAAACATGTTAAAATAATTATAATTAGAATTATAAATAAAAATTTAACAAAAAATACTTTTATAACAATGTTCTAAAACTTTTATTGACACCATATCATAAGAATCTCTACCAATATTTTGTGAATTCACATAGTTTGTATACACCTAAGATCCATCAACCATTGAAAAATTGAAAGATAAAAATTAATGAAATTATAATGAATATTATTTATTAATTATAATATTATTTATATCCATAAAGAAATGGAATAAACCAATAAACAGTCACTTTTTTCCAGTATGTGTCATATACATCTACCACTTTCATTGTTATTTAGATACAACATACACATTAAAAAGTTATCTGGATTTTGATCAAAATATTTTTTTGAAAACTATCAACAGATAGACCTTTCTACTTCTATTATTTGTCTACAAAAAATCATATATATAATCTATGGAATAAGAAACATGGGGTAATATTTGTAACCCATCAGAAATGGTTAAAGTATTTGATTTTATTGGTTCATAAACATTCTCATTTTTTTTGGGACAATTAATTTTCATTTACATAATAATGTATAAATTAAATATTGAAACATTATATTTTATATTCAATAATATTTAAATAATATTTTAAAACATAAATTATACCTCATATGTTAGATAATGTCATATCCTCGTTGGAAAAAGTAAATATTTATCTAAGACAATCATAGTGTATCGTAACCTCCTCTTATTTAAATGGAAATATAATATTTAGATTAGAAATATAATGTAATGATATTATTACTTGATGTAATAGCATAGTAATGTGATGTAAATAATAATTTAAAATATAAATTAATTCATAAGTATTAATACATATATTGGGATTCCTAAAATACAACTCACAATATAACTATGGGCCTAAACGATTTGATGGAGGATTTTAGTATGTAGGATGTACAGACAGTGAAGGTATTGTAGGTTATATAGGCTACATGGGGAGTGATATTCTCCATATTTTTTTAATCATAACATTCATAGAAGATTTAATTTGAACTTCCATTAATAGTGTAGTTATTTTATCGTAGAATATCATGAATCTATTTCTAAGACCTCTGATTTCCTATTTTATCTAACAAATATTTTCCGAAAACTGACACCCATCCCATATCAACATACACAACTTGGGTTTGGTGTATTTAACAAAGTAGGTTATAAGATTTCAATTATACCTTATAGGATAAAATATCAGTGAAAATAATTATCCTAATAGTCATCCAGAATTGATAAATTAAATTGGTATATTAGTGTTATAAATTTAGATAATTTAATCATTCAACGAAAATTGAAATGAAATTCTTACAATCTTATTAGCTTCTTATATTTTCTTCTCAATAAGAAAAATTTCATCTAATTCATTCTATATATTTCTAATTTTCCTAGGGAGTTGTGTGATATAGTGGACCAAATAGAAATGAAACTAAAACACTACATGATTTATCTCACAATGCAATAAATTTTTCCACAATCATTTTCTACTATAGTAAATGGCAACCTAATTTGATTAATTCTGCATATAGTTCTCTTTTAAATATCTCCTAGGATAATTTTACATAAAAATAATAAATAAGGTAATATATATGAAATTTTAAACTATATAATAATTATCAAACCTTAAATGATTCATCATGTGAACTAGAGAAAAATGTATTCCACGTATCTACATCTAAAAACCATACACGAGGCATCAGTTTTCTTTCTGTAATAGACACAAAACATAATTATTTTTCAATTACTTAATAAAATATCTCCCATTATCTTCCAATAATGATATATATATTTTCAAATTTAGAATGGTTTTTTAAATATTTAATTGAATCTATAATTTAATAAAGTAATACTAAGTCATATATAAAAAAATGTATTCAAAGAAATAGGTAAATAACAAATAGAGGAATTTGGATGTTATGGACTCTGACAGATACACATTCCCCATCATATCATTAGACTTCAAATCTAAATATAAAATGATAATCCTATAATGGATTTTAAATGAGAAATAATTTATAATCAATGATGCATTTGGGAGAGTAAGGTAATTATTATCATAAAAATTAATCTGTATTCTATTGTATCTATGAGAAATTGAATGATTTGGCCAATTTTAATCCCATAACTACCAGCATTAGAAGTATTTTTCTCCAAATAGAAATAAGATTACTCGGTCATATGAAGATTATTAGTAGTATAAAAATGATTTTTTTTATAAATTAATCATTTACATTAATTAAATAAATTTATTATAGAATTTTTAATTATATGAAAAAATAGAATTTTACTTTGAAAAATTGTTCCTATTCATCTTTTTGTTGCATTGAAATAGTGGAATGTAATGATATTATGTGAACTTTCATATTATTAGAATAATTAATATTTAAAAATTATTATCAATAAAATATATATGTAAAAAATTTTGTCACACCTGTGTATATTTAAACAAATTAACAATGTCATGATTATTGGAAAAAACATATATTTTAATATAATAAAAATAAACAGTAATTCTAAAATGGAATAAATGGTAAATATTTAAGTATTTAATTATCATCGTTATAAAAAAATGGATATTATATAAATATAATTAACAAAAAGACAAAGATATACATTTTTTTATTTATCAAATAATGTTTAACCATAATAGTTGTATCTAAATTTATTTTTTTTTTGGAAAAATGAAAATATTTAAAATCAAACATTTAAATTAAAAAATATATAATTTATTCATATAAAAAATTTAAATAATAAATAAAATATAAATATCTAACTTAATAATAAATAGATTAATTTACTATTTAACTATATCCCTTCAGCATTATAATTTCATACAATATGGAAAAAAAATTCTTAATAGTCATTGTTATCATCATAAAATTTTAAAATATTTGATGAAACCTTAAATAAATATATAAAATCATTGTAATCCTTGTCACTAAAATGAATTTCTTTCTATTTAAAAAAACTTATGGATCATAAATCAATCAATAGATCAATAAAATAAAATATATGTTATATGTGTATCAATATGATAAATTGTTCCTCATTTAAACTAAATCATTTATAAAAAAACCTATGTAAAAATATAATTATCATGTTTCACACCACTATTATCATAAGCCTGGTTACACATAAACACTATTACTTAAAATTTACTATAGTAACTTTTAGAAATATCCTCAAGAACTCCATAACATTTCATTTATGTAGAAAATTGGTATTTACATTTTTTAATTGGAAAATATAGTTATTCAGCAATGAAAATTACTCATCAATTTTTATAGATTCAATTTTCATCCTTATTTTTTTTAAATGAATACCCATTAATATAAAATATAGAACATGTTTTCGAATTAATTGACAATCCCCCTCCCAAAAATTTTAATGATTCAAATGCATGTATTTCGGTGTTGGAATTCTCTTTAAAATATGAAACAAATGTCTTCTTTTTCTCAAACATGTACAACTATTCATATCATTTTAGAAATCATACATTTAATTCAAAAACATATAGTGATATAAATGGTTGATTCTCCTAGGTGTTGATAAAAATGTATAATTGTTCCCACATCACTTTATCATGTGGAATGAAACTTTTTTTAGTAAATAATCCATACAATTTCACTAAAAACTATCAACTATCGAGATATATGTAGATTAATATGCTATAAATAAAACAATAATCAGTACATTACTCAATATTATCTTTTGATACATACATTTGAACAATTATTTATTCTGATTTATGATTATTTTAAAAAAATACCTTTAATTTTTTAGTATCATTCAGAAGGATATATGCAATGTAAATAAATAGGCTGACATATTCTTATCTCACACACCATATTAATCACTACATGATAAATTTTATAATAATTTTTGTGGGAAATACATTACTAGTTAAATAATAATGATTTTAACATCATTATATAACACATAAAACCAATCTTTAAAAATGATCTTTTTATAGATATATTGGACAAGATAACATAAATTGATGATTTTCCTTCAGAAGGGTGCCTAGAATATACAACACAATGTGACTTGTAGCATTTTTCAATAATACATGGAATTCATTAGTTTTCATATGTTTTAATTTAAAATAATTTTAAAGAATACAACATATTCACATATAATGAAAATCCACTAAGTACATTAACACCAAGAAAACACTAATAAAAATCCAACTTCTAACTCTTACTTTATGTGTGACATGTTGGAGGTTAATAAGTTCTATATTCCATACTCATTGGAGATGACTCCAAAATTATTCTCATAAATATTGAGTATAATATAAAATTAAATACATCATTTATATTTACATTTATGTATAAAAAATTTATAATAAAATTTTCACATACTCTTTTTACAAATATGCATATTCTTAATGTCATGTATAATATCTCTAAACCAATAATAATTAGTTTTAATAATATATAATATTTCATATATAAAATTTTGAAGACAAAAAAACATTCTTTCTCAATAGGAAATCAATATTTTTTAGATTTTCATAATATTCATTAATTGCCAATGGTTATGGGGGGGATATTATATTATTTTAAATCATTACATTATTATTTCAATCAATGATAATGAAGATAAATTCAAAAAAATATTCCTTGTCTGTGGTATAATATCCTTCATTATTTTTTGTAATTGATAATATGATATCCCTTTTTCATAAACTAGACATTATTTATGTCCATTAATATTGAATTAAGATTTGATTCCATATAATGTAATGTCATTTATGGTGAACATAATCATAGAACACATAAAAATATTATTCATTGGATGCACTAAAAATATTAACACATGTCTCACATAAAAGATTCAAATCATCAATTAAATTTTGAAATATACACCTGAATATCATTTCCTGATTATTTTGTTTTATAAAATCATCGATATCATCATAAAATATTTTTTATTAATACATATCTTTGGGGACATTTTGTAAACTACCAACAAATAGGCTATGTACTATGTTGTACATTTAGTCTCTAATTTGGATTCATTCCATATTTTCAAATTCCTGTATTAATATTTCTATGTTAACATCCAAAATTAAGAATTTTTTTCAAATCTCTTGCACTATAGTGAATTAGTGGGGTGAGAGATGTTACGCTTTTATGTTCCCTCACATTTACGCCATATTAATCTTTTTTTAATCAATTTAAATTTTAAATAGAATAAAAATGAATAATTATTAGAATATAGAAAATTTATATAATACGTTTGATACCACTATAGAATATTGAATAAATAATGAATTTTTCATCACTATTATAACATGATGTCCCACAAACAAAAAAGTTTTATAAACATTAATATTACACTATATAAAAAACATAGTCATTGTGGAAGTAATGAATCTCTTTGTTCCAAAATATAATTGGGAATATCATTTTTTTTCAAATCATTAGAATCTAGAAACTTATTTCCTTATAGATTCAACTCATTTAACATCTCATATAATAATGATACACATTTTTCACTCTAACAATAAGATAATTTCATGTTAACTAATCTCATAACTACTGATAAATATTGAAATTTAGGGAAACCCTAGAACAATGGTTTATCTGAATCATTATATAAAAAATCAATAGTTTTTATAAAAAATATGGCTTCAAACCTATATAAGGAATTTATTATTCAACAGGATAATTTATCTCATTGTAAATCTTTTATTCAATAGTAGCTGTTGAATTTTATTTGCATTCACTATGCTAGATAAATATCTTATTCTTATGGATAAAACCATAAAAAAGGAATTGATATGTTGTTCATATGTAATTAAACCTTATCATATTGAAACACATCACACATGAAAAAAAAATATTTAAAATATTTTATTAACAGAATTAGAAGAAACCATCTATTCCATTATATTATTTATCAAAGGTTCATTGTATATACATTCTGTTACGATTAATTAAATAACAAAGATCAAAATATAAATGGTAAAAATATTAAAATATATAATCTATTATAAATATATAAAAAATAAAAAATAATTATTTAAAAACATATAATCAATAAAATAAAATATTTTTAGCTATTTGATCAAAAAATAAATAATTTTAAAAACAAATTATACATAAATTTTATTATACAATAAAAAAATTTTATGTATAATTTATATTCATCATACTAAAAATACTTTATCCTAAATATAAAAAAACATATAAATAATTTATAAAACATAAAATATATATATTTAATAATAAATATTAATCATAACAATCAATTATCACGAAAAACTGTAATCATTAAAAAAATAATTAATAAATTTTCATAAAAAATTATATTAAAATTTATTTTAAAAAAATTAACGTGCAGTGTATTATAAAAGAAAACTCTTGAATTGTAATCAATTATAAAAACAATTAAACAATGAATTTAAAAAAAATTACTTACAAAAAGTCATAAAAAATAATATTAATATTAATAGCATTAATTATATAAAAAATAATGTATTAAAAAATGACAAAAAAATATGAAATAACATATGAAAAATATATTTCATATAATTAACAATGAAAAAATTATCAAAACAATCGATAAATATCAATACATATAATAACATACACAAAATTATCATAACAAAAAAGTATACATTATTATTTTTAAAAAATAAAAATATTAAAATAATTGAGGTCAATAATGAAAAATTCATCCTTAATTAGGATAAACCTAATATATGTTCATGGAAAAAGGGAGAATACTTCTATATTGAAATTTACATATGAAAAAATAAATAAAAAACTTGGCCCACAAATAACCATAAATCGTGGTTGTGGGTCAACCGTAACAGCTTAAGGATCATCATATAGGATTGATGGAAATGATTTATGGGAAATAAAAAGAAATTTCTATGAAAATCAGTTCCATGAGGTAATTGATGGATGTAGATAGTTTTTAATGTCATCAAGATCTATTTTCATTTTAGAATTGTTTAAGATAGAGTTTTTCATGTGGAAATAATAATGGTTCATGTTTTTAATTTATTATACTTAAATTTTAAATTTATTTATCTTGAAAACCTAGGTTAAAACTTTTTTAAATGATTTTTGACATTAGGTTTATTTATGATTAATTTTTAATAGTTTTAGTTTAAATGTCTGTTTTAAAAAATCTCACATTAAAAGTAACACTGAAGTGCTTTTATTACTAGTTTTATAAAAACTAGTGTTAACAGTTTCCCTCATTACATGTAACGTATCATTTCAATATCCTAGTGTAAAAATACCAACACCAAATCCTATATTTATACTATTTATTTACAAAAAATATTAAATTTTAAATATTATCGTTATTATTCTATGATAAGGATACTATTTCAAAAGAATAACTTTTATAACTACAGTCATGGATACATTATAGCATGTTTTTCATTTAGGTCAATTTTACAACCTATGTGATAGATGAAATATTTTCTATCACAAATGAATAATGAAATAAAATTATGAGAAATATTGGTAAAAATAATTCATTAATTTTTTTTGGATTCTAAAGGATAATAATTATATATAACTTATAATTATTATAGAAAAACTTGTGCATTAAAATTACATAAACAAGCATGTCATCGACATTGTCATTGAAAATTGTTAAAAATATAATCATGACATAAAATAATAAAAATAAAAAACATTTTCCAAAAAAATCATATTGCAACAATTATATTAATAATATAAAAAATAAATATTTAAATAATAATCAATATAACCATTATGAAATAAGTAAAAAATAAACAATCGATACTAATAACAAATGAATAGGAAAAAATAATATGAATAAATATAATATTATAAATTAATATTAATAAATGATATTTTTTAAAAACTAAATGTATGAATTGGTTTCTAAAATTTGTGACTGATATTGTAATTTATGTTATTCCATAGGGTTGAGGATGCTTGACTATGTGGTATTTAAGGTGTTTTTAATCTCAATTTGCATTCTTTGAGACATGTTTTCTTATGAACCAAATTTCATTTAATTGGTTGTATAATACTTACTAAATATATAATATAATCTTATGTTATTTATTCATTATTCTATATGTTCATTTATATGTTACCTCCTTAAATAAAAATATATTAATACATTTATTATTTTATAAGTTGGTTTTCCTAACTCTTTTTTTTCAGGAGTCATGATGATTCCTTTTTTAGTATGGTTAAACATGTTTGGTCTCTTATATATGATGATGATACAATAATTTATTCACACTCAATGGAATATGTAGTTAATAATTCTTATATATTACGTGGGGATTATCACTCCTCAAAGGTACATAATTTATTAGAATAATACACACCCACATAAACAATGTTTTCGCGACCAGGTCTATATTTTATCATGTGTCCAATTTCATCCTTTATATTTATATAACTAAAAATATATTATCCTAGTTAACATTAATATTTTAATTTATCCCCTTTAAAAATCATTCTTTATTTTTTAATTTAATAATATGAAACATTAAAAAATAAAATTTTAAAAATTAAAAAGAGTTTTTCTTGATTTTATTTTTATCTTATACTATAAATATTATAGATAAAACTATTAAATTATCTTCAAGAATTAAATATTGACAAATTTCCATAAAATAATATTTTTTTCAACACATATCACATCACATTTTTTTTAAATATATATTTAATGTGACCTATAGTTTCATCTTTTGTGAAATCATTGTAAATGATTAGAGAAAACAATTGTTTAATTCTGTTTTATGAGATTTCTTCTTTACAAAGATTCATATCCATTTTAAAAATTCATTTTTAAATGATTATAATACATAAAAATTATAAATTAAAATAGTAATATTATATATTTTTTTAAATAATGGATCTTTTTTTGAAATAAATTCATGATTTTAAAAGGGATTTGAAATTATCTTATTTTTTTAATAACTCTTCAATGTTTGTATGAATTTTCAAATATATTTTTTCAAAATGTATATATAAGTTTTGTTATTTGGAATTTTTTTAAAAGGTAATATTAAATTCACTATCTTGTTCAATGTATTACATTTTAAAGAAGTCGATTTTATAATTTCTTTAATTGTTTTAAAAAGGGATATTCCAACTTTTTTCAATGTGATTTATCAATTAATTTTTAAATAGTGTTATCCATATGGAATCAAAAATATTTAAATCCTATAATGTAATAATTTATGAATAAAATTATAAATTCCTTTTTGAATAAACCTATAGAGTGGGTGAATTTATGGCATTGACCAGTAAAAATTCATATCATTTTATTGGATACCATATAGATGTGATATTTAAAAAATTCTATATCCTTAAATTTTAGTTATATGATCAGTGAATGGTATCATAATGAAAAAAATTATAGATAATGATGGGTGGGGTCTTATTCAACTCTCTAGTATATTGGGGAAGTATTAATGTCTATTTATATATAGACTTAAGGAATTATGATTTATTTTTTTCATAACATAAATAATGATTTTTTGTTTGTTCAAAAAATGATGTTATTTATATTTGTTCCCGTTGATATTATTTATATATTTTTATTTTAGTTCCATAAATCCTCATTATTTTATTTTCCATATTCCTTAAAAATAATTATGCCTATTATTACACACCATGTATCGTTTTTTTATCTCAAAGTCGCATTCCTTGGTACATTTTTGTTCCTTTGATATTATATGTCCTTCCATCAGGACTTATTAATATATCATATATCTCTATGTCAATTTAATAAGACATTTATCCCATTCTCATGTTTTTTAAATTGTTTATAATATTACTCTTAAAAAAATTGTGATATACTTTACATTATTCTATGATTGAGGTCACCCCTTTTTAATGATTAAATTCCCTTGGTTATGATCTTGGGTATTGCTTATGATTATTCCTTAAGGGATTCTTCTATGGCTCAATTATCGATAATTTTTTATAAATGATGTATAATATGTTTCTTACATTGATAGTCCACAAATTAATTATCCCTTTTGTCCTTGGGATTATTTATATATATGAGAGAAGCAATGTTTAACATATAGTATTGATGAAATATAAATATATGTTTAACATTGGTTATATGAAATGAAATCAAATCCAGTATTTAATAAATTTTTTATGTTTAAAAATGGTATTAAAGGACAGATATTCCCAAGTTTGTTTCATAGAAATGGTTAGTTATTTTTAATATTATTTTAGTAATTTTTGGGAATTTTGTTTAGAGAAATTTGGTAAAATATGTTTCGAAATATTTCGACATAATGTCTATTTAATAGATTATATTTTAATTTTTTTAAATGTAATTATTTTAATAAAATTAACATACACAACTTGATATATTATTTTGGAATTGGTTGTGTTATAGATGCATGTAGTGTTAATATCCTAGAAAATGGTTCGATGATTATGAACATCATCATCAATTGATAGAGAATCAATCGATATTGGACTAAAACTAATAATTAATAGTATTGGATAATATTATTTGGTTAATTCACAATAAATTTATTAACAAACATTTTATATTGGGGAATTATTTTAGCTTATAGTTAGATAAACTATTATAAAATGGATAATGGGTAACCATGATTAAAACCATGAAATTTTTATTTTAGGGTACATTTGTCTTTGATGATACATGCATTTTATGTTAACAAGTTTCCTTATTATAAGTTTATCCAATTATTATCATTATCATTAAATAATTTATATATTGTTAGGATCATGGAAAAATAGATTTTCCGATGTGTGTGATTGAAAATGTAGTGATTATCCTTATAAAAACCCAATAGGATAGAAGGTGGCATTGGAAATAATGTAGTTAATCTCACAAATATATTTTTTGTCATTATTAGAAATTAACATCATTATAAACATATAAAAACACTAATCAAGTGATGTATTTTGTTTCATGGAAGATAATTTTAAAAATACTATAGATGATTGAATATTAAACAAATTATGTCGAAAAAGTTTTGGATGAGAACCCATTTTACTTTTTAAAATGGAAGTAAGAGATATTTTACCTATGGAAGATCTGGTCATCAGATACACAACAATCTAGAAGAATGTAATATTAATGTTAAAATGATAGTTAAAAACAGTTTTTGTGATGCCTTAAAAATATAATGTAAAAACCTTGTATTTGATAGAATGTATGACATGAAACACCAAGAGCGTAATGTAATATAATATCTGGATACTTTAAATTAAATTTACTATTTAAAATAGATTTAAAATACATCAATACACAAAAAAACAAGTAATATTTTATTACACATAATAGAGACATTCTTCAATAGCTTTTATTATGTACGATAGTAACCTCCGTCAATGGATTATGTTACATTCATGACCGATTTTTATTAATCAATAATATATTATTGAAATAGTATTATTTAATATAATATGATATAACATAGAAATAATTATATAGGTTAGGAATATTATTAACTAAATTACAAAAATTTATCATTTATATAAATATACAATGAATTAATAGGTTTCAAATTAATGAGAAATGAAAATTTTCACCAATTGGATATAAAAATAGATATTATTATTTTTATGCTTCCAAAGGAGTTCTGTCATCATAAACAGAATTAATTTATATTATTTAATAATTTTAATTAAATATATATTATATATTCCATGAAATATATTTAATATTCAACCATTTGGTTTTATGTGGATAATATAAGAAAAACCCCTACATTACACATAAAAACCAATATTGTTATAAAGGCAATGTTATGGCTTCTTAATAAAAAAAACCCATTTTAAATTTTAATTTTGTAACTTTAATTGATTTAATATTTCATAATAAAATTAATATTATAAATATAAACAATATTATTAGGTTGTGGTTAATTTTTTATATTTCTCTGAAACATTTAATTTCCTAATGAATGATAAATAATCCATTTTTGTTAAAAAATTTGTTTAAATATAAATTATTTATAAGATTGAATTTTGTTTTTAATGTTTAATTAAATAATATTATTATCATTTAATACTATTTAATTTATTATAAACAATTTTACTTTGAAATTGACTATAAAACATATCATTCTTTTGTACATTTTACTTTTAAACCCCACTTTTTCGTCCTACTTACGGGGTGAATTTTAAATTAAATTTATCCACATCACTAATAGAATTTATCAAAAATGATTTACTTATTTAGAAATAGAATAATTTATATATTCTAATATGGTCAAATTATTTTATGATGAAAAGTATAGTTGAATGAAAATAAAATTGAATACAATTATTAAGGTAAAATTGTCTATAAAAATGACTAACCCTTTAACTAAATGGCCCAAATGACCTAGAAATTTCATAAAACCCAATGTATAGACATATATCGGCCATATTAATTCAATTATTAAGTTTTTTCTAATTACCTTTTTTTTGTTAGAACGTATGTAAATCTAAATTGTTTCCAAAAATTCAAAGTGAGTTTTATAATTTTCTATAAAAGGCCACCACCTCTCCTCATTCATCACCCCTATAAAACCACCTAGGTTCGTCCAATATCTTACCATATAGCTTCCCAACACCCCTCATATCAACTTTGAATATCAAATATTGGAATAAATACTTCCAAGTAATCCTTTTTCTATTAACCAAATGTAGTTAAATTATTAAGAGGTAACATATTCTCTCCAAATTTTTAAATTTATTTCTATTTTCCAACCAATCAAATGTTATTATTATATTATTGTATAAAAAGACCATTATCATTAACATACATGGATTTTTTTTACGATAACTTTTTGATCTACACTTACACCCAATTCCATTTAAGGGGTAACAGACATACTGTTTCTATGTCCAGTGGACTACTGCCTCACAAAACGATGATAGTTCATTTTTTCACTTACCAACATTAATGGTTAGAAACTATGATAGAAATTGTATTTTTAAATTATTTATTATTTATTTATTTATTATTTATCATTTTAATAATTTTAGTACACTTACCATTAATTTTTTAAATTATACGTTAATATTATAACATCATTTTAGGAAGTGCGGACAACCGCACCCACCCCCCCCCCCCCCCCCCGAAGCGAAGTGATTCATTCACACTATACCTGGTATATATAAAAGATGGATTAAATTAAAAATATGTAACATAAAAAACAACTATATTATATTCATGTATAATTAAATTTCTAGAATTAAACTATATATATATATATCACTAATTTTCATTATTACCATTTCACATAATTAAGAAGTGAAAACATTATTCATGGACGTGTGGACTACCATCTCCTCGATGTGATGTGATTCCTTTTACATTCCCATAATTTTATATATAAAAATATTTTATTAAATAACATGGAATTTATGATATAATTTTCATTATGGAAATATATAATTTGACATATCTTCTTTCCACAATGATCATTAATAAATGAGAACGTTACTCATTTTTATGTATAGTTGACCATCTCCATGATCATAACATTGATTCATTTTTATTAAAAAAAATAATTATTGGTTTTAAAATTATAATCGATGTATAAATATGATAATTATGTCATTATTATTATTCTTTATAAACTGTATAAAGTCCCATTTGAACATAGTTATCCTTCAAATGTTGATTTTGACACATAAAAATGAATTTTGTCAAAACACACAATGAAAAATTAATTGTTTATGTAGTTGTACAAAACATAGTAAAAAGTGAAATAAAATTATTGAAAAACAAAAAAGTTTATCTAATGGAATTATAAAGAAAAATATAAGTGTATTATACATGAGGTTAAATGGAAGTTCACCCGAAAGGAAACCTATGGTAAGGGGTTTTTTTACATTTAATTCTGTGATTCATACTCTATTATTGTGCACCTAATTTGTTATATATCATGTAAATACATCCATATGGACATATAATATCAATAATTATTTTATATTAAAGGTATTTAAAAAATTTATTTAAATATTATTACCGTTTTATTTTCTAATACATTTGTAACCACATTGGTAAGGGAATTTCATCTCAATTTAAATTTCAATGAAACTTTTTTTTAATTATGTGCCAATTAAATTTTATTTGATGTATATACTATATTTTTTATTCTATATCATGAATAAATTTAATTTAATTATATTCTATTTTTCATTTAATATCATAACATTTTGCAGATAAAGATTCAAATGGTTTATCGTCGTAAGGGAAATTTCGGAATGTCTAAATATTTTTCCCCTGAAGAATTCTCTTAATGATTATTATTGAAATATCCCATCCTTTTGTAATTTTTAGATTTATTTTGAATAAATATCATTATTGTAATCATTTTTCATTGTAAATTACCCTGAATATCCATATTCTCACATATTTTACTATTATTATTTTGTAAACTATACATCATTTTACATATGGTGTTCACTTTGATAGTTTTTTTATTAACTAGGAATTATTGATAAATCTTTATATTCTATTAAATACCATTATTTTATATGTCCCCCTATTTATTTCAATTCTTTTTAAATAAACTATAGTGGTTGGGGACCAGTTAATACTAGCCCTATGGGTTGGGGACTTGTTAATGTAAGCCTCTCGAGGCATTAGTTATCTCATGATAAAAATTAGTGGTGAAAATTGGAAATGATTATTCTATATTTTGATGGTAAAGGTATTATGTTCATAGAGAACATGATATTTAATGATGAATCCTTTATATCATATTAGTTTCAGTTGTTATTCATCCATGAGATTTTGCATCGATATTTCTATGGATACATTTCATTTTATACTATTTAAATGGAATGTATTTTAGTTTCATACATATCCATATTGATTTTTATTTATCAATATAATTTAATGGTATGTGTTCCTAATTATTTCTTTTCCATATTTATTATTCACTTCCATTTAGTTTATTAATTATGTGTCATGTGGGTTCAGTTTTATACATTTCCATATTTACTATTCTCATTGATTCATTCTTGCAACCACTATATTTTTCCATTACTGTGCAATTGAGATCACCATTATTACGTTTATTTCTGCATGAATCTAAGAATATTAATATGAAATATATTCAAGGATATAGTGGACAGATAAGAGTTAACCTCGAAGCCATTTATTTGTAAATAATGAGAAAATATGTTATATTTAATGCATTAATTTATAATACAAGACTCATTTATGTATCTTGTTTACCAATAATACTAAACTCTTTGGTCCTTTAGGATTTTAATACTTTAATCATGCCAATTTAATAGTTGTAGGAACTGGCTCTGGGCCATTTGGGATCAGTTCACTAAAGTTGGTGTCAAAGAAATTTTTGTAGAAATAATGGGAACTAAATTTAGGAAAAAATAAGTTAGAGAGAATAACACTAAGGTATAATTTTATGATAAGTATAAAATAAATCCATATAATGTTTGTAAATTATATATTATGTGGGTCTTCCTGGAAATAAATCATTTTTTAGATACTAAATGTGGACATGGTTTTGGTATAGATTTAACAATGAGTAACAAATATGACAAAGTGTCTGGGGCCTATCTCAGGGTAACTAGGTACACGACAACATGCCTTACTGAACACCAAGATTGACACCCCAAGGATACTTTCTTAGGACAATCCATGTTTCCATTACAAACCATTATAAATGATTTGAATATATAATGAAAATGAGTATCCAAGGTTAAACCCAAGGTGTTTTAGATTAAGGATAAGGTTTCATGATTTAGAAATCCTAGAAATGAGGTTATGGATTAACCATATTACTAGGAAGGACATATGTAAAAATAAATGGATGATGTATTTATGTATAGGGGTGATATTAAAACCTTATTTAAAAGGATATTTACTGAATAACCTTATTTTAGGGATATCTATCATATTTATTTTTGAAATTATATTATGTTTGTTTTAGAAAAGGACAAAATGTAAGCAAGGTGAAAACCAATCATATCTAGAAAGTCTATCAGACATAAAAACATAACCAAAAGAAGATAAGAGATTCACACAAATCACTGAACTAAGAAATGTACTGCATAATTTTTCAATGGTTTTAGTTAAAAAATTTGTCATTAAATGTTAACGATGAAATAGTAGTGTCACTTTTGAGGATTAGAGATTAATCTAGTTACCATATTATTTTTGGAAAATAGTTAGAGATAAATAGTTATACTTTTCACTCTTTTATGGGACTTATGATCATTTAAATGTTTTTAAATGATCTAGGAATAAAATTCATTATTGGTAATTAATTTTTGGTAATAATGGATTAAATTATAATTTGAACAATGAAAAACCAAATTTTATGATTGTTCACAAAAAACTAAAACCTATAGTAATGTCCTGACCCGGCTCACCACTAAGGCAGTGGCCGGACCGGTAGTTCACATAACATCAAGCGCATATTCCCGAATGCCAGAGGCTATCGACTAGCAGTGAGGGCCCTTTTTGTGTCTGTGGGGAGACTATGACCGCATATGTAATAGATAATATCGCAGAGGAAGTAAATAGTAAAAAATAATAAATTGTGGAAGCATTTGAATGAATAAAAAATAGCAGAAGAAATGTAAATAATCCAACTGAATAATAATAATCTGGTGGGGAAGCTCAAAAAAATATGTCATGCCATGATGTATGTCTATACTGGAAGTACTAAAAACAAAACTCAACACATGGTCAACTAAAAGAAAAGGCACAAAGAAGCAGCATCATCATGATCAAGGCCTAGTCCTCTACCCCAGCCTCCATCCTAATCAGTAAAGAACAATCAAGCATCGGAAGCAGCATGTTTCCCCTTGTCAATACCAGTGAGCATATAATCTACTAGTGTGTCAACGACACCCGAGCATGGTGTGAGATAAAATACCAGTAGGCCAACACCCATGGTGTCTAAACCTTTCCATTTCGTGCAATGATAATACAGAAGTGTACCATTACATAACAATTTTAGATAATTAATTTAAGTGTAATGAAATAAATAAGTCGGCCCAGGTTCCAAACGGCACCTGTGCCTAATCACCTGCTACAGCCTAAGCTGATATTCTAAAAGGGTACCTATCAGAAGAATCCACGTAAACGTATATATATATAACCCAAAAAAATCAAGGTAAATCATGGAAGAGGTATACCCCAAGCATGTGCTTTAACTTTGGGTATAAGTCAAGTGTCAACCAGGTGTGCATCAACATACCAGAATAACATTTCAATTCTAAAGAGAATCAAATGGAAATAATATAAACCTTAAGGGCATCATTATTAAGGTTAAAGTTCAGTTTTGGAGTTTGATCATGTCCTAAAGGTATCGCTACAGAACATCTGTCAATTTATCCAATTCCACTGAGCTCGTCCAATGCCTTTTTTCAAAAGGCCAAGTATCGCTCGAGGAATGGATTTAACCTGAGTTTGTCCCAATCTCCCAAAAAGGGTTCAAGTGTCATTCGAGGATAGATTATCCACATTTCCAATGGGTCCTTCTCAATGTTCCCTTTCGAAACTAGTGGCACCTATATGTAATAAAATAATGAAGAAGTCTGGTCCGTCAAAGCCAATGATACCACCCCTCGACACGTAATGGTTACAGTCAAGAATAGAGGGTCTAAGTGTGGCCCTTAATACAAGACCCACCTCCTTTCCTTGCCCAGAATTTAATTAATGTTTTCACAGTAGTAGATATTTCATAATCAGTATATAAAATTGTAGCTTTAAAACTAACCAGATACACCAATGCATCACAAGGTATAAATTTAACATTACAAATGGAAACTTAATAGGGCAACATACCATATCAAAATCAACAAATAATACACTTTTTAAATTAATAAAGTATTCATCAAAAAAATTACCAATGATCCAACAGTTCATGTTTGTGTTCAAATCAAGTTATTTATTTAATTTAATTACAATAAAAGGGGCTTCGCAACACATACAATTAATCAAACTATAAACCCTTCTAATGGAAAAATACACCAACCTTATCGGAATTCCCAAAGGGGTGTCTGAACTTGTTGAAACAATTCAAAAAATTTAATTTAAGATAATTAAGGCTGAAACACTTAGGAAAAACAATTAAAGTAATGAAATTGGGTGATTTTTCACAAAGCTGGTAGACACCAACTAACGGCACAACAGTGCATTTTTATAAACCACAATTAAATAGAGGGAAAGTGAGTAAACACCCTACCTTGTAGTCATATATGAATCTAATATCCGTGATAGGCTTTGATTTGACCTAAAATTGGATGAAAACGGAGGATTTTAGAAAACCCCCAAAATAGGGTAAAACAATTTAGCGACAAACTACGTGCAGAATACTCAACGAAATCATATGATTCCACTTGTGAAAGGTTATACATGCCCTAAGATTTTCTTCACACCCAATGGAAAAGAAATCAGATGAAGGATGGAGGAGCTATGATCATCCAAAGGAGGAGGAGGGGGTGCGCACCTAGGAGGAGAGGAAGTTGCGACGTGAGGAAGAGGAGAGGAAGAGAGGAGAGCAAAAAATGAAAGAAGGAAAAAAAAGAAAAAAAAAGACACAAAAAATAACAAAAAAAATAAAAGGAAAATGGGAAAATAAAAATAAAAATAAAATAGAATAAATGGATGGAAAAGAAAAATGATAAAAATAATAAAAAAAGTAAATCACCCAATTTAATTTTTTTTTTCTCGTAACCCCCTTTTTATTTTATTTCATAATTTCATTTTATCCTTTCTTGCTTTCATTTAAATCTTATTTAAATATCTTATTATTTTTTTCAACCTTTAATTAATTATTTCATTCCCAAACATCACGCTGATGCACGACATGACATTTTTCATAAAAATTTTGCAGTTATTTAAATTAATTAAAAAGCTTCCTAGGACCTGCAGTGAGGTGAAAAAAAGCGCACCTTGGATCACTTAAATAATTAGAAATCAATAAATAATAATTTTCCATACCAGATTAAGGCCAGGACGTTACAACCTCCCCTTATTAAGGAAACTCGTCCCTGAGTTTCCCTTCTGAGGGTATTGGAATGTCACCAGAGAAAAGTTCAGGACACTATGCACATACAATTATCTCTCACTCCCAGGTCTCGTCCTAAACATGTCTATGTTTCCACAACACCTAGACCAAAGGGACATACTTACCTCAAATAACTTTCATGCTACAGTCGACAATCTATATAGGGTGAACTGCAAAGGATGCATCAGCATCAAGCTCAATGTCATTATTTTGAAAAGAATGAGACGGTTATAGATGATATTGTCGGAGCTGAGATACATGGGAAACATTGTGCATGGTGTAGTACCTATGAGGTAGAAGAAACTGATAGTCTACTTGACCAACTCTCCCCACTATCTCAAACGGCCCGACGTATCTCGGGGAAAAATTTCCATGCCTCCTGATCCTCCTGTGACCCAGCCTTGGAGAGTCACGTAGGAAGACTCGAGGTCCCACCTCGAACTCTAGAGGCATGCGGAAACTATTGGTATAAGACTTCTTTCTGGACTTAACTGTAGTCAAATTCTTCTAAATCAGCTGAAATTTCTAAGAAGTCTCCTGAATGAGATGAGGACCCACCCGAGCTGCTTCACCTCCATCGAGTCATCATAAAGGTGAATGGCATGGTCTACCATAGAGAGCCTCATACGGAGTCATTTGAATTGTCGCTGAGAATATGTTATTGTAAGAAAACAAAATAAGAGTTATATGATTCTCTTAAGAACCTAAATAATCAAGGATAGAGTCCCGTAACATATCCTTTAACACTCATATAGTTCTCTCGAACTGTCCATCAGTTTTAGTGTGATATGTAGTACTCATAAGTACCTATGAACCCATATCCTTTTGCAAACCTTTCCAGAACTGTGAAGTAAAGCAGGCATCCCTATCCGCGATAATAGAACGAGGTACACCATGAAGTCGCATAGTCTCTTGGATATACATCCTTCCCAACTCATCAATTGTAAAGGTCTCTCGGATAGGCAAGAAGTGCACTACCTTGGTCAACCTATTGACAACCACCCATACTGAATCGCTACCTCGAGGAGATCATGGAATTCCTATAAATAAATCCATGGTGACATCATTCAATTTCCATTCAGGAATGGATAGAGGATTTAAGAGTCCATCAGATCACTGGTGCTCTACCTTCACCTGTTTGCAGGTGTAGCATTGAGTGATGAAACCTACTATGTGCTTTTTCATACCAGGAAACAAATACTATCGACACATGTCTCTATACATCTGGGTCCTCCCAGGATGAACTGCCCAAATATAGGTGTGATATTCCATCATCAGCTCTTCCCGTATACCTGAAGGTACCCATACACGGCCATGGTAAAGTAAAGATTCACTGCCATCAACAACCCAACCAGGAGGTGGGTTCTCTCCTGTAACGATTTCCCTCAAAACGATCCCCTCATGATCAGTCAACTATTGCATATGGACTTTCTCTAGAAGATAGGAAATCACTATAAGAGCTACTAGAACTATTTTTCTTCTCTTCTCCTGAACTTCCAGATGCATCTCTGAAAACAAGGTCATCATCTGCCACTCACTACTGGCTACCTGCACGGCATGTGTCTGTGTCTTGCATCTTAAAGCATCCTCCATAGCATTTCCCACACCAGAGGTATAATAAAGCTAAAAATCGAATGACTGTAAGTATTCGAACCACCTGTGTTTCCTTAAGTTCAAGTCTCGTTGAGTGGAGATATATTTCATGCTTTTATGATCCATGTAAACAAAGAATATTTCACCCAAAAATGGTGTCTCCAACCGCATAGATCATGAACCATAGTTACCAAATCAAGGTCGTTTGTAGTATAGTTCCACTCATGAGGTATCAGCTGGAAGGATCCATAAGCCACGACTCGATCACCCGGCATCAAAACTACACCTAGTCTGATTCCTAAATCATCATAATAAACTGTATATATCTTACTAGGTTTAGGGTGAATCAGGATCAAGGTTGAGGTTAAGATTCCTTTTAACTCATGAAACAACATTTCACAAGCTTCTGACCAGATGAACTGTACACCTATCTTAGTCAGGGTTATAAGAGGTGCTACTAAGTGGTAGAAATCCCGGATTAAATGCTTGTAATAGCTAACAATCCCCAAGAAACTGTGGATTTCAAAGACACTCTTGGCATGCTCCAATGAAACCACAACACTTACCTTTTCTGATTCAATTGATACCCTTGATTCTGATATAATATGACCCATGATGTGTACCTTATCAATACAGAATTTTCATTTACTGAGCTTAGCATATAGCTGGTGCTCTCTAAGTGTACTCAGCATGATCTCAATATGGGTTCCATGTTCGTGTTAGGAACGCAAATACACTAAGATTTCATCCACAAAGACTACCAAAAAATAATCAAGATAAGGGTGAAAATCCTTTTTCATAAAAGCATTGAAGACTGCTGGTGCATTAATTAGGCCGAATGGCATAAAAAGATACACATACAAGTCATCCCTTCATCGGAATTTTGTACATGGTTTGTCAGATGGTCGCACACACACCTGGTGATACCCCAAATTCAAATCAATCTTAGAGAAAATAGGTTCTCCCCAGATCTGATCAAAGAGATCATCTATACAAGGCATTGTATATTGATTATTTATGGTGAGTTGGTTGAGTCGACGATAATCAATCCCTAACTTGAGGGCATCGTCTTTCTTCATGGAAAAAAGGACTGGTGAACCCCACAAAGATGTGCTAGTTCTGATGAAACCCTTATCCTCAAGGTCTTGAAGCTTATTTTTAAGTTCTTGTATCTCTTTTGGTGCCATCCTATAAGAAGGAATAGGCATTGGTGCCACACCTAGAATAAGATCGATTTTGAACTCCACGTATCTCATAGGAGGTAATCTAGAGAAATCTTCAGGGCAGACATCCTTGAAAATATCCACCACTGGAGGGAATTCAACTTTCTTTGTTCCCTGGTCTCTTCTGAAGAGACTTTCCAACTGAGCTGTCACCCTGACTAACCCTACATATTTTTCCTTATCTTGGTTTACCAGTATATCCCATTATCCCTTGTAAAGAAATGTGTCACACTCTGGGGATTTAAAATACACCCGATGGCAATAGCAATCCACTTGAGCATGATAAGGATCAATCCAGTTCATACTGAGAACGAACTCAATGCCATACATGTCAAGGATATGGAAATTAAAAAAAATGGTACCCACCTATCTCAAGGGGGAACCCTTGGCACTGGTGTATGCCCTCTTCCCTGACCCCAAGCGGAGTGTCTAGATACATGAAGCCACAATGGTACTCAATTGTAAAACCAATAAATTCAACAAGAGTAGAAGATATAAAGGAGTGTGATGTGCCAGAATCAAAAAGGGTATAAACTAAGGTAGATGCTACTAGAATAGTACCTCTCACTATAGATGGTCCTGCACTCTGTTCCTCTGGTGCTGATTGCACTGCATGCATGAGACTTGAGACATGACCCTGATATGCTACCTGGTTGGTCTGAGTAGGTCCACTCTTCTGATGCTGATAATCTGGAACTTGATTTCCTTGACCACGACCTCCACCATTACCTCCTCATAATCATCCGGTGGAAAAAGAACTTCCATCCTTCTATGGATTCATATATCCCACACCTGATGGAGGTTTAGGTGAAGATCCTCTACCACTGGATGCAGAGGAGAAGGAATGAAAGAAACACCGAAGGTGACTCATCCTGCAAGCTCGGCACTCCTTCAGATCTCTCAGGCACTGTGGATTCTTGTGACCATCTCTTACAAACTAAAAACATGTGACAGACCTATCAAGACGTGATGTTTGGCTAGCATTTCTCCCACATGCACTTTCAAAATGGGGTTTCCTACTGCTAGAAGATCCATCGCCCTGTATCAGAAATGAACTGCCCTAGATCACTGGTTTAGCATCCTTGACATTTCTCTTTGATATCAGAGCCTAATTTACGATCTCTTTGACAGTGGTCAAATAGAATATTTTCACCTATGAGAAAATAGTATACTAAAGTCCATATTCAAAATTCCTCGTAGTACTTTGTGCATCACCAGTCAGAGATGGGGGAAAACGCTAAAGTTCTATGAAATGAGTATAATACTCTAACACAGTCATGGAGCCCTGCTAATGTTGTAATAACCCCCATGCATGATCATCCCTCATATTATGTGGGAATAAGTGATCATATAAGGCTACTTGGAAGTCGGACCAAACCCCATCACTGGTCTACTAAGCCTGAGAAACAACATCCCACCAGTGCTTGGTGGAGTCTTAGAGAATGTAGACTGCAAGCTGACCCTTCGCTATGGAAGAATCTCGAGGTGGTTGAAGATAGACCGTATGGCTTCTATCCATGACCTTGCAGCATGAGGGCCTCCAATCCTAGAGAATTTTGGAGGGTTTTGCTGTAGAGAGTCCCACGTGAGGTCTTCCATAGACGGGGCAGGTCTGTGGATATTCTGAACTAACTGCATAAAACTTATGAGACAATCCCTAAAATGAGCATCAGGGTCCTTCAGAAGATCAACATAAGGTAGTTTCATAGGACTCTCTACAAGAGGTACCACTGGGGGTTCAGGACCCACCATCTGTGGAATATGCTCATTGCCACTCTATTGAGGCATGGTACGAAGACGTCGTGGCAGCATTTCTCTATAGCATCCAAACACAAACCTTTAGAAAAGTATTAAATAATGATAGAAAAACAAGTTAGGCGCAAAATAGTTTAGCTACATAGCCTACCTATGAGCACTAAACAACAGACAACTAACTTCAAGAGATGGGATTTTTTATGAAAACGACAACTCAAAAGGATTACATAACAAGTTCTATAGTCCACTCCTCGGTTAAGTTAGGCTAACATTTATCAGACTATCACAACTTTATATTCTACAAACCAACATTTCAAAATTTTACCACTTGTCCCAATAGCACTCACATGAAAATAAGAAAATGCACGCTAAATGTCGATATGGAATGTTAATATGAATGGAATTTAAATCCTATAGTTCCTATTATGATGCATGGAATGTATTTCCCTCGTAACACTAGGCTACAATGGTAAACCCATTATTTCAACAATACCAACACAATAACAACCCAATACAAGTGACTCACCTAGTGGTGAAATCATATCAATAGTAACTTGTAAAATCAATAATTGAAATCCCAACCCATGAATTTGAGTTTCCCCTGTACATGGGTTAGCTATGTCCAAGCATAGAGTAAATCCCAAATTCCTATATCGTAGTCTCCTGTCTATCCCAGGAAGTAAGACAAAAATAAAAAATCACCTTTGATACAACTTTGTAACATACCGACCCGGCACACCTCTGAGACGGTGGCTGGTCCGGTAGGTCACATAACTTCAAGCACATATCCCCAAATGCCAGAGGCTATCGACTAGAAGTGATGGACCTTTTTATGTCTGTGGATAGACTATGCCCTCATAGGTAACAGATAATATCACAGAGGAAGTAAACAAAAACAAATAAATAAATAGTGGAAGCATGTGAATGAATAAACTGCACCAAAATCAAAGTAAATAATCTAACTGAATAATAATAATCACGTGATGAATCTCACAAAAAGATGTCATGACATGATGTATGTCTAAACTGGAAGTAAGAAATATAAAACTCAACACATAGACAACTAAAAGAAAAGGTACAAAGTAGTAGCTGCATCACGAGAAAGGCTCGGTCCTCTACCCAGTTTCTATCCTAGGTAGTAAAGAACAATCAAGCATCGGAAGTAGCATGCTTCCCCATATCAATACCTATGAGCATGTAATCTACTCGGGTGTCAACGACGCCCGAGGAGGGTGTGAGAAAAAATCCCTCTAGTCCTGCACCCATTGTGTCTAAACCATTCCATTTTTTGCAATGATAAAAATGCATTGTCCCATTGCATAAAAATTTTAGATGATTAATTTAAGTGCATTGAAATAAATAAGTCATCCATGGTTCCATATGGAACTCGTGACTAATCACCTGCTTCATCCTTAGCCGGTATTCTGAAAGGGTAACTATCAGCAGAATGCACGTACACGTATATATATAAAACTCAAAAAGTAAGGTAAAACATAGAAGATGTTTACCCCAAACCTGTGCTTTAACTTTGTGTATAAGTCATGTGTCAGCCAGGTGCACTTCAATATACTTGAAGAACTTTTCAATTCTCAAGAGACTCAAATGGAACTAATATAAACCTTAAGGGAATCATTATTAATGTTCAAGTTGAGAGTTGGATTCTGAGCCCATCCTGAAGGTATCACTACGGAACATCTGTCAATTTATCCAATACCACCCAACCATTCCAAAGCCTTCATTCGAAAGGCCAAGTATCACTCAAAGCACAAATTTACCTAGAGTCTATCCCGATCTCACAAAAAGGGGTAAAGATTCATCTTAGGCTAGCTTATCCACATTGGCAATGGATTCTTCTTGATGGGCCCTTTCGGAACTGGTGTCAGTCAGAAGTTTTAAAAGCTCAGGGAAGTCTCGGTCCAGCAAAGCCAAAGACACTACCCCCTGACGCATAATTGAACAGTCAGGAATGAAGGGTCTAAGTGTGGCCCTTAATATGGGACCCGCCTCTTTTCCCAATACTGAATTTAATTAAAGTTTTCACAGTAGTAGATATGACATAATCATCATATAAAATTATAGCTTGAAATATAACCAGATACACCCGTGTATCACAAGGTATAAATTTAACATTACAACATGGAAACTTAATAAGGAAATATGATGTATCAACATCAGTAGATAATGAACTTTTTAAATAATTAAACAGTTCATAAATACAAGTACCAATTATCCAACTATTCAAGTTCATGTTCAAATCAAACTATTAATTTAATTTAATTACAATAAAATGTGGCTTCACAAAACCTACAATTAATCAATCTATAAACCCGACTAACGAAAAAATACACCGACCATTTAGGCACACCCAAAGGGGTGTCTAACCTTGTTCTAAAAATTAAAACAATTTAATTTAAGATAATTAAGGCTGAAACAATTCAAAAAAATAATTAAAGTAATGAAATTGGGTGAATTTTCACAAAGCCGGTAGGCACCGACTAACGGCACAATGGTGCGTTTTTATAAACCACAAAAAAATAGAGGTAAAGTGATTATTCACCCTACCATGAAGTCATAGATGAATCTAAGATCCATGGTAGTCTTTGATTTTACCTAAAACGGAAGAAAACAAAGGATTTTAGAAAACACCAAAAATAGGTTAAAAATCATCTGTGACGAACTACGCGGAGAATACTCAATGAAATAGTACGATTCCACTTGCACAAGGTTAGACTTTCTCTATGGTTTACTACGCACCTAACGGTGAATAAATAAGATGACGGAATGAGGAGATACGGTCTTCCGAAGGAGGAGGACGGGGTGCACCACCTAGGGGGAGAGGGAGGTGCGACGTGAGGGAGAAGACAGGAAGAGAGGGGAGGAAAAAAAGAAAAGAATGAAAAGAATGAAAAAAGAAAAGAAAAGAAAAATAAGAGAAAATTAAATGAAAAGTAAAAACGGAAAATAAGAAGAAAAATAAAATAGAATAAAAGTATGGAAAAGAAAAATGATAAAAATAATTAAAAATGAAAATGTCGCATTTTAAATATTTTTATTTTTCCTGTAACCCCCATTTTATTTTATTTCAAAATTTCTTTTAATCCTTTATAGCTTTATTTTAAATCTCTTATTATTGTTTTTCAACGTTTAATTAATTATTTCAATCCCAAACACTGCACTTAAGCACGACATGACATTTTCACAAAAAGTTGGAAGTTATTTAAATTAATTAAAAAGCTGCATGTGACCCACATCGGGGTGTGAAAAACGCACGCCCTACGTCACTTAAAGAATTAGACAACAAAAAATAAAAATGGTCTAAACCTGATTAAGGCCAGGATGTTACAACTATATGGTATGTATATTTCCTTAAATTATTTTATATTAAAATAATTACCCAATATTATGAAAATAACCGGGAAATAACATGTTTTCCTAATACATTAATTTCTATTGAATCACTGGCCTTCTAAATCATCGTATATTTATGGATTTTAGGTCCTCAACATTATATTGACCATTCACATGTTTGTGATTGAAGACCTCATTAAATTCCTTTGAATATTTACACTTTTCCACTACGAATTTATCTCAAAATGACACTAATGATCTCGTACATAGATACCCAGTTACATGGTATTCCATCTTGCATTTGTACATTCCATTCTCTCTTTTATAGAATATGAATTATGAAGACTTCTAACAATGTGGTATTTAAAACATAGGATTTATAAAATAATCATTCACCATGATCATGTTTAAATTTAAAATATGACATTTAAATAAGGTTGGGAAAATTTGGCACCATAAAAATATAAATTAAGAGCCTTGTATTCGATAGCATGTATGACACCTATCACCAAGAGAATAGGGTAATATAATATCTTGATAATTTATAATATATTTAATATTAAAATATATTTTATATATTAAAATTCATTGAACACCGAGTTATCTTCTATTACACTCTAGTTATACCTTCCTAGATTGCTTGAATTACAAACAAGAGCGACCTTCATCGATGGGTAATATTACATGCAACATCGTGTTTTTTTTGAATTATAATATATTATTAAAATATTATAATTTAATATAATATTATATTACCATTAATTTGTCCTATTGGTTATGAAAAATATTAAATAAATTAAAAAAAAAATATGCTTTATATAAATATAAAATAAATTAATGGGTTTCCATCTACTGATAAAGGAAAATAAGGACCAATTGGATATAAAAAAGATATTTTTTAATGAATCTAAAGTAGTTTTTTTATTAATACACAATATTAATTAAAATTAGTTATTGATTTTTTGAAATATAGATGTTATATATTAAATATGTTTTTCTGAAATTCATCAATTTGGTTAGATATGAATACTATAATAACAAACCCTACATTACACATGTAAACCAATATTTTTAAAAAGATAATTTTACCACATTTTAATGAAGAAACTATTATAAATCATAATTTTACACTTTAATTTACATAATATGTAAAAATAAACTTCATATTTGAATGAGAAACATAATAATTATCTTAGAGGGAATTTTTGATATTTTTATAAAATATTCGATTTTGTAATTAATAGATAAAAATAATGTGTTTTAGTTCCAAACTATTTTTTAATTTGATTTGTTTATAAGATTAAATTATGGTTTATTTTTTATTTAAATATTAATTAGATAATATTTTTATCAATTAATAAAATTTAATTTATTAGAGGAAATTTCACTTTGAAATTGACTATGAAAACATGTGAATCTTTTGGACCTTTTTACTTTAAAAACATGTGTTGTCATCCTACTTGTGGGATGAATTTTAAATTAGTTTTTGACACTTTTTTATTGAAATGTGGTAAAATATATTCATTATTTGGAATAAAAAAAATTTTAAAAACCAAATAATGTCAAAGTAGTTTTTTACCAAAAATATTATTAAAAGTAATGAAAATTAATTTCAATTATTAAGGTAAAATTAAGCTTAATCAAGGACTGAAACATTAATGAAATGATCTAAGTGCCCTATACACATGTCTAAAACCAATATTTTGACAACATATCTGCTATAAACATTCCATTATTGAGTTTGGATAGTTTCATATGACTTTTTATGTACGAACTTGTGTACACCTACCTTGTTTCCAAAAAATTCAAGTGAGTCAATTTCCATCCAACTAAAAGGAAACTGCCTCTCCCCAATCCCCACAACTCTCAAACCACATAGGATCATCCAAGATAATCCAATATAGCCTCCAAACATCCATCCACTAGGCCAAGATGCCTTCCTTTGTGCATAATTCCTTCCAAGGAATCCTTTTGGTAAAAACCAGAAGTAGTATCCCCATTGATAGTAACGTGTTCTCTAAAGCTTTTAAATTTTATTTCCATTATAAAATCCATAAAATATTAGTATTATATACATGTATAAAAACTCCATAATTATCAATATATTTGTATGTTTATATTATAATGGTTTTTTCTAAAATTTCACATACTTCCATCTATTGGGTAAGGAACATACTAGTTCTAGGTACGATAAACTACTGCATCACAAAACAATGATTGTTTATTTTCCTTTACCAAAATAAATGGTAGGCCATTATAATGGAAACAAGGTTTATATATTTTTTATATGATATTTATTATATCATTATACTTATTTATGCCTTTTATTTCACATACCATTAACACTTTCAATTTTACATTAATATGATTGCATTGTCTGAGGAAGTGTGGACTACCACCCCCTCGAAGTGATGTGATTCGTTCACACTATACATGGAATGTATAAAGTATGGATTCAATTAAATATATGTGACATAAAAAATCTATATTATATACATGAAATAATTACATTTTGGGAAATATACTATGTTTATATATATTATTCTCATTATTACAGGTTCACTTATATAAAACTTTATAATGACATTCAGGGACGTGTGGAGTACTGCCTCCTTGGCATGATATGATTCAATTTACATCACAAGAATTATATATATTTATATATGAATAAAATAATATGTTATTTATGATATACTCATAATTTGGTATTGATATAATTCTACTTATCTTATTTCCACAATGATCATTGAAAACTGAGTCAGTTACTCAAACTTACGTACAACCTACCATCTCCATGATCATAACATTGATTCAATTATGATAAAAATATATAATGATTTGTTTCAAAAGAATATTTTATTTATAATAATGTCAATTATGTCATTATAATTATTCTAGAGATGTTATATAATGATCCCTTTGACAATAGTTTACCTACCAATGTTTATTTTGATAGTTCAAACCGAATTTGGTCAAAACACATCATGAAAATTTAATTGTTTATGTAGTTGTATAGAACATAGAAAAAAAGTGAAATAAAAGGAATGATGAACACAAAAAATTATATCATGAAAGTATAAAATTAACATAATTTTATTATAAAAGAGGTTAAAAGTATGTTCACCTAAAAGGAAACTGAAAGTAAGTGATTCTTGTCTTACATTTCTTTCTCTTAGGCATACATTATTTCTGTACACCTAATTTTATATATGTGTTGTACATACTACCACATTGACATATAATATCAGGAATTATATTATATTAATGTTATATTAATTTTATATTAATGTTTTATTTAATTATTATTACCTTTTTGTTTTCGAATATACTTATACCACTTTAGTAAAATAATGTCGTCTCAATTTTCATTTCATTGAGACTTATTTTTTATTATGCACAAACTCACTTTTATTTGGTGTATATACTACCTTTTATTTGTTTTATCATGAATCCCCTTATAATCAAAATATTATAAGATTAATTTAATGTAATACTTTTCTACAGGTTATTGTTTAAATGTTTCAAAGTGGTATGGGATACATTGGAACGTTTAATGATTATTCTCCAAAAAAAATGTTATTAATGATTATCTATGAAATCTTACTTACTTTTATGATTTTTATATTTATTTCAAAACAATGACATTATTTTAATCATTTTTTCAATGTATATTACCTTGAATATCCACATTCTTACATAATGAATATTATTATTGCCTAAATATTACATTATTTTACATATAGTTTTAACTTTGAGATTGATTTTATTAAATGTGTGTTATTGATAAATCGGTATCCTTTATTAAATATTGTTATTTTATATGGAAAATTGTTTATTTAAACAACTTGAATATGAAATATATTGTTATGGGAGAAGATAATTCATTTCCTATAGGTTTTAGACCAATTTAGGCAATCTATTCGATGGATTGGTAGTCTCAATCGATGAATTAGTTGCTCTACTTAGAAAAGTTTGAATTGTCTCTTCACAGTAAAGGTGTCATGTTCATAAGTAACCTGACATACACAAATTAAAAATTTCCCTCATATTAGTTTATATTTCATCCATGAGATGTTTCATCAATAAATCTATGGATACATTTCATTTTTAGTTATTTAGATGGCATGTATTTAATTTTAACACCATACCATATTTATTTTTCATTTTCTAGTTATTTGAATGACACTTTTTTATAGTTATTACCTTTCTATTTTTTTTATGCACTTTCATTAAGTTCATTGATTACATGGATTATTTTTTTCATTTATATACCTTTCCATATTGACTATTATCATTGATTCATTATTTTTTCAGTATATTTTTCCCTTACTGAGCATCTGAGGTCACCCTTATTATGTTTCTTTCCCTAGGAGTCAAAAAAGTATACGATGAATTATATGAAGGGAAATACTAGATGGACCTCAAATTCATTTATTTAGAAATAATAATAATAATTTTTGTAATTATTTTATTTATTTGTATTAAAATACCCATTTCTGATTACAATTTATCAAGACTTATAATCTCTTCGGTCCTTTGGGATTTAATTCCTTGTAATTATGCTAATGTAATAGTATAATAAACCATATATAGTCTATCCAGGGTTCAGTCACTATAAATTTAATCCAAAAAATCATCAAATAATTTTATTTTGTAGATGTGATGAATCTGGGAACCCTAAAAACTAGTACACATATCCAAGGAATTAAATTTAAATCAACACAAAAAATCCTCTATACCTTAGGAAAATCAAATTTCAATGAATCAACTACTATTGAATTCGATAGTGATGATAATTAAGTTTTAGGTATAACAATTATTGAATCCATAATATTGGATTTCTAATATAATGATTGTTGTCACTATCTATCCACTATTGAATTAAATAAAAATCCAAGTGAAATCATTAATATATACATGGAATATGAACCTAATATATGGTTAAGGGATTTTGATTCATGAATGTATTATTGTGATCTATTTAATTTGATGTGTTTTTTAAAATTAATTGTTTGTCACAATATAAAATAATTGTTAATCAAAAAAAATTGGTAATTTCGTTTCATATTTCAAGAAACATATGATCATCTATTATTAAATGAAATTTTATGAGCCCTCTTAGCTAAAGAATTCAAATATAGTTGTAATGATAACTAATCCAGGGGGTTTAGATAAAATTTTCAAAGAAGACTAAAAATTAGGATTGACTTTTTCATAGGGAAACCTATATATATTAATTTTTTATATCTCTATAGGAATTATATCATATTTCTAGTCCCTATTTTAGATACTAGCTGTTATTTTCACTAATTAATGAATATTTAAAATTATGGGTATGAAATATACTTATGTGCGGAGATGGTAGTGCACCATTATTTTTCTATATATATTATATTTATATAAATCCATAGGGTTCGATGTCATTCTTTACATACAAAAAAAGATATAAAACAAAACAATAATACATTTTACTAAAATAATATTATCAGTAAAACATATTACCATAATAATGTAATAATTTTATCAGTGGGTATAAATTGTTTTTATATATTTATTAAATATATATATAAATAATAATAAATTTCCTCTTAATACTAATGTGCTAAAAAAATTCAATTATTATAGCAATAAAAGTAATAAGACCACCATATACTTAAAAAAAATTACTGTTTTTTTTTCATTATATTAGAAAACTAATTATATTATAGATAATATCAATTATTTGTATAAAAAATAAGTAACTTTATATTATTAAAATACTTCATAATATTTTTATGTAATTTATAGGAAATAAGAACAATAACAGTAAAAACATTGAAAATTTATTTGTATATGAAAATTATTTTTCATAATATTTTATAAAATCATATAAATTATAAATTATAAATTTTTAAAAATAAAATAGAAAAGTTTGATCTAAGTTATTTATTTTTAAAAAATTATTTTGTAATTGGATAAATATTATAAGATTTTTATAATATTAATGATTTTTTAGTGATTTGTAAAAAATATAGTTTTTATTTAAACCGTAAATTTAATTAAAATATCATGATGCATGTATAAAAAACATATACGTTGTTTTCATGAAAATGAATTATTTTTGAAAAAAATAATATTCATTTAAAAATAAAATGATGAATTTTGAACACACTTTCTTAACATTTTCATCATTAAGTGATCTTTTTATTCTAATAAAAATTATTTTTCCATAGTTTTCATTAATTATAAAAACACAATATCTATTTCTATTTAAAAATTATTTATAATTAATGTATATATTATTATATTATTAACAAAAGATAACATTTCATTAAAAAATCTAAATGATAATTTTTTTCTAATCAAAACATTTATTCTCAAAAAACATTTTTATAAAATGGTGTTTTATGTGTTACAAGTGTTATTGTTAAAATTAGTTTTTCACAAAAATTTCAATTTAATTTTATAAAATTTTATTCATATTTTATATATATAGTCCTAAATTATATAATAATTACTTTTTTATTTTCAAGAATTAAATATAACTGACATAGGAAAAAAATTAAATATATCTTTAAAAACTACAAATGAAAATTCTCCAAAATATATGATTAAAAGTATTGAACACGTGTTTAAAACATGTTATTAAATTAAGTGGTGATGGATTATCAAGCTTTAAGAAATCAATTAGCTTATATTTTTTTCATTCAATTTGAAACATGTGGACCCTTTATTTTAATAAGTTATTTATTAAAAAAATTATTAACTTCAAATATAAAAGCTACAAAAATACACACTATTTACTAATAAATTTTTAGGAATTAGTTAAAATACAACTCTACCATGGGGCCTCCAGAACTCTATCCTAAATTTATAAATGATATGGTCTTTCGAAAAGAAAATTCTATAGATCATAATTATTTTTTCAAGGGAAAACAACCAAAGGGATGGGTAATGTTTACAACTAAGCTATCAGAACTCATTTCCAATTACACCCCATAAATATTATTCTAAAAATGAATGACTAAGAATATCAAAGTTAAAAAATATCTGTTTTTTATTATAATGGTATATCCATTGTCTACCTTACTCTAAATAAATTTGAAAACTGATGATGTCAAAATACAAACATACATATTACAATTTCCATGAATGAATGGGTTGGTTTAAATTCAACAATACATGGATAGTTATACATGTAAACATAGTGGTTTAATATTACAATTATAGAATTAATAATAGTTTTGAAACATAAATCATTCCATATATTCCACTTGATCTATGTGAAATTAATGTATGACACATGCTTATGTAGAAGATACCACTTATATGAATGTGTTGTATTTAAAATTTTACTTTATTATTAATTTATTTGTACTATTAAAAGAAAATATAGTTCACGATGTTAGTCCATATAATAAAAGAAATTATAATTATACCATTATAATTTTATGTGAAATAATTCAAATTCATTATCTTTCCCAACCCTCGATTATAACTTCCTTATGATTATGTCGATTTAACCAACTTCATGACCAATTATGTGAATTTATATCACTTTAAATTAGTTAATATTAATTAATAATGATATTGGAAAAAAAAATTTAAATATATATATATATATATATATATTTAATAGTAATGTATATCCTGATATAATGATACCACAAGTTATTTTTTAAAATTACAATGCAAACTTATTACAGATATCATCTCTGAACATCCAAACTAAAAACATAATGAAATAAATTTAGAAAAAAATAAAAAATGATAAAAAAATGATATATTATTTATAATTATATTTTAATTATTCATTTTTAATCTATAAAAAATAATTGAAGAATCCAATTGGAATGTATTACTAAACCAAAAATTAATTCTATAAAAATCCAATATTGATAATAAAATTCAACTAATAATTATATTTGTAAATACCAAACATAAATATATTCTAGTAACGTTTTTAGGTTGTAATCATTTTCCAAAAATGGTGATTAAAATATACATTTATTAAAATAGTTGTTATAAAATATTCATCCCAAAAATATTTAAGGTAAGGGTGTTTCTTTCCATTTTCAATTGTTTAATAATTTGTTTACATACCTAATTTATTTTGAATAGTGTTTTTACAACCAATTGGAAAAATAATATCACAAAATTTATTTTATTCATTTTTTTTTAGTATTATTTAAATATCCCTCATTCTGGGGTGTTCTATAATCTTTTTTCCGAATATATAAGGTGTTTTTTCCTGACTCAATATTTCTTCCTGAGTATTAATGATAATGATTATACATTTATTTTTAAAGTTTTTTATATTTTGTTATATAATGATACCAATTCATAATATCAATAGGTAATGTGACATTTTAATGCATTTTGTCTACATTGATGAAATTATTTGTCAAATATTAAATAATTTTTTGGAATAATTACCTTCTTCCTTAATGATATTTTCACATCCTTGTCCATTTTTTCACCTCATAATATTGTTGTCCATGATATCTGGAAACATAATTATTTTTTATCACGTAATATCTTAGTATTTACCTTTTCATACATCAAATTAATTTTTCATTTTTCATTTTTATTGTTTTGTTTTTTTTAAAATGGAATTTGAAAATACTAAAATAAAATTCCCATTAATGTTCATATTTTTTTATTCAAGTACACATTTCCTAATGAAACCCATTATATTATTCTATTAATAAATAATTAATATTTATTTTAAAACTATTTTTTATTTCATTTAACATCACATTATATATAATGTGGTTTGATTATAACATAAATAATCATTGTTAAAAAATGATAAAAGTGTTCCTAAAATAAGTTTTTATGATTTCATTAACAATTATGGGTTATATTCATTACAATGATTCATTTTTAAATATTAAAATGATTTCCCAAATAATATTAACTCATTATTATTAATAAATAAGAAATCGACGTTGATATATTTTTTAATCATAATAAATGTTATAGAAATGAAATGCTTAACTACAAATGTATTTTAATGCATTATATCTTTGAATAATTCATTTTTTTAATTTTTTTAACACATCCATTTTTTATTTTATGTCATCTAAAATGATGTTTTTTAATAAATTTATAATTTATAATTATTTTTAAGTAACTTTTTTATCTTAATATATAATTGTTAATATTTTTTATCCAGAAAAATATATTTGGTTTTAAATTATTTTTTATAATCATCATACATTTTCTAAAAATAGATAATACATTTTTTTCAATGATACATATTTTATTATTTTTAATGGATGTTTATATCTATATCAAAAAAATTCTAAGTATTATTTTACTATGATTTTTTGAGTCAAATTCTAAATTCTTATGTCGAGTACTCAATTTGGGTGGTTGATATTCTATTTTCTATCGATCCAATTTTGATATCATTTTATTTTATAGAATATTGAAATGATATGAACCCCATTTTCCTTACATTGGTATTCATAATATGATTATTATTGAAGATTTATGGCACCCACATATATATATGACGAATTTTGGAGTCAAATATCTCTAACAAATTCATTTTCTATGTATTTATATATCTTGAGATAAGTACTTTAAGTGTGTACAAATTGTTTGTTCATAACCTAATGTATGATGTTTTTCACAACATGAATCATGAAATTTTTGTTTTTTTACAAATTTATTAATTTCCCTATCCATATGTTAGTTCCATAATTACATATTATGTTATGTTATTATGTCATGAAATAACTTTACACATATGGTAATGATATATGGGTCATGTTTATTGTATGAAACTCTTACAAATTGGAACATGTTTCTAAATTTGAGATTTATTGTCATTCCATCTTGAAATATGCAAAACCACATTTTATCAAAATTCATTTAAAATAATTTCTCTCCACTACTGATGTTTTTACATGTTCATATGGTCTAACACTTTTTAAAATATAGATATATTTTTCCCAAATATATGTTTTATATAACTAAATTATTAGGATTCCATCTTCTGTGTTATAAATATTAATATTACTTATGAGAAAACATTAATGGAATTTAGTGTGGTTAAATTTTGGAGAAATGTTCAAGTGTTTTATGAAATAATTTTTCTATGTATCTATTTCTAAATGATAATAGTAATTCAATTATTGGGATTAAATTATCATTTGTGTGATGTAATGTGGAACTTATGGTAATGATTTAAATTAATGATATCTTCATATTGGATTATCTCAATTGGTATAATAACCTATATTTAAAAAATTGTTTCTTCATTAGACTCATGAATTTAAGTCTAGGGAAAATTATATTATATAATATAACTATACCAGAGTAATGAATATATTAAAACAACAATTGAAATCCATTTAATTGATATAATCTTATCCATGAGATTTGTAATTTTTTTTCATATTAGAAATTCCCATATTTATGATAATAAATTATGAAAATTATCTTTATTCCTGATCCTTTTTCAAGTATTTATCAAAACATTAAGGTAAACCTCATATCTCAATATTATACAATTGAGTTTGGTATTCCATTATTACCAAAAATCTATTTTTTTATATACATTTATAGTAAAAGGTATTGAAATGTTCTACAATAGTAATAAAATATTTTTTGATTATAATAAATTACACTAAAATGTCAATGTATTTTGTTCCATTAGATTTCATAGGTTGGACTGCCACGATATTCATGGTTTTATTATTCCATTTCCCTAATTATTTTGGAATTTTTTCAATTATATCCTTAGGATATTTTCTTTATTTTTAACATGTTGTAATACCAGGAATCCTGATACAAACTATTTAATCTAACTCTAAATATTATCCCACTATAAATAATTCATTAAAAGATAATATTTATCTCATTTCCTTATGATTTAAATTTCTATACTATGATAATCCATATGTATTGGGTCATATTATAGGTACATCAAGGATAAGTTAGCCTCATCCATACTTCTCTGAGCATCAACCACACTGTTTTCCTTTTATGTGTTGTAAAATTTTAAGAATTTATTTTCCATCATGAATTGAAAGTGTATCCCTTAATGAATATTCATCACCATCTATGAGATTATTTTTATAAACATTTATTATTATTATATATTTTACATATTTCAAGATATATTTAATTTATTCATAATTTATGTAAGATAAAAACTTTTCTAGATCCATATTATGTATATGGTAATTTATTTCTTGATAATTTAATTTACATAATAAATAACCCTCCAAAATGACATTTTATTTATGGAAATATCCCAACTATTTTTTTTGATGCATCACTATATATTATATAACGTAATATATAATAGGATAATAATATTAGATCTTCAATATATAATTTTTTGTTAGGAACAAGTAAATTTTCTTAAAATCCATTTATATAGAGGATATTCACATGCTTAACAGTAAATTTTTTTAATGGATTTGATAGTAATGATACATTTGTCAAAATTCATTGATACTATCCCTAAAATTCATTAAAACTATGAAATTATTTCTCCTTACTCATATTATTAATTAGATCCCATTCTTTCTCAAAATCACATTCAAAAATATTGAACAATTAGAAAACATTTTCATACTATGAGAACTGGAGATCAAAAAATATATTCTCTATAGTATTGATTAATTACCCAAAAATTGATGGGTTTTTATTCTATTATTAGAGGGTGGAAATTTATTTATTAAGGAATAAATATGTTAATGTACCTTCCCAAGGTCCTTATAGAGTTTTTCATGATCCATCATATAATTCATTACTTGAGGGTATTGGGTAACCATGTCTATAAGATATAACACTCTAGATTCAATATCATACTTTTTATCAAATGGAAAATAATTTTAATTTTTGTCTCTCACATTATTAACTTGATTCAACCAAGTTACATACATTGAATAAAATATTAATTTCAGTATTATGAAAAAAAATCATTCAAATGAATCATAAGGTAACAAAAATCTATCCTAATATGAAGTAAACCATGAAATAATCATTCTAGACTATTTTGTCTTATGTTCTTCAAAAATCATAGGTGATTCACAATAGGTTGTTTTAAGTAATTTCTTTTTATTCTAATCCATAAAAATAATTGGACCTAATTTTGATAAAAAATGTGGTGACCTGAGAACAATATATATATATATATATATATATATATTAAATTAATTTATATGGAAATTTATTTCATCTTAATGTAAATGAAACTCTATAATCTGTCAAAGTAAAATCCTTTAGCGACTATACACTTGACAATCACTATTACAACATCATTGAAATATTCTAGAAATTTTATTCTCAAATTTTGAAACATCATAAAAGTTACTTTATGGAATGTTCTTTATTTTTAAATTGTTTTATTATTCCATGATATTTTTATTTAGGTTATGGAATCATTGGAGATTTTTTGAGGGAAAAATTCTTTTTTACAGTTTTTTTATATGAAAAATTGGATGGAACATTCCCCAGTTTAAGAACTTTTTTAAGAGAGTGTTTACTATGTACCATGGGAATGACTCAAATGGATAGGCCATAATCGTCATCTTCTAGTATCCACCCTAATGACTATAGCCAACCAGGCTCCAACCTAGCATGGTGGAGTCCATGGTTAGGCCATCAATCCATGAAATTTTTCTTTAAGTTATGTCAAATGGTGCGGTCATTGCGGTTTTGAAAATTTAAAATGATAAATAGACATTTAAATTTCATTTTGAGTAACTTTTATAATATCATAGAACATGAACTCATGGATCCAGTGCTGAATTCGAAAAAAACATTTCATTATTTCGTGAATGTAAGTGTGACCCAATTTTTTCACTCTAAACCATAAAACATGAAAATAAAATATTTGACCACTTACATCCTTGAAGACCTTATAGGTTAAGAGTTATTAGAATTATGTAAAATTGATCATTACTAATTTATTTGAGTTAAAATCATCATTTAATTAACATACCCCACCATTTCTTTACACATTAATACATTATGTCATATATATAAAATACCTTATAGGAATAACCCATTCATTTCAATTATTCATAAACAGTGGAAAAACAAATATAAGATAGGTTATCTAAAATTCAATGTATGGTAGAAATAATTAATTAAAAGAATGAATTTTTTCAATCGACATAATAAGTGTATAAGGTTATGATAATATAATAAATGTTCATTTTTGGATGAATGAAGTATCACTGTTTGGGAATGCTACCACCAGAAAAGTACTATCTATAGACCCTTCAAAAACAACATTAATAAAATAGTGGCCCATGTCAATATATGTAACTGAGATCCATAGTTTACATTCCATAACTGGGTATTACCGATAATTTGTGAATAAATTCTCATGATTTTTTATCATAATAATCAATATGATATGGAAGGGAGTTTTTTTTTCTAGACTCATGAATGAGAGGAAAGATATAAGGGGATAAAAAGTGGATTATTAACACACCAGTACTCACACTATGAACAATTAGAGTACTATTTTTAGTGAAAAACAATGGATCAAAAAAATTCTTAGGATATGTACTGATTAAATATGAAAAATTGACCACCTATTCCTCAAGGAAGTTAAAATTTTAAGAGAAAAACAATTCTATACGTGGTATAGAGTTGGGGGTTGTGATCTTATTGTTTAATATGTGGAAGAATTGTCTCTATGGGTAGAAGTATGAGATATATAATGATCACAAGAGTCTCAAATTTATATTCACACAAAAAGAGAATAATATGTGATAGTGAAGATGGTTTGATCCCATCAAGGATTATGAAGGCTTAATCCATTCCATCATGGAAAATAAAATAAGGTGGAAGATACTCTATATATAAAGGATCATTCATATTTATCAATGATTAGAATTGATAAGGATCCAATATTCTTAGATTTGAATTTAATGTACATTAGAAACATTAAAGAAGTTACATCATCAATCCTTTCTCAAAATATTTCTCAATCATCCCTTATAGAAAAAATAAATTATGCTGAAAGTAATCATGTATATATTCATAAGAAGGTGGAATCCATGAAAATAAGGAAATATATAGGATTAAAAATGGATCATAAGAAGAAATGATATTTATGTCATGAATATGTGTAACATCCTATCCATAATTAAAGAAGGATATTATAAATGACGAATATAGCATAACAATCTCTATTCACCTGGGGAGCACAAAGATATATCGATATCTCTGCAAGAAATATTGGTGGGATAATATGAAAAGGTTGATGGCTGAATATACATCAAAGTACCTATTATGTTAGTAATTTAAGGCTGACATACAAAAGTATAATGGTTTGATTCTACCATTATCCATACCAACACTAATGTGGTAGAATATTTTAATTGATATTTTCACATGAAATGTGATGAAATATTGAGGAAATAATGTTATATGGTTTTTTCATGGATCACCTTACAATGAAAGATCACTTTATCACAATTTGAGATGAAATATCCCAGGATAAAATATCACATATGTACATCAATGAGGTGGTAAGGCTCTTTGGAGTAACAATGTCGATTGTATATAATCGAGATTCGATATTAACCTCTATCATTTGGGAAAGTGTCGAACATTCTCGAAGAAATTAGTTGAGCATCAGTATGGTCTATCACCCTCAAAATGAGGGACAATCTGAACGAACTATTCAGATAGTAGAATACATGTTGAGAGCATGTTCTATAGATATCAAAGGCCTATGATACCTAAATAAAACTCTAGTTGAGTTATCATATAATAATATTTTCCACTTAAACAACCTAATGGATCCATATAAATCCCTTTATGGGAAAATATGTAGAATATCATCATGCTAGGATGAAGTCAATGAATGTAAGTTACTAGGACATGAAAGAGATGAATAAGTTGTGGAGGACATGAAAAACATTTATCAAAACATATTGGAAGCCCAATGTTGACAATAGATCTATGTATAAAATCATCTCTGGGAACTCGAGTTTAGGGTCAGAGACATGGTATTCCTCAACATATCACTATGGAATAAGATCATTATATTTGGGATGAATGGAATGATGGGTCATAGGTACATCAACCCCTTTGAGATTTTTTATCATGTTAGAGTTGTGACCTATCAACTTGATCTTCTACCTTTCATGTCTCAAGTACATGATGTATTCCATGTATCCCTCATAAATAATTACATACCATATCCCCCACATGTACTTAATTCGTAGGTGGTATAATTGGGAAATGATATCTATAACCAGGAGAAGTTGGTGATGATCTTGGATTATTGAGATAATGTTATATGAAAAAAGGCTACTCACCTGGTTAAAGTACTATGGTGGAACAATAATTATGATGATGGAAGATGTGAACTAGAGGAATCAATTAAATAAAATTAACAAAAAAATGTTTTAAACATATAATGTAAAACGAAATTTTGATGGAGAAATTTTATAAGGGGAAAGAATGTAACAACCTAGAATTATTTTGATGTAAATTTCTTTCATATACATATGTCATCACATATACGTAATAGAAAATCACATTTAGAATCCATGAAAAACTATATAAATGAGGATTGAATAAAATAATAAGTATTTATTAATGTTAAAGAACTTATACAGATGAAATAGTAATTTGAACTTTTGAAAATAATGTAAATCTTATGAATAGTAAACCATAAAAAAGAATAATAAACTCACCAATGAATGTATAAGTTAGATTTATCCATATTATAATTGATTATATGATATAGTTATATCATAGTATAATTATATAAATATTTTAAAAATTATTAATTAAATTCTTGTATTTTTATGTTATTAAAATTGAATTAGAAGATAATGATCAATTTAATAATTTAAAATAAAAATTATTTTCCTAAAATGTTGTTATAAGTTAATATTTTTTTTCTCGTGTGATTATGTGATAATTTTATGATAACTTAGTTAATTTTTCAAAGTGTTATAAAATCATTTATAATATTAAAATCTTAAATTTTTTTGAGTAAATTATGATTTTAATTAAATATTAAATTTTACATATTTACAAATTTATTTTTATAAAATTGATTTAATAAATAAAATATAAATTTCGTAAAATTTTTATGGTGATTCTATGGTATTTTTCAAAAATCCATGTTTTTTATGAAAAATAAAATATGATAATTTAAGATAAAATCTAAATACATGAATTATGGAGTCATAGTTGAAATATTGAAGAATTAAACTAAAAATATAAAACTATCCATTTTTATTTTATTCTATATTATCATAAATATCCATCCATTCAATATCTTGGGACAAATTAATATACTAATGATTAAAATAATGAGAAAGACAGCCCTCTTGTCCACTATAAATATCACCCTCACTATCACTTATACTAACACCTATCAAGACTTTATCCCTACCAAAAATATAATCAAATATCTTCTTAAGACCCTCCCCCAAATCCAAGAGCTCTTTATCTATAAAAAATAATACAATCCCCCTATGGAGATTTTCAAGGAGAAGGAATCAAGAGGTAAACCCTCTTCCTTTTCATCAAATTTATTTTCAAGTTCCTTTCTTTTCATTCTCTCTCATCACTTGACCTCATCCAAATGGTATGATATCTATAATATATTAAATATAAAATAAATTATTATCCTAATTTAATAATTCATCACATTCTCTCTTTCCCCATAATTTTATACTAAAAATGAAAACACCATCCATGATGTGTCAATTTATCACATTCATGGATGCTGAAGTTTTAATTTTCCATTACCATATTCAAGAATGATCATAACACAATTTTTATGTTCAGAAAAAATTATAATATATGTATTATAAATTATTTAATTTTTCGAAAAATTTTATACATATGATACTAACTTATAAAAAAATGCTTTTTTGTGATTGAAAACCCCCTAAAAAATCACAAACGTTTATCATGACCTATTTGTTTAATGATTCATCACCATTCTATAAAAATGATATATAAGACCAATATAACATCTTTAATATCATTAATTAAATATATTCTCAATTCTAGATAATTAAAACCACTTTACATGACCTTTAGTATGTGAATACAAGTGAAATACTCAAGAAAACCAAGGAAACCAACATTTCCAAATTATGAAATTGAATCTATTACCCCATAAAAAGGACATAATTGTACATAATAATGTTATACATAATAATATTATTGTATAAAGGGTAATTTATTATTAATTAACAAAACTAATTTAATTATCCATACATCATGATCTAGTGAAGATCACATACAAACTTAAGATAATGGATTCTAATCGAACAACCATTATTCCTCAAGGTTACAATTTCTATCTATTTACCTAAATTAAATTCTATTTTATTTTTATTTAAACTTTATTAATGATTTTTATATTTTTTAATCACTTGTAACATGATCTTTTAATCTTTCTTTTTTGGGGATATACATGTTTTTAAGAGGTTCCCTACTCAATTCATCCAGATATGAAAGCTTGATTTAAGGGAACTTCCCAAATTCATAACCATTTACAAGTGTACTCCATAATATGTTTGAAGTCACCGTTACATTTTAAAAATAACTCATGTTGTTATGAAAAAATTAGTGGTTCATCTTTCGTTTATTATGAAATATTTTTACCATTTATTCTTTAAATGATCTTTAATATTTTTCTTAAACTACACTAAATTGTTTTAATTCTAGTGTTTCTTAAAAAATATTTGTACATGTTACCCCTAAAGTTTGACATCACTTATCATGATATATGACTATTTTCATTTATTAATTTCCATTTATTATTTAATTCCTTTCTTTCATGGACACTTTTATGATACACCCATATACTTTGTGCCATGATTATGATACCCATTTCTTTCCATGGGTAACCCTTATGTTTATTTTTATAGGGGATCACATATTCATGAACCTTTTATGATGTATTAACCTATATAGTACTCAAAAAAATTGGGAAATGTTTAATCTCATGATATTTCAGGTGAAAATCCTTTATTTCGGCCTTGACTCATTCACCATTTACAACGGTCTTAGTGGTTAGCCTTGACACATGCTCTTTCGGATGCAATGAGCCTTGAATCATGAATATGTTATGTTGTATATTGATTTCACATATCTTATGATACCATGAATATATTTTTTATGCTTCTTTATGTATATACATGCCTTTTATGTCATCTTATTATGACTTCAAATGCATATATTATGATTCATTCATATGTTTATTCTTCTACTTGGTTTTTTATCTCATCCCATTATTCATGTTATCCCATGGTTATCCTATATAGATATAATATATCAAAGGATTTTTGGAGTAGATAATGGATGATAAGTGAAGAAATTTTTTTCAGTCAATTGTTTTCAATTTTATTTACCTAGACTTCTGAAGACACTTAAAATTAAAGTCCTTAACATGTAATTTTATAGTTAATTTTGTTTACAATCACTTAATAATATGTGAAAATGGTTTGGGTATCTATAGAAGTAATAAAAAGTGAATATTTATTATAATGAATCAATAAGGACCCAAAATATATGAATACAATGTGTTATTATACACACCTCATATACATAAATAAGATCTTAACATTAATCATGTTTGAATGGAACAAAAATGAGATGAAGAACCCATCCAATATTGTTTATTTTTTAATGAATAGTCATTAGAATATTTAAAATAATATGTATATGTAAATAAAATTCATTTTATCATGTATAATAACATTATAAATTTCTATTATGAATATACACCATATTAAAAAATATTTTGTTTGTAAGATTAAAAAATATCTCAATGATAAGAATTTGGGATGAAACTGTTACCGCAAGTCTATCTTTATTTCTTAGTGAAATAATATCATGTAATTTTCTTATAAATTAACCATATAAATATATATAATATTAAATATGATCCAATTAATTCATTTCACACCATTTTATTAATCATTCTCAGTTAAACTATCCATTTTGGTTATTAAATTTATTATTTTTGATGTATGATTTATGTTTGTAGTTATGATCATTGTGAATTAATCATGATTCAATCATATCCAAAATTATAATCATAATATAACTATCAAATATATCCATTATATTAATATTTATGATTCTACATTTTAAGTTGTGATGAAAAATAAATTAATCACTTCGTGAGAATGATATTCTTTACGTACACACGTTCGATGTTTCGACATATTGATGGACAAAAATATGGAAATATAAATTATAATATAACTTTTAAAAATCCCTATTATATAGTATAGATCATATAATTTATTTAAATACTCACTCATATCAACAAATTATGTCAATAATGATAAAAAAATCTCATCATTTTGTGGAGGTGGTAGTCCACATAGACAAATTTAAAATTTTATTACTTTTTAATGGTTGATAAGTTTTTAATTTTGAAATGATATTATAAATATCAAATAAAATTTGTTTCATACTTATAATATAGAATAATTAAAAACAATATAATAACAATCATTGAATGGTTGTGTTTATAAAATGAATTGTATCTCTGTATAAGGGTTGTAGTTCTAATGCATGGAATCATTACACTTTCATCAACCATTAAATTTATAATAGGTAGTAAATGGTAGTTAAATCGTAATAATAACATAATATTATATTTATGATAATTTCATTTTTTAGCTGATACAACATGTTTATAAAATTTTCAATAAATAAATACAATTGAATGAGATTGGTTAATATTAATCCATCTTTATTGAGACACCTCATTTTAAAAACAACTTATCCATTGATGGATTAGTCATAAGTGGAAATAAATGCTCTAGGATGAAGAAAATTATTTTAGGAATAATTTTTGGGAATTTATTTCTTAGGATAGAAGTATTAATCAGTGTGAATAAGATAGTAGGGTAGGTTCCATTTTAAAACTGATGGGATGGACACACAAATAATTTCTTAAACAAATTGAATAATATAATGTGAATTTCACATGAACATGGACCAAAATTGATTGGTATGAAAAATGTATGAAAATTTAGGTTTTAAATATCTTCAATCAATTGGAATTAATAAGATGTGGGGGGAAGTTACACACTTGTCTCTTGGTTAATCATTTATGTAAACCCATTTTAACCATAACCATGGTAATGAATATTAAATATTTTCATTATTCGCTATAACCAAAAATTATGTGTAAAATATTTGACAATAATAATAATGATGATTTGAAATATGGGATTCATTTTACAATAATTACTATTTATAAGTGGAATAATTTATGATTAAATTTGTGTTGTACACATATAGAAAATATATTTTAGATAGCCAATTTACAATTGTAAAATATATACAAAGACTACATTCATTTCTAAAATTTTAAAATGAAGGATAAAAATTATTATTCAATATATAACCAATAAATTTAATTAAAACATTTAATAAATAAATAATAATTTAACAATTTATTAGAAAAAACATTTTTCGCATAACAAAATATTTTATAAACTATTTTTATGCCAAAATAGTCATCTCAAAAAAATTATTATTTTTATATAGATTATTGTATTGTATAAAATTATGGGATAATTATGTTACATAAATAAACTATTGAAAACATATTGTGAAAACAAGTGACATTATTTACAAAAATAGTTAATTTTCACTACTCACTAATATAAAAATATTTAATGAAAATTCATAAATATTCACAGTAAATTAATAATGAAAATGTTATTTTTTAGATGACATTAAATTACCCCCCCCCAAAAAAAATCGAACCGTGTTATATGTTTTATATAATTTTTTTCTATGTAATATAAAATACAAATCAGTTTTCAATAAAATTATTTTTTATGAATAAAATGACATTATATAAAATTGGGCACTTCTTTATTATTAATATATAAATACATATGATTTATTTAAAACCAATGTAAATATTTTTCATATAAAGTTTATTACTATTCGTAGCATAAAATTTAATTTCTAGCTTATAAAATTTTACTATATCATTATTTATATACCCTCATGGTTGTGAATATTGAAAGATGTCCAGAAGATACAATTTATTTAAATAAAAATGATTTCAATAATCGTTAGGGTGTTATATTATCCCCCAGAAAATTTTAATTATTGGTAATTGAATGATCAATATTCAGTTATTCCATAGTCTAAAACAAACAACATGTGATGAAATAATTTAACCTAAAAAAAGTAAACTAGGAAACACAAAGGTTTCTTTAAAAACACATAATGTGGTTCCTATAAAAGGATAATATTCGTGGGATGTGAAAATATGGACATTTTTTATAAATATAATGTAAAAATTATAATATATAGTTATAGAGAACATGGTCATGTGAATGTTAGTGACCAAATACCATTGAATAAATTATGAGAGAAAACAAACATTAGTAACTCATAAATAAATATAAAATGAGGAACATTTTATTTTCAAATATCTTTTTTCCTTGAGTTGGAATGTTATTTTCACGTGGAATATGACGCATTATACAAATTTATTTGTTTTAATTTTCTAAGATTAATGTTATATTTTGGTTGTTCATTGACCAATTTTAACATCAATATTAGCTCATACTCAAATTAATGATCATTCATGATGAATTATACATACATAAAGGTCTACCATAATATATTAATGGATCATATTCTACATAACAGAATAGGAATTTATTTTTTATTTACATTTAAATTTACTATATTCAAAATGGTTAGCATCGGTTTTCCAATTTGGGTAAATCCTTATATGGTGAAATAAATAATTAAACATTAAAACCTCAACAATGACGCCAAAAGATCACAAAAGATGATTACATAAATAGTTAAAAATAATAATCCTAAAAAATATATCTGGCCAAATATTAAACTCATGAATTTAAAAAAAATGTTACAAAATTTTCAAAATCACATTTTCATTAATCCATAACAACATGACGAATATCTTAATGTCACATACCAATCATGAAAATATCATGATCACACATTCTTCCAAAACAAAAAAAAAACACCTGAATTTTCATAAAATGTTAATAAAAACTTATACTGATAAAAAAATTAAATTAATACTTATTTTTCAAATAAAATCATGGACTAGAAAATATATTCTATAAATTCTAAAACATAATAATAATTATCAATGACTACATAAATCGTATTTTCATCAAATCACTAATAAATTTCTTGGACAGAAATACAATTCAGTTTAATTAAACAAAATTAGTAATATCGTTTTCCCATATATACATTATTAAATTAAAATAAAGTGCATATTAATTTTTATCATGCTTTAAGTCATGTTTTCATCATAAATATCACCTTACTAGAAAATCACTTTTCTGGGATATCAATTTGTTTAATCATATGCTTATAATTCATAATGTAAAACTTCAACAGAATAATGCAAATATTTCACATGATTATTATAAATAAAATATCATTAATAATATTCTTTTACAACATAATGCATGAATTATGTTAAAAAAATACATCATTCATTCTACATTATTCTTAAACCAATATCTATGATTTTCGATTCAATTACTTAATAAATATTTACTATAGTATAAAATATGAATCATTTATATCGTTGATGAAACTCAATTTAGTAATTCTTATTTCTTAAAAAGTAATATTTTATTTTAAAATTAATCTTTCTTTTCATATATTATTCATTATATCTTCATAATCAATAGTAATAAAATTACTAATAAAACCCTTATGATCCTCTTCATGAGTAGTCACTCACAAGAATATATTTATATAATATTCATACATTCCACATATATAAAAATTCAACCATTGAAGATATCATAAAGAATCCAATATTATTTTCCATTGTGTTAACAATACCTTAAAATTTCACTTAGTAATTATTTACTATATGTTCTTCCTTCCATAATCCATAAACATGTTCATGATCCATTGATATTATTCTAGGGTTGATTCATCCAACATTCATGAAATGTTATATGATAAATTTTATATCCTTCATGATCATCATGGTACTCAAATTTTTACTTATTACATTCATTCATAAAATCAAGTCTGTAATGGTTTTTAATCAAATAATAAAATAGATATTTATGAATAATCAAAAAAATCATGTTCCCTATAATAACAAAAACATTTATCAATAGAGTTTTACCCTTTTTATAATAATTTCACATAGTATAAATACCATAAAATCACATATAGACCATAATAAATTCTTTTTAAATCGATAATTAATGAAATAAGAAGTATTTCTAGAAGTAAAGGAACCAATACTGATTAAATAATAAATTGATATTAGAATAATAATATAGCCCTTATGAATAGTAAAATAGACATATGAATTGTAACAACACCCATGAATGTATAGATAAAATATTTTCATCTTTTAAATGAAATTATTTCCTGATTATATGAATGTTTATATAAATTAAGGTTTTTAAAATTATTAATTATGTGTTGGTAATTTTATAAGTCATAATTAATTTATTACAATTTTATGATTAATTTAATAATTTAAAAGAATTTTTAATTTCATAAAATTTATTCATAAACTAAAATTTAGATGTATTATGATTTTAGGATATTTTTACGAGACCTTAATTAATTGTTCAAAGCGGTATAAAATTAATTATAATTTTAAAATATGTATTTTCCAAGTAAATAATGATTTTAATTAAAATTTAAATTATTCTTTTATAGAAATTTATTTTCATAAAATGGTGTTTAATTTAAAATTCTAAAAGTTGAAAAAAGGTTAGGGTGAATGTTTTAGATTTTTTTCTGAAATAAGTGAATTTTTTAAGAATTGTAAATCACAATAATTTCCGATAAATTCTAAATACATGAATTTTTGAGTCATTTTTTATGTAAGTATGATTTAAGAACCTTATTATCAAAACATACATTAATATTTTAATATATTTAGATATGTCTCTCTATCTATTCATATTCTTGATAAAAATTAATAAATTAATGAATATAATATTGATAAAACACCCCTCTCCACTGCTACAAATACCACCCATCACATTCCCATTTTCTCACACCTCTCGAGCTTTGAGAAATTCCCAAATTTTACCCAAATATATTTTCATTACCCTTAACCATATCAAATATAACTTTGTCCCATAAATATACTATGACTTTTTTCCTTGAAAAGGATCAGAATAGGAGAATTCCAGATGTATATCCTATATCTTGTTCTTTTAATTTTTGTTTAGTTTCATATCATTTCTTATTATCTATAAAATCCATTCATCCAAATGAAATCATATCTTTAATACATTACATATACTTTAATTATATCTTATTAATGGTGTATCCAAAATTAAACTTTTCCCTCTCACTGTTTTATTATAAAAATGCAATCGTTACCCGTGATGTGTTAATTTACCGACATCATGGGTGATGAGCTATCATTTTAATTAAACTCATTCAAGGCTGCTAAAAAATCATTAAATTATTTTAAAAAAAATAATGTGTAATATAGAACCCACTTTTTTTCTAAAACTCTATTTGAAACATAATACCATAATACAAAATTTTAAAACAATATGAGTTTGTTGTGATCAAAAAACTGCCAAAATTAATCTAAAATGATCATCGTTAACGTTTATCGAATGATTCATCCTCATAATACATAACCAAATTATTTATATGATCATATAAAATTATTTACTATCATTAATATCAAATAAAAAAATGATGTTTATCTTTATATTACATGAACATCCATTCATGAATACAAGTGAACTAATCGTGAAAACCAAGAAAACGAATACTCGTGAGAAATGAAATTAAACTATATTACTCATCGAAAAATAAATAACTAATCTAAATAAATCCTAATGAATAAAATTCATATATAAAAGGTTATGGATTTTTTAATTAACTAATATAATCTAATTTTATAGGATATTAATGTGATGAAAGAATTCAGTCTCAAGGTAAGGGTAAATCTCAAACCCAACTCTCATTATTTTGGTTTTCCCTCTATCACCCAATTTTCATTTTGGTTCTCCCATAAATATCATTTAATCATAATTATGTTAACTATTACGGGAAATCAATGTTTATTTTATGATGAAAACAATTATTTCCAAAAAAAACTTCTTTCAAAATACACATCATTTACGTTTGGAGATGGTTTCTTCTTCAATCAAGGATAATGATTCAAGTATGGTATTCCATATTTCACATGGATCCCACTGTTTATGAATGTATTATTAATTAATTATAACAATTTATTTACACGGGTTATGTTATGTTCAATATTGTAACATTATCTAAGTGGATATCATTATAATGTAAATGTTATGATGTGATAGGTGGAGGAGGAATTATATAGGGAAATGTAAATTTTATGATATGGTGGGTATTCCCAGAATTACCTAGTGCTCCAATGCATTGGATAATGTTATTTATAACCTTAGAAAATGAAAATAAGCATGAAAATTCTTCTATCAGTGTTCACAACTATGTTTGGTAGTCAAAAACTAAGACATGATGTGTCATTTTTATGCATTTCCCCATTTTTAGAGTTTTCATAATTCTTCCTCTCATGATAATGATCATATTTCTATGTTATGATGATAATTATTATGCTAAACCCATGTTATATTGTTTAATTTTCTTAAATATCCTTGTATTTGGATATTCGATCACCCCTTTTGATATATATCTATAGGTGATTAGTGGTTGTATGTAATGTTCCATGTCTAGTAATAATCTAGAGAATATGTAATTTAATAAATTTTTATTTTTTATTCTGTAAAAGTTATGTATGGTCATAATTTTCCAAAGACACTAAACCTTTTTATCCTCATTTTGTAATGAATTTATGTTTTTTTTCATAAAAAGTATTTATTAGTAATTTTGGAAAAACTAAGGATGTTATAGTTGGTATTAGAAAAAGTTTAAGTTAATTTGGGAATTATGAATATAGAACCAAAGTGAAACCCCTCAGTATGAGACTATAAATAAGTAAGAACCCAAGAATATTTTTTTTATAAAATTCTATACATAGGAATCCCACAAGATAAAATTTTAGACATAATTTCATAGTGGAATATATTATTAATGACTTTTTTACTTATGTTTTGTTCAAGCATTTTATATTTTATAAAATAGAGGGAACTGGGAGAAAACAGTACAACAACTCGTGTGAGGGATAATAAAATGATTCCGTGAATGAAATCTGTAATGATTTGGGAGGGGGGTTCAAAATTTTATGGTGATTCTTACCCAGATATCGCAGAATCTGAACAATAACCTCAATAATGTGTAATTTCCTCCTTTACCTATGAGGTATAAATTGGCTATCAAGTGTTTTATAAAGAAATGACCACTTACATTTATTGGATATTCTGATCCACTAGTCTTGGAACAATGGGTCAACACAATGGAGAATATCCCTTTTATGATTCACTATTCTGATATATATAAGGTCACTCTAGCCATTTTTCATCTAGATAGAGAGGTCCACCAATGGTGTGTGTTGATTTAGAACACCAAGCTGAAGGATAAAATAAAAGATATGGAATAGGAAGACATTATAATAATGGTTCTTAATAAGTATTTCCCACAAACTCTTTGTACAAATATGGAGAGATAATTCATAGATATTAAGAAAAACGAATTATAATACATCAATCCAACGAATAAAATTCCAAAAATCATTCAAGGAATGATTCGAGTTTTTTTAAAATTTTGGAAAATTTGAAATATTATTTAGTGGATTAAAACCACACCATCGAATAGATATTACAATTGGATACTTTGGGAGTTATAAATAAGTTGTTCAATGTGCTCTAAATGTGTAGATGGAGTTTGGAGAATTGTTCTATGGTTTTGGTGATAAGAAATTAACGATAGAGTTTCAAGCCGGATAATTTATTGAGAAAGGAGGAGTGAAAACTCAACCAACCACATGTCAAAATGTTGGAATAATTATCATGGGCACTACCTAAATGTTATGGCTAAATTCATAAATTTTGGAATACAAGGCCACAAATATCATTGATATAGAAAAGACATTAAAGGTTACAAAAATTTGGTGGAGGAATGGAGAGCACCACCCCTTGTCTAATGAAACAACTATACAGAGAAATATAATTATAAAATCCATTTCACTAAACCTTTATTCATCATTGGTAATATGAATCATAATCCACAAAAAAAAAATAAAGGATCAAGGGAATCCTTATGGCATCACTACTATGGATGTGAGGAAATATAATGATATCTGTAACACCCCGAGATTTTATGAGAAATATTCTTTTTAATTTTATTGATGTCTTTTGTTGTACGTTACAATAAAGGAGTCTTGCACAACACACAACCCAAACTTGGTTGCATTACACGCAATCACGACCTTCCTCGATAGCGTGTGTAGTACGCAATACCGAGTTTCACTAAACGGGATATTATTATAATATTATTATGAACTAGCCATTATGAATAGTAATACCCAATTTTTGAAATTTTATAAATTTTATCTTTCAAAATAGACTTCATTTTTGGATTCAGAATATCGAAATTATCTTAGGGTGAAATTTTGGTACTTTTCGGATAACTTTCATATTCTGATGAATAGTGTAAATTACTAAATTTTAATTAAAAACAACTTTTTTAATCGAAATAATTAATAGTGATAAATTATTAATTTGAGTTGTTTTAAAGTATATTTAGAATATATTTTTACAATTTAATACAATGTTGGTCATTGGATGTAATTTTACATTTAAACCAGACATAAACAAGTGTCAATCTTTTGATAGTTATTATCTCTTAAGAACACGCTATTTGTTTTGACACCGGGAACTAATTTTTAAATTAATTAATTCAACTGATATGTTTTTAATTTGGTAAAATAGACATCATTTTTGAATTCATAATATCAAATATAGCTTAGGCCTAAAATTTGGTATTTTTCTGGAAACTTTCATTTTTTGATGAATAGTGAAACCACCAAGTGATAGTTAAAAAAACTGAATTTTTCATAAAACTTAATTTTACCGCTTCTGTGAGTGGAATTTAAAAAATCCGAGAGACACGGTTAATATCAAGGACTAAAATGTGGTTCAATGGGATGAAAATAATTTTTGGTGAATAGTAACTTTTTACTTTTTTTTACCACGGTTAAAAATAAATAGGGTAATTAAGGGTAAAAATGATTTTATTATTACCCTAAAACATGTCCTAATTCTATTGGATAAGTTTAATTCGTCCAAAAACAACCTTAGGAATAAAATATGGCCATTTAGGCCCACTTGGATTAGATTAGGACATTTATTATCAATTTATTTAAAGAAGGGTTAAAATAGTTACAATCAAAGTTTAATAACTAAAGCATTTTTAATATAGGGTTATACATAAGATAAATTAGACTATAAATATTCATTAGAAAGATAAAAATATTTCCCACATAATGGTATTTTATTTATAATTTTTATACATTAAATAATTTAATTTATTTATGACATAATGATGATGCAGTAATTATCTTATTAATGAAATATTGACATAATTGATGTTATAAATACCCAAATAAATGTAATTTGAGACTTTTTATGAATTAAAATAATTTTATATGTTAATATGACATGTTAGTATTTATTTAATTAATTTTTTATAACTAATAATTCTGTTATGATTTTCAAAAAAATCAATTACCAAATAGTGTCAAAATTGACATAAAATTGTTTTTAAAACAAATATTATATTATTAATTGATACTTTATTCATAAAAATATAAGGTTCGGCAAAATGACTTAGATAAGGTTATATATATTAATAATAAACAACTTGGGGTTATTTTGGCTTGATATAGTAAGTTTATTAACCTTATAGTGTAAGAAAACCAGAAGACACGGTAAAAGTTAAATTATCTAACTTAAAGTTAAATCTAAATGATAAGGTTAAAATTGATACATAAACTTATCTAAATTATATTGGAGGAGAGGATTTATACCCATACCCACCTTAGTTTATAAATAAATCAATTTGGAGCTATTAAAAACCGAATTTGACTTTATAATAAAATAATACTTTTAGTTATTCCAAAGGTGCCCCTCTCCTCCCTTATAAAAGGGCACCTCCTCCCTCTCTTCCTCACACCACTTTGAGCCTTTAATCTCGTCCAAACCCTGCCAAATTCTCTTCTCCACTTCCCTAGAAACATCCTAGAGGTCCTGGTCTTCTTCAAATACCAATTTTATTTCCCTAAGAGGAGGTCTCAAAGAGGCGCTTCAAAGAAGAGATAATGTCTGTTACCGATTCTTTCACCTTTATTTCTTCTTCCACTTCTTATTATTAGGTTGTTTCATTATGAAGTAATAAAATCAGTATCACTAATATACTGATATGTTATTATAAGTATGAAACAACCCTATTTCACCATCTATCCATCCTACGGAAAATGAAATCACCGCGCGTGCGTACGTACGGAATACCGTCTCCACGCCGTGGTGTAATCTATTTTCCACCACCACCTTACATGGATGGGTATAATGGTGAAATTAATGAATATATATATGATTATTTTAAAGTGATATTGATTATGTAATATTATACATACACTTTAATACAATTCCACGATCATGGGAATGATATCATCACTCGTGCGTACGTACGGAATACCGTCTCCACGACGCGATGAGATTCACTCTCCATGATAACCATCCAAGAATGATTATAAAGTATATATAATAAGTAATCATGAAATATATGACATAATAATTCTACTGGATTTATGTATATATATATTTATGTCATCTACTTAATTCCATTCAATTCAATAAGTAAACGAAAACAGCGTTCATGCGTACGTACGGCCTACCGTCTCCATGAATGGTGTATTTCTTTCCATTTATCGATCCATTAAATATATATTCTGAATATATATTGTATATAAATAATGTTTTATATTCTGGAAGTAATTAATCATGATCTAATTAATCATATGAATAATTACAAGTCAAAACACGGACGACAAATGAAACGATTTTACCCAAAACGCTCTTTAACATGGAATTTACAAAAGAACGGGTAATATAAAGTCATAAGTGAACCATATATGATATCATAACAATGAATATGATTCTGTAATAAGTCAATGACAGTATTTAAATCATTATACAGGAGTTTCGGATACGTACTAATCATATCGGACCTAAGGTAAGGGATAATGTTGCAATCTCAATTGTTTTCTATCTGAGATTGCTTATACGTTAGTATTTACTAGGGTTGTATTTATCATCCATGTGAATGTTTTCTAAAAAAAATTCATGTATGTTTAAATTCCTTTTTACCCATTTTTTACTTTTACTACATGGTATGTAAGGAATCTTTCTTTTTTTTACGTTACGAGGTACTTTTTTTTACTTTTCCGGCAAAAGTACGAGAAGAATGTTTTTTTAACTTATACGTCATGAAGGGATTTTTACGGTTTTATAAAGCCTTATTTTCATGAAGCTTCCTCCAAAAGATTTCATGACTATTTTCAACAAAATCCTTTTCTTTTAAAATTTCATGATGTTTTGTGAAAAGAAATTGATTTTGAAGAAGAAAGGATATTTTCCTCAAGAATTCATTTCAAGTGTTTTATCAAAATCATTTTCCATCTAAGATGAAATTATTTCATATGTGTATGTTTCAAGTATAATGTCTCTATGATTTACATGGTTTCACTTTTCTTATGATGAAATGTCCATTTGTTTTATATGGATTATGAGACGATGGGATGATGTTTATGAAACCCATTTTATTCTTTGGGTTATGATGAATGTTTTAAGTTTATTTTGTGGAACAAGTAAGAATGATTTCACTATGAGATGGGTGGGACCTATATCTCCCTCCAATGCATTGGGTAAAGATTTATATCTCATGAGATAGAGATGGCTGGAACGGAAAGTTAAATCGGTTCAGTAATACAGGACTGGAATGAGGAGTGAACTTGATTCAGAAAGGGACTTTGTCCACTAAGATGGTCTTGGCAGCAATGTCTTGGCAGCAATGTCTTGGCTACTATGAAAATCATATCATGTGGTTAATGGTTTTCCATAATTACATGTTTAATTCCCATGCTATTTTATCATGATTAATGTTTCTTTATGATCTATGCCTTACGTACTTCCATGATTTATGTCATTGCTCAAGATTATGATGTTTAAATATTATGTTCATGTTTTGATGTTCAAATGTATATGATTTGTTTTATTTTATCCATGCTTACCCTTACTGAGCATTTGAGCTCACCCTTTATATGGTTTCTTTTCCCCAGGATTTAAAGAAAGGTTTTAGGTAAGGAAACAAAAATTAGAAGATCTTTATGGGATATGTTGAAGATCTTTCACCACGATTAGAAGATTATATTCCGAGTTTCCAAAGACACTAAACTATTACGATCCTTGTGTGTCTGTTTTTTTATGTATTAAATATTCCACAAAAGTAATGTAATATCTATGTACGTCAAGATTCGGGTCTCTACAATATCTCACAAGGAACACTTCTTATTCACAAAAGAATGTAAAAAGTCTTATTGGATTCTAGTTCTATGTATTATATTATAACTTGCTTGTTTTCTAGAACTATAGAATCAAATCCATGAAACCATGAAGTAGAGATATTTGTAAAAACACAATGTGTTGAAATCATTGAGACCCATTTGTTGGACTCTTCTCCTGTTGAGATATGTGGGAAGATTCTTCTAGTAGATATTGTGAAACATCCCTTGGTGGAATTCAATACAATACATGGGATGGATTAGATCTCATTAAATAGATCACATATTAATTTTCCAGAAACAAAAATATGTTTACATATTATAAATCATCCTACGATCCTCTAAAAATGCAAGGATCATCATGAATCTCCTTTTTAAAATCCGTTAATGTTGTCGGTGTTGAGTCCCTCTGAAGAATCACACCTCACTGAAATGGTTTAGTCAAAGAAAGTTATCAACCTAGGGTAAATTCCAATCATGAGGGAATATTGCGATTTATTTACTAAAGGTTTGCCTAGACATCCCATGGATCATGAGGTAGATCTATCAATATAACTCATAACCGAAGATAATATTATCTTATTTTCTACCAATAGGATGTGTCATATCTAACCATAGAAGTTAAAGAATCAACTACAATATAATTTAGATAAATGGTTCGTACTCCCTTGTTAATCACATTGGGTTTCTCGGGTGATATTTATCAGGAAGATGGATGGAACAATGTGACTGTGTATCAATTGTCAGGAACTCAACAAGATCACAATAAATAAAAATTATTCACTTACAAGGATTGATGACTTGTTTGATATTCTATGTGTATCTCAGTATATATCAATTGTGGATCTTCATTATGGATATCATCACCATAATGGAGAAGGATGATGATATTCAGAATACTTCCTTATGTAAAATGTATGGGAACAATGAGTTTTTGGTGATTCCCTTCGGGCATACTAATTCCCATTCAATATTCATGGATTATATGAATAGAGTATTTATACATTACTTTAAATTTATTATAGTGTTTATTAAAGAGAGTATCATATAATCCAGGGGAATGTAGGATCATGAAGAGTCTCTAAGGCTTGTGTGGGAAACAATAAAGTAGTAGAAGTTGTACGCTAAGATCTGAAAGTGTGAATTTTTGAAAAAACATGTCACATTATTGGTACATGTGATCATATGTGATGGAATTTCTATGGAACCTTCCAAAACAACATCTATTGAGGAATGGCCCAGACCCTCTAGCTTCAAAGAAATATGCAATTTTTATGGTTATGTAGGGTACTATCGATGTTTTGTGAGAAATGTTTCATGATTTTTAATCCCAATAACTATGTTAACATGGAATAGTGTAATGTATTTCTGGATGGAATAATTTTAGGAAAGAATCAAAGAGCTAAAGAGAAGGATTGTTACTGCACCATTACTCACATTGCTAAAAATTGGATAATTTTTTGTGATATAAAGTAATGATTCCAACAAAGGATTGGGTTGTTTACTCATAGAAAATGATAATGTGGTAGAATATGCATCACATCAGTTGATGATCTAGAGTAGAACTATCGGCCGCATGATCTAGAGCTAGAAGATAATATTTTTTTCCTTTAAAATTTAGAGGCATAACCTTTATGGTGAGAAGTGTTACATATATACTAATCAGAAGAGACTAAAGTATATATTCACAAAAAATGAGCACAACATGAATCTATGTATATGTCTATATCCAATAAAGGACTATTATTACAGTATTCACTATCATACTATCAAGGAAAACAAGTTATTTAATTCTCTTAGTAGAAAAGAACATACTACTATATCCATGTTAAAGATTGAGAGAGACTCTATCCTCTTGAACATGCAATGGATGGTTTTGGAAATCATAATGGTAGGAAATAAATCCTTCATTTACAAAATTAATTCCTAACAATCTATCCACGATAACATTTAGGAGGATAAAAGGGATGATCAAGAGTTACAAAAGAAGGTTAATGCATTAATGTAAGGGAAGCTGTAAGAGTTCCATATTAATGATTATGGTGTAACTCAGTTTAGAAAAAGGTTTTTTGTGACTTGATCTCCAAGGATAAATTATGAGATATTGGAATATGCACATAGCTCAACCTTTTCTATCCCACATGGGAGTACTAATATGTACTACGACCTCTGAGAAAAATTCCGGTGGCCCAACATGAAGAAGAAGATTGCAAAATATATCTCAAGGTGCATCATATGTTAGAAATTTAATGCAGAGCGACAGATATCCAAAGGGATGATGAAACAATTTTCTACACCCATATTGAAATAGTAAAATGTCACCATGGACTTTGTCATGAGTATTCTAAATACATTCAATGGAAATAATATGATATGGGTTGTGGTGGACTGCCTCACCAATTCTTCCTACATTATCACTATTTAGGATCATCTCCCTCTTGAATAACTTGAAAAGATATTTCTGAAGGATGTGGTGAGAGTGCATAGGGTTCCACCTTCAATTGTCTATAATTGTGATCCCAGGACCACATATAAATTCTATAGGAGTCTTTAACATGCGTTGTGTACTGAATTAAATATCAACATGACATATCAAGCCCAAACTGATGAAAAATTTGAAATGTATATTTAGATACTCGAAGGTATGCTAAGATCATGATCTTTATTATTCAAAGGTGAATGGGACTAACATATATCATTGGTTGAGTTCTCATACAATAATATCTTCCATAGTAGTATTTATATGGCTCTATATGAAGTTCTATATGGAATGTGATTTAGAACTCCATCCTGTTTGGATGATGTTGGTGATAGAAAGTTACTTGGACTTGATCTTGTGAAATAGATGACAATGAATATTGATTCCATCCAGAAACATATCAAATATACTTAGATTTGGAAAAACATTTATACTGAAAACCATTGAAGGGGATTTTAGTTCGATGTTGTATATAATGTCTTCCTCTGAATATCATCATGGAAGAGAGTTAGGTAGTTTGGAAAGAAATGGAAGCTATGCCCAAGGAATATTATCCCCTTTAAGGTACTTGATAGCATATGATCTATGACCAATTGGATTACACATACACTAAATATTGATCATGTTCATGATTTGTTCCATGTATCACTCCTGATTAAGTACATACCAAATCCCTCACATGTACAAAACTCAGTGGTGGTACAGTTGGAAGATGATCTATCTTGTGAGGAATAGCCAGTAGTAATTTTGGACTACACATACAAGGTTCTATGCAACAAGAAAACCCAAATTGTTAAAAAAAATTGAGGAACAATAAGTATGAAGAAGTAACCCGAGAACTAGAGGAGGCGATAAATGGGAACTTCCCTCACCTATTTATGTAAAATTAAATTTAGAGGGAGAAATTTCATAAGGGGGGAGAATGTAACAACTGATACTTTTAACAAATGAGTTTATCCCTTCTTATAGTAATGTAACATAGTATAAATCACATAAAATCACTTAGATACCATTATAAAAAAATTAAAATTAATAATTATTGAAAAAGAAGTATTTCTAAAGGTAATTCAACCAATACCAATGAAATACTTACTTGACCTTAGGAATAGTAGTATGGCCATTATGAATAGTAAGCTAGAAAAATGAATAGTAAACACACCAATGAATGTATAAAAAAATTTAGGCATCTTATAAATAAAATTATTGTTTATTTATATCATAGTTTAAGTAAATAAATGTTTTAAAATTTAAAAATTAAGACTTGGTAATTTTTTAAGTCATAAATAATTAATTACAATTTTATTAATAATTTAATAATTTTTAATAACATGTATTTTCAAAAAAAATGTATTCATAAATTAATATTAATATGTATTATGATTTGAATATAATTTTATGATACCTTAATTAAATTTTTAAAATATTATAAAATAAGTTAAAATTTTAAAATATGTATTTTCCAAATAAATAATGAGTTTAATTAAAAATACAATTTATCTAATTTATAAAAAAAATTCTTAAAATGGAGTTCATTTTTAATTATACAATCTAAAAAATATTTAGGTATAGTTATTTTTCATTTTCCTGAAATATTATATTTTTTTATAAATAGTAAAATAAGATAATTTTTGATAAATGCTAAATACATGAATTTTTGGGTCATTTTTTATGTAAGGATGATTTAATCACCTTAATATCGAACCATCCTTCATTAATTTAATATATTTAAAGATAATTCTCAAACTATTCATATTCTTGGGCCAAAATAATAATATAATAAATATAATATTGACAAAACACCCCTCTCCTCTTCTACAAATACCACCTGTCACACCCTCATCTCCTCAATCCTCTCAAGCTTTGATACTTGTCAAAACTCTCCCCAAACATCTTCCCTATCCCCCTCCCCACATCCAAGAGCTCTTGGAATAATAATTCCATTACATTACATATATTTTAATTATATATTTTTATGGAATACCCATCATTAAACTCCTCCCACCAATAAAAGGGAATCATCACCTGTGATGTGTCAATTTACCGACATCATGGGTGATGCACATTAATGGTATTTAACACCTTCATGGATGATAATAAAACCATAAAATGGTTTACAACATATTTTAATTTTTATGATTCTACCCTATTTATATTATGGAACTACCATTGATACATAATACTAAATTTTAAAACAAAACAATTTCGATGAGGTCAAAAACCCTCCAAAATTAACCTATAACAATCATCATTAACATTTATGTAACGATTCATCCTCAGGATATATAACCAAATTATTTTTTAAGATTATTTAATCATTATCAATACAACTAAAAAATCTAATACGAATTATGGATGTTAATTCTCATTTAACATGAACATTTATTCATGAATACAAGTGAACTCGTCGTGAATACTATAAAAACAAAGGCTCCTGAGAAAAGAAATGAAACTCTATAACTCATCATAAATCCCATAAATGAACTCAATAAAACCCAAATAAATCAGAATCATGTATAAAATTATTTTCAATTGTTAATTAAAAAATATAATATAATTATATATGATATTAAAGTGAAGAAATCATTCTTCTTCAAGGTATGGGGAATTCTAAATCTCAACTCTCTTTATTTAGGGGTTTCCCACACTAACCCATTAAATATCATTTATTCATCATAATTTGAATATTATATTATATACATGTTTATTTTATGACAAAAGACATGTTTTTCAGAAGAAATATTCATTCAAAAAACACACCTTTTACTTCTCGAGATTGATTCATCTTCACTCAAGGTTGATGATTCAAGTATGTTATTCCCTCTTATATTTGGAACCCAAATTTTATGAATGTAGGATTATGAAATGAAACATATTACTTTACATGGGTTATTTTATGTTTATGATTGATATATGTTTTATAGGGAATGCATTATAATGTAAATGTTATGATGTGACAGGTGTTCCGGGAATTATATTGATCAATGTCATTATTATAATGTGACAGGTGCGCCTAGAATTATATTGCAATAAAATGAACTGTGTAATGTGATTTATCTCATAATAAAACTGAAATATTCTTGAACATAATGCTATATTTTTTTAACAACTATGTGTGGTAGTGAACCACTATGAAATGATGTTTCATTTTTACACATCCCCACATTTCAAACCTTTTCATAATACTTCCACTCAGGATTATGATGAAATGGATCTATTATATTGATTATTATTAATGCTCACCCAATGTTATATTTATTCATGTTCATTAATATAATCATAATAAGATCTTAGATCTCCTATTTTTGATGTATATCCTCAGGTTATTACATGTACTAATGAGAAATCAAGGTCCAATATGATGCCAGGGAAGAAAGAATTTAATCAATTTTAATGATTTATTTTTTAAATGTTATGTATGGTCATAATTTTACCAAGAAAATAAATCATTATATTCTAATTGTGTAATTATTTAATGTTTTTTTTTAATTGATGTATTAGTATTGTAAGAAAATGCAGAGTCGTTGTATTCTATTACCAGTATTATTTGGGTGCATGTGTGGACAATCATTACATCATCCACCATCTAGATAATTTATAATGATTAGTCTTACTTAAAACAATTAAAAACACCATAGTCATAGTGTGATAAATAGTAATGAATAACCATCGATTCATGAAAAAAACATCATATGTGGTAAAAAATATGAAATGTCCTTTTAAACTAAAAACACCTACAATTAATCATAGGAAATCAATTCTAAGTATATAATCACACTATTTATTATGTATCATAATGAAAATGTAAATTAAAAAAATAATATTGATTGATTGTTTCATAAAAGGATCATTGTAAGGGCCCATTCCAGATGAACCCTAAAAATTTCCATGATATACACATCCATTTATTTTTGAGTTTAATACCCATACATGAATATAAATAAAAAACATCTACTTATATATATAAATATTGATATTTTTCTAATAAACCCAAAATCCTTTGTTTAATATAACATATGATTCCATCCAATAGATATTCTAATCCTAATAGTTACCAAGAAATGTTTATGAACCTAATTTAAAAAAACACTACCTTTCTTAGATACAAACTACAAAAACACAAAATTAGATTAATAACATACTAAATCTTATTTTTAGAATTTTTTACCAAAAAAGACCCATTCTTGAACCATAATGATTTAGTGACATTGGAAACATGGAATCTTAATGAACTGGAAACTAAAATATCTATATCATTGACCGTAATTTTCATTAAAACTATCACCCTTCCTGGAAAAATTGTACATAAAACCTTTCTTCGTAACATAGGGAAGGGTATTATAAGAATTCATGAGATCAAATGCGTTGTAAGGAAAACAATTATAGATATAAATCAATGATAATAAGTATTAATAATATAATAATATGTGTATGATAACATTATAAAAAAATTAAATAATCAAAACTAATCTATAAACTATAATTAAGAATGAATCAGGGAATAAGATATACTATTCCAAATGACATAAGTCACATGATTGTGGAATCATCAATAATCAATGATGAGCCAATATAACATATGAAAATCAAAAGACGTGATTTTTTTTTGAAATTTATGTATGATTTGAAAATTATTTTATTTTCATGGATCACTCTGAAGACAATAATACGAGATTGGGTTCACTCTCCATTCCATATTTTTCTTTTTTTCAATGTTCACTTTAAATATTATCTTATTATAATCCACACCTTACAAAAAATGGATCACTCCCCATTTCTAAACATATTATCTCCTTAGATATACATAATTACCTAATGCATTAAAGGGATATATAATTATGGGACAACACATCACATAATTAAATCCACACATATTTGTTCCATAAGATCATAAATAATTCATCATATTATCATATAATAACCTATGGATAGGTTATGGGTTTCATAAAAATTTCATATTTGTAATAATATTCCACACCAAGAATGAATAAATATGGTAACATTTGATTATATATCTAGTAAATTATAATATAATTCAAATGATATTTTTATAGGAAAAAAATATATTTAAAACTTCACTAGATTATCTCATGAGGAATATAATATTTTCATTTTGAAGAACCTTATTTAATATTTATAAACATCAAAAACTATATAGAAAAAAAATTATTTTAATATAACATAGGAAAAATATAATATATGAATAATGAAATAGTATTTAATATTTCATATAAATAAGTTCATCTTGTATTTGTTAAAATGAAAATTCTATTCTCATTTTCAGTAAAACTTAAAAGAACTATATTCTAAAAATGAAACAAAGATTTATTTTAAAAATTATCATAGAATTATAAAAAATGTAAAAATATATTAATAAATAATTATATAAAATTATAAACATTATTGAAAGAATTTTAAATAAAAATATAGACATGGATGAAATGATTTCTAACCTAATAGAAAAAACTTATTTTTCGTCAAAAAAATATTTTAGTATCTTGAGTACAAAAAGAGAGTAAAACGAATGTAAAATAATTAATTACTCTAAATAACCATTGTTTTGGAAAGAAATACATATTTGGGGTAGATATATCATATAATTTTATAAATTTAAATTTATGAAAAATTAATTATGTAAAAAATTACAGTCTAATATAAAAACCACAAAACATTGGAAAATCGTGATTCAAGATACACATGAAACGACAAAAAATAAAATGAAAAATTAAATACCATTATCATGTATATATTTATAATAAAACATATCCATGGTGTATTATATACAACTCCAAAAATAATATTGGTATAAAACATAACATATATCCAAATTAATAAAAAAAATCATTGCAAACCCCTACCAGATAAATTAAAATTGAATAAAACCTCCATGGATGACATATATATAATTTTACCTTTGTATATCATGAATTTTAGAATGATAAATGATATAAAAATTCAATGGATCATTATATACAACAGAATGACATACACATGTGCATGACATCAACCCTGCCTAAATGATACAAAACTGAGATGATGAACCATTATGACATTAATAATTTTTTTCTCCAATTAATTGAAATATTTAAAAATATATGGTTCCTTAAATATATTTAATTAAATAATATTTTATTAAAAAAATAAATTATTTTTATTTTTATAAACCTTATAAACATTTAATTGGTGTATAACATTAAAACTTATCTCAATGAAGGGAAATTTAGATGAAACTCCAAACTCCTATTTTTCAAGATTTGTAGGAACACTAACTTCATCTATAATAAGTTTCAATGTATTATAATTATATAGTATAACCATATTAATTTATATAATATCATTTATAATCAATTAAATTCATTTCAATGCCCTTTTGTTATCAAGTATCTATCAAAACCTCTCAATTAAGGTGTTAATTACCTTATTTTCAATATGTGTTAGAGGTTATAAATTATTGATATTGAAAATTTATCACTATTAATACCAATCAATAATTTTATTAATGATATAAATATTTTATATATTCATTATATTTTCCATTATAACCATTCAAATAAATTGGTGATGAAAAATGAATTACATAACATCCCGGAGACATTAATCTATATAAACACACGAGTGACGATTAAATCATTCCATAGATGGGAAAATGAATGGTAAATGATAATTAACCATTATAAAATAAAAATAATATAACAAATATCTTATAATTTCATTACGTCTAAAACTATTACCTTCTCACTAAAATAGAAATGATAACTACATCACATCATTCCATGTAGGTAGTATTCTACATGTACACATGAATAATTTTTTGTTTATAATTGGTTGGAAAGTTAATATGGTAGATAAGATATTATAATCAAATGTGAACTATTTATTTATAAATATAAAATATAAAAATTTAACCCATCACAATAACAAATGATGAATGATGTTGATGAAAAATGAATTTTATCACGATGTGGACGCTATATTGAAAACGTACTCATGAGTGGTAAATTCTTCTCCCATTTGGTCGATAAGATTTTGTAATTTTTTTATATCATCATAAAAACCTGTTATATTATTAGATATATTCGATTAAACATTTTTTTAGGGATTAAACTTGTTTATTGAAGGTGTATGATGAATACAATTCATAGATGTTGGCTAAGAGTTACACCTATTATTTGAGAGAACTTCTTTTCTATACACCTTATTCCTAGAAATACTAGTTATAAGACAATATCATAACATATTAGATGAATATAATTATTTTAGATGTATTTTTTTTATTTAATTTCAAATCTAGAATGCTCAAATTTTTTATAAATAGTGTAGGATAATTTCCATTTTATATGTGTGGAGAGGGATAAACATTGAATTTCATAATATATTTAAATTATAAAAGGAAACATTCATGGGAGTGTGGTTTCTAGTAGAAAAGGATTAGAATTTATAATAATATAAAGATAAAATATAATAAATAAATAATAATTAGAGAGGTGTGGGTTTTAATAATACCCATATCTCTTTGATTAAACCCACTCACACCATAAAACCCATTAAATCTTAACTATATTCATGAAATTTCAATATTTTTAATTATTATAATGACCAAAAAATATGTTCAACCTATTAGATATATTTTTTATGACGATTAAAAATTAAAATCAATTTTACGACATTCTATTTATATAAGTGGACTAATATAATTTTAAGAAAGTATACACCCTCTAATTAAATCTCGTTTATGAAAAAATGAATCTCTAAGCATGGATTTTTTCATGATTCTATTCCATATAAAAATCCTGAAATGAATTTTTAAAATAGTTTTTTAAATATTATGTATTTATAGTAAAAAATATACACTAGAATCAAATATAATTGTTATTATTATATAGTTTTTTATATTATTTATTTTTAAGAGTTCATAAAATTAATTTTAGAAAAAATTATAATCATAAATTTCCTTTGAATTGAGAATAAATGAATTTTTTTTTAAAATTCATCATTTTCCTCTATTCACTAGAAAATAATTCCTATAATAAAAATTATAAAAAAAATATCCCTTAGATCATATTGAATTTCTAATTTAGTATGTCATATTAACTTATTCAAATAATTTTTTAATGTGATTGAAATTAACTATAATTGTTTTCATGGAAAATTTAATATATCCATTTTGATGGAAACATGTTATTAATGAAAAAAGAACTTTTTATATAACCGAGTTCATATTTATTCTAAATTAATAAAATAATTTTAATTACATAAAACCATTATACATTTTTTACTAACATAGATATTAAAATTCATACATACCAAATTTAAAAACTATATTTAAATGGTTCACTATATCATTGTGCATGTAAACTCAAGGTTGTGTGTATAAAAAGATAATGCGAACAATAAAACTATTCAATAAATAATATTTTTTAAAATAATATGGTGGTACCATAATATAGGTAAATATAAATTTTCTAAATAAACAAATATATTTCATGAAATTTTAGGACTTTGATATATATATACTAAATATATATTATTTTTAAAAAAAAGAACGTTTCTAAAAACAGTTCTAATTCATTATGTGGGTTAATGTAAAAATTATATTTTTTAGCATTTATAATTTAGTTATAAATTTATTTTTCATAATTAATATTTTTATTATTATATAATATTTTCAATTTCATTATTATTATAAATAGTAATAATACTAAGTGTAAATTTAATGACCTTTATAATAGTTAAACCATTAATTTCAATGAATAGATTTATTAATATTATGAAATATTTATCTAATCAATTAAATTAAAAAAATTAAATATTTTATTTTATTTTATTTGAAAATAGATATATAATTATAATAAAACATATTTAATAAATCACCTTCAATAAAAATTAATAATAGCATATAAGGATTAAAAATATTTCTATAAAATTTTATTTTTTATATACAAAAGGAATTATTTTAAAATATAAATTTACTCTATTAAGAAATAAATTTTAGAAAATGGTTATCAAATTTACATTCATAACCCCAAAAAAATTTAAGTGGTTTTACCTTATATTTGTATTTTAATATAAATTATTTTTTCAAAAACAAGTTATTATAGTAAACTCCAAAATTGTAAAATGTAAAAAACTAATAAAAATGAGTATGTCCTTGTTTAAAACATGTGTGAAAATTTATGGTTGAGTCATTATTAATCGTATATAAGCCATATGACCATAATTTATTTATTTTCAACCTTTTATCCTTGAATAGCCACATTAAATTATTGGAAAATAATTATTTTTTAGAAATGATTCCTTTTAAGAAATTATAAAAGTGGATCACTTAAGCCCTCTTATAGAGGAATATTCCAATAAAACATTCAAGTAAAAATTAAATAATATTATACTCTTAAAGGTTTCCTATATAACCAAATTACCCAAGTCACCAAAAATATCATAATTCATTTATTATCATTGATACATTCATAAGAATGTGCAACGTAACAATATGACTATTACAAACTCATTACATTTGATTATAAATAATTATCATAAATAGCTGAAATAGAAATAGTATAATAATAAATTAATTATCATTAGTATACATTATATTTTTTTATTAATGGGAAACAAATATTTGTTACTATAGACTATGATAAATAAAATAACATCAACTGTGTGTTATGACGACTACACCCTCCATGAAGTAAAATTTATTTTTAATCATATCAATTATACTTAAAAATCTAGAAAAATATGATTAAACAAAATAAAAACAAATAAACAATTTCATTCTTTTTCTATTATAATGAATTTATAAACATCCATTACAATAATCACACAGTGATTTATAACGTGTTCTTTTTTCGGGTCTATTTAACAACCTACATAAACAATGATATAAAACTATATGTTTGATGATTATGGGATCATAAACGACATTTTTTATAGTATAACATGAAAATTAAATTTTTTATTTCATTTAATATTTTATTTTATGTGTTTAATATATTATTAAAATCTCATCATTATTCACTAATGTAAATAAAAGTATCCTACGACAGTCCAATTTTATGGGAATCAGAAGGAAAATTATTAAATAAATACATGGAATATGAAAATATGTTTTATATGTTAAATTAAATATATGTACATATGGGCTTTTATGGTATATTATAAACATAATTTGAGTTTTTTGGATGTTAGGCACATGCACATAACAAATCCTGAATATGGTAATTATTTATTATCTCAAATACCACCCCTAGGATAAAATTATTATTCACCACCATTTTTTATAATAAATAATGTATCCTATAAAATAATTATAATTTTTTAATGAATATATTAAATTTAATGACATTTAATTTTCAATTACATGTAAATTTTTAAATTATTTTGAATCTTTTTTACAAAATTTGTAAGGGTTAGTTGCCTCAACTATATTTCATTGAGAACCAATGTTATAATGAATCTTCATTTTCTTATAGAGAAAATTTTAACCAATTAAATCTATAAATCAGGAAATATAATTCATTCATTTATTTTAATATTGAATTTAAAATTCTCATTCTTTAATAGCTTTCTATTTATATGATACAAAATTATTAATAGTTTTATCTCTAGGAAATTATTCTCATTAACTCGTAAATATACAAATGATTTTTATTCTGTAAAACTTTTTATCATATTTATTAATGTTCACAATATTATTTTATCATTTATGTCTTGGTATGAAAATTAATATCATTGATATTATCTTCCATTATGAAAGTAAATATCAAATAAAATCATATAATTGGACTAAATAAAACTAATTCTTTACAATATATTTGTTCCTCTATGTTTCTATTATAATTCTATCCAAATTTCTTATCTTGTTCTAGTAACACTGTTATTAATTACTTTCTTTATTTATCACAATGTTAAATTCCAATATTAATGATTTATATTAAATAAATTTTCTTATCTATGTTTTCAAAAATGGGTTTTAAAAATATTTAACAATGATTGCAACACATTTAAAATAAAATTATTTGTCTTCTACTCATGTTTTTTCTATAAAAATAAAATATATTTTCTAGGATTCTGTTATTTTTATTTCATAAAAAAATTATTTCTAACAAAAAATAAACTATAACTTTCTATATATTAGAAAAAATGAAATAAAAAATAAACTTGTAAGTTTTTATCTTAGGTTAACTTCCTAAAAATATGAAGTTCACCAGCCTGTTAAAATATCTTAACAAGTGATTAGTTAAATTATTTTTTAATCTTCATTATCTTGACTCATGGTTTTATAATGTTAATTTTTATCTATCATTCTATCAATTTTTATAATATGAAGTTTCATAGAAAAAATTGTCATTTTTCATCATGCTTTTCAATGTAAAATTTGAGTATTATCTTCAACGTATTCTTTCTCTACCTGTGAATCATAAACTATTTTTTAAAATATCCTAAATGTTAAATCAAAAAAATATAAATGACTGATCATTACATTTTACATTCCTAATAATCCTCATTTTTTAACCATTATTCATATTCAAATTCCATTCCACTTAGAATACACTATTTTTGGAACCTTTGACTGAAGTTTGTTCACCTAAATTTGACAAAAAAGATAGATTTGGTAAATTATTTACACGACAGTATTTCTTCTACCTATATTTTGTATGTACTATATATTCTGTTATATTTATTTATTCTTATTTTCCTACAATATTACTGAATATAATTTGATACCCATTTATTTTCAATAGGAATATCATGTTACCATTATCTATCAAATTTTGAATATTTTCATTACATGATTCTGTTATAGAAGAATAAAAAACACATTTTCATTTCATCAGTTCATTGAGTTATGTTGGTTATTTATTTTATATAGAACACATACGAATGGATGATGATGTATGGTGTCTTATATAACCCTATAATGAATTTTTTTAATATTTATATATCATTATTCAGTCAGGAATATACATAGTGATTTTCATCCCATGCTTATGAGAATAATAAATTATGTCACATTTTGAGGTAGGGACATAAGGAGTTATTGTACATTTGAATGAAAAATAATCACTTTTCTCATATCATTTTCCTATTATATAATTTCATCCATGTTATTATAATAAATATCATTACTAAAATATGATTCCATGTCTTATGATTATTATTTCATCATTCCATAGACATTGGATTCCTGAATTTTGTTATTCCAATAATTATGCAATGATTATGATCTATTAATTTTTGGGTATACGTTTCATATGGTTATTCAATTGTTATCACATATGAATATTGTTGATTAGAGTTTTAATTCATCCCTTTATTAAGTTTCTATTTCCATATATTATGATGAAATATAATAAATTTGATTTTTTCTCAAATAGTACAATGAATGGAGAGATTGTGGTAGTAGTTGGAAACATTTTATTTATAAATAAATTACTAATATAGTAAAAAAATAAATTTTATAAAATCAAAATCATTATACTAGGTAAATATACTCCAAATTGTCTAATGTAGTACACCTAAAAATTTATTTGGAAATTAAATTTACATTATGTGTGAAAAATCATGTAATTAAGTGTCAGTATCAAATCTAGTCTATAAAACATGTCCTTTTTAGCATCGAATGTCAGTGAGTGGGTCATGCAGGCGGTATAATTGAGAGTAGTGGAGGGTATAGTTAACATTAGAGATTTATATTTTCTTATAGAAGATAAATTAAGAATTTAAATTAAATTATGGATCTATATGTTATCGTCTATCATTGTATTGATAATATATAAAAATATTTAAGTCATTTATATTGAGTTTATTTTAATTTTCCTGATTAGTTTGAGAAAAAAATTATAGAAAAAATTGTGCACAATATTTATTTTTAAGAAATGTCATAATTATTTTTTTATTTATAGTATGTATAGTTTTTATGGAAAATAAATACCTTCTTAAACACTACAAGTGGATGTGATCTCTAAAATATTTGTATAAATGGATAATAATTCAAAAAAATGTGTTGCGTATTAATTCAATTGTTACATTGTTCTGGAAAAAATGCATAACAACACAAATGGTTTGAAACAACTATGAGATATTACTTTTCTAATTAAAATTATTTTTATGAAACATATATAAATGTATGATACTAGCTTTTATATAAGGTAAAAATGATTTAAATTTTAGTATAATTAATTATATTGGATCTAATATGAATATCATTTGACATCATGGATGTTATGGGTGTATATGGGGCTTGTTCATATCCAAGAGGCCTGATTTTTGAAAAATGTAGTTGTAATGTATGGGTAGTAGAAATTTTTCGCCGAAGCCATGCCATTTGTAAAACTAAATGAGGAGTTACATGACTCTCTCAGGACATACATGGCTTGAAGATACTTTATGTCCTGGGGTTCACACCCATGCTGTGTGATTGTAGTTTTGAATGATTCTACTAGAATAGTTGGTGTATGGTTTCTCAAATAGTGTGGGGTAATCATGCTAGTGTAACATCGTGAACCATGTTCCCCACATTGGTTCCCTATTTCGGTCAATCACATGACCTCTGGTGCAACTTCAATTATGTGAGAATCATTCAAATAGTAATGATGGTCAATATCAAGCATAAGGAGACTATACCATCTTTATTAAAGAATTAGAACAACATAAATATATATTAATAAACAAAAGATATAACTAAATAACCAGGAAAAATCAGTATCAAATGATGACTAAAATAAGGATACAATATCCAAAAAAAATGTAGATATGTCATGCCAAGTACATCACAATTTTCAAATGAAAACCCTAAATATAAGTCATTTAAAACTCTAAGAGGGTCTTGAAACCATGTATAGTTCAATTTTCTATGATCCATCATGAATCATCCATCTATGAAATTGATCTTTCCCTTATCCTATCATGAAACCATAAAATCCATGCATGTAACAACAATGCATCCCAAGTAGGGTGTAAGTAAAACTCATTAGGCTAACACCAAAGGTATTGAAAAAATATCTAGTAAATAATAATGTATGTACTTTTATAAAAAATAAGGTACAATTCATAAGTAAACAATTATCACATTATCAATTATTCATCAATTAACCAAATAAACCATCGAGTTCCTCGGAAAACCCATATTATCAAAACCTTCATCAATCCATGATATAATTTGAACCATATCACATAACTTAGAAGATCATTTATCAATTCTCATCAATTCCTATCATGTATAATTGTCATAAAATCTAAATGCCAACTCATAGTCATAGAACGTCATATCTAACACCCCTTAGATATTTGAGCCTCATTATTTTTCCCACACTCTAATGTCACATGTATATTTGGAACCTCATTCCCAATACCAAACTTTTATATCATATGGTTATTTGGATCCTTTGTCCTTTTCCCACACATAATTAGCGCACATGCGTATTTTTGGTCTCAGTCCCTTCCCCATATAGTAATAATCACATATGGGAATTTGGAGCCTCAATCTATATCCCAAAATCATATATCAATCAAATAAACACATATCACACCTATCACATCAATTAATTTGAATCACCATTAACCTTTTTAACACATTTCAAATTATGATATACAATTTCAAGAATCAAAATAAATCATGATTCAATACATTAATCACATGGAATAAAATGAGCAATTCGCCATTTATACCATATACCTATTTAATCCATTATTTAGTTTATAAAGTAATTAATCCAACTCCATAAACTTGTATCCCATTAATTTTTTTTAAAATTAATGAATTAGATTTCCAAAATCCCAATATTCCAAAAATTATGCAATTATAATAATTAATCCAAAAAAATTATTAATTAAATTTCACAGTTTCAATATATCATGAATTACACTATCACAATATCTCATTAATTAATTCAACAAGTAATTATTTAAATTTAACAATCTCAACATCTCATCAATTCCAAAATCAAAATATTTTATTAATTAATTTTCAAATTAATTATTAAAATTTATCAAATCACAATTTCCCATTCACAAATTTTATTAATTAATAAAACATATAATTATTCCAATTCAATGTTTCTATTAATTAATTAAAATAATGGCTTGATTTCTACATGCACCAATTTAATTCTATTGACATTTATATGCAATTCAGATTAATAATATGTGAATTGAATTGAGACCACCTACCTCATGTTTGTTGACCAATCCTTACTAACAGAAATACCCAATTGATGTGTAACCCCCACAATCATGACGAAGAATGTGATGTAGATCTAAACCCTTGATCCATGATAAATCCAATAAATATGCCCCAAACCTATAAATAATTCCACAAAAGGAGAGAATAAAAACTTGTCAAAGGATGAGTGTATGATGATAGATATATGGAACAAAGTGGTCTGATAGTCTCTTAATGGGAGAGGTAAGTGTCTTTAATTTGTTCTTCAAATCATCTGGTATGAGGGTCATAAGGCCTATAAATTCATCCAGGACTCTTCACAAATTAGAGGAATCGACTATGGTAGAGTTAGGGGGTTAAGGTATATAATATGGGGGTTCATGAAATATAAAATCTAATTATATGGAAAATTAAAACCATGATAATTGTTTAATGGGAAAGGGGAACATTATTTTCAAAACAATTATCCTAATATATAAGTCTCTTTTAGGTGGGGGTTCATAGATACTCCTAAGATGGTAAAATTTTAGTAAAAATCATGCACCAACTATGAAATACCCCTATTTCTTGGGTAGCATAGTTTATTGGGGAAGGGTTCATGGTATGCTCAAACCAAGTTCCAACCATGTGCTACCAAGAACTCCTCCAAAAATATCCCTATCAAACCCAAATAGTCTCAAGATAAATCATAATAAAATAGGCTCATAAAGAAAAAATAATTCCTATAAATGAGATTGGGAAATCATCATAAAAGGATGAAATATTATAATCTTCCCACCTTATAATAAATCATCCATGAGTTTTACTCCAAATAATCTATAAGATTTTGAGTAAAAAATATTGTTCAACTAAGCCAGTTTATATTATTCCCTCTCCCATGTTTCCTCTTGAACATATCCATGATTCCACATTACACAAAAAATCAACACTATATTTCTATACAAAACATTATAACTATGATACAACAAACATATAAGATGCACCTCAAATGACACATTAGTATCAGGCTCAAAATAATCCAAATCAATAACATATTAATATACTAGGTGATTCTATCAAATTTGTGACACATGGAAAACATCATGCACAGAACTGTACCACTTTGGAAGATCCAATCTATATGGAACCCCCCTGATTCCCTCCATAACCTTAATTTGTGCACCGATCCTGGGAAATAGCGTTCCCTATATCCCTATCATGTAGTGTCACAATATAGGTTGAACAAAGAGGAATATATAATCACCCTCTACAAAATATAGTGCCCAGAACATTTATTACCATTAAACATACTTCTACTATAATCTATATCCATAAACATAAAAATCAATTGTACCAAATCGGATTCATATTACACGATACTTAGTCACAATAGCTACGATACACCTTCATCCATGAAACATTAATGTGATATTCATGCATTAATATAACTAGAACCATATAGTTCCATCTAAATAGTTCCATGATAACTATTGTATTTGGAAAAATCCCCAAAAGATAGTTTCTTCACCCAAGACCCAACAATTTGTAAAACACACACCCAATGAAAATCCTCTATCACAATTATCATACAATATGACTTACCATCTTTGAATGTGTGTAATGTTATACTTATTAAAACTTATGTACCAAGAGCCTTGTACAATCCCTTCTTGAAGTGTGACATAAAACATGATTCACATTCAAAAGATATTCTTTGTAGACCCATGTTTACATGGAATATCTCTCAAATTTACACATATCCCAACAATACCAAAGAGAAATTATATTTTCTATGATTGAAATGCACAACCTCATTCAGCCACACAAAAATTACCCAAATAGAGTTATTCTTCCAAGGATCCCTTGGGGGACCCATCATAAAATCTATGGTACCCTCGTCCCACGTCCATTCAAGAATGATAAATCACTATAGTAAACCTCCAAGTACTTAAATCATAGAATCCACCTGCTGACCGGTGTAACATAGTGTCAAGAACCTACAAATCTCTTTTACCATGCCCAGCCACCAAAATGTCATTGTAGGTCACAGTACGTTTTTGTCAAACCTGGATGCACCACCCACTAGGAAGTAATAAATTAATGCATTATCTATTTCTAAATACTCATATGCATAAAAAAATATATAATTGACATAGATTATCTCATCCTCATATATTTCCCACTAAGAAGTTCACTTCCTACGTTGAAGGAATCTCTTTAATGACAGACATTCTGGATCCTCAAACTTTCTATATATAATATGAAACTAACATATAGAATCTAAAGAAAATTATAAGGGAGTCATCTTTTATTAGATCTCATTAACCAAAACATTCATCTCATCTTGAAAAGTAATCATATCCCAGTCAACAATAGACTCATTAATTGCCTATTACTTTTTTTTCTTACTCAGAGCATCACCAACACTATTTAATTTCTTGACCATATATTACAGCTCTTAGTCAAAGGATTGCATACACTCAACACACCTCAGCTATTAGAGATTCAAATATTACTATAAAATGATATACATTAAGGTACTATGATTGGTATACACTATAAACCTAGCTCCCAACACATATTTCGGCCAATAATTCAAATCATAATCCATTTTAGCGATGTAGAGTTCATTTTTAGGGTAGTTATATTCATTTGGCCTCAATAATTGAGACCCATAAGCCACAATACAGTATCCTTGAATCAACTCTACTCCAATACCTATCCCATAATCATCACAAAATACCATATATTGAACACAAGGATCATGTCGAATAATGATTGTTCCTAAGTTCAAATAATTATTCAACACATAGAAGGAATTATAAATTTCTTCCCTCTATTCCAGAGTTACCTCTTTAATCACATGTCCCAAATTATGTGCTTCCACATAAAAAATTTCAGACATGAAAATCTGATAATATCCATCTAAACCTATAAAATTGCATATATCAAAATCATTATTGTGCTTCTATAATGAAATAAATACATGAACCTTCTCAATGAACATATACACACCTTTCTCCAAGATGATGTGACCTAATATGTGTACATCATCAATCAAAAATTGATATTTAGTTGGAATAGAGTATAGTTGATTCTATTTCCGTCTACTCAATACAATGTCAATCTATTGGAAATGATTTTCATGAGTCTTGGATTACAACAGGATTTCATCCCTAAACACTACAAAAAACTAAACCATGTATGGGGTGAAGATTCTGTTCATCAAGGATGTGAACATTTCCGGTCATTCGTCAACCCAAATGATATAATGAATATCTCATAAATTCAATAAATTATTCTAAATGCATTCCTTAGTATATCATATTGCTAAACAACCAAATGACATTTCCAAGATCTTTATTCTATCTTGTTCAAAACAAAAACCACATTCAACTAGTCAAACATTTCATCGAAAGGCACAAGTGGATATAATTTCATCACAATCATATGGTTCCACTACACTTAATATATTCACAAGCATAGATTATTTTCACCCTTATTAGTAAAAATGACTAGAGACCATAAAGGAGATGTACACAGAAATATTAATATCATATCATTCAAATAATCTAGAGGAAACATTAAATAATAAATATATATACATATTATTCTATATCATTTAATAGATTCTGGATCAGCCACATACATGAGCTCAATTTTAAATTCCACATATACCTTAGGTGGAATACCATATAATTATTCTATAAAAACATCCCAAAACATGTCCATAACGGGTGGAAGGACATCATCCTTTTCAACCACATCATCCGGAAAAAGACATGAAACCTAGGCAGTGAGCTCCCCCATTTGATGATGTAGACCAAAACGGCCCGCAATGATAACAAATTCTCTATAGTGATTATATTTTTCACCATCAAGAGAAATAAAGATAACTATAATATGGTAACAATCAATGTCTGCACACTGGGATACAAACCCATTCATGCCCATAAATAGGTTGAATCCTAGAATTTAAAGGATGTTAAAATACTAAAATAAATGATACTATATAACCTTGAGATAAAATCCCATACACAAAAAATACCACTTGGTTATACTTGAAAAGGTATATATTTCATCATCACCCCACCATCAAACTCCAACTTTAGAATCTAATTGTTCACATGTTGGGTAGAAATAAAATAGTGAGAGGAACCAGTATCAAATAAGTCACTGGAAATTGTAAAATCTATATGAATTATACCTATAACTAATATTGACTGCGCATATTTATCCATATTGGTAGGAATAAATGCTTCAAAATTCCATACCCCACTACCCAATGATACTTAGAGAGTCCCCTGATTTGAAAAACTCAACTGATACATTCCATTTATCCAAGAAGTAACACTTCCACTACCTATACCATGAAGACCAGTAATACTCCAACATCTCAACTAATGTAGAGTATAAGTTCACCTACCACCACAATAGTTCTTCCACATCTCTATATCACTACCTGTATTCCATAGGTTATGGTAGAACTATTGTATATGTCTCGTACTACAATAGGATCGACACAATATTGGTGTTTAGTTATAGTGTCTATGATAATGTCCTTGACCACTACACTAGTAGAAAATCATTCGAGTGTGATCCAAAGTACCTGATCCCTCTTTTTGGCCACTCATTTTTACAAAGATCTACTAAACATTCTCAAAATAAAGATTTCTACCATCAGAAGATGTACCTAATGATCATCATGTATAAACCACTTTTCCCCTACTGGAAGCCTCTTTCAGGTTTCCCTTAGCGAAGAAAGACTGATACATCACTTAAAAAACACTATTAACGAAATTATGTTAACCTAGGAAATCCTATGAAATTTAATACAGTCATTGAGTGTCCTTACCATATCAATCTCATCCATTTCATGTGCTGGTGATAAACAATACAAGACTATAAAGATACCACCACTGTCCATCACAGGAAAACTCCCCTATGTAAAGCTTATGAACATAGAATCTCAATCCTGTGTCATATTCACTGGATAAATGTTATCCTTGAAATTATATAAAAATTCCTTCCATTCTATACAATATACATGCCATGTTTGATCCTGAACATCCAAAAAATTATTCATTGATCCTCATAACATTTAAACATCCATATTGAACCTCTTGTTGATAGGAGTCCCCAAATAGTCATGTATTGTATGGATGGAGTCAATCCGAAACTCTTCTACCTTAGATCCACCTTCTCAGGTTAATGACATAGGGTTATTTAACTCGAAAACTGATATCAAGTCATACATACTCATCATTATACACTTTGGGCCACTCTCAATAAACTATATAATATATGAAATGTTCTTATATAATGTCTCTCCTCCTTCACTCGGAACTATTGGTACCTTAGGACCCACTAGTGTAGAATCATTTCCAACCATATCACCCAATATTCATCTCAAGAATAATCACCATTAAATCATATATCTACAATTCCAAAAACATATCTCAGGAAATGTAACTCAATATTGACACATTTAGCAATATAGATTCAAAAAATCCAAAATATGTCACTGAACCAAACCTTGCTACATGGTAAAAAGGAGGCACAATCACTGAACATTACGATTATATGTCTATATCATTGTTAGAAAGGGAAAACAAATTCTAAATTATCATGTATAATTATATTAAAATGTTCTTAATTTTTCATCGATTTAAAATTTTAAATTTATATTAGGAACCTTTTCATTTTAGTAACACAAACATGAAAAAACATTTCAATATTTAATAACTTACCCCAAAACATGTATCCCATTGTTATCCTAAAATGATGGATGTAAATTAATAATCCTATGTTTAGAGAATTATTCTTTCATACTCAACTCTTTTTTCCTAATAGGAAATGAGAAAAATGTTATAAAATCATAGAAACAATAATCAAATAAATAAATAACTACATCACACATGATGAAATCGTATCACTAGTAACAATATAATTAAATGACAACAATACAACCCTAGATACATGGATGTTACCCTCATACATGTTTTAGTTACTCCCATTCATGTGTTCTTAACCAATAAATGACTCATCATATACTCATGTATACCTTTAGAAAATAGTAATAAAAAACAAAAAATAAAATAAAATATGATACCACTTTGCAACATCCCAACCCAGGTGTCACACACTATCACCCTGATCTGGTAGGTCACATGTCCTTAGACATGTATCCCCATATGCTAATGTCATCAAAATACTATAGAGGGTCAATATAGATCATGGGGATACTATACCCTCTTATCAATGTAGAACAAAAACATAATTAAGTAATAGTGACCATATTATATAACCAAAAAACTAAACAAAAAAATTTCACATAATGAATAAAATAGGGAAACAATATCCAACTAAAATAATAAATATTTCATGCCAATTATGATCCATATATCAAATGAAATACCTAAATGTAATAACCCAAAAACTCCAACTGGGTTCTGAAATCTGTTCCAGTTCCATCATCCATTCTCTATACTGACTCACCCATCTAACATATGGCTCTTCCTCATATCCGGTCTTGTAACCATGAAATCTATTTGGGTATCAATCAGGTAGACCAATTAGTGTGTGAGTATAATTCATTTGGCCACCAACAATGACTTCTAAAAAAATATCCATTCCATAAATGATTATATTGTTTTATGAAGTATAATGAACAATGAATAAGTAAAATGTTATCAAAATCTCAATTATTCAATAATTAACCACATAAACCCATAGGTTTCCATGGAAACTAGAACCCTCCATATCTTATTTTTCAACCTTTTTATTTTTAATAATATTACATAACTATGGTTATCATTTATCATTTCCTATACATTCATTTCATGTCCAAATGGAAATATATTACAATGCCAACTCGTGGGAGTCAAACATCATGTCTAACACCCCATGGGTATTTGGATCCCTTGACTCTGTCCCACACCTCATTGGTACATTTTCATTTGGAACCTCATTCCTTATCCCGCAATAGTATCTCATAAGTTTATTTGGTTCCCCAGTCCTCATCCCATACACATTTAGAATACATGGGTATTTCGATCCTAAATATATGTCCTATAAAATAATAATCAAATACAGGTATTTAGATACTCATCAACTACTCACAATCATATATCAATCAAATACACACATATCACATATCTCACATTAATGAACTTAAATCATTAATAACCCTATTATAAAATTTTTCATCCTTATATACCATTTCAACTATAGAAAAAAATAATGATTAAATACATTAATCAAAAGGCATAAATTTTGAAATTCACCATTTAAATCATAAACCCCATTAGTCTATAAACTAGTTCATCAATTAATTAATCCAATTCCAAAACCCCATATCCCGTTAACTAATTTACCAAATAATTAATACAATTTATAAAATCCTAATATTACATAAATTATAGAATCACACAATTTAATTGATTAATTCACCAATTAATAAATTATATTTCACCATTACAATATCCCATTAACTCCAAAATGAAAAGATATTATTAATTAATTAACCAATTAATGAATTCAATTTTACAATCTCAATAACTCATAAATTCAACATTCATAATATTTCAATTATTAATTATTTAATAAATTAATCCAATTTCACTAATAATAATTCCCAAATTATTTTACATTCCCACATTTATTAATTTTTTTCAAAAATTAATAAATCCAATAAGTGGTTTCATAACTTATTAATTAATTAATTTAATAAAATCTGGAATCAATTCCAAAACATACCAATTGAATTCTAAAAATGAATACACATAGTTTGGATTAGTACTATGTTAATTGAATTGTGATAATCAACCTCATTATATTTGTAAAACAATCACCAATGGAAATCCCTAATTAACATATAACACCCATAATCATGATAAATAATGAGATCTAGATATGAATCATTTATCCAATATCTATCAAATAATGATCCATCAAACCTTCATCTATATCCAAAATATAGAGTATCAATTCCCCTTCATAGAAGAGAGTATGACAGGGGAATTATGGGATCCATAAAGGGATGATATTATCTTACTAGGAAAGGTTAATATCTTCAATCCTATATTTGAATCCTTAAGAACGGGGGTCAGTGGTGCTAAGAATTAATCTATGTTCTTATAAAATGAGGGGAAATGAGTATGGTTGAGTAAGAGGGTTTATATATATTAGATGTGAGATTACTAAATTTGAAACCTAATTTTCAGGATAATTAAAAGTGTGCACATGGTTTCCTTGGAAGTATCTCATGGTTTTTCAAATTGTGTGCTTAAATCGTGAACGCATTAGGGGGTGAATGATTACTCAATAGAGGGAACACAGATTGAAAAACTATGTGCCAACCATGAAATCCCCATATATCTTTGGTTTCATGGTTATCTATAGACATGCAGACCTTTTAGTAAAACTATACAACAAATGTTCACTACTAATAAATCCTCCAAAAGACCATATTTCACCAAAAATCTCCAAGGATAAAACCCTAAAAAAATATTCAATACATTAATAAATAGTAACTATAAATGAGCTCCATACATCTTTATAAATGATCAATATCCTATAGTGGGATCCTTCTTTGGATAGTGAATGGGGTATGGTTGGCGCAAGGTTTCTCCAATGCTATGGAAAAAATTCATGTCATAGATATTTTTGGAAAAAATTACAAAATTTCTTAAATGTTTATAACATACTCCACTCATCTTTTCTTTATTTCCATCATGAAGGGGGGTTCTTCTCCTGTTTAGCTCCCTCTATGTAACCACCTAAGTTATTCAACATATCTTCCTTATGAATTATTATTTTATCACCATCCATTTCGTTGGATACCCATGAATCATTAATCTATTAATCTCCTGTTTTTCATCTGTTTTCATTATATCAACTGAGTTATTTAGGTGAAATATTTTATACCCTATTTGTTTGGAATTTTTTGATCATCTGTTATATCTCAATCCTGACCAATTGAAAGGCCACGACCAGATGATGATAATACTAAGATCTATAGGTAGGTGGTCTGTTATTTATCACTTATTTTCAATATGTTTATTAATTTTTTATATTTTTATCATGTTGGATTCACCATGTATTTCAACTAAATTAAATCCTTCATAAATTGGTTGTCCTTCTAGGTACCTAAAAACTTGTTATAACTAAATAAAAATTTATATTTCCCCCCGAAGAGTGAGCCATACCTTTGGGTGATCCCTCTACAGGCCTAATTTTCGTCCAAGGAATTATAGAAAAAACACATATTACCGGTTCTATATTTTATTATAAATAATGATATCATAATGATAGTTGATTCAAGTAGTGTCATTGCATAGTTAACACCCCTATTAATTATAATGAAATGACTTTGACTGTGAGTGGTACAACCATTAAATATAATTAAATGGATAGGTATTACACCCTTGTAGGAATGAAGGTTAATAATTGTGAATCATATTTGGAAAGTAATTAAATTAGTTATTATAATGGGCATGGTGAACCTCTATAATTATGGTAAATGGTAATGATGACCATTATTTATTTTATAAATATATTTGGGAATGGTGTCCCCTATTTCTTTTGATACATGTCATGGAGACCGTATATTGTGATACTAGGCATATCGTCTCTTATTTAAGTGACACATTGAATTGTAAAATTATACATTGATACTGGTCATGGAATCCCAAATTTCTTTTATACTAGGCATGGTGAACCTATACAGTTATATAGAGAATGGTGTCCCCTATTTTTTGTGACACTATAAATCAAAATCCTGTGTTGTATATTAGTCATCAAATCCCATATATTGTTATTCTGGGAATGGTTCCCCTTATGGTTGTGATACATTTTAGGGTGACCTTATACTATGACATTGGGAATGATTTCCCTTATTACTATGATCCTAGGCATGGAATCTCATAATAATATTATACTAGGAATTATGTCCCTTGATACACGTATATAGATATTTCAGTACAGGCCTAGGTAGGTAGTGTCAGCCAGGTTTTCTTCAGGAACCACACCCAATCCTATTTTAGTTATTCTTAATTACTTTAATTATTATATCCAGAAACTACCATGTTATAAAAACATACTTTATTTTAATAAACTCTATTATTGGTGGCCTTTTGTGTCTATCTCACAACATATCCTGGTCTCCAATGGTACATGAGTGGACAATATTCTTACAATAATAGATAAGGGGAAGTGTACTATTATATATGTGTAAAATTTTGGATGTCTTGGGATGGGATCATGGTAGAATATGACTTGATAAGACCTCAAAATTCATTAAAGGATACACCCCTTTAGGATTCATTTTTATACCATATATTATATTGACTTCCTACTTCAATGTATTCATGTTTTCCCTATTTTTTGAGAGAAGTAATTATCATCATTTGTATATGATTTAGTTTATTACTTTATTCATTATGTATCATCTGGATGTTTATATCATGATTCAAATATGGCATGTTAATTCCCAAATTGCTTATACATTCTTGTTCGGTATTTTCAATTATTGATATGATTCAACTCTTTAGTTATATTTTTTATTATTCCATTATCCTGCTTAGAGAATAAGGAATAACCTTCAAATAAACACACCATAGTACCTAATTATTAGTCAGTAGTGTATGAAATACAGGGAGTTTCTCTTGAGGCCATGTGTCCCACTAGCTTGGGGCACCATTTATGTGGCGTCCAGTTCAAGATGTCCCAATGTGGTATCATAATGTTATTTTCAATCTCTACAATTTTGAGAAAATATAAATGAGGTTAATAATGTAATAGAATATTATAAAGAGTTGTTCTTAAGATTTTTTACCCCATGCACATAGAAAATCCAAATTTCCCTGGATGGAAATCTATATTTTTTATATTATTCTTATTATAGTTGTTTTGATTCCAACTTTTGGTGAAATAAAATCTATGTGATGGTAATTATTGATATGACTGATATTTACATTTCACCCTTGGACCAATAAGATGATGGAATGGGTGAATCAATTGTGCATCCTATTATTTACCCTTTAAAAAATCCACATTTTGTGCTATATATATTAATTTTTTTATTACATTTCCTATGATTTCTATTTGTTCATTGATTGACTTAAATTAATGTATGTTCTTCTGTGAAAGAATTGTTAATGGAAAAACATTTTATGTAGGTTTTTTTAAACATATTTTATAGGATGATTTCTTATTTTGAGTAACAGGTTTTTTTGGTATTGGTTATATCAGACACCCTATGTAGTCAATTATGGAATGTTGAGTCAAGGATCATTGGTCTCATGGACTCGAACATTTTATGTTTTCAATATATTGGATTCTATATTTTGGTTCAAGATGTCTATGGGACCGTATGGATTCGTAATGTTGACCCATTTTTTCAACCATTTAAATTTGAAATTTAATTAAAATAATAATTAAAATAAATTGAAAAATAAAAACACAATGCTTTACCAACACCTATCAAATGTAATTGGAATTTGGTAGCATATCTAATGTTCTATGTAAATTCTTCTATAAACATTACATGAACCTTTGAGCTCATAGATGTGTGTGACTATTATATAGAATTTATTTTCCAAAATTCTATTTCTATATATTTGGATTCTTATATTTTCAGTAATTATCTGAGGGGTGTTTTTGGAAATTATAGAAAAATCTAACCAAAGAGTCATATTATCTTATGTCATGATGTTTATGAAGACCATGTATTGAGGTGGTGACCTCAAATAATCTAGTGATAAATCCAATATTTCATCCTATGGAACCATAATTTTTTCCCAATGTGGATGATCGTTCGTGGTTTCAATGGGATTTTTAGGGACACATTCATATGTTTTAAGGAGCATGGTTCCCTTCCACTTATATGGGATCAATTAAGTGGGACTTTCATCAGTAGAGTATACCCGTGATTTTTTAGGATGGTGGACCAAATGATGAATATTTATGGATAACAATTTTTTTATCCATATTATATCATCTGGATATACCTTATATGGGTATAGAGGATCATGCTAGTTATATTCATAGAATGCCACCAAACACTGGAGGGATATTCTAAAAAAGGTATTTCTGTATCAGGAAGTACCTTGGAGATATTTTCAATCATTCTTATTTGATAATTTCATCTTCAATAACTTTAGGGATGATCATTCTTAGGATAGAATAGTTATGGTCTATTCATTTTGTTTTAATTAGATTTATCACTTCGTGCCAATCTATATTGCTTATTATCCAAATATGAAGATTACATTTGAGGATGAGATTTGGAATCCAATATATTCATATGTGAATGTTTCCTAGTACACTAACATGTCAGATATAGTGAATTGGGATCTCATCAACAACTGAATCATTTTAGATCATGATAGTATTATCCCATATGTTTCATTTCCCAAAGAGGGTAGTGGTTTGACTAGTTATTATAAATGATTCTTTCAAAATTCACATGTTAGCATCGACATCCAGGTGAGACCCAATAATAGTTACAAGGATTTTACCCCATGTGGGAAGTCTCAACATAATAGAACCCATTATCCTATAAGACCCATAGATTTTTTAGGATGTTCTATATTGTGTTATCTTCAACATTTTTTCAATACCATCAAATATGTTCCGAGTATGAGAGGATTCATGATATCTCAATCTATTGAAGTATAATCAATACATCCTTTACATGAATGTAGTTATAGTAATACATTACTTAATGGGGAATAAGGATGTCATATTCATGATAGAATGTCTTTTAAAAAAATATCAAACACTATGGACCCATTCTAGATTGGCAAAGTGTGCATAGGGCTGGTTATCAAGACATATCTATTTAGTGGATTCTATACTAGTGGAGTTGGTTTCTGACCATCTATTGTTCAATGTAATATTATAGTATTTATTCTATAATTTCTTACCTATTCTATATAGGTGCATCACATTCCTTCATATATGTTCATGTTGGGGAGATCATTGGGCTTGGTCTACAGTTTTCTAGTGGTGTTATGATGACTGATAATCATCTAGGTATGCATTATGAGAGTATATTTCTATGAAAGGACTATCCTCTTGAAGTAGGAATCCATCATTTATTATGAAAATAATCTTCCATGAGATGAACAGATTTTATTTCAGTCTCATGATATATTTCTCGGGTATCTATGATACTAATGTGGATTCTAATAACCGATGTGTGTCATTTGTATCACCCAATGGTGTAACATACCTTCACAAGGGTAAGTGTAATGTCTACTAATGTAGAGATGAATTGTCACATCTTGGAATTTGTGGAGTGACTGGCTAGATTTCTGAACATTTTTTGAATGATCAGGTTCTACCTCAGACCGAGCTTCCTTCTATTGTCAATCCATTCATGGATGTTTTCACTAATGAACTTTTATAATACATCCTATGAGATATTTAGAGTTTACTGTAAATATTATTCATGGAATATCACAAATATCCATTCCTCCTCAAACGATGGCTACTACTAAGTTGCATGAGTTCAAGATGAATGTACAATATTTAGAGGGAAAAGGTATTATATGGCCCAATACTACTTGATGGTGTTCAAAAATACATTTCATAAACAAGGGGGGAAATACTCTAGTATTTTTGTGTATTACCATAATAATAATCATATTATTATGAAAAAAGGAATCACATACCTATTATTGATGATTTTTTCAATCATTCTAGAGAATGGAGGGTATTTTCACTGAGTATCTTGAGATCAGGTTTTCATGCGGTTTGAGTCAGAACTTAATATATTAAATGTAATCCATTTTGTAATTTCTATGGATTATATGATTATCACATGATGTTTTTTTCTCTTACAAATTTTCCTACCATCTTTATAAAGATGATGAATATAGTTTTTTATCCCTATATAGATTCCTTAGTGGAAGTAATTTTAGTTGAAATATTTATGTACTCTCATAATTTATGTTTCCATGAAATCCATATTTATATCTTTTTGAATACATAGAGAGAGAAACAACTATATTCTATGATCAATATGATTCACTTTTGGATCTAAAAAGTTCATTTTAAGGGAAATTTTATCCCAGAGGCATGAGTTTCAGTTGACAAAGTGAAGGTGAGTTATGTTCTTATCAGGGAGCATCCAAAAAAAATCTTTGACATTGGAATATTCATGGGTTTAGATGGTCATAGTATAAATTTTATATAGAAAATATCATGATTATAATAAACTATTACATTATTCAATATTAAGGGTGTGATTTTTTTATGGTACGAATACTATGAGAAATTATTTCAGGAGATGAAAGGTTAATTGACATCAATGTGGATCCTGATTCTTCTATAGTTGACTAGAAGATATAAATTATATTATGATGTATCATGTATCACACTAGGATTATATCTTATGATTTAAGACTGAAACATTTCATATAGTTCATTGAAGTAGCGTCCTCATGAGTGTAATTACCTGATGCATGATATGGACATTGTAGTAGTTGTAGACAAAATTTGTTATTGGAGGCATTATCTTTTGGGGGAGAATTTTGTGGTGTTTAAAGACCAAAATATAATCATCTATATTTTCATGCAACACAAGTTGTATCTTAGGTAGAAATGATGGGTTGAATATCTATAGTCCATGTACTTCAGAATTTTTTATACTTCTAGGATGGAAAATGTGGTTGCTGATGCTCAACACATGAGGATTCAACCATAAGATATTCAAGAGGATAGTATTGAATAGTAACTTATAGATATGTTTTTTGATATGAATATAAAAGATCAATACAATTATGGATAGTCTATAATTGAATATGTATCAATTACTCTTCAATTATTGAGTGAGTAAAGAAGATATGGTTTTCATCTCTCTAAGGATTGGTCCTATGAGAGATTATTTCTAGTGAGGACACACCTCCAGATTGGTTTATCAATGATCCCAAAATCCTATATATACATGGGAATATATGAGTTCCCAAATATATATTAGGGAGAATCTAATGTAAGAGTAACATCATTTAAAGTGGGTGGTGTGTCTATGTATCTCCAAAATGTATCAAGATATGTGTCGACACGATTTGTGTCCATGGATGAGACATCATATTGTAGGTTCTATCACTAGGTGTTCTACCTGACAGTAGGTGAAGGTATGAACTAGTGAACTATTATCTTTTTCTATCCATTATAAATCCAATAAATGTCATGGTAGAATGTTTTAATTTATATTTTCATCAACGTACTATGGTCATCTTAAAGTATTTATATGATTTGGGTAGTCCTTGATCGAGTGATAAAAGTATCCCAATATCTTCCAATTCAGTGAATATACTCCATTAATGATATCAAAATATTATATGTACATGAAATTTTATGTCTACATGAGTTCCATTGTAATATCATATCTGATAGATATTAATATTTTACATGGACGGTCTAAAATAATTTACAATGACCAATTGGTACATAGGTTATTCTATGAACATAAGTTCACCATTAGACTAATGGATAGTTAGAAGAGATGATATTGGTGTCATATGACATTCTCTGAGCATGCATACCATGTTTCATAATTTCTTATGAAATGAATATAACTCTCCTAATGTTCTATAAGAATATTTTTAATCATTGTAGAATACACATATATTTTTATAGGGGAATAAATGATATGTTTTTCCGTTCACCAATGTTCTGTTCATAGGAAGGATATATAGAGTTAGTGGTTACTCGTCTCATTTAGGGGAAATCAGATTATGTTAAACTAATAATAATGAGTATTTATAATTATTTGTCTAGTCATAATTTTTTTTTCCATTAATGTCGACCTCTGGAGTTTGAGGTTGGGAATCATGCATTAATTTTGGTATCACCAAAATGTGAGCATATATGGATATATAAGCAATTTATTTTTTCACAGATCATTTTATGGTCGTTTTTTATATTAGAAAGAGTTGGGTCATTAGCCTATATGTTCCTATTACATCAATGGTACCATTCTATTCCCAATGACATCCCAATTTTGTAACATCACCAATATAATTATAAAAAACCACATACATTTTATACTGATAAGTATGAGAAATATATTGATGATTCTATCTAGTATTATTTTATACTCATTTTTAACTAGAAAATTTAAGCGCTCTGAGGATAGTCTGTTACTTTAGTACTATTGGTATGGTATCACGACCGTGTACATAATGATATTTGGAAGAGGGATGCCGATATATGTTCCCAGTTTCTATACTTGCTCTTATGTTGTGTTTCACCGCAAATAGATGGTGAACTCAGGGAATAATTAATTTAAGGGTGAATACTATAAGAACCAAATTTTTATATGATGCAATGATCCTTTTAATTTCAGTCTAACACGTTATACTGGACAAAATATGAATACCTAATGAGATCATTGATTTTTTTTTGATGTATCTAGGGATTTTTTAGAGTCTTGAGGATTGATTTTTTGAAAATAAAGTTAGGGAACAAATTCAGTAGAAATAGTATTACCAAAGATGCATGGTTTGGTAAAACTGTGTGATGTGGTATACACCAAATTTAGAAGGAATATAGTTTGAGGATACTATGTGGCCATGGTAACATACCCCCGTGGGTTATATAATGTTTTTTACATATCAAACCAGCATGGTTGGTGCACAATTTTTCATATCATGAGGGCTAAAAATGAATATTCCCTCATTGGACAATGATATCGTGATACTGGTCATGGTGTCCCCTATTTTTGTTATACTGATCATATAGACCCTATACTATGATAATGGGTATGGAATCCCTAATTTCCTGTGATACCATGCATGGGGAACCTATACTATTTTACATTAAATTAAGTCCTATATACTATGATATTGGTCTTGTTGACTCCATACAATGATATTGTCCATGGAGTACCTTACTACTGTGATACTCTCCATGGTATACCATACTATTGTGATATTGGGCATTATGTCCCTTCATACGTATTCATAAATATTCCAGTATGTGGAAAAGTTGGAATTGTCAATCTTGTTTTCCATCAAGAGTAAGAGCTGACCCTTTATCAATTATTATTACTGAATTTAGTTATTGTATCTTCAAACCTCTATGTTATACACATTAACATGATATTTATAGATGCCATTAGTGGTTTATAACTAAGTTTATCTCACATCATATCTTGGATGCTAATGGTTCCCAGGACGACTATATGTATGCATGAGTGTATAAGGTGTATTATCCTCTAACATATTTGTGATGTCCTATTTGAATTATGATGTGAAGCATGGTAATAGATAATCAAATTGGAGCTCGAGAATCATGGAAGAAAAATCTCCATTTTTATTTATTTTTTATAAAAATTATTGTATTGACTTCCAGTTTGATGTATACTTGTTTTCCATATTTTTAGTTACATGACGTCATTTTCTATTTCAATTGATTTTGTTTAAATATTTTTTCATTATTAATATCATATATTTTTGGATTATTCTTCCACCATGGATGGTTTCTAGTTCGGTTGTTTGTACATGATTCCTTAAATTTTTACATTATGGATATGTTTTCTCTATTTAGCAATATTTTGATTATACCATTATAATAATATAAATATGGGGAATTATATCCCCATAAACACAACATAGGCCCTTGATGTTAGTCAGTATCCTCTGGCATACATGGAAGTGTGCTTGAGGCCATGTGACCCACCGGATAAGGGCCCTATTAATGTGGCATTTTGGTTCAAGATGTCATAATTATCGATTTCACAATCATTAAGTTATAAATTATAATATGGAATGAAAATTGATAAAATTGGTTTAAATTTTGATATTTTTTAGTTAATTTAAATTTTTATAGATATTTAATTTTGTTCATAATCGGTATGATGATCATTGATATCATATTTTTCAATGATTTTTGGGTTCAAAATTTTATTACAATGTTCATGATAATTTAGTGTTTTTTCTTGATTGATGTTTTCATATTTATATTTTGAATATAATTATAACTATTTTTGATATAATAATTGGTTTAAACATGATAAAAATTAAGGTGAGAATGTTATGTGTCAAGAAACTAGTTTATCTTATAACCAAAGTATATTGTATACATAAATTGTATTGAATTTTATAATATTAATGTTATGAATTGAATATGAAATTTTTTTATTCATTCCTATGGCATAATGTTGATATAATAAAAGAAAATAATATTTGATAGTATTATATATTTTTAGTAGTTAGTGATATTTATTAATGATTTTATGTTATATTCAAAAAAAATAGTAATATGTAAAAAACGTAAGGTTTGTTCTTTAGTTGTATTTCTTTAATGGTTTATATATATATATATATTAAATTATATTAATAACCTTAGAATTTTAATTTATGAAAAAATATATTATTGAGTGAAAATATTTGCGAATACATAATTAAGGTATACATACCATATAGTTTAATATATTATTTATGTTTAGATAAAAAAGGATTGATTAATTTCGATAAAAGTGATAAACAATGTATTAATTTACATAGAATTGATTATTGAGTAACTGTAAAATTGTTCCATGATATCTTTGGTGATTTTTATCTCATTTTTGGGATTATGGTATACATTTCATGAGTAGTTTGTGATTATATGAACATGTCGTTAATATGTTTGATTGTTAAATATAATGTTATATTTCTAAGGAACATATGATTTCATTATGGTTTAATTACAAAGAGATTTAAATTTTTTTTGAATGGTATGATATGGTGAATATATGATTAGGTTTTTTATATACATGGTTATATGATTGTATGGTTGATTACTATTAGTTTTTGAAATATAAGTAAATATATAGAGTCCAAGAGAGTATGGTTGATTTTATGATAGAAGATATATCTGAAATGATGATTTTGATAAGAATACACTCCCATAATTTCATCGGTATTTAATGATTAACCACATTCTAGGATCAAAATTACTTAACGTTGTATAATGTAACAACCAGATAATTTTGATATTTTAAATTAATATTATATCAAATAACTTCTGTAACACACAAAGCCAAACACATGACACTCTAAAAAAATTTCATGTCAGATATTTGATGATTATTATTATATAAAATATAGTAATTATAAAATATCTAGTAAATAAATTGATACTGATAAATTTTATATGATCATATTCTGAAGATAAATAATAAGTAATGAAAAAGATTTTGTTCTAAAAATATTTTATTTATGTAAATGATTAATGTACCCTAAAAAATTAAATTCTAAATTCTAAATATTAAAATAATAATATATGATATTTCAATAGGTGAACTAATATTTTAACATATTTTAAATTTTATATTAGTATAAAATAAAAATAATTAAACAAACATTTTCAAAAATAATTCAAATAAAAAAAATTTCTTGTATATTTAATTTTCATCTAGAAAATGAATTTCTAAATTTTAAATTAATATTTTCAAAAAAAATAAAAACAATATAATTTATCATGTCATAAATAGATTAGGATAAATTTTTTATATTTTTAGAATAATTTATTTTTATATAAATTGTTGTTTTTCTAAAATTAATATTTTTATGAATTTATCACTATATAGTAATGACATAGAATTTTAAAAAATGACTTTATTTATTAAATATATTATTGTAGTAAAACAATGTATTTTATTATACCGTTTTATACATTTAAATAATTCGTCCAAAATTTTACAACATTATTAACATTTCATTGTAATTTCCTATACTTTTATTCAAGTAATCATTTTAATAATAGTAATTAATTAGTTCATTCTTTCTAGAGTCCCTAAAACCACTATCCTGGACCTGATGTATACAATATTACATTAGAATATTGTTCAAGGAATAAAATCCTAAAGGACCAAATATTTTAGCAGTTCTGATAATATTAATACATTATTGAAAATAATATGAAAATTGAAAAAATAAAATAAAAAATTTATATTATTTTTTATTTCCCTGACTCATTATATTATAACCCAAAATATCAATCAAAAAACACATTCATCTATAATATAGAAATTATAACATAAGAAATATGTCGTCTCAGATGCTGTGTAAGATTAAGAATGCAACATAAGAAATAAATGAATAATTCATAATCAATATGGAATGGTAAATAACTAATACAAATTTTATTTAATCAATAACATGGGAATAATATGGTATTAACAATATTTTATGAAATATCTGAATATAAATAATCCCATGATCATGAAAAATGAACAATTCATATAAAAAATCAAACAATGAAAGTGAATATCAATAAATGAATTCAAAATTGTGGAATTATTAATTTGAAATATCTAAAATATATTGTCCAGTACTGATACCCACATATTTAAGTAAACTGGTATTTCCTCAGCCAAAACTCAATCTAGATTGATTCTTGAGACCATTTAATACATCAAGGGGCTATAAGAGTCCCCACACTTCATGTACTATGATTCCCTCAAATGAATGGGGTGATTTTGATTCATCATTAAAATTCATATTAGAAAACTAAAATATGAAAATATAATAAATACCCAAATAAATAAACATAATCATAAACCATATAGAGTAAAAGGGTGAATGTTAATAATAGTGTACATCCCACGTCAAACTGATCATAATGTGTCCGAAGAAATAATATGGATGGTATAAATACAACATAACATCAGTGGATCATAATTAATATGGTTTGTTGATGTCATTAACGAATAGAAATAACATTACATTATCCTTAAAAACATTTTGATGAAAAATAATATTCGAAATATGAAAATCAACAATTAATAAAAGTAATTGACTAAAAATTTTGAAAAATATTTTCATTGAAAATATATTTTTAAAACATTTAAATTATGTTATAAAACATTGATGTGACTTTATGGTGAAAAAAATATCATGGTGTAAGCATTAAAACCAGTTCCTTGTACATTTTCAAAAATATCAAAATTGACATTTTTTTAAAAGGATATGATGATTTGATTCATAAAATTTTTTATAGAAGAAAAATTAATTAAAAAATAATTTTTAAATAATTTTTAAAATGAAGAAAACATTTTTGAATTTTTTTAATGAATCATTGGTTATCCTGAAAGAATATTTGACTAAATTGAGAAATAAAGTATATTTCATTAAAACATTTTCTCAATTTTTTTTAGTACTATAGTGTAAAAAATGTGTTCATCAAATGAAAAAGTAAAAAAGTAACTAATTTTAATTAAAATAAATTTATTTTAAGCTATAAATATATAATAATTCCTCTATGGGGGTTGTTATAAAAAATATTCCTAAATAATGAAGAGATTGAGAAATAAACACTTACCACTTTGGTAACTTCTGAATAATAAGACCCATAAAAGAATTTTACTCAAATGAAACATTAAATACAATGGATATAAATTTATTAATAATATAACTTACCAATTTGGTGGTATATAAACCCAAAAAATGGTAATAAATGGTGAATATGAAATATATCACATAGATGAAAAATATGGATGAAAAACCATTACCCCATGTAAAATTTCGATCATATGTGTCTTTAACTACTGTAAAATGGTTTAATAATGTAAATAATTTTTAATTTAACCATACTTATATTTATAATATCATATATAATCCTATTATAACATTTTGAAACCTTGTTATTAATAATATTACATTATTTTTATTTATTTTTTTGGTTAGTTTCCTTTTGTTCTCATGCGTGTTTTTTCATTAAAGTTATGGTTCTTGTGAATTATGATATATATATTTAACTTATCCAGAGTGATAATAATTCTATAAGTACCATATTTAGTCTTTAGATTCATTATTAGAACAATTTATTAACATTTTACTTTTAAAATAAATCACATTCCATCATGCAGACTTTAGGTCATACGTACGCACGAGCAACGATATAATAAACCTAAAGAGTTCATGGGTTATGAAGTGTGTGATATATTAATTTTAAAAAAATTAATACATTATCATATATAGTACATATATTCATTAATTTCAACCTGATTATTTTTCTTGTAAACCGTATGTGGTAAAAGAATCACATCACTTCATGAGGCGGTTGTACGTCGTACACATGGGTGAAACTATCATATTTGAAATGGGATGGAATGTAAAAAAGGTATATAAACAAATAAAATTAATAAATCATAATTATATCACAAATACCATATAATTATTTCAAATCCATAATTATATTCATCTTTTAATGGATGTGATGGAAAATGTAATACCTTGATTAGTGAGGCGGTAGTCCACCGCACACACGGTCAATAATTATGTTTCTCAATTGATTGATGAGGATGTGGATAAATATTATTCAATAAAAATAATAAAATATCAGTATATATAAAATTGATAATATTATGACATAAATAATTATATAAAAAGAATAATGAATATGAATAATCTTCATTAATATAATTACATTCTCTAAGAGAAACCACTATTGGATCTCCTCTTATAGAACCTAGGGATGGAACTTTGGGAGGAAAATAAGAAATAAACTATGTATAAGGATGTTGGGAAGATATTTTTCTAGGTATTATTCTAACCAAATGCATTCAAGGGTGTGAGTAAGTGATTGGAGGTAGTTCCCTTTTATATTTTGGTAATAGGAAATGTCTTTGATATTATTTGGAAATTTCCCAAAATAATCCAAAAAGACAAAGTCATTCACAAGAAAAAATAATCCAAAAAACATTTGGTAATTTCTTAGGAAGGGATAATGTGAAAATATTTCCATCCAAAAATATATGGATAAGATATAAGTATATTTAACAATTTTTTTCAAAGTATAACCCCATGGTATACCCTTTTATACCTTTACCATAATAATTTATTTATACTATTTTCACGATTCATTTGGATCAAATTTAATTTTACCATATTATATATTATAAAATATTCTAACTCCAAGTAAGGAGTGGATTTTTTCAAATTCAATTATCATAGGTGGATAAATTTAAGAAAAATTTATACCATTATGCATCAAGAAAAAATTGCTTTTCAAATAGGAAATTCTCATAACTATATAAGGAATAAATTAAGAAATATTTTATGAAATTTATTCAAATTATCTAAATTTGTTAAATTAGAATATATATATGAGAAAATTTTACTTTATTTTCAAATAAAAATATAATTTACATTTTTAAATAATTTATAAGAAAAAATAAGTTTCACAAAAAAATTTGTAATTTTCACTACTCCTCAAATAATTAATCATTTGCAAAAAAACCCAAGAAGTCAACGTAATATAATTTATATATTAGGATTTAAAAATTGGTGTTTATTTTGTGATATTTTTATAATTTTGAGAAAAAATACTTACAATTTTTTCCCAAAAAGAATGACTAAACCCCCTTTTAGAAAAAAAAAATTAAAAAACATTTATTTTATATTAAAATGATTATTGTTAAATTTATAATATATATATAACTTATTTATTTTATATAATTTTATACCATAAAACTTTCATGACAAGTTTAGTACTATTCATAACCACTAACACAATGGCTTGGTCATAATGGTCAGGACAAAATAAAAAAAATTGAATAAGTGTATCATTTTCATTTAAACTTGAGAGACTATGAATTACAAGATATAAAAAATATTCAATTAATTTAAAAACATATAAATTGTAAAGTCTCGAGATGTTATATTTTATTTTAAGATTAGTGTTATGTTCCATAGAAATTATCAACAACTATATTCCTATTTAAAAATAAATTTTTTCTACATTTAATGGAATCAAAAGAAGACATATTTTATTTATAGTATGAAAATATTAATCATTAATTTCAATTCAATTTATAAATTTATACCGCACCTAACTATTATTATAAAATACAATGTTTTTATAACTTTTTTTTTGTTTTATGGTAGTTAATATTGAAACTAATAGGTCTAACTATTATAGATTTTCTATATTATAAATATTCTCATTAATTTGATATAATTTATCATAATACGTAATAAACTCATTTTCATTTTTTTGGCAGAAAATTATGACTAGTATGATTAAAGATAATGACCATGGTAATGGTAAAACATTTATTTTAAAAAAATTATTTTGTTAATATTCCTTAATTTTCATGTCATCAATTAAATTATATTTTTTTTTAATAATTTATATAATATTATTTCATATACATATATATTTATATTAAAATAAAAATAATTTATAACCAATTATAAATATTATTAATAGAACATAATGGATAAAAATAATTTTCCTATATATAATGTTTTAAATTAAAAAAGAAATTTTTAAATATTTAGAAAAAAATTATAATTAATGTATATTTAATTTAGTTTCGTTACATCAATTTTCTTAAATTGGTTATCATATATTGTAAATTCAATTTTAAAATTATATGGTTAAAAAAATGTTTTCAATGTAAAATTAAAAAATAATAATTTGTAGAAATATAATCATAATAGAATTGAAACATGATTATATTTTATAAATATGGTTTTGGTAGAGTCTTTGTAGAGATTACCTCATCCCAAACTATATTATTTATATATTTTTTATCCCTTAAACAATGTATAATTTCATTCCATTTTTTAAAAATAATGGGTGTCCACAATAGTGCCCTTTTATTCACCTATCAAAGGGGATCACTTAAACCCTCTAAAGGTTACACATTTTCTATGTAATTCCAATGAATACAAACCAAATAATCCACTTCAAACAATACATTTACTTACCAAAATCCATGACAACTATATGTTAGTCTAATTCCTACATTTCTATATATAATTTCAAGAGAAATATCATGTTACCAAATTCAATATTACATACACCTAGAAATTTACTCATAACATTACTCTTAAAAACCTTTCATAACCATAATTATATAATTAAATTAGAATGATATTTATACTTATGATTTATTATAATTAATTTTTATAAATTATTTACTCATTTTCATTCTATTATTTTAAAATTAGAATGTCAACAGTGTGTTGTGAATTCCACTACCTCTATGAAGTGACATTTTAATTTATAAATATTGAATTTATTTTTCTATAAAAATCACATAAAATCAGAATAAAAAACTAATATATATATATATATATTATTTTATTATTTTTCTATTATATTTGTCCTTTAATATACTCCCCTATTGAGTTATAGATTTTTTTTGTGATTTAACCAGCCTATTTGAAAATGTAATCAATCATTTTCAATAATTAATCATCAGATTTAAAAATAAAATTATTTTATATTATTAATAAATTTTTTATGTTTCTATAATATCTATAATATGTATTTATAATATAATTAAAACTATCTTTGAACATTAAATTTTCCAAAAATATATAGATATCAACTGAACTATTTTTCAATAAAAATATAAAATAATAATAATAATAAATAAATAAATATCATATGATAAAAAAATGGTATATATTAAATTAATTATAAAGGAAAATTTTTATAATAAATGTATATATTAAAATTAATTTGATTATTAAAGAATACAAATACATGATTACAATGAATTATCAATTACATAATAATTAATTGACTTAATTTTTACCCTTTGAGATATATTAATTATTATATACCATGTTTTATTTGAAATGTTTATATAATCATCCATTACTATTTACTAACAGGATTCCCTTATATTTCATGTTATTCAATGAACAAATTCATGGTCATTCATTCAATGGGTTTTTACTTAGAAACTACAATTGTTTTGGGTTATTTTTTTAAAATTCTTTTCATTGAGACACATCGGTATTACGCACATAGTTTTGTTTTATGTGGTGTATATGATAGTTATTTAAAAAATGATAAAATTAAATATCAATCATTAACTATTTAATAAGTTCATTTTAATGATTTCCCCCAATCATGGGGTTCTTATTTAAATTTTAAATGAGTCTTTACTATTTCCCTGACACAAATTCATTCAGTTGGAGTCATAAATTATCAACTTAATTTTGTTCATCTAAAGAAAATATATCCAAAAAAATCTATTTCTTTATGTTATATTATATATTAACTGGTAAATTTAATTATTATTATTGATATCATCATACTGGATGAAATACACTGAGTAATCATTTGACATTTAAATGAATAACTCACAACCATTAAAATAGTTTATTTCCTCCATATATATATTTTAATTCTCACTAAGTTTCCCTTCTCTATTAGGGATCTATAATATGTATTATATTATAATATCCTCAAAAACTAGTGTTACACTTTTAAAAATTAAAATATAACACTAACTTTATGATTTCTATTTTCCATAAATGGAATTTCATAATATTTAATAAGGGTTTCCATATATTAAAGATAAAATTCATTATCTTCCTTTAAAATTTCTTATAAATAATCATTGTGTATTTTTCCAATATTAAATTAAATAATATTTTAATGAATAAATTAATCATTATACTTAAAAATATTTTATTCCACTATTTTTAAAATAATTATTTATAAAAAACATCTGACATTTTCCTCATAGACATTATTTATAAAAATAATAAGTGTCCATCTTGATTAAAATGACTTCAAAAGAAAAAAATTCCTATAATTTTTAATTTTAATTCCAATTATTAATTTTATTATAAATTAATTTTATATTAAAAAATCTAGTATTTTTAATTTAAAATGGATTCTATGGAATTGGATAATTTTAATTTTAATTTTCACTGCAAAATTAATAATATTTTCACAAATTATTCTTTATATATCTGTAATGTATTTACCTGTGTTTTTGAAAAGGAGAAACATTAAATACCTATAAGATATATGATCAATATCTCATTTTTTATTCACTAATTATCTTCCTTATATATCCATAATTCTTATTTCTATTCCTTTTCTGTATGAATATTTTATTTATTATTCCTTTGATTAAAGGGTATTCACTAAGATATAATATATTTGTTCGATTGGGTAAATTATTGAATTAATAGTATATATTACCTATAATGTGTAAATAACATATTATATATTATCATGATTGATTGTTATTTACATAAAATGTTACTAAATATCATTAGATATCCATGTATTTTCCACATGTATATAGTGCTATGATTATATATGGAATTATGAATTTTTTATCCTTAAGTTGTTTTATTTCAAAATGGTATGAAACCAATTTTCATTCCACGGATCATAAATAAAATTATGATGAATTATTTAATTTATAAGATATGTTTATTGAGTATAATGGGTTTAGACCTATATCATCCTTAAATTCAATGGTTTTTTAAATCTCATGAGATAGTCAGGCATGGATATAATCTTTTCATTCACCCATGCTTGGGAATAATTATTTTTCTCATATATTCATCCATCAACACAATGAGTATGTACAAATAAGAATGGGAATAATAAATTTTTACACACGGTTTTATAATGAATATATGTATTCCACAGTTTTAAAATTACTCCCATTTTTTTGTTATAATACCTTGGATCATGTTTTTGACTCATGATTCTACCAACTTTCCAATAATGAATTGTTTTAGTCCATAAATTATTCAATGATTTATGATAAATTATTTATTATTGATATATAACTTTTTATATTTATTATACCCATTTTCTTATAATATTGTAAGTTATGATATTTTATTTTTATTCTTTATGATTACCCTTACATAAAATTTAGTCTCACCCCTTTCATATATTTCAATTTCCATGTGATTTTAAGAAAAAATATATATATGAAATATATAGATGAGTATATTGTGTTTTTAATTTTTGGTTTATTTTGAGTACTTTTTATGGATTAATAATTTTCCTATATAGTTGTAAAAACATAAATTTGATATAATGAGAATGAGTTACACTGGCCAAAACATTTCATCTTATATAATCCACCAAATTGAAAAGGTAAATTGAATTTAATTGAAATATTATGTATAAATGATCATGAAATTAAATATGGTCTTCGTATCCATTGTGAATCATATGTCGTTTTCATCACAAAAATCTAGGATTTTCAGTCCTGTGTCTCTAAACATTCTCTCATATATGAAAACTTTGTTTATCCCACTTTTTATCCATAATGGGATTAATTTTACTTTACCATTAAAATAAGTGAAATTTTAATAATATTTTTATGAAATTTGATCTACATGAAATTTATTTTAAAAATATAAAATATATAATTGTATTTCATTATGTATTACCTTTATGTCTATATTCTTATAATATCACTATATATTTTTCAAAAAATAAAATGATTATATTCAACTACGTTGAATTTATATGAAAATAATTGATAAGGAAGTAAATTAATTTTTTTCATGGTTTAGTATCAATAAGATGATTTTTTAACTATTATTTTTAGATTTACGATACCATAATGTTTATCTATTTATATGGAATTTTCATTTCCTGTTTTCATGGTTTATAAATGAAATTTGTTTCTATTAGTTTTATAAAAAAATCATTATAACTAATTCAATAAAACTAGGTAGTTATTATTTGAAAAGTTATTTTTTATTTTACTCTTAAAGAATATATTTTATATAATAAATTTTATTTTAAAATACAACAACCATTTTCCAAGGTATTCTTAAAATCTTTTTTTCCACCTTCTATCTCTAGATGACTTCTGTAATGTCTATTTATATTAGTGAAATGTTCCATCACTAACTCTATCATTACTAATAATCCGCTATGTAGTAAAATTAGTTTTCTTCAAATGCTTATCCAAGATGAATAATATAAATTTTTATTCGTTTAATTGAAGGAGTATCACTTTGTTTCTGAAAATTGATTGAATAAGAAAATTTATTATTCAACTGTATGATGTTTATTGTTAATTTGTAAATACCATATGATCAGTAAAATTTACTGAATGGTATTTACTATGAATTTCATTGAATATATTTTGATAACAATTTATCTTCCATGGGTTTAAAATGTTTTTATTTTTTTGGAATTAAAAATGACAATATAATGGAAATTACTTTTAAAAAATTAAGAGACCAATTTTTTTAATGGTTTCATTATTATATTTAAAATGAAAAAAAATTATTTACCCAGTGGATCATTATGATTTTAAAAATTATTATTTAATTTTAGTAAAAATTATTATGTACTGATGATAGGGGTTATTTATCCCTTATAATTAATTTGATAATTTTTTATGCCTAATAAGATACAAATTCATGATGTCATTTTAGTTTCTCTTATGTAATGGAACTAATGGTGTGGCTCCAAAAATTCGTATTCCTATAATAAATATTTATCCACATTTTTAAGGTATTCAAATTTTAATCTCTTTAGGATCATGTATATTGAATAATTATTCCACACTCATTCCATTCATGACTTTTTCTTTATGACAATAATTATTATCTACGCATTCTGAGTTATAACAATATTTTTTATCATTATTATACTCATATCATCATCCTAATATAACTTATCATCATTGATTTTTTAATTCATATGCTTACCCTTAATGAGTATCTAAGATCACTAGTTTGTCATTTTTTCAATTCCAAAAATTATGAAGATGTGTTTAACAAATTATAGTTAATAAAGAGATTATAATATTTTTTTTATTGAAACATTATCCATTTTTTAAAATAAAATTACTATTTAATTTTATCTCTAAGACAGAGAGAATGTACCCTAACATTTATGGGATTAATATTTTAGGTAACGGTAATGAGATTTTTTTTCATATTTTTATTTGATTATCTCACTTGTTTTTGAATTTAATTTATAATAATATGTGTTTCATCATCTAACCTAGTAGTGTGGGTAACTGGAACCTCAACAATGTTGTGATAAAAGTAAATTATCATGCTATGCATATTATAAATATATATGATTTATTATCTATCATCCAAATATAAATCTTCTACGAAATCCTAAATTCAAAACCTAAGGCATCACAAGATCTTCATCTATGTAATTAATGTCTAATCACCTAAAGAAAACAAGCACATTATCTACTAAATAATGAGCCTTCAAGAAAATTATTCATAGGATTATCACCTATGGAAACCCTATTATTTCAATTTTATATTTAATAGTTTCCCACTATAGTAATCCCAATTCCATTATTTAATTAAACCATAACATATCATTAATATAATCATTAACTCATCACTAGAGTCATCCAAGCATAGTCACCAAAGGTATCCATAACTCATAAATAAATTAATACTTAGAATTATCTAAGAGGCACTATTCTCTCATCGTTGTATGAAATAATAGGATATTTATATTGGTTTTCTTATTATCATCACATAGACCTTCCTTAGGTTATGCAATAATCATCTGCTCGTCACGTATACCATCCTCTTATTCCCATGAGATATGGATGGTCGTGGTATATAATTCAATGGAAATTATCCACTTATTCTCTTAATATATGTGATATAATGGTATGACATATAATTGGGATGAATCCACATATCATTATAAAAAATATAGATAATGGTTTATATTATAGCGAGGATTGATGAAATTATTATCATCACATAGTGGTGGTAATAGATTAATTTCTATTGGGGATGAAGTATCTTAAGCTCCCTATATAGGGGATGTTATTTTTTAACATTCAATTCAAATTTATAGGAGTTCATTTATATTCCATGAAGTCAATAATTCATCGAATACATAACATCAAATGGATAAGAAAAGGTAGTAATGATGTAAGAATGTTTGTATTGGACATTTAAAATTTACAGTACTATAATAGTGGTGGGTACTGTGGAGTGGTGACACTATATTAGTAATATAATAGTGGTGAGTGTGATTGTAGCAGTGGAGGGTATAGTACATATGGATGTACTGGATCAGGGACTATAGCAGACCATATATTCTAGCAGTAATATTACAATAATGGCCTTTGGGATAAATTTTGGTCATATGGGCCATTTAATGTGCTTCATTCTCATTGTTCCATCAATCCAAATATATAAAATGTAATAAATATGCTATTTGGGTGGGTTATACCTTAGTGGATATAACCTTCCTTTTAGATTTGTGTGTGTGTAGTGTGTATGTGTTTAAATATAGTTGTACCCCCAAGAACCTAATAAATAAATTAAAACCCACATTGTAAAAGTATCATACCTTAATTTCATGTTGTAAGACTATTCCATGTTGTTTAATGTTGGGCAAAAATCCCTCAAGGTATCATTGAATCATTTTTGAGGTGATTGTGTTTGTTGACAAAGTGGACATCTGAGTTGTGATTGTTGACAAAGAGGATTTCATGATGGAATGTCGTGTTCAAGAGCTGAGGTCAATGATCCATGTTTGATTCAAGAACGTCGATAAAAGGAATGGAAGATCTGGAGGCGGTACAAAAGAACAGATACAAGGTGGCGCCGTTTTCCAGTGTTTGCCAAATTTTTGGGCCTGAAAATCGGCAAATGAAGAAAAGTTTTTTTGGCAAAGGGACTTGCGCGCCGTGGACTTGGAGTATAGAAAACTTGCGCGCCACATGTTTTTCAAGATCAGAAGATCAAAATATGGCTAAGGAAATAGGATCGCGCAAGTTTGGGAGTTGGTCGCGCAAGTTTCTAAAAGGAGAGAAGACTTGCGCGCCGAGATTGGGTCGCGCAGGTGACTTGCGCGCCGTCGCGCAGGGTGGTCAGATTGCCTATAAATACCGGACCACCCCTCCTCATTTCTTACCGGAGTTCAAGATGAGAGCTCCTGTCGCGCAGGTGTGGTGGTCGCGCAAGTGGTGTGTGTGGTCGCGCAGGTGGGACTTGCGCGCCAGTGGTTGAGGTTGTGCGCTGGTGTTAGAAGTTGCGCGCCGGTTTGCAGTTGCGTGCCAATAGTGGTTTGGGCGTAAAGGGAAGAGAGTCGCGCAAGTTTGGAGTTGAGGAAGCTTGTGTCGCGCAAGTGTCAGAGGAGGACTTGCGCGCCCGTTGTGACTTGTGCGCCGATACTTGCGCACCGAGGTTGACTTGCGCGCCAAGTAAGGTTTTGTTCCCGCGGTGATTTTCAGACTGCGTGGAAGCTGGATGTTTTCCCGATACCTTCGGTGCAAAGAGATATTCATCAACGGGTGAAAGTTAAACTTCAACAGAGCATCTACATACAAGAGAAGATGCATTCTTTCATGAAAATGAAGAGACCTACAGGTCTATAAACTGTGAGTGGATTCCATCCAAGAGCAGTGAGCTTAGGAAGAGGAAGAAGGTGATCCTCTCCACCGGCAGTGAGCCAGAGAGAGAGAAACAGGGAGTGACCCTTGGGAAAGCAGTGAGCTGACCCTAAACTTTGTAAAGGCAGTGAGCCTGGGCATAGAAGTGATCTAGCCCGAACCTTGTAATCCACAGCTAGTGAAGATTAGTGGAATTTGGTACGACCGGAAACCTGTCGGCGTATGCTCCTTGGACGTAGCCCTTAGCGGTGAACCAAGTAAAATTGTTGTGTCCTATGCTTGCTTTACATTCTGTTTATATCGTGCAGCAGGAAAAAGAGAGAAGATTGTTTTGCTTAACAGTGAAACAAGATCAGAACGGGCATTAATTTTGAATTAGTCATACCCTGATTCACCCCCCCTCTCAGGGTATCCAGCCTAGTGGACCTAACAAGTGGTATCAGAGGGAAAAGGTTGAAAGTTGTTCTTCTCTCAATGGAGGTAACCAATCATAAAGGGATTCCGATCTTCGACGGATATAATTTTCAGATATGGAAGAATCGGATGCAACACTATTTCCGATCCTTGGGAATGGATGTGTTTTCAGCAGCTATGCATGGTATCACAGCTGATATTAATAGTGGTGCCTTATCAGAAGCTGAGCATAGAGAGTTGGATGCTGATTCCAAAGCAATCAATGCCTTAGGGGGATCCCTTTCCAATCCCATCTACACAAAGGTGATGTCATGCAAAACATCACATTCCATGTGGGAAAAGCTTTTGAATATATATGAAGGGGACACAAAAGTCAGAGAGGCAAAGCTGCAGGTGTTGTGGAACAAATATGAAGATCTGAAAATGAACCCGAATGAGTCTGTTGACGTATTCTTTGATAGGGTAAACATTGTTGTGGAAGATATGCAAGGTCTTGGAGAAGTCATTGAAGACATAAAGATTGTAAAGCGCATCTTGAGGAAACTTCCACCTCGGTTCAATCCGAAAGTTTCAGTACTAGAAGATAAAGATCCAAAAGAGCTGACATTGGACAATTTTCACAGTACCTTGGTTGAATATGAAATGAGGAACGATGATAATGAGGCTGTGGAAAAAGGGAAGTCTAAAGAGGTGGCATTTAAGGCCATGAAGAAGCTCACCATTGAAGATTCTAATGAAGAAGAAGAGACAGATGAGGTGATGTCATTCCTTTCTTCGAATCTACAAAGAGGAAGAGGAAAGTTTAAAGGTAAACTTCCACTAGCATGCTTTAGATGTGGAAAGGTTGGTCATCTTGCGGCAAGATTCCCCAAGAAGTTTCAAGATGATGATGATGATGATGACGTTGAAATTCCCAAAAAGAAGTCTTCAGCTTTTGTGAAAGGGAAGAAACAATTCAAGAGAAATTTCTTCAAGAAAAAGAATCTTCTCTCACAAGAATTTGAAAGTTCAGATGAGTCTGAGGATGAAGAAGTTGAGGAAATAGAAAATTGCAGAGATCGTGGGGTAAATGCCTTGGTGGAAATTGTTGGTAGTTCTTAAAAGGGAGAAGAAGATGATGCTAAAGAAGAAGAATAAATTGAAGGGAGAATTGATATGGAAGCCGAATTGGAAGCAGCTCTTGAGGAGATAGATGTTTGGAGAGCCAAAACGAAGAAAGCCAATAAAGTGGTTCGTGATGCCAAACTCTACATGCAACAACAGGATGAAGAAAAGTATGAGCTGTTAGAAGAAATTGAAAGACTAAAATCCTCAACACCAGAGAGCTCAGAAAATATTGTTGAGTATAAGCTTAAAATTGAGGAACAAAAGAAGGAAATTGATTGTCTGACAAACACAGGAAAGGAGCAGGTTAGATGTATCAAAGATCTTGAAGAAGAAGTGGTCAGTCTGCGACAAAAACTCAAGGATCAAGATAAACTCTTGACCCCCAATGTGATATCCAAAAAGCAAGCTATTCAGAAGACAGAGAAGATGAAAGCGGAGCCTAGCAGTTCAGTAGGAAAGAAACAGCAATTGAGCTAATATGTTAAGTTCGTTTCTGGGCTTAGTCAAGAACAAAAATTGGCGACAATTGCAGTCAGACCACAAGCACTCATCCCGAAAGTGAAGGTTGATTTGGGAACAAAACAGAATCAGAATATTCAGAGATCCCAAAGGGGAAATCACAGTGCTGAAATATCACGAGGGAATGCATCCTATATCAGGTGTTATTGCTGTGGGAAAATGGGACATTCACAGTTTTTGTGTTCCATAGCCAAGAGATACAGAAGGTAACATGAGCAGAGACGGCAGCCAAACAGAGAATGGTTTTCGAGAACACATTTTGAAGGACACTGTTTTTGGTGCGGAGGATTTGGACACATGGCTAGGTATTGCACATCAATCATTCAGAGAAATGTGTCAAAGAGTAATCAAAATGTTCGCAAGCAGCAGATCAATAAACCAACAAGTGAGTTAAAAGTTCAGAACAGATTTGCAGCTCTGCAAGATGAGGGTGGTCCGTCATACTCTGAGAAAGAACAGAAGCCTCAATCCATGCCGAGTGTGAAAGAAAAAGTATGGACCAAGAAGAAGAAAAATGAGAAGGCTGTGGTGGCGTAGATTGCCCTTAAAGCATCAGATCGATCTGGTGTTTGGATCCTTGATAGTGGTTGCACATCCCACATGATGGGTAACAAGGATCTTGTTACAGGCATCAAATATGAAAAAGAAGGAGTTGTCAAATTTGGAAATGATGAAGGCCTGAAAATTGTTGGCTCAGGGAAAGCCAAGTTTGGGGGCAAAGAGATGAGACGTGCTGATGTCTTGGTAGTATAGGGTCTCAGTGATAACCTACTCAGTGCCAGTCAACTATGTGACTCTGGGCACTCTATCCAATTTACCAAGAAGATGTGTGTTGTGAAAGGAAAAGATGGAGCAGATGTTCTGCAGGGAAAAAGGTCAAAGGGAAATCTCTATCTTGTATGTGGGGAAGAAGATACTTGTCTTTTATCCAGAGAGGAAGAAAACCAGGTGTGGCATAAGCGACTTGGTCATCTATGCCAACCATCTATGGAGGATCTCGTTAAATGTGATGCTATTAGAGACCTTCCCAAACTATCACGTGATCGCACTCATACATGTGATGCTTGTCAGCAAGGGAAAATAATCAGAAAGACATACAGGCCAAAGGAACAGAAATCAACTAGAGTGCTCGAATTGGTGCATGCTGATGTATGTGGACCTATCTCACCATGAGCTATAAATGGGCAAAGGTACTATGTTCTTTTCATTGATGACTATAGCAGAATGGCATGGGTATTCATCATAACCCACAAGACAGAGGTGTTCAGTTGCATAAAGCAGTACAGGAGGGAATCAGAGAAGATGCTTGGGCAGAAAATTCTGAAGTTTCGTACTGATAACGGTACGGAATTTACAAATAGTCAGGTTGAAAACTATCTCGAGAAACATGGGATAAGGCATCAAGATTCATCAGTAAGAACTCCCCAACAGAATGGAGTAGTTTAAAGGAGAAATCAGATCATCAACAATATGGCCAGAACAATGCTTATTGATAAGGACCTGCCAGAGAAATTTTGGAAGGAAGCAGTTTTGACATCGGTCTATGTTTCAAACAGGTCCCTGTTATGTCCGAAGCAAGGGAAGACTCCGTATGAACTGTGGTACGGAAAGAAGCCAACGCTGAAGTACTTTCGAATCTTTGGAAGTAAGTGTTTCATTCTCAAAAAAGAACATCATAGGAAGTTTGAGGCACGAGGAGATGAAGGGATATTCCTTGGCTATTCCGGGAAAAGTAAAGCATATAAATGTTTCAACAAAAGGCTGGGAAAAATCATTGAAAGCAATGATGTCACTATAGTTGAAAATGAGCAGAATACTCAACGATCCAGTGAACAGTTCCTGGATGAAAGTGATGATGAGGTAAGCAACCCAGGGGGAGCAGAAGTGGCAGAAGCTGACTCAGAAGAAGATACTGATGATGAAGAGGAAAGTGTCAAGTCGGTGTCCGTGAGAAAGCCAAAGAGTCGAGCTGAAATTGATAGGCAGAATATCATTGGTGATCAAATAGCTCCAGTTCAGACTCGAAGAATGAAATCATCACAGCAAGCATCGTTTTTGTCTCAAGTGGAGCCAAAATGTTTTTCTGATGCTGCTGAAGATGAAAACTGGGTTCAGGCCATGAACGAAGAGCTTGATCAAATTGAGAAGAACCAGACATGGGAGATTGTTTCGAGGCCAGCAGACAAGAATGTCATCGGGACTAAATGGGTCTATCGCAACAAGATGAATGAAGATGGCACAGTGATTCGGAACAAAGCACGACTAGTGTGCAAGGGATACTCCCAGATATAGGGAATAGATGTTGATGAGACATTTGCACCGGTTGCAAGGCTGGAGACAATCAGATTATTTTTGGCCATAGCAGTGCAAAGAAAGTTCAAAGTGTTCCAGATGGATGTCAAATCCGCATTCTTGAATGGGGTTCTGGAAGAAGAGGTGTATATTGAGCAGCCAGATGGTTTTCTCATTCATGAGGATGAGAACAAAGTTTGCAGGCTGAAGAAGGCGTTGTATGGGCTGAAACAAGCACCAAGGGCATGGTACTCAAGGTTGGATCAGTACTTGAAGAAGCTTGGTTTCCAGCGTGGAGGAGTTGACTACAACCTCTATTTCAGCAATGGCAATAATCAAAGGATTATGGTGCTAGTGTATGTCGATGACATAATTTTTGGCGGATCAGATGAAGCTCAGTGCAGACAGTTTTCTGAATTCATGAAAAATGAGTTTGAAATGTCAATGATTGGAGAGCTAACGTTTTTCCTTGGTCTACAGGTGACACAAGGAAGGAATGGAACATTCATTTCTCAATCCAAATATGCCAAGGAGGTTCTAAGAAGGTTTGGAATGGATAATTCCAAGGAAATGAAGACTCCGGTTGCTACCCGGATGAAATTATCAAAAGATGAGGATGGCAAGGCAGTTAATATCACAGAATACAGGCAAATCATTGGAAGTCTGTTGTACTTAACTGCAACAAGGCCTGATATTGTTTTCGCCACATTCCAAGCAGCGAGATATCAGAGTAATCCCAAGGAAAGTCACATGATTGCAGTGAAAAGAATACTTCGGTATATCAAGGGCATGGTGGACTTCGGCTTGACATACAACGACAAATCTCAGACAGAGTTATTGGGATATACTGATGCATATTGGGCCGGTTCAGCAGATGATAGAAAATCAACGTCAGGTGGTGCATTCTATCTTGGTGGATTGTGTATTTCTTGGCTAAGCAAGAAACAAGATTTAATTTCATTGAGCACCGCAGAAGCTGAGTATATTGCGGCCACTCAAGCATGCACACAGTTATTGTGGATGAAGCAGCAGCTTGAAGATATGGGAGTTGAAGTGAAGTCTCCGATCGGAATCCAGTGTGACAACTCAAGTGCTATAAATCTTAGCAAAAATCCTGTCCATCATTCCAGGACAAAGCACATTGAGATCAAGTATCATTTCATCAAGGAGAAGGTTGAGCAGGGCATCGTGAAGTTGGAGTACGTGCCTACAGAGCTACAGGTTGCAGACATTCTGACAAAGGCCTTACCAAAGGAAGCTTTTGAGAGGCATCGACTAGCTCTGGGAGTTCAGTCGATTCCCTGCACTTGAAGTTGTGTGGATGTGGGACCCCCCCCCCCTCTCCCCGCGGTATGATGTGTTTTTCCCTAATGTGTTGATTTGTTCTCTACTCTGTTACAGTCTGCAAAGAACTGCCTTTGGGTTCGTTGGCAAAGGGGGAGAAAATAGTGATTGTTCAAGGGGGAGACAATGTGGAGATTTGATAAATCATGAATGATATGGGGAGACGCTGACAGGTGGCGCAGCCAGATAGGGGGAGTTGAAGTTAGTTGAACGTGCTTAGCCAGAGCTTAGCTTGGACAACACAGGAACTATGGCTAAAAAGGTGTTGAAGCTATGAGCAGAAAGGGGGAGCGTATTAAATCTGACGATGCTAGAAGTGATCGATCAAAGAACAGATATCACGACAGCTGAGGATCGTGATAAAAGCAGAAGAGTGGTGTTGGACAGTGGTACGAATATTTCCAAACCAAACATTGGTCTTCCAACAAGCCCATCAACAATTGGTATCAGTTTAGTTCAAATTGGTATCATTTTGGTGTCAACAATGGATGTCAGAGATAAAGTGATTCATTGATGAACTTTTCATTTACTCTTGTTTCTCACGCCGAGCATTGCTCATGTGGGCTTAGAGTATGTGTTGAGTAAATCCTTGGTCGCTATCAGAATCGCAATGAGGCGAATGGAGGCTGAAGAATCAATGATGTATCTTTGTTTGGAAGAGTTGTCAACAAACCCAAAGGGGGAGATTGTTGGGCAAAAATCCCTCAAGTTATCATTGAAGCATTTTTGAGGTGATTGTGTTTGTTGACAAAGTGGACATCTGAGTTGTGATTGTTGACAAAGAGGATTTCATGATGGAATGTCGTGTTCAAGAGCTGAGGTCAACGATCCATGTTTGATTCAAGAACGTCGATAAAAGGAATGGAATATCTGGAGGCGGTACAAAAGAACAGATACAAGGTGGCGCCTTTTTCCAGTGTTTGCCAAATTTTTGGGCCTGAAAATCGGCAAATGAAGAAAAGTTTTTTTGGCAAAGGGACTTGCGCGCCGTGGACTTGGAGTATAGGAAACTTGCGCGCCACATGTTTTTCAAGATCAGAAGATCAAAATATGGCTAAGGAAATAGGATCGCGCAAGTTTGGGAGTTGGTCGCGCAAGTGTCTAAAAGAAGAGAAGACTTGCGCGCCGAGATTGGGTCGCGCAGGTGACTTGCGCGCCGTCGTGCAGGGTGGTCAGATTGCCTATAAATACCGGACCACCCCTCCTCATTTCTTACCAGAGTTCAAGACGAGAGCTCCCGTCGCGCAGGTGTTGTGGTCGCGCAAGTGGTGTGTGTGGTCGCGCAGGTGGGACTTGCGCGCCAGTGGTTGAGGTTGTGCGCCGGTGTTAGAAGTTGCGCGCCGGTTTGCAGTTGCGTGCCAATAGTGGTTTGGGCGTAAAGGGAAGAGAGTCGCGCAAGTTTGGAGTTGAGGAAGCTTGTGTCGCGCAAGTGTCAGAGGAGGACTTGCGCGCCCGTTGTGACTTGCGCGCCGATACTTGCGCGCCGAGGTTGACTTGCGCGCCAAGTAAGGTTTTGTTCCCGCGGTGATTTTCAGACTGCGTGGAAGCTGGATGTTTGCCCGATACCTTTGGTGCAAAGAGATATTCATCAACGGGTGAAAGTTAAACTTCAACAGAGCATCTACATACAAGAGAAGATGCATTCTTTCATGAAAATGAAGAGACCTACAGGTCTATAAACTGTGAGTGGATTCCATCCAAGAGCAGTGAGCTTAGGAAGAGGAAGAAGGTGATCCTCTCCACCGGCAATGAGCCAGAGAGAGAGAAACAGGGAGTGACCCTTGGGAAAGCAGTGAGCTGACCCTAAACTTTGTAAAGGCAGTGAGCCTGGGCATAGAAGTGATCTAGCCCGAACCTTGTAATCCACAGCTAGTGAAGATTAGTGGAATTTGGTACGACCGGCAACCTGTCGGCGTATGCTCCTTGGACGTAGCCCTTAGCGGTGAACCAAGTAAAATTGCCGTGTCCTGTGCTTGCTTTACATTCTGTTTATATCGTGCAGCAGGAAAAAGAGAGAAGAGTGTTTTTCTTAACAGTGAAACAAGATCAGAACGGGCATTAATTTTGAATTAGTCATACCCTGATTCACCCCCCCCCCTCTCAGGGTATCCAGCCTAGTGGACCTAACATTTAATTTAATGTTTTATGGACACATGTATTGGGGAAGAATCGTAATAATTGATTTATTGGATCTTTTTTATGGAGATTCCTAATTTTATTCAACGTCGATGATTTAATTGGTGGAAGAATGTTAATTAGATCAAAACTAACATTATTCATGGACTACTCCTATAGAACCAATGGATGATTGTGGGAATATAGAAGTTAGTCATTATTCTTGATTGAATGAAAAATTGGATGGATTTTTTACAACCCCACGTGATGTAAATGGATTATAGTTAATATTATATAATTCTAGTTGGGCCTTTATATTTCTCATGAGTGAGTCTAGATTAGGTGGATATAGTTCCCTTGTCCCATAAAGAACTATGCTTCATAATGGTTACATAAAATTGGTTGTTATGGAGTAGTGATGACCAGTAATAATGTTTCATAAAACCAAAGAATATATAAGGGTTAACCCTCTTGTAGAAAGGGAATTATTCAATTAAGGGGGTTATGTTAAATAATCTTCTAAAAAATATAGTTCATTTATTGTATTTTAAAAGGGTATTAACTTAATATTATTAGAGGGATGAGTATATAATTATTTCTAGGACTAAAATAAAAATAGAGGTTTATATGGCATCAGTTTATGGAAACAAATTCTGTTAAATGTATTATCGAATGCCTGAAACCTTTTAATATAGATTTGATATTAATTTATAGTACAATATCTCATGAAACATTAAAAATAATGAAATATTCTTTACAAATAGTTAAATAGATCTATTCACAATGTTATGAACATTTTTTTATAATGTATTTATGCACACATGAAACTCCATACTTGGTCAGCACTAAATTTTACATACAGGGAGAATATGGGTTTCATGATAATATCCCCTTCCTATCAAAATTACATCTCTCAATCATAATTCCACCATGATGATTCTATAATTTATATGTGACCATCTATAAATACAATGATCTAAAAATTACAAATGATGGGATATTATCATATAAATGTGATGATTATTCTCATATTTCATGTACCATTAGTTTCTAAAGGGATATCCATTTTCTAGAAAAATTGATGCGGTACCGTAGAGGGGACCAAAATATTTAATGATAATAATATTCCTTCCCGTTATTCTTATAACACATACATTACACTTAATTCTAATGGTATGGATCCTATGAATCAAATAAACTACTTACATAAAGGGAACTAGTGTTAGTATTACACATTTCATTTCTATAAAACAGAAAAAATAATCTTTTCATGTGAAGGTAATGATCATAAATTTGTATTTTTGAACCATAAATCACCATTCAATATATGATTCACTATAAATAATTCAATTCATTCACTCTTAAGATGGAATCATAATAGAAATGTGATGTTATTTCTCAAAATGATCTAATTATTTGAACCTCTCTATTATAAATAATGAATTTTTTCAACCCTTGTAAATTATTTTCTATAATACTATAATCACATGTAAAAGAGAATGTCTATTTTAATGTAGGATTATCCAATAAAAATTATATTTTTTGGATTAAATAAAAATCCAAGTTTGTTACATTGATTATTGGGATCACCAGTTTTGGAGACCAAGGGAAATAATGTAGTGGAATTTATACACCATTAGGAATAATGTGAGAAGAAAAAGGTTATCTTTAAACTAAATTATTTAAAATACCTTATGAAATATTAAAAACCAAATTCCTAATTTTTTTTATTATCCACATCATTAGTATTGTTATTATAATGAACTCAATGTGGATAATATGACATGATAATTCAATGACTATGTTTTTTGTCTAGGGAGAAACTTAATATATGATTTAGGGCGGTACATCATGGTTATCTATAATTATGATGAGTTTAGATAAATCTTTTTCATGATAATTAAATATAAAGAGGTTTAATGTAAAAATTATACACATTCTAAAAATTCATAACTCATATTATAATAGTTAATGACTTGGTAATTTGATACAAAATTGTCATCATGTACCATGATAGAGGTATGATAATCCCCTGATACATCCACCAAATTAGAGAAATTTCTTTATGTCCTGTAATAATCAATGTGTTATTAATAGTTTCAAATAGGGAGATAGATATATAGTAATCCATATTGGTCACAAAGAATATTCTTTGTTATCGAGTGAGATAGTATAACTAGATACATTTCATGTACTATAATATCACATTGGATATGTGGATTAATGTAATTAGTGAAATTCAATATATCCATATTTTAGGTAGCCTATGTTAATTCATGGGATTTGAGAGACATGGAAAACCCTAATCATTTTGGATTCATTACCAAATTTCTAGTACTTTCCATGGTTATTTAAAGTGATATTTTGGTCAACCTTAAATAAGGTGGATTGAAACATTATTATAATATTTTCCTATTTTATTTTCATTTCAATTTAGATGGGTTCTTTATGGGGTGATTCTATGAACATATATCATGGCATCTCAACTGTCACATGACTATTGAATTAGTCTATATGTAACAGTTCTTGGGTGTATATATTCCTCGTTATTGAATTATTAAATAGGATGATATTCCAATATTCCTACAAATCCCATTAGAGTTCCAAAAATCTATATTTCTATGATTTTTTTTTCATACATTTACCCACGATTGATATCCCCTAAAATATCAACATGATAGAGGAAATAATCAATACAGTAAAGGTAAAACCTATACATGTATCGAGATTTGGTAAAGTCAAAATGATCAAATCACATTAGTGGTTAATCTTTATTACAATTACACAAACAAATACGAAATATATGTAAAATGGTAGAAATAAAAAATAGGATAGAATATATGTGATGAACCTTAGAGGTGAGTTATTTTTCTCTTACATTGTCATAAATTTAATTTGGGGATGGTATACATCACAATAGTAATAAAAATTATTCCACCTCCTCTAATGGAACATAAATTGTGTAAACATAAGGTTTCAGGGAGAGTTCCACCATATGGTTTTCAAATTAATCGGTCATTGTATTTATTTTTATAGGATATTACGGATGAAATCATATACCCAATCGTCATCACCCCAATTTGGATTTCTGAGAATAATCATAAATCTATATAGTAATGTATGCCATATAAATATTGAGGGATATATTTCTATAGAAAGATATATTAGCATGAGATCAGGTTGGAAAATTGGATGGTGGGGATATTTATGGAAACGAATCCAACAGAGAATAAGGAATCTTGGTATAGTTATGGAAGATATAAATGGAAGCTTAGTATAGTTCTCATTAGTAGTTAAAACTAATGATAAAATTTTCCTATGGTTGTGAGTTCGCAGCCATGGTGATTAATATTTTTTCTTCAGAGTTAAACACATGATTTCAATGGGGAAAGATATATAATCAATATACATAATTATTTAGGACTAAAATAAACACTTAATATATAAACACTATGATGAGATATAGGTAAATTCTAATTATTGAGGAAATGGGGGAAGGATTAAATTAATTGGATTTCCCATCATAGGATTTCCAGGTCCTCCTATAGAGTCATAATAATTTTTGATTTCATATAATTTTTTTGTGAAGTAGGAGTTATTCTAAATTAATAGGAATAGTGGTTTTCCCTTCCTTGGTGAGGGAATATGTAGACAATAAAAAATTTGAATGATCAAGATTGAATACAATATTGATAGATATAAGGATTGAACAATGGTACTTATACGCCGAATACATATAGTGGAGGACAATGTAAGACTCATATGATTCGATATGTGGGGAGTATATTCCACATATTTTTAATTCAGAAGAACTATTTATTAATGAGATAATTTAAATGACACTAAAACTATCAAATAATTATAGGTTAAATTTTATTTATAATTAAATTTTATTTTTTATGTATGAAGAGTTTGATAATTTTAAGGGCCTGAAAGAAGAATCTAGGTCATGTACTAAAGATAAAAATTGTTGAAACCCCTAAAATGTATGATTATATAGTAGTATTGTCGGAATCTGTACCTTCTCTACTTATCTATGATGAAATAAAACATTATTCATTGGGGACACATCTATTCTTGGATTGTTCATAATGTACAGTGGAATGAAAATCCACATAATTTAATGATTTATATGTTAAAAAGAACTCAATTCTCCCTTATATGTTTTCCACATTCGAATTTCATTTTTATTTTATGAAAATCATTATTTTAGTTCCATAAATCTATGAATAAGATCTATATATGGATTTTTGGAAGCTACATTCCAATACATAGTGGTCCATAGAAGAGGTTTTCACATCGATCTCTTCATGAATAATAATTCTTGTCCACATAGTTGATAAACTCACCTTGATAAAATGGTATCAAATCAAAGGGTACAATCCATATAATAGAAATTTTCCTTCATTAGATATTATTTTTTACCTCACTTTTGTTTATGTGGCTTGTGAGTCCTCTCATAATATTCTATTATTATTTGGACACAAATTTTCTCTTAATATCTTTCATTTTGTGGTATAATTTAAATGAAAGATTTGTAGGGGTTTAAAATTAAAAAATTTAGGAAGAGATAATTGTTGACCTGATGAATATTGAAATAGGATAGACACATGATGTTTCTATCATGTGTTTTGAAGAGGTCTTACAAGAATTAGATATTGTTTATTTTATTGAGGATTCAATCATTCAAGGATAAACTAACGATTTTTCATAGGTGTGTATTTATCTTATATAATAAGTGGTTGGGTACTTGAGTAATATTTAGTATTTGATGAAAAACTTATAAATTATAGATACATAATATAAGAATAAATATATAAATCTTTTAATTCATCTTGATCAGAAAATAATAATTGAAAATGAAGATGAATCTGGGATCAATGAAATTGAAGAAAAAAAGTTATTTGTTTTAGGGAGTGGAATAAAATTCAGATCCACGTCACCCAAAAAAATATGTTTGAAAGAGATCCATATGGAAATACTTATCCACTAGCATGTTTTACTAAGATAATATAGGAATTACTACCTTAAATTACACTTGATGGAGTACTATATTTATGTTGTAATGGAGTTTCTTGAGGCATGTTTATTCATCTCTTCTAGATATCTGTTTCATATTGATGGTGTTTCGTCTCTTAACACATATCTATAAAATATTATTTACGTGTAGGCATAAAATAATCATATTTAGGGCATATAAAAATTATAATGGTTTCATTTATTACAAGTATACACCCAGTTCTACATATTTTATGTTGTTATGGATCAATAGATCTCCTATGTACAGGATTTTCAATCATAATAGCATAAGTTCTAGATGAATTTTGTAATGTAATCTCATGTTTATTACATGAACATTAATTTATATCAAAAATACCTCAAGATATCAACTCCCTGTAGATGCGGTTATATCAACTCAATTATCATATTCCACAATTACAACCATAAACCAAATTGTAAATAGTTTATAGTGTTGCTATGTGGATTTCCATATGGGTCACATTTAAAATTTATAAATTCAATACATATTTGAAATCATTGTTTATAATTTTTCAACATAATCACATTCATAAAAAAATATTTTAAAATCTCACTAAAAATATGATTCATTACGGGTGTAAGAAACAATGGGAAATTATATTATCATTTATGTTACATGGGTGTGTGAAACGATGTTGGATGGGTCAGGGTAGTAATGCTACACTGCTCACTGTTTAGAAACTAATTATTAATGTTGAGTAAGGTAGGTGTGATTTTAAATAGTTTATTAACTATATTATAATTTCTAGAGAAATGAAAGAGCCGCAATAATGTATTTTTTATTCTAAAATGTCAATGGTTAGTGGTCAAAAAGTTTTATTTTTTCTTGGAGTCTAAACTTATTAATGGATGTGTAAATATAATGATAATGATCTTTAACCATGTTTCATTTAGATAATCTACTACCATATAACCAAAAAAAGGAAAAAATATTGATTATGACAAATTACCATGTTTATAACGCTAATTCAACCAAATAGAAGGGTTGGATTTTTGTTATGGGCTATATACCTTGGTTGGGATGATGGATTTGATTGGGGAACTCTATTCATCCTAGTTTTTTCCTTCTTAAAAAATTAATATAATCTATATCTTTAAATTTCTCACATCACCCATTATAAATGAACCATTTAATATTAGAATGAAATTATTAATAAATATGTAATGGAAAAATTTAAACCATTATACTCTAGTAATATTATACGATAAATAGTTAATAGGAGTTATTATTGAAAATTGTTATTTTAAATAACATTAATTTTATTGATATTATATTTTATATTAAAAATTAATTTATAAACATTATAATTAACATTTAATAAATATAAATTATATTTTAAATACCCCTTATTGAATTTTAATTAGAATCGGTTTGCTAAATTTTTTGTAACGTATGATTTTATTTCATAAATATTGTTTCAGGTAAAATTGTTATTTCTAAGAAATTATTACCATGTAATTGTATCATAGATCAATAAATAACCTTTTATTTAATAAATAATTGATTATGGAATTAAATTATGAATTTAAATTTATTTTAATTCATTGATTGTCTTGTGACCCTTTGAGGTGGGTGTTTATAGACCAACAATTTATTTGATATATTAAACTTAAACAATTTATTACATTATTTTCATCAAACAACTATTATTTATTAAGATCAATAGATCATTATAGGATCTTCCTCAATTTTATACACTTCTGATGAAAAAATTTTATAATGAAAACAGTATACATGTATTTCTTAATGAATAATCCTCAACATGAGAACCTAAATCATTTCCATTTTTACTTCACTGGGTATATGGATTCTTTCACTAATAGTCATTTACATATGAGTTTATAATATTTATACTACATGCCTCGGTTGTGTTATCTCCTGAAAATATATTCTTATCTCCCAATAAGAAATTATACATGAAAGAAATACCCTTATAATAAATCAATATATCATTAAAAAAATTAAATACTGACTCCTGTTACTTATAAAATATATTTATGAAATATATAAAATATAAGATATACATGTTTTCAACTCACATATAAATCATCTCAAAAATATATATCTGATAACATCGGTTGATGTACCCATGTGGGGCACATCTTCCTTCATCTTATGTGACTTTGTTTGGAGTGAATTCCCATATATCTAGTAATTTTTTATATAGTGTGCCTCTAAATGATAAACCTCAATATTAAATTCCATATCCACTATCTGGTAATTTATCATCCTATGAACCATGACCCAATATGACTCTAATCATTGTTTATCAAATAAACAACACAATCTACCTCTGATTAGTGCAATGATTAATGAACAACACCATGTACCACTCTACATTACACTACCCATAGAACATAATAAAAACCATCTATATATTATTCCAATAAAATGAAAATCTCTTAAAGTTTCCTTTGATCTAAACTTGGACTGACTTTTTATCATCAACCAAATTCTATCATGATTGTAAATTCTTGCTGCTCTAAAAAAATCAGCATTGCACATCAATGTTCTATGTCAATGATATTAATAAATATATTTACCATTAATTTTAATCTATTTATATTGGTTCTCTTTATGGAAGAAAACATCGGAACTAAAATGTGTTTTCCTTAAACAGTCAAATTTGGGATTCAACCATCCAACTCAAATCAACTTCGGTAGAAAAATATCAACTATTCTATAATATTCATGAAGCTTCCTGAAACCCTCAATATTAAAACACCAAATAGAAAATCACAAACCTAATTACTAAGGAACATCATCATTCATTCTTATCATAGATAGATAACATAATTTAAAATAGTTTATCAATATATTTTTGTTATGGATATTAAAAAGTCTATTAATGAAGCTCAATTATCAAACAAATATATGTTTTGCATGGCCTCATTTAAAAAATTATATTTTATGTATGGTTAATAATTATGGTGAATTTGATATTTAACTATCTACTTGACTAAACTTTTAACAAAAAAACCTATATAAATATTTGGTTTTTTGAAATGATAATATATTTCATAGATACACTCTATATTCCTCTAATACTCAGATCATTCATAAATTTATAACATAGGAACATTTGTTCAATTTTACATTTTATGGAATTGATTATGTTGGGATTATAGGGAATATATGAATATTTGATATATTTTTGTCTGACCATCCTACCATTTTTGAAAGCAAGACACATTACTTGGTTATGGAAAATTAATCTAGTTCATTTTCACAATATCATTTATATGATTCAAAAAACATGAAGGTGTGATGTTCATCCATCCAATGGATCATTGACCAATCATCTTGATATTAAAAACACATCCAAAGGTCTAATCTGATAAACATAATCCTTGACCCATGAAGTTTATAGTACAAAAATTATTATGAAATTATGAATTATCCATCAAATATATCTCAATCTACATACCATTCTTCATACAATTTACACTAATTGGATCACTATAATATTTTCCAAGATGATTTCATCATAAATATATATCTAATATCATTTTGGAAGTTTATAAGTTTTATACTCTTGTGTATTTGATGATCTTCATAAAGATCAGTATGAACTCATATTTAATTAGATATAATTAATCCTGGTCAATACAAAATTTATTCTGATCAGTCTCCATTTGATGGACTCGGTCCTCTATCATTCATTATGAATCAAATTTTATTTCCAAATTGTAATGAAATAATCTACACTGTAGAAAAAATAATTTTTTAGTAATAAATATTGACAAAATATATTATAGGTTTCTCAATCATCTTTGTAGGAATGTGGTTGTGTAAAATAATTAGATTGGGGTATAACATTAAATTAGTATTTGTCTCTAATATAACGACATGTAAATCATATACATAGTTGTTAATCATTTTTCAGGTTTTAAATAAAGCTACATCATCTTGAAATCATCATATAACATGTTCTTATAGAAAATCATATAATTATCACACAAAATACATATTATTCTAATAATTTTACAATGATCATTATCTCTCAACAATGTTCTTTCTGATAACATATTTGAGCTAATAGTTTTGAAACTATGTAAATATTCTTCATTTATACTTTACTAATTTTGTATGTCGGTATACAAACATTGTGATGCCATATTCATACAACGATTAAACTAATATATTTATACATGTTATGTCTCATATATCAATTCTTAGAAGTTCAAATCCATTCATCTCAGTCTGGTGATCTATATCTAGTATCTTAGATATCTTCTATCTGATGTACATTAGCTATTGGAATTCATAAATTTCAAACTTATTACTATTTTAATAGTATAATGATATTATTAAAACAAAAACCAAGATTCATTAATCAATCTATGACATCTTCTAAATTTTTTGGACATGTACATAAATTCTAGGATCATGATAATATTCATGATGTTTGGAACATGATAAGAAATTAACATCATATGGTATAATGGATGATTCCTAACATGTTTAGGTAAACATCCTTCACCTAATCCAATACATTATAAACTTGACTTGAATCTTTTTTAATAATGATAAGGAACTCAAATGGAGACATTATTATCATCAATATATAAATTTTCATACACATTATCTCTAGAAATATAATCCCCCCTTATTTAATTCCAATTCTTTTACCCATGGGAAAATATACATAAATAGATTTGATTAATATTTTTTTATACTATTAATTTATTCTCCATATCTAAATATCATGGATAATTTTCAGCAGAATTTTTCGACAAAATATCCTTATGAATATCGTTATATGTAACATTGACCATCATGTTCCTCAATTATTTTTCAAAAAACTACTAAAAACATATACGTTATATCAACATCATTAACAAATCTCAAATTCAATATATGTAGTAACCCCTATTTCTATTTCACAACCATTTCATTGTGTTTTTGTGGATATAAAGTATAAGGGGGGAATGTGGGGATATTTTGGTGATATTTCACTATGATTTGGGGGAAAAGGAGAGGTGCATGGGCTCTGTATGGTTTATCTAAACCATACAGAAATTTTAGTAGAAACTGTGCACAATAGAAGATTTGAGACCAAGAGATTCAGCATGATGTGCCCACGGTTAAAGAGATAATGCTAGGAGGTCATACGGGGGTTTGACTTGGAAGTAGCTAATGCATGGTTAGCACACATTTTTTCTAATCGTGCAATCTAACAGTGTGCATGGTTTAAATGAAATCCTAAAAAAGTTTATCTGATATGTTTTTCCTCTATGTTGATCGTTTTTCCTCTTAAGCGGCCATTACTCAGGATTTCTCTTCCTTGATGGTAGAAGAGCCTATCCAAAGTGTTTTGGATTTAATCTGAAGGCTTCCATAGAGTTTTTTAACTCATATTCTTGAGCTATATGATTTTTATTTTTCATTATTGATTGGTTTCTTAGACCTACTTTGATATTCTCATCATATCCTTTTGGTTTCATAGATCTACTCCTATTATGGGTAGATATATGAGGGTGTATGCCAACTAATTTGAGTTTTGGTCTTTATCTTGATAGGTAAATAGATCTAAGGTAGTGAAAATCAGTCTATCAATGAGGGATACATAATCAGAGACGGCATGAACCCTTCTCTCGTTTCTCCTTCTCCGAACGCGCCCAATGCGCCGCCTGTTTTTTCAAATTTTCGGCCTATTTCCCCCATTGCTCTTCCAGGCGATGGCGTCTCTGGGGCCTCGCCTCCCACTCTGGTTTAGAATCCCGCTGGGGTCCATCACCGGCTCGATCTGACGCCTTCGTGGCTCCTATGGCTCCTAGATCGTTCAAGGAGGCTCTGGTGGGGATGGCCCCTGCTCTTGTCCCGGCCTCTCTCCCTGCCACTCCTGGAATTGGTATCGCCCCCCGCTGTGATGCGTGGGTGGATGGATGCCCGACGATCGATCTCTCTCCGGCTGAAATCGGATCTGCTGAAGCCTACCATCGCTGGACCCTTGTAGAGAAGTTTGGTCGCGACCGGCCCCCCATTGCCTACTTCCGCGCCTTCGTGGGATCTTGGGGCCTGTCTTCTCCGGCTGTGGTCTATTCTCTTTCCCGCAATGCTTTTGGCATCCACTACTTCTTGCGTGAAGACTTAGTTCGTGCTTGGTCCCGTGAGATGCGAAGATGCGGGGATTGGCGTTTCTCCTTGTTCAGGTGGTCTTGGGATGTCCATCAGGGTAAGGACTCCATCTCGACGGCGGTTTGGGTGAGGCTCCCAGACCTTCCGATGCCTTTCTTTAACCCTTCCATCCTTCAGCTTGTGGGGGACACCCTGGGCGGGTTCTTATGTGCGGACGCGGAAACCAGGATGCTCTCTTCATCTTCAGCGGCCCGCATATGTGTGTAGGTGGATCTTGCCTCCCCTCTCCCCTCGCGTGTTCTTGTTCGGGCGGGCGCTGGTTTCTCTTGGTGGCAGCGTGTTGTCTGTCAGTCCCCTCCGAGCTTCTGCAAGGTTTGTGGGCTCCAAGGCCATGCTGAGTCTTTTTGCAGGTGCAAAGCTTCCCTCAAAGGCATAGGTCATCTGGAACGATCCTCCTCAGATATCTAAGGTGCGGTGCAGGTATCGGCTTCCCCCTCTTCGTGGCTTCCCGATGTTTCCCCTAGTTCTCACCTCAGCTCCATCACTCCCCGCCTCCCAACCGCGGTTCCCCCTCTACCTCTAGGAGCCCCCTTGATCTTAGCTTCTCCGCTCCCTGCCCCTGCTCGTTGCACGAGTCCGATCCTCGGTGTGGTGGAGGAACCGCCCACTCTTCTTTGCGACCATCATGGCCTTCCAGAGACGGAGAAGGAGCTCTCGGCCCCAGGTTCCCTTTCCGATCCTCTTCCTGAGGCCTTGGACCCTCCCACCCCGAACCTCCCTCTTACTTAATAGTCCTCAGTGGCCCCCGGTCTTTCCCCAGCGGTGGTCTCCCCGTCTTCTATCGTGCCTGAGCCTGTTCTTGCTTTCCCTCCACCTGGTGTCCCTCAATAGCCTTCAGACTCTTTGCCTTCGGATGGTGTAAAGCTTGCATCAGCCCCCAGCTCTTCAACGGACAAGGAGGTTGCAGCCACTGTGTCCCTTCACGAAGCTTTGGACTCCCCTGGTCAGACATGTGTGGACAAGTCTGGGCCCGCCCCTCCCAGTCCCTCTCCAGTTCCCTTGTAGAACCTCTTTGGCGACCTGCCCTCCCAGGGATACCTTAAAGCTCTTGTGGGCTCCTCCCCCTCTCCTGATCAACTCCGCCGCCCGGACAACCACATCTCAGCTCTTAGCCATCTCAATGGTGATGAGGTTCCCCCTGGCTCCAAATCCTACCCCCCCCCCCCCCCCCGCAGTCGTCCAAGAGTGTTACCAGGATCACCCAATCCAAGGCTCGAGAATACAACAATAGTTTTCATCTTGCAGGTCACCAGCCCTTGCCGTAGGGATGAGAGGTCCCGGCTCATAACCTTTAATGTCGAATGTCATTGTTTGGAATTCCCGGGGGCTCGGTGCCCGGGATAAATGTGAATGCATCGCGTCCGAAGTTTGCAAACATCAGGTTTCGCTGGTGGCTATTCTAGAGCACAAGTAGAAGGATCAGCATATTGAAGGTATGGTGAGAAGAATTGGTTTCGCCACTTCCTTGCATTGCATCCCATGCAACAATCATATTTGGTTATTTTGGAAAAATAATTTAAATGTATAGAAGGTGGAGGTCTCTTCCCAACACCTCTTGATTAAGGTTCGTACGGTAGGGTCAGAGTTCTTCTTCACCGCTGTGTATGCTAAGTACGTGGCAAATGAGAGAGTTGCACTTTGGCAACACCTATCAGCTTTTCAACCCAAAAATCTCCCCTGGTTTATTGATGGTGACTTCAACTCCATCACTAATGCTACGGAAAAAAAGGAGGTGGTCTGTACAATCAAGGATCCATGAACAATTTCAAAGAGTTTATTTCATCAAACGGATTGATGGATATGGGCTACGTCGGTGAACCATTCACTTGGTGTAACAATAAAAAAGGGAGCGGGCGTATATGGAGTCACCTCGATTGCTGCCTCAACAACCTGCAAGGTGTCGACTCCTTTCCCCAGGAAAGGGCTACTCACTTGGCTCACATCCTCTCTTATCACTCCCCTCTTCTTATACATATGAAAAGGGAACAAAGCATGGATAAAAACTTCTCCTTCTCGTCTAGCTGGACTCGCACAGAAGGATTCCTGCAGTCCATTCAAGAATCGTGGATTCAACCATCATCTGGAATGGCTTGGGACAGGTTTAGCGACAAACTCAGAAGATTAAGACCCCACCTGCTTGAATGGACAAGTCGCAAACACAATAGTGACGACCACATTGAGGACCTCAAGGATGAGATCTCGAACCTTGAAACCCACCTCCAGGAAGTCTGGGACGACGACATTTTTGCAAGAATGACAGAGAAACAGAACGTTCTTGGTGGGAAGTTAACAGAGATCGAGAAGGTGGCCAGAGAACGTTCTAGGGCCCTTTGGCTAAGGGAAGGTGACAGGAACACCAGATTCTTTAATGCCTGCATTAAAGAGAAGAGGGCAACTAGAAGAGTTAACCTTCAGCTAGAAAATGGTTCGTATACAGGGGATATCGAGGTGGCGGGTCACATGGCAGAGGAACATTTCAGAAGCCTTCTTGCAGGTCCCCTCGACGCAATAGGTGACGTTCCCCTTGACACGGACAGCGCTGAAAACTTCCTAAGTAGCATCCCCAACTTGATCAGTGACCAGGAAAACCGGCAGCTGGGGGCCATCCCTGATGGGAGTGAGATCAAATAATCCATCCTTGCTCTAAAACTGGAAAGCGCACCAGGCCCAGACGGGTTCTCAGGTACGTTCTATGTCTTCGCATGGGAGGTTATCAAAGATAATATTATTGAGGCGGTACAGGATTATTTTAGAGGTGGACACCTCCCGAGAGCTATATGTGCCTCTAAGTTGGTGTTGGTTCCCAAGGTTAAAGAGCCTACTTCTCTGGGGAAGTACATACCTATATTCTTGTGCAACTTCTTGTATAAGATTTTGGCGGGTTTGATCAACAAAAAAATCAGCCACCTGCTTCCTCGGATTATTTCCGACGAGCAACATGGCTTCATGCCGGGCCGAAACATCCAGGGGGCCATTGGGATTTCAAAGAATATGGTCGATGATCTTAACAGGAAGTGCACTGGGTCTAACATCATGATAAAACTTGATATAGACAAGGCTTACGATAGGATGAGTTGGCGATTCATCCTGAAAGCAATGAAACACTTTAGTTTCAGCACGTGGTCCAGAGATCTGATCTTTAGATGCTTTTCTTCCCCTTGGATAACAGTGGGGCTCATGGGTAGATGCTTCAGCTTCTTTAAATCGGTTCGTGGACTGCGGAAGGGGGACCCAATATCTCCCAGCCTTTTTATTCTTGCTCAAGACGTGCTCTCAAGGAACATCTACTCTGCTATAGCTAGCGGTCATATCATCCCTTACAGGAACAAATCTGGGTTGAGCAACATGTCGCATATAATGTATGTGGATGATATCCTTTTATTCATCAATGGCAGATCTCGATCAATCAAAGGTTTCAATATTATCATGGATATTTATAGAAGCTGGAGTGGGAAACATGTGAACCACACTAAAAGCAGCATTTATCTTCCAAAATCCTTCTCTAGCCGGCGCGCTCAGATCATTCAAGAGAGGCTGGGCATTTAAAGGAAACCACTCCTGATAGAATATCTCGGTGTCCCCATTTAGAACGGGAAAATAAAGAAGGTTGAGTTCGATAAACTTATAAGAAAAATCACAACTCGTGTCTACAACTGGAAGAACAAGTTTCTTTCATTTGGGGGAAGAATCACCCTGGATAACAATGTTTTGATGTCCATTCCCATGCACACTTTTTCTGCTATTATCCCTCCCAAAGGGACCATTATTCATATTGTAAAAATCCTAAACTCTTTCATTTGGGATAACAGAAAAGAGGGAAAATGTTGATTGGCTTCATGGCCTCGGATGGCCAAACCTCTTGATGAAGGTGGTGTGAACTTTTGGAATGTTACGGAGAGCATGCAGGGCATGCACGCCAAACTTTCTTGGGACATCATTGAAGGGAATTCATTGTGGGGAAGATTCATCCGCGATCGGTATGGTAATGATTGGAGTAACTGGGGGATTCGATCCAGCAACCTCTCAGCTCTTGCCAAATGCATGAGAGAGGTTCTCATTGTGCTCGAGAACAATGCTAGATGGGTGATTGGTAGAGGTGACATCCGGTACTGGAAGGACAACTGGGCAGGGGATAAGCTCTATTTCCTGGGGTGTCATGTACTGGAGATCACTTTCAACCAGGCCAGGACGCACCCGACCTTAACGTCTACAACTCTGGATGCCGATCAAAAGAACATGTTCGACAATATTATCCTTTCAGATGACCCATAAAAGTGCGTATTTTTGGATTCTACATATGGATCTTTCCACATCTGATCCTACGTCGAATCTATCCACATCAGACAGGGATCGGATTCCTGGGAAAAACACCTCTGGTGCAAAGAGATCCCAACAAAGATGAACTTTATGGTCTGGATAATCCACAACAGAGCCATTTCGACGGATGATAACATTCAAAATAAAGGCATTCAGTTCGCCTCCCGATGCGTGTGCTGCAACAACCCAGCCACTGAGTCAGCATGGCACCTGTTCTTTGAGAGATAATGGGATAAATTTGCATGGGACCTGGCTAGAGAACGGATGGGAGTACTGGGGCACCATGACAGTGAACCGGACTTCTTCCCCTGGTGGTTTCAGGGAATGGAGAATCAACCCAAGGAGTGCAATCTTTGTGGCATGGCTTGTGTTTTGATCTACTGGGTCATCTGGGATATAAGGAACAAAGAACGTGGAGGTAGTCGCAGGTCGTTTACTTTCCTCAAGGTTCGCTTTCTTGCCTTGCTAGAGGAGCTCAGTTCTCTTCTTCATGGAGGGACGATGACAATGTCTCTGCCCCTAAATGGTCCGAGCACAGGGAAAGGGAGGTGGGTTAAGTAGAACCCTCCTAGCTCTGGTCTCAAACTTAACGTGGGTGGCTCCTACGCACAAGGAATTATGAGAGGAGGGGTATGATCCGAGACAGAAGAGGATTTGTGGTCATTGGATTTATCACCTTTTATGGACCGGGCACCCCCATTGAAGCCGAACCCAGATCCATGCTTAGAGGTCTTTCCATCTGCCATGACCACCACATACCAGTCTCTGTAGCTGAATCAGATTTGTGCCTCCTTGTCAACTTCCTTCTCAATAAAGCTAGACCCCCATGGTACTTATGTTACATTATTAGGAAATACAGGCTCTTGTTGAGCATGGACACTGATATTACACATGCATTCAGGGAGGGAAACTCGGTCGTTGATTGCCTTCCCAGCAAGGGGAACCCTGACAACAGATGTATTATTTATGACAGCCTCAGATCTCTTCCCAATGCCTGCAACCTCCTTGTTAGTAACGATGCTTTAGGCTTTTACCACTTTCTTCCCCCCTGACCTGGTGGGACCTTCAATAAAAATTCATTTTCAGCAGTCAAAAAAATAGATCTAAGGTGGTTCTATAAAGTATCAACTGGTTTTATTGAGCATTATTCACCTGTGGTCTAGTTTTTTCAAGACCTTTGAGGTAGTTGTATTATCTCTCTACTCCTCTTACTAGAATTTATTGACATAGATTCATATTGGATTATTTTAATGACATTTATTGTGAAAAATGTGGAATAAATCTTCTTTAGTGATGATTTATGGTTTTGGGGAAATTGTGTAATCTTGGTTAATTTTTGTGCATAGAGATTTGGTTTCGTGAATTTAAATTGAAATTTTTAAATTATGTATTTTCTAGAATCTCTAAATTTTTTGTTGTAAAAAGGGGTTTTCAGTTAAAATTTCATTTTATTTAAATGAATTATCATTAAAGTGATTTTTCTAGAAATGGTTTTCATTAAAAATTTGTTTTTATTCAAAAGGTCTTTTTGGCATGATCCTTTGGCATATTTAGTGTGTGTTTTCATATTTAATATATGAGGAATGGTTGAAATTTGACCTTGTGATTGGTGCTGAAGTTCAAATGGAACATGGGGTACAATTACCTTGTGATGACTTGGTTGATCAATGAGAAATCACTCATGGGTATGGAACTATCTTCACATAGCTTGCATGGTTGGTTTTGTAGATGTGTTGAGTGGATGGGGTATGCCAATGGAATATTGAAAAAAGGTTTTAAGGTTTTTTCAGTTATTTTTTTGGTAAAATATTTTGTGGATAAATTTGTTTCAATTTCACTTTTATACTTTTGGTTATAACTAGTTTTGGAAACATGTGTAAATTTAGATATAACTTGTTTTTAGGAAATTGTTTCACATAAAATGTTTTATATGATTGTTACTAAATCTTCAATAATAGTGACTTGGGTAGGTAATTCATTGGGGAAAACCTACTGAGTTTTATACTCACCCCTTTTGTGGCACTTTAGTGCTTTTGCAGATGATATATTTCAGGACATGGGTAAAGGTAAAGTATCACATACTTTGGGAACCACCTCGTGATACATGGGATGTTCCAGGGATTGCGGATCTTTGATCTTATGGATCTTGGAGTCTTGTAGAATTAATAGAGAATCTAGTGATTTTCTACTATTTTCATAGAAAATTTTTTGGCCTTCTGTAATTGCACACTTTGATGGGGTTTTGAGATATATAATGTTGTTGAGTTGTTTGGTTACTATTTTTATTCATAAAGGGTAAATTGTCCCCTACTTTTACTGAAACCTGTAGGCATTTATTGAAAGGATTTTTCTTCTTGGGGATGTCTTTTAAGGCCTTGTAATGACTCATTGTACTCTCAATCCCTTGGGAATTATAGGATCATTACAAATGGTATCATCTTTTTCGATCATTTCCTAATATGTATTTTTCATTTTATTTGTCTTGGAGTTGATTCTTCCTTGTCTATTCTTTGGTTTATTAACATAGAAAGGTTTAGGATTATAGTGACTTTAAATATATATCCTAAAAGTACATAGCTAGCTGGCTTACGATGAACTTCAAGTTACCAAGGCGTTGGGTACGTAAGTGTTTTGGGGAAACTTATAGGACACCAAAATCTCATTTCCATGGGTTTAGAAAATGAGATTTGCATGCCATGTGTTGTAGAGGAATGACTTCCCATTGGGATTTAATATTTCTTTTTAAGTAATGATTTATAATCTTGTTTAAATATGTATGTTTTTGAAAAATGTATAATTTATTTTCAAATGAAATATTTTGAAACGAGGGTAGTAGGTGTATTTTGAAAATGATTTGTTTTCAAAATCCTTAATATGTTTTCAAAAATGGTTGAAAATGAAAAATTCTATTTTTGGAAAACAATGATGTGATAGTTGACGCAATATAATTTTAAATGTAACTACATTGGTTTCTAAAAAGTGAGACTGATAGAGATTGTTTTTTGATTAGAAAATGGAACCTGGTAGGTGTCGTAGGAACCAAACTGAGGAAGCTACAAAGAACATGGCTGCACCTGAGACACAGGTGAACCAATAACTAGATCATTTTATCATCCAAACATTCCAATCCATGGATGTAAAGACCCTGATTTCCATGTATTTTTTTAATTATATGGAATTATTATGAGGTTGTGAAAATTGATGGCGTGTGATTCTGAGGCCTAGTGTTCCCGGAATGAATTTCTGAACTTTTGTTCAGGTACGTTCAGTAAATGCGTGAGTGGCATTTTATAAATTTTGAACTGTTGCTCAGATTAAAAATCCAAAGGAACCGTTAAATCCATAGCACCGGGATTCACTTATGGGAGGATTTACTTTGACCATAGTAGGTTCGAAGAAGAAGTTAATTTTTGTGACTCTTAAAAGAAATGAAATAAAATAATATTATTATTTTATTTCTTTTCCACCAACAGAAAAGCAGAGTGTGGGACCCACAATGATTCAGGCCAATGAATGGCTTGAAATTCCAAATCCTATGTAACGATGTCGTTGGGGTATTAGAAGCTTCCTAATTTATGAGCCACATTAACTCACAGCGTTATTACTTACTCTCCCCCTCTCCTATAAATATAGAGCTTGGGGTGGGGTATCGGACATGCTTCTCCAAGAAACGATGTTCTGTTGGAGTTCCATAATGTTGATCCCTTAGAGGACGAAGCCGACCCCAGCAGGAGGTGGCGTGCGACACCGAATCCCCGAACCATAGATTAATGTTCGAGTGGCAGCGATGACAGCTTGTTTCGGGGATGGCGAACAATGAGACTCCCTCAACCACAAGCCCTCCCCAACGTTTCAAGGTATTTGATTATTAATTTTTACTTTTTAAATGATTTCTTCTTCCCCATTCTTGAATAAAACAAAAAACATGGGTCAACTGACTAACGGGTTGACCTGTGATTCATTCGTCCTTACAGGAGATTGTTGTGGGGTATCTTGTGGGGTTTATCTAGTTGTTTGATTCAATTGATTATTCCACACCTTAATATCCTCCATATTACAAGTTAACTTCGAGGGCGTGGGCCTAACGAACCCAACCCAAACCCTCCACTATCTTTATATCCTTGCACCTCCTCCGAAGACCGCGAATACATCGATTCATGCCGCAAGAGGAAGGTCGTGAATCGTCAGCCTCGGCAAACGGAGGAGGTGGCCAGCACGGCGGCCAGCCGCGGGAAGGGAGGTGGCACGACCGTCGCGCTGCCTATGAACGGAAGCCACGGCTGAAGCCGCGGCGAAGTCCAAACCCACCCCCAGTGGGTTCCATGGCATCTGAGTGGCGCCGACGTGGCATTGCCACTTCGCTAACTGGACAGCCTCTGGGTCGTTCACAAATCTAGGAGACTGGGGGGTTACACCCCCCATGTCGGACAGAACCGGGCCGCCACCCTTGAGTCGGGCCGCCGCCCTCGATTCGGGTTGCTGACCTCGATTCGGGCCACCACCCTTGAGTTGGGCCGCCGCACTTGTGTTGGGTTTCCGCCCAGAGGTCGGGCTGCGGCCCTCGGAGTAGGACTCCACACTCGATCCGGGCTACCGCCCTCGCCCCGGGCTTCCGCCCTTAGACTAGGCCACCACCCTCGCACCGTACCACCTCCCTTTAGTTGGGTAATTGCCCTCAAGAAAGCCATCGCCCTTAATCCAAGCCCCCACACTCGGAGCAGGCCACCGACCTCGGACCGGGCTGCTGCCCTAGCGAGTCGCTGCCCCACGCAGGTCGGGACTCCCCTTGCGGGCCGCCCTATTCTGGTTGGGATGCCCCTCTTGCGGGCTAGACTAGACATCGGCCCAATGGGCTGAGTTCACCTCGGCCTAGCCCAAACCGAGTCGGGTTGGGTCAGTCCGACCGGGTCGGACCGGACTCGTGCCCCACCAAGCACAGAAATAGTTAAAGGACCTTATCATGAGAACTGGACACCCATTTGACAAACCATATTTGGCGTTGAGACCCTTGGAGTGAGACGGTATTTTGGACTTACTCCATTAGAGTTTTGAAAAAACTTGGAGTCTAGCTGGGTTGGATCGCACTTGAATCCAACCGGGCCCTCGTCACTGAAATGCCAATAACGCACAGACCATGAGTCTGACTGACGCACTGTCTGTTGTGTTGGAACCCTTATGACATGGCATATCATTGGGTTATTTCTTTCTAAGAATTTGTGCTAGTTGAGATATGACTAATGGATTGGGGATTGGTTCTCCCAAACATACTACATATGGAACCCTACGACTGGCTGAGACCTGACGACTACTAACTTTTCGACTCGGAGTGACTCGATGGCCACTATACGCGATGGGGAGGAATACCTTCACAGACCACGATTGGGGTGGGTGGTTTTGTGTGACCTGGTGGTCCATAGTGGGGAGTGTCTGTGGTACACGATGCGGAGGAGTACCTTAGTAGACCACGATATGGGTGGGCGGCTCTGTGTGACCCGGAAGACCCACAATACACGATGGGCAGGAGTACCTCAGTAGTACAAGGTTAGTGGGAAGCGGCTCGGAGTGACCCAGTAGGCCCACTGTATTTGATAGAGGAGGAGTTCTCCAGCAACCGAGGCGTTTGACGTTGTGACTGGGGATTTTACTTGTTACTGCCCCTATAATAAATCCTAATGTGAGTTGTCTTTACCTTGTGCATGTGATTGAAGTTATGTTATGTGGTACTTTACCTGTGTGGTAATATATCTTTCTGGTGTTACCCTATGGTTTTTCTTTGTGGAACTCTAGGAGAACTTCAAGGTCTCGGGGTCCCTACTGAGTATTTTTATACTCAACCTTGCATGGGATTTGCCTGCACCTTGTTGTGTCTTGTGTAGATGACATACAACATTGATCGAGGCTAAGGGAGCTAGGATTGGATGGTGCTCAGAGGTGGACCATTCGACGTGACGTGACGTAGAGGAGATGAGTGGATGTGGAGTGCAGTAGAGGGGATTTTTACCTACCCTTTAGGTAGTAACCTTAGAGGATGACCAAGTAGCTATTTTCCTTTTTCTTTCATTTGTACTAAACATTCAGTCATACTTATACTTTTACAATTGGGCTTGTATTTCGGCCCCTTTTACTTTTATCACTCTTTTACTACAGCAGTTTACTTCACAGTTGATTCTTATTATGTTCTCAAACTATGTGTTTGTACAGGTCGAAAGGTAATGGATTCCCATTTTAGGGAATATTCCTTTCAATGCTAATTTCCAGCCCCGTGAATATGGAAGGCGGGCTTGGGGTAGTCACGGCATGAGCCCCGGGGGACAGGTCGTGAAAATGTGGTATCAGAGGATTCGGTTATATCGAAGAATTAGGACTCTGATCTTTTCAATGTGGAAATATTTTTAAGTTTTTTGAGTGTGGTTATCAGTTTGGGAAGTCCAGTGTTGGTGAGATGGGTGACTTATCCATACACCAAGACCCTGAATTCTGATTTCCAACTCAGCACATGAAAACACTATTTGCCTGTGTTTTGAATATTCTTTCATGTGTTTTATTGAGTTTTCTCACCATGTATAACTTTTAACTGTGGAACACAAGTTTCTTTTCAGGATTCCACCATGAAGAAATCCACCCAGGTTTCCAGAGAGAGTATGTGATGATGGCCCATCGAGTGATGAGGCCTTGGTTCAAGGCCCTCTCACGACGTTAGCACCTTCGGGTGGTGTACCAGCAGCACCACTTCCTGTTGGGTAGTCATTTACACTAGCCCCACCAGCAGAGGATACAGTCCGACTGAGCGCATTGCATGAGTTCCAGTGGAAGAGGCCTCTGAGGTTCCTAGGCGAGACAGACCCACAGGTGGCTGAGGAATGGCTGGAAGTTGTGGCCAGATTTGTTCGCTTAGTTGGGACACCAGCTGATTTTATGGTGATCCTAGTAACCAGCCTTTTACATTAAGTAGTAGGGAAATGGTGGAGCTTGATTCGCCAGATACACTATGAAGTGACCCTCATCTAGACATACTTCGAGGAAATTTTTAGGGAAGATTTTTTTCTAGTTACCTTATGCTCTGTGCGTTTACAGGAGCTACTGCACATACAGCAGGGCAACATAATAGTGAACCAGTACTCGGTGAGGTTCACTGATCTCTCCCACTACTCCACCGGAATGGTACAATACCCTTTTTCCATGGCTCGGACAATTGATAAGGTTCTCTGATGGGAGATCATAGCATCAATGGTATCTCTCATCATTCTAACGCAGGATGGGGTGCTTGAGCGATCAGTTTTGGTGGAGAGCTTCCTAGCTGAGCAGGCACTGACAACGAGAGATACTACCGAACAACAGGTAGATGATTCATATGCAAGTTTCATTAGGTATATTACACATAGGTCCAAGAGGACTAGGCCTTCTAGTGGATTGCCCTAGAACACAGGGTCAGAGGTGCGAGGCTCACAAGGTTGAGGGAGACAGGTGAGGGACACACAGTGTTACACGTGCGACAGGAAGGGTCATATGGCCCGCGAATTCTAGAACCCCCATACCAATGACTAGAAGACGGTCGTGGAACCACTGATTTAGAGGTAGAGGTTCGAGTTAGGAGGTCCGCAGTTTGGCGGTCGTGGCAGAGGAGCTAGTTGTGCAGCAGGCGGTGGGCAACGTTTCAAGATTCTACCGCCACCACCGCCAGGTGGTCCACCCCGACCAAAGGGAGGAGGAGGATAGGGAAGAGCTCAGCTCTAGGAAACTGAGTCCTACGACCATGGAACTCTGGAGATGATTTGAGGTATGATCAGTTTATACTCAACCTTAGATGCAGTACTTATAGAAACAGGTTCCAGTCACTCTTCTATTGCCACGACCCTCATTCAGAGCTCGGAGATTCTGATGGAGCCATTGCCTCATTCCTTATATCTATAGACACATACGAGAGAATATTAGATGATTACTCAATGCTTACAATAGTGTGAGCATACTCTGGGAGGCAAGAGATTCGATTGGGATCTCTGAGTAGTGGCGTTGAGGCCTTAGGACGTCGTCTTGGATATGGACTGTTTATCCACATTCTATGATCAGATTGACTATATTAGGCGCAAGTGCAGTGCGGCCACATGGACGGGACTAGGTTTTCCATCACTGGTGTGAAGGGAACCTTTACAGCATAGGATATACTTACCTAGTGGAGGTTGTAGCCGATTACTCATCAGTTGGATAGCCTTACCCTCGGAGCAGTTGATGTTGAGAGTCTGAGTTATCCTATAGTGGTGGACCAGTATTCCAATGTCTTTTTGGATAATGTCCCAGGACTACCTCCACGTAGAGAGTTAGACTTTTACATCGACCTGTGCCATGGGACGACACCGATATCTACACCATCATATCAGATGGCTCTCGTGGAGCTTCGTGAGTTACGTGTATAGTTGGGGGACTTGTTGGGAAAGGGGTTCATAAGACCCAGAGTTTTTCCATGGCAGCCCCGATTTTGTCCGCCAAGAATGAAGATGGGTGTTTGAGACTCTGCATGGACTATCAGTACCTAAATTAGGTGATCTTTGAGAACATGTATCCACTCCTGAGGATTGATGATCTTTTCGATTAGCTAAAGTGATCTTGCTGGTTTTCAATGATAGACCTTTGATCAGGCTATCATCAACTCAGGATACGAGATGATGATGTGCAGAAGACAGCCATCATATATCGGTATGGCCATTATGAGTTCTTGGTTGTGCCTTTTGGCATGACCAATGACCCAGCAGTGTTCATGTGACTCCTAAATAGGATCTTTCAGCCATACCTCGATCGCTTCGTGGTGGTGTACATCGATGACATCTTGATTTACTCAGCAACAGAGGAGGATCTTTTATATCATCTATATATGGTTCTAGATATACTCTGATAGCACCACCTTTATGGTAAACTATCTAAGTGCCAGTTCTGGATATGAGAGTTTCACTTTCTAGGACACATTATCTCAGAGGCTGGAGTTGTAGTGGATCCAGCGAAGATAGAGGATATGCTAGCTTGGGAGCCACCCAGAAGCATGACAGAGGTGTGGAGTTTCCTGGGGTTGGCTATATACTACCATATATTCATTCTAGACTTTTCTAAATTTTCATCACCCTTTTCATCATTGAAAAAGAAGGGGAAACCTTTCCTATGGGCGGAGAGCTTCCAACAGAGTTTCCAAGAGCTGAGGCAGAGACTGATGAGGGCCCCCAATCTTGAGGCTGTTAGAAGAGGGCGTTGGGTATGTAGTCTACTGCGATGCATCAGGGACCGGTCTTAGATGTTTCTTGATATAGGAGTGAGAAGTTATCTCTTATGGTTCACGATAGATGAGGCAGTATGAGTAGAACTATGCTACCCATGACCTAGAGTTAGAAACAGTGGTCCTTCCCTTAAAGACGTGGCAGCATTACTTGATGGGAGAACATTTTATAGTCTACTCTAATAATAATATTCTGAGGTATATCTTCTCTCACAAGGACCTAAACCTAAGACAACGGCGATGGCTAGAGTTCCTCCAAGAGTATGACTTTGAGATAGTCTAAACTCCTGGGAAGGGGAACATGGTAGCAGATTCACTCAGCATGAGGTCTGGTCTATAGTTGTCGAGTGAGGCGACAGAGTAGCTAACCACATTGCAGATATCCTTCATGGATAGAGATGGAGCAGTATACCTCTAGTCTATAAAAATCACACCCCTACTCCTTCAGTGAGCCAGGGAGGCACAGCTTGGGGACACTGACTGCGAGGCTCGACGTGCTTAGATATTCTTAGGGTTGGCACCTGATGGATTTTATGAATGTGGGGAGCACGTTATCCTTTTCAGAGGATGTACCATGGTACCAATGGTGTTATGGGAGGAGGTGTTCAGGGTGTTCCATACGCCCACTCTGGCGGTACATCCTGGTGTGGAAAAGATGTACTAGGACCTACGCTGTCAGCACTAGTGGCCAGTGATGGAGAAGGTAGTAGTAGAGTTTGTTTCGCGATGCCTCACTTGTCAGCAAGTGAAGGTCAATCATGAGGTTCAATAAATCTTATCTCAGCCACTAGAGGTGCTTGAGTGGTAGTGGGATGGGATCTCCATGTACATTGTGACAAGGCTTCCATGTATGTCCAAGGGACATGATTCCATATGGGTAATCGTTGAATGACTCACCAAGTTGGCCCACTTCCTACCTATCTGAGAGTAGGGATCAGAAGAGGGATTGGGATGCCTCTATGTGAAGGAGATCGTGCGACTTCATGGGGTGCCATTGACGATTATCTCTGACCGTGACATATGTTTTATATCCCAGTTGTGGAAGGGATTTCAGGAGGCGTTCGGGACTCAGCTGCGTTTGAGCACCGCCTTTCATCCTCAGATGGATGATCAGACAGAGCGGACCATTCAGACGCTAGAGGACATGCTTTGTGCATGTGTCCTAGATTTTGGGCGCAGTTGGGAGGATCACTAGACCTTTGTGGAGTTCTCTTACAGAAATAGTTTCCACTCCACCATCAGCATGGCACCATTCGAGGCCCTATATGGATGATCCTGCATATCACCTCTATGCTGGACAGACCTAGGGTAGTCAGCGCATATGGGCCCAGAGTTGGTACGGGCTACTACTGAGAAGGTGAAAATCACCCAGGAGCAGATGAAGACTGCACAGAGTAGACAGAAGTCATATGCTGATAAAATATGGAGACCTTTGGAGTTCCATGAGGGGGACCACATTTTATTGCGAGTCTCTCCTCAACGTGGATAGTGGAGATTTAGCCGAGGAGGCAAGTTATCACTAAGGTTTATCGGGCCATTTCTAATACTTTGGAGGATAGGCGAGGTGGCATATCACTTGGAACTTCCACTGCATTTGGTGAAGGTGCAGAACGTCTTCCATGTATCCCAGCTGAAGAGATACATGCACGACCATCTCACGTCATCGACCACGACGATCTAGACTTAGACGATGGAGCGACTTTTACGAAGGTTCTAGTATAGATGTAGGATCTACAAGAGTGGTCCTTCGTGGGCAGTTGATACCTCTATTGAGTGTTCTCTTGAAGCACGGGATCCTCTAGGAGAGCACATGAGAGTGGGAGGATCATATTCATGCTCAGTACGCCCATTTGTTTCTTTAGTTTATGTTGTGGATTTAGGGGATGAAAATCCTTAAGGTGGGGATAATTTAAAGACCCGAATATCTAGTTAATTTTTTTTAATTATATGAAATTATTATGAGGCTGTGAAAATTGACAGCGTGTGATTTCGAGGCTCAGTGTGCCCAGAATGAATTTTTGAACTTTTTTTCAGGTACATTCAGTAAATGCATGAGTGGTGTTTTCTTAATTTTGAACTTTTTCTCGGATTAAAAATTTGATGGCACTGATGAATCCACAGCACCGAGATTCACTTAAGGGAGGATTTACTTTGACCACAATAGGTCCGGAGAAGAAGTTAATTTTTGAGACTTTTAAAAGAAATGAAATAAAATAATCTCATTATTTTATTTCTTTTCCTCCAATGGACAAGCAGGGTGTGGGACCCATGGTGAGTCAGGCCAATGAATGGCTTGACTTTCCAAATCCTAAGTAACGAGGGGGATTAGGAAGCTTCCTAATTTATGAGCCCCATTAACTCCCCACATCATTACTTACTCTCTCCCTATCCTATAAATATAGATCTTGGGGTAGGGGTATCAGACAAGATTCACCAAGAAATGAAGTACCATTGGATTGCCATAATGCTGAGCCCTTAGAGGATGGAGCCGACCCCAGTAAGAGGTGATGTGAAACACCGAAACCCAGAACCGGAGTTTAATGTTTGAGCGGTGGTGAGGACAGCTTGTTGCGGGGATAGTGAACAACGAGACTCTCTCAACCATAAGTGCCCTCTAACTTTTGAAGTTAGGGTGTTTATTCGTTTATACTTTTTAAATGATTTCCTATTCCCCGTTCATGAATAATATGAAGAACGTGAGTCAACCAACTAACGGGTTGACCCGAGATTCATTCGTCCTTGTGGGAAGCTATTGCGGGTTATCTTGTGGGGTCTATCTAGTTGTTTGATCCAATTGATTTTTCAACCCCTTAATATCCTCCATATTATGAGCTAATGTGGAGAGCATGGGACTAATGAACCTGACCAGAAATCTCAGCTATCTAGCTCTCCTTGCGCCTCCTTGGAAGACAACGAGCACGTCGATGCACACTGCAAGAGGAAGGTCACGGTTCGTCAGCCGATGCAAACGAAGGATCAAGCCGGCATGACGGTCGCCTGTAGGAAGGGAGGCGGCACGACCACTGCATCGTCGGCCAATGGAATCTACGGTCGAAGCCGCGGCAGAGGTCGAACCAGCCTTCGGTGGGTTCCGCGGTGACCGAGCGGAGACCACGCGGTGCTGCCGCTTCACAAACTGAATGGAATATTGGCCATTTGGGAATCTAAGAGGTTGGGGGTTACACCCCTCGTGTCAGACTGAACCGGGCCGCCACCCCCACCCTAGGTCATTGTCCTCGAGCCGGGTCACCACCCTCGAGTTGGGCCCCCGCCCTCGGACCGCAATGCTGCCATCGCATCAGGCCACCGCCCTAGAGTCGGGCCTACACCATCGAGTAGGCTTCCTCCCTCAAGCTGGGCTGCCGCCCTCAAAGCGGGCCGCCGCCCTCAGTTCGGGCTGTCGTCCCAGCAAGCCGCCACCCCCGGGCTGGGCCGCCATCGCGCGAGGGTCGGTCCGCATCTTGCGTGTTTCCCTTTTCGGGCCAAGCCTCCCTTGCAGGACACCCCTCTATCGGGCTAGACTAGACATCAGCCCATTGGGCCAAGTTCACCTTCGACCAGTCTAGACCGAGTCGATCTGGGTCAGTCCGAATGGGTCAAACAAGACCCGAGCCCAGAAACACTCAAAGGACCTTATCTTGAGAAACATATGCCCATTTGACAAACCGTCTATGGTGTTGGGAACCTTGGAGTGAGATGATCCATTTACCTTACTCCATTAGAGTTTCAGAAAATCTTGGAGTATGGATGGTTTGGATCGCATATGAATCCAACCTGGCCCTCAGCACTGAAATGCCAATAATGCACAGACTGGGCGCCCGAATGACGCATTGTCTATTGCGTTGGAACCCTTATGACATGGTGGATAATCAAGTTACTTCTTTGTGAGACTTCGTACTGGTTGAGATACTACTGATGGCTTGGGGATTGGTTATCCCAAGCGCACTACTTACTGAACCCTGTGACTGGCTAAGACCTGAAAACTGCTGACTTTTCGAATCGAAGTGACTCAAAGGCCATGGTACGCAATGGGAAGGAGTACCTTAATAGACCACTATGGGGTGTGGGTGGTTCTGTGTGACCTGGAGGTCCATTGTGGGGGGAGGTCACGGTATGTGATTGGGGGGAGTACATTAGATGACCACAATGGGGGAGTGTGGCTCTATGTGACCCGGAAGACCCACAGTATGCAATGGCGAGAAGTACCTCAGCAGTTAAACATTAGTGGGAAGTGGCTTAGAGTGATTTGGTGGGCCCACTATACTCGATAGAGGAGGAGTTCTCCAGCTACTGAGGCGTTCGACGTTGTGACTGGAGATGTTAATCATTACTACCCCTAAAATAAATCATGGTGGGAGTTTTCTTTACCTTTTGCTTGTGATTGAGGTTATTCTATGTGGTACTTTACTTGTGTGTTAATCTACCTTCATGGTGTTACCCTGTGGTTTTTCATTGTGGAACTCTAAGAGATCTTCAGTGTCTCGGGATCCCTATTGAGTATCGTTATACTCACCCCTACATGGTCTAAGCCCACACTTTATTATGTCTTGTGAAGATGACGTATAACATTGATCAAGGATGACGGAGATAGTACTAGATGGTTCTTGGGGGTGGACCATTCGGTGTGACATGACATAGAGGAGATGAGCGAATGTGGAGTGCAGTGGAGGCGATCTGTACCTACCCTTCAGGTAGGAAGCTCAGAGAATAACCCAATAGCTGTTTTCCTTTTCTTTCAGTCGTACTTGTACTTTTACATTTGGGATATTATTTTGCCCCCTTTTACTTTCAACACTCTTTTACTAGAGCGGTTCACTTCACAGTTTCTTCTTGTTGTGTTCTCGGACCATGTGTGTATACAAGTTTAAAGGAAATGCCTTCCCGTTTTAGGGAATATGCCTTTCAGTGCTAGTCTCAAGAACCTAGCCTATGCAAGGTAGGCTTGGAGTAGTCACGGAACGGGCCCCGGGGGATGGGTCTTGACAATGGACATGGTGAACCGGATGGATTATCCAAGGCTTCTAGACCATTCCATCCTGTTCAGGAAAAATAATCCACACATATTCTAGGGTGATTCTAAACTTGAGAAGGCAGAGTTGTTGCTTAGTAGGATGAATCATATATTCTGGTTCATCGACACACTAGTGGAGCTAATGGTCAAGATGGAGATGTATATGCTTGAGGATCTTGCATGCCTATGGTGGGAACTAGTTTTGTATGCTAAAGAGAATCAAGTCCTTATTTGGGAGAATTTTGAGGAATTATTTAATAAATTATTCTATCCTCACACATTCATGATATAGAGGAAGATAGAATTCATTAGCCTGAAGTAGGAGAATCTCTCTATCAAAGAGTATGCAGTTAAATTCATTAATTTAGAATGCATCTCACTAGAAGTTGCGGCAAGTGCATACTAGAAGGAACTCATCTTTGAATCTGTTATAAGGTAGGAAATTCTATCTAAGGTTGTTGTGATCTACATTAATGAAAATATAGAGATGGTGAACAGAGCAGTGGTGGCTGAGCGAGACATTTTAGGAGCTATTGGATGAGAAAGTGTGATGATTTATACTAATAATGGTGGAAACCAAAATACTGACCATAAGTCAAAGAGAGATATTGATTTCCAAGGTGGGAGCTAGAATCAGAATATAACAGTTGGATATGTAAATCTTCCTCCATGACCAAACAACCATGTGGGATGCTACCAATGTGTTTCCTTTGACCACATAAAGTGGGAGTATACTGCACCACCCAGATCATGTCATAATTACAACAATATGGGACACCTTAATAACTTTCGTAATAGTGCTCTGAGGTTCGATGCTCAAGACACTTCTCAGGTGTCTCAAGCATTGTATGTTTCGACAAGAGGAGGCCAGTAGAATCAGTCTCATCAGCAGAGAAAAGTTATCCCCAGTGATTCTCTTTAATTCATAACTCCTCAGCAGGGACAATCTCAACAAGGAAACAAATAATAGAGTGCAATGATGAAATAACTATATGGAGATGAAAACATGATTGTGGATGATCAGGTTGGACCATCTACGATGAGATGAACGATTATTTTTAATTATACCTTCATGTGAATACTATTTGATACATGTGAATCACATTCATTAATTTCTTCTTGTGTTGTTGACCTTCTATTTTTAAAACATTAAATGATTCCCTCTGTGAAAAAACTGCAAACTTCTCCCGGTGAAAGATAATGTCAATCCTTTGTATACAGATCATCTACTATAATTGTTGATGGAGTTGAGTTGAAATGTGACTTATCAATGTTGTATATGGATGTATATTATGTAATACTAAGTATGGATTGGATGAAAATGTTCAAGTCTCACATCGACTATTATGGGAGTACAGTTAGTTTCATGACTGAGGACGATGTCGAGCATCTCTAAAAAGGGCATAAGGAGATAAAGAAGGGTTAAACATGATTGTTGGAACCAGCGGTGGAAAAAATCTGTTACATGTTCGTTGTGTTGAATTGAGAATCAATGGAAGATATCTAGGAGGTTACTTTTACAGTAGTGGTGGCATAATTTAAATATGGATTTCTAGAGAACTTCTCAGGGTTACCACCTATATGGAAATTGGAATTCATGATTTATCTCCTTTCAGTGACCATTCTTATTTCCCTCCTGTATTATATGATGGAACTAACAATGTTAAGGTAATTGAATGTGTAGTTGGAGGAGTTGGAAAGCAAGGGTTTCATTAGAACAAGTACATCTCTGTGGGAATCCCCGATCTTACTCATGAAGATATCAGATAGAACTCTTCAGATGTCTATTTATTATTGTATTCTTAAACAATTTATGATAAATAATCCGCATCCACAACCATGTATTGATGATCTGTTCAATTAATTGAACGGAGCTCAGTGGTTATCCAAGATTGACTTGCGATCAGGATATCTCCAATTACAATTTTGAAAGGAATATATTCCAAATATAGCTCTTAGAAGTAGATATAGCCACTATTAATATATAGTCATTCCTTTCAGTATAAAGAATGAACCGGTGGTCTCCATGTCTTTTATGAATTGGATATTTTAGTGATATCTATAATCTTTTATTGTGGTGCATGTGGATGACATCATGGTGTATTCAAAGACAAGTAATAATAATGAGGAAAACATAGAAATAAAGTTACAAATTTCTAGAGATCGTTGTTTGTATGAAAAATTATCAAAGTGTTATTTTTTGATACCCGAAGTAATTTTTTATGGCCATGTAATTTAAGAGAAAGGAATTTCTATTGATCCTAAGAAGATAGAAGTTGTGATATCGTGGAAAATGACAAAAAAATTATTAATATATTAATTTTCCATGGTCTAGTTAGTTATCATCAATGTTTGGTGTGTGAATTTTCATAGTTATACTCCTAAATGAAAACATTGAAAAATAATAATGCTCTATTCCAACGGACAAAATAATTCCAAAAGTCATTCGAGGAGATGAATGTTTTTCTTACATCGGAACCTATCTTGATTCTTCCAGAACCAGGACATGGGTATGTGGGGTATTATGATGCTATGTGATTAGGTTTGGGATTTTTTTCTCATTAAAGGAGATCATTTCATGGATTATGGTTCAAGGAAGTTTAGGGTGCATGAGAAGAATTACCCAACTCATGATTTGGAGTTAGCTGTAGTTGTCCATGATTTGAATTATTGAAGAAATTATATCTTTGGTGAGAAATTCACTGTATTTACAGATCATAAATGCTTGAAACACATTTCCACATAGTGAGATTTGAATTTGAGGAAGAGGATATGGATGGAGTACCTCAAGATGTTTGAATTTGACATGATTTATACACCGGGAAAAGGTAATTAGGTGGAAGAGGCTTTGAGAAGAAATTCATATGCTCAATTGGTGAAAGAAGATCCAGATCAATGGTAGTTGATGTCATAACTAGACAAAATGCATGTGGAATGTGAAGACCTAGGTGATGTTGTGGTTTTATTTTCAGCTACACTTGTTCCTGGTTTAGTAAATATAGTTAAATAGGCACAAAGGTCTAATTCTGAATGTCTGGTTATGAGTTAAAAACTCAATTTTGGGGAGACCATTAAGGGAAGGAAATTAGATGGGAGTTCAGTTTTGTGTTTTAGAGATTGAATGGTTGTACCTATGACTTTTTAGAAATAACTCCTTCATAATAACCAACATTTGATATGGGATTTACATCCTTGTACACTGAAGACTTGTAAGGCATTGATGGTGCAATTTTGGAGGAGCGGGATGAAAATGAAGGTGGCTGAGTTCATCTTATGGTGTTTATCTTGTTAGCAGGTTAAAGCATAGCATCAGAGACCACTGGTTATGAGGCAGTCCTTGCCTATCCTAGTGTGTAAATGGGAGCTGATAGCGATGGATTTTTTTATAGGTCTCCCAAGATTGGTTTGGAAACATGATTCCATATAAGTAATAGTGGATCGACATTCCATGTTTGTCCAATTTTATCTCTATTCATGAAGATCATATGCTGGAGGATCTATCCAAAATCATTATCCACGAAGTGGTAAAGATACATAGCATACAAGTTTCAATCATGTCAGACAGATATTCAAGGTTTACATCTTGTTTCTAGATATCCTTAAAGAAATCCCTTGGCACTTATTTGAATATGAGTACAGCGTATCATCCTTAGATAGATGGGAAATCCAAACGGACGATACAAACATTTGAAGACATGGTACAAGCTTGTAAAATGGATTTTAGTGGCTCATGGGAGGATCACATACCCTTAGTGGAGTTCTCATATAATAAAATCTATTAGGCCTCAATATAGATGGCATCATTTGATGCAATGTATGGGTGTCCTTGTTATTCTCCACTATACTGGGTGGAAAGCGGTGAAACTTCACTAATTGGCCCGATCCTTGTCCAAGAAACAACAGAGAAGATTAGGTTGATTAAAAAGAGTATTGAGATAGCTCAGATCCATCATAAATCATATGCATATCATCATTGAAGGCCATTTTCATTTTTTGTGAGTGATCATGTGTTCTTGAAGATCTCTCCAAGATGTGGAAATCATCATTTTTTGAAGAAAAGAAAGTAATCTACTTAAAACATAGGCCTTTTTTGAGATAATGGAATGGGTTGGAGAGGTTTCATATCACCTGACATTACCACCATGGTTTAGTTCGGTGCACAGTGTGTTCGACATATCTCAGTTAAAGAATTATATGCCTGGTCTTGAACATGTGATCAAATGGGATCACATTAATCTGGATGCTTTGTTGGTATATATCCTGGATTAGATTGTGCATGGTTAAGAGAATGTATTGAATGGAAAATTCATTAGTCTATTGCAGGTTTTATGGAAACATGGTCATATTCAAGATACACTTGTGAAAGTGAGAATGAAATGAAAGAGAAATGGCCATAACACTTTTAGGGCGGCGATGGTTTTCTACTTTATGAGGATGGAATGATTGATGTTGGGGAGAATTTAGTACCCATGGATTCTTTTACATAACCCTTTATTTGTATTTTTATGGATATAAAGTATAAGGGGGAGTGTTGGGAGAGTATGGTGATATTTCACTTTTTGTGGGGGGAAAGGAGAGGCGCACAGGCAGTTTACGGTTTATCCTAAATGTGTGGAAATCATAGTAGAAACTATGTGCAAGAGAAGACTTGAGATAGAGAGCTTCAATATAGTGTGCGAATAGTTATGGAGACCATGTGAGGATGTTTTGTGATGGTCTTCCAAGGCAGTAGCTAAATCACAGTTAGCACCTGGTTTGACTATCCATGAGAACTAACTGTGCTCAAGGTTTAAATGAGATTCTAATAAAGTTGAACTCACACGTTTTTTTCTCATGTTTTCTCATGTTTTCTCAAAAATGTGCATATCTTGGAATTTCTCTTCCTTGAAGGTACAAGAGACACTCCCAGGTGGTTTAGAGTCAATCAGGGGACTTATGTTGGTATTTCAAATCCATATTCTTTAGGTATGTGGTCGTTCTTCTTTTTTCTTGATCGATTTCTTTGATATACTTAGATATAACTATCCTATTCCCCTTTTTTCTTAGATCTACACCTGTAATGGGTAGATATATGAGGTATTATTCCAAATAAGTCAATTTTTGTCCTTGATATTGCTAGACGAAGAGATATAAGGTTGTTCTGTGAAGAATCGATTGGTTTTCTTGAGATTTCTTCGTCTGTGGTCTAGTTTCATCAAACGATTTGAGGATGGTGGCTTCTCTCTTAACTCCTCTTGCTATAATAAATTTTCTAATTTTCAAATTTCTTTATTTGAATGAAATAGATTGTGAAAATCATCAAATAAATCTTCATTACTGATGATTTAGCATTTTGGTGAAATTGGGTAATCTTGGTGCATTGTTGTGTAAAGAGATTTAGTTTCATGAATATAAAATAATAATTTTAAATTATGGATTTTCTGGAATTGATAAATGGTTTTATGGAAAAATGTTTTTTCAATAAAAATGGAGTTTTATTGAAATGATTTAGCATTGAAATGGTCTTTATGGAAATGGTTTTCAATAAAAAGTTGTTTTTATTGAAAGGGTGTTTTTATCATGATCATTCGACATATTTGGTTTCGGTTTTCATATTTCATATATGAGGCATGGTTGAAATACGACCTTATGCTCAGTGGAAAATCTCAAATGGAACATGGGGTACAATTACCTTGTTAAAACATGGTAGATCGATGAGAAACCACTCATGAGTATGGATCTGTCATTATATAGAATGAATGGTTGGTTGTGTTGATGTGTGGAATGTATTGTCCATGATAATGGTATATTGAGAAATGGTTTTAATGTTTTTTTCAATTACTTTCCTAGAAAATGAACTTGTGGAAAAGTTTGATTCAATTTCACTTGTATGATTTTATTCATAAATGGTTTTAGAAACTTGTGTATATGTAGTTATAATTTTTGGGAAATTTTTTTATATAAAATGTTTTATATGATTGCTTATAACTATTTTATCATAGTGGTGTGAGTAAGGACATCATTGGAAAAAACCTAATGTGTTTTTTACTCACCCCTACTTTGGCACTTGGGTGCATTTTCAGATTCTATCTTTTGGGACATGGGAAAAGGTAATATATCACATACCTTTGGCAACACCTCATGATACTTGTTTTATTTTGGTTATTGTGGATCTTGGAGCTTATAGATCTTGTAATATTGTGGTATTCAGGGAGTCTTTAGTGGTTTTCCATTATTTACATGGATAATTGTTTGGTCTTCCATTGTTCCACACTTTGATGACATTGTGAGATATATAACGATGTTGAGTTGTTTGGTCAATAGTTTTATTCTTAGAGGATAAATTGTCCCCCACTTGTATTTGAAACCCTTTGACATTTTATTTCTAGCCTTTGGCATCTTGGGTATGTCACTTAATGCCTAGTAATGACTCGTTGTACTCTTAAGCCAATGGGAATTAGTAGGTCAATATCCCACCATATATTTTATTCAAATGCAAGATTCAAATTAAATTATAATTTAGAATTCACTTATTCATTGATAACAAATTTAGAGGCTCATAATATTCCTTAAGTTTATGTGAGGCATAATTTTTCTCTACCATTTATTGGATTGATTCAAAATCCACCATTTGTGGGATGTTTGGGTGAGGGGGGACTATATTAACAAAATTTCTTATTACCTAATAATTTTAAACACTGAACATTTTATCTGAAGGAATAAATGACCAATGTTATAGAAATAATCCTAAATTAAACAAATTCTACATCTACATGATACATGATTAGGGAATAAAAGAAGATTAAATAAATTTAAAATTAAAGTGGTGGATGTTTTTTATACCAGTGATTAATTTTTTTCAAAAAAAAATATGTAAGGTAAAAAAATGATCTAATTTTTATCCAACGGGCTATCTTGAATCCATCATAACAAGCATAACCGAAAAATTAAACTTAAAAAGTTGAAATATATATCCTCATTTATATGTAAATATAATCGTTTTAATAAAAAACATTCCCATTAAAAGTTTTAGCATTAATTTTATTTTGATGTTTTCTTTATAATGATGTGCATTGAAGATGATAGAAGCCTTAAATATTATAGTTTATTGATATCCTCTGTTAGAAAACCTTGGTTTAATGCATTGACTCTATAATAAATCATATATATATATATATATATTTGATATTAACATTATTCAAAATTCTACTTCTGACCTCACCTTGAATATTATCTATTTCAATCGCATTTCACATTTTATACATATTGAAAAAATAGTGGAATAAGGTTTATATATATTATTTTTCTTACAATTTAAAATAATGAAAAAGATTTTCCCTTAAAAAAGTTACTCTAATTTCTTTGGATTTCATTATTAATTTTCACTTTTCTAAATAGGAAATCATATTCTTTGGTAATGTGGATTTATTCAACTCAATTTTACATTCATCAATGTGGGGTGGATTATTTTTAACATCATCATTAAAGGATCAATATCTTTTCTCATTATTTTTCCCTATAATCCACCATTATTCATAAAATTAATCTTGCCATAAAAATTTGATGTCCTTTAGAATATATTCAACTATCTTTTTGTTCTCACCATTAAATACTTCACCATTTTTTTATTCTGATTATTTTCTATTTCTATTTAAATCCCTCTCCTTTAATAATAAAATAATTCTAAAATATTAAATAGTGTTTATAGAATACTTATATAATCCAAAACAAACAAATTATTTAATTGGTTAGTTAATAGAGGAAACAACTAGTAATTTTTCCTTTCACCACCAGAGATTTCATCCATCGTTCCAATACATTTATTTATTTCTCGGGATATATTTTCCTTACCTATTGAGATTATTTATATTGTCATTACCATTCTTGGAATGATTATAACTATCCAAGGAGTTTCGTTTTCTTAAACATAAATTTCATCTCTTCGTGGATATAACATATCCTGGGACATTCTTCGTTCGTGTTATATTCTTCTTTTCTTCTTTTTTGATGCACCTGAAAGAATATCTACAATCCAACTTCCACAAATTATTGTTTACCTTTTATGGTCTTTATCAATGAGTAGTAATTATATTGTTCCTCAAATATGTTATTAATCACTTTTTTCAATATGGAAATTTCTTTCACAACCCTAAAAAATTATCAAGATATTGAAATATATTATATATCATTATATCATTATTATTTTTTGATGATTGGGTAAAAAAATTTCAATTTAATATTATATTCAGTTTGATCTTGGTCAATATTGTATTTCACTATTCATCAAAGCATGTAAGATTTTTTTAATAATAGATATTATTGTATCTATACATTCCATAACACCAACATTATGTGATGAACATTTTAATATTTTCTTATATTGTATTTTGGATGATGTAATTTTTTTCATGGGGACATAACGGGGAGAACACATTACATATTCATTAATCACATCAACCATCTTTTAATAGGTTGGTTTCTCTATATTCTTCACCCCTATTTTACCATAATTATATCATTCACTAATTATGTGGAGATAGAGCTAACATATTCATCAGATTGTGGGGTTACTTATTTATTCATATTATCATATAATGTTGATTTCTAATCATTTAAATTGTTCCTTTAATTGGATTCTAATGCACTAAATTCAATATATTTTTTGAAATTGGTTATTTTTTTATCATTTTGTAATGATTTATCTTGAGTAGCTCCATGTTTCTAATTATAATCTTTATCAAGACACATAATTTTTAAATTATTCTTCTAATTATCAAGACATATTTAATTGTATTAACATATAAATTCAATCTTATTATTATTTTAATTAATAGATAAAATAACCTTTTCAAAGAAAGATGGTGTTCTATTAACTGATTTTACCTGATCTCCATTTGGGAATTTTATCCTAAAAAAATTCATAATGAGTATTTCAGGTTTATGGAGTTTATGTTTTTTTACTTCATTGAGGACATATTTTTCACAAAAAAATCCACAGAAAGTCATTTTATCTATGAATTTATTTTTCATCATAGAATTATTCTAATTCATCATTATTAATATTTTGTTTTTTCTTGGTATCACACATTTGATTCCTTTAAAATCATTCTTGAACCAATTACCTCCCTTCTATAGTCAATATTTCGTGATCATCTATTATTAATGATTTGTGTTCCAATTGAGAGTTATGGAAATTAATAGTAAACTCAATTAGATGAATTAATTTTTAATGAGCATTATTAATAATAAAATTCTCATAAAAAATCCTATATGAAATATCATCTATAAGTAGGAATTTTTTGTAAGAACAAAAAATATTCATCCATACCATTAATAATTTCAATTAAATATTACAATTCATAGAGCTTCAATGTTAGTAAATTCTATAAATTTTCATTTTCCAATTTGTAAATTGATATTTCCACTTATTTTTTATTGAAACGTGTTAAAATGTATAAAATAAATAAATCTAGGATACTTATCATGTATTAATTGATTTTTGATTAAAAATATTCAATAGTTTCCATGGAATAACTGTATAAGAATCATTATTTCATAGGATCAATTCAATTATAGTGATAATAGTTATTTCCAAACACCAAAACCTTTGTAGGTGTTGAAATATACTTCTATTAACATTGAGTGTCTGACTTCCATGAATTCAAGTATTCCTTCTTTTTACTAGTTTTAATGGTTTTGGATAAATGATCAAGATTTCTAGAATAATAAATTAATACTATATTACCCATCTCATACTAATATTTATTATGAAAAAAAATCATCTTATTTTAGATGGCTAAACATTATATATAATAGTTAAAGAGAACTTTGAACAAAATGTGTTGATCTGAATTATGGGAACCTGGTCTTTTATATCAATTGAATGTCTCTGGTGGATTATACGTTAAATGTGAGGGGGGGAATAATCTGTGAAAAAATTATTATGAATTATATTAATCCTAAATTAATTCTTATGTTATGTTGAACTAATCCCTATTATTGGATAAGATGTATTGAAAGATATAAATTATTCTTCAATATTTTAACATTCTGTTATAAAAATTATATAAAAAACATCAAACATGTATTTATAAATGGTTATACCTTTGTGTGAGATCATACATCCTTTCTATTGTGACTCCCAATGGTCCATGGATTCTTCCACTAATAATAATTTCATAAATTACAATGTATAGGAATTTATACTGCATCACATTATTGATTTATATTGGGAAATTATCTTCCAATCTATGGATAAAAAATTAATCATGTGGAAAATCCTATTAGAAAGCATATTTTTAAAAGTAAGAATATTTATAATGAATCCTATTAGTTAAAATATATACATATTCATCCAAAAATATATATGATTAATAGGTAGTTAGATTATTTAAAATTTAACTGGAAAATAGCCATCATATAAAATTATCATGTATGTCCATCTGGTTCAACTCTTCCTTCATTTGATGTGAATTACTATTTTGTGAATCACTCTTTGTCTAATATGATTACATACAATTCCCTTTAAATTTTGTGCCTTAATTTTCTTTCACTTATCCTCTATCTGATATTTATCCATATAGTGAATCTTTACCTTATGTTCATCTGATTGGTACTTTTTCTAATAAAAAAACATGTTCATTTTTATAGTACTCGTTCTAATGAACATGATTGAAAACTATATATGGTAAACCAATTTCCTAGAAATATATATCCATTTCCTCTAATTAAAACTCATCCTAATACTTTTTCATTAACCTAATTCTATCTTGTAGTGGATGTCTTACTGTTATGTACTAATCGTTACACTTCCTCATCACACATATGTGAAAACTATTATTAGATATTTTTCCTATATTTTGTAATCTTTTTATAAAATGAAACAAACCCTAGTAGACCATATTTTTTGGTTACATTATTACATAGTAACATATATCACGTGATTACAAACTAATAAACAAAGAAGTTTATTATTATTAAATAACTAGACACAATAAGGATTGTGAATTTTTATTCATAGTAAATAAGAAAAAAACATGACAAAATAAAAAAATTATAATATTGAACTCATTCAATGATTCCATCTTCATGTGTTGAGGAAATGAAACAAAATAAATGTAATCTTAGATGATCAGTAAGGGTAACGTAAAATATATTCTAAAATGATTTAATAATGAATGATCAATATAGAATGAAGAATCACTAAAAAACATTCCATTTAACCAATAACTATATTATGGAGAATTTTATGGCCACAATAAATGACGATCAATTAAATATAGAAGAATAATCACAAAATATAGAAACATAAACATGTATATCAAAACTATTCAAATAAACACATCAACTTCAATAAATAAATTCATAATGATGAATTTAATAATTCCATATATCTTAATCACATAGTCAATGCCTCTTTCCTAGTGATCTTTGTAGCACCCCAAACACTTCATGGTATGTTTCTCTTAAATACATTATTTTTATTGCCTATATTTCATGAATCATTAAGAATATATGGGTAAAAATGGTTACTTATAGGAGATATCCATAACCTAGCCATTAAACTTATATTTTCCAACTCTGCGATTTGAATTTTAAAAATCTGACATATAGGGTTGTGTTCAAGATGATATTTAGAGTCTGATAGAAATAACTTAATTTTTAGTGAATAGTAAACTACCCTTATGAATAGTAACTTTCCCTTATGAATATTTACTTACCCTTATGAATAGTAATATTTTCTTTTATGAATGGTATCCATACCTTTGAGTGTATAAGTTAATTTAGGCACCTTAAAAATGAAGATGAATATTTTAAGTGTTTATATTTTTCTATTAAATGATGATTTAAATTAAATATTTAATTAATCATATTTAGGATATTCTTTTTGAAAAATGGAATTCATTTTTTATTCTACACGTCAAAAAAATATTATGGTGGATTTTTGGTATGTTTCTGAAAAACTGGAATTTTTTATAAATAGTAAAATCCAATAATTCACAATAAATGCTAAATAATGGATTAATTGAGTCATTGATGATGATCTACTGATGTAATCCCAATTGATTCATATTCACATGATAAAATTACTATTGTTTCTCATGGAATACTCACTATTACTTGTCTTATGGGGAAATAATAAAATAATGAATTTTATATTTAGAAAACTTCTCTCTCCTCCACTATAACCCCCCCCCCCTCACTCCCTCCTCTCTTCACTCCTCTCAAGACTTGTGTCTGGACAATATTATTCCCAAATATCTTCCCAGGATCCTTCCTCACATCCAAAATCTCCTAGACTCTTCAAAATACCAAAACCACTCCCCTTAAGAGGTTCTCAGAGGAGGAAGTCTCGAGAGGTAAACTCCTCCTTCCAATTCCATCATTTCTTTTAAGTTATTCTCTTTTTGTTTCTTTCCTCACATCCCTTTTCCCAAATATTATGATAAATCTAGTAAAAAACATGTACTGGAATATTTTTATACTAATGGGATATTTCATTATCTTCTCTCCTTTCCACACCCTTTATTTGAATGAAATGAAAGCACCGTTTGAGATGTGCTAATTTAGCACATTCAAGGAAAACGGTTTATCCATTTCTATTATAATATTTAATTATGGTCATGAAACCATTTATGTTATGGTTGAAACAGATAATTATATATGTAATATAACTTATTTTAATTTTTGTAATCCTTTTTTACAAATGGTATTATGTTATAAAGCAAAACATGTTCATTGTAATCAAACCCACCGATTAACCAAAATGGTTGTCATTATGTTTTTATATATAATAATTCAACTTCACTCTAAGTAACCAAATTAAATTTAAAACAATGTAATATCTTGGATGTTAAATAATAGAATATAAATTCATTTATGTACAACTACATCCATATTTCATATTTATCTGAACTTGAATATAAGTGAACCGATCATTTAAAACTAACTAAACAAATGTGGCCCAACAATGAAATTTAACCTTATAACTAATAAAAAAGGCCTTGAATGTACTAAAAAGGATTATAATAAATCATTAACATATATAAGAGGTTATGGAATTATGAATTAATAAGACTAATTTGTTTATTCAGGTCTTAAATAACAATTCAAGAACACCTTCAAGCATAAGGTAAGGGATTTCTTAACTCAATTTTCAATCTTTGGGGTAAATGTCTATTTCATTGGATACATTGTTCCAATAATATGTTTCAATGACCTATGATTGTTTTATACTGTATATCCACTTATATTTTTTGGGTTTTTATTTTTCACACATGAATATTTCATTGATTTATCGTCACTCTAATGACACAATCTTTGTAAGGGATCCTCTCTCTCACTTTTGTTCAAGAATCTCCCCTATGTTGTTCCCTTTTATTTTTAATTCCAAATGATGGGGTATGTTTTCAAAACTCCCCCATGCTTCCCTTGTGACATATAAATAATGGAATACCCCTTTAACTCTCATTAATCCCTTGCAAGAACACTTTTTACCATGCTGAAATGTTTGTTAGGAGTTTCTCATCTCACTTTCATTTCTGTGAGATTTTCATTATTTTCCACTTATTTCTTGTATGTGGTATATGTGTACTTACATTTGATATATAATAAAATTATTCTATTTATATTCATGTTATTAAATGATTCATTTGAGGGTCATTAAGTTCTGTTCATATGATTCGACAGATTACATTGTGGTAAGAGACTTTATCTCAACTACTATTTTGTTGTTACTAACTTTGTATTGTGCACCTAATAATCCTTATGTGGTGTACCTACTACCCATTTGAGATCAAATTTCATTTGAAATTATATTTATATTAAATATCCATAATCTCATATCATGGATATGTTGTAGTCTAAACCGTATACAATTTTACATACGGTGTTTATTTGGAAAGTTATTTTAACTATGGAAATATTGATGAATCTGTATACTCTACTCTATACAGATATTGAAAAGGAGTATTTATATTATATTTAATCAATGTATAAATAATTTTTTGGACATGTAGTGGAAGGTGGGGCCCGTTATATCCCCTCGATGCATCGGTAAGTCTCATGAGACAAATCATTTTGGCGACAAACCCTTCGAGTTTGTTTCCAAAAATTAGATGGGTTTCTACCCATAGAACTAAACCGTTTTTATGGTATTATGGTTCATGTTCCAGATACATGACATCCAATTAATATGAATTCTCTTTATTCATTATCATTCATTAATATTCATGAGGTTTTCACTATGAAAAAATCTATGGATGCAGTTTCATTCTCGGTTTATTAATGGCATGAGTTTTTCATTTATTCACCATGCCATATTGATTATGTTAGATTGATTATGATTCTTTTATTATTGTATTCATGATTCTGTTATTTGTTACCCTTACTAAGCCTTTGAGCTCACCTCTTTAATTTTTTACTTTCAACAGGTGACAAAGATGACATTATTTGTTTAGTTCTTGTGGATGTAGTTTTTAGTTTTCATTTTGTATTGTATTTTGTAAACTTTTCCAATGAAATTTGAGTAACATATATGTATCTAGTTTCTTCAAGACTACTAAACTGATCATTACTTAGAAATATTCATTCCATCTAACCATGCCAATATCACAAGTAATATATCGGCACTATTCTAGAGGGGTCGGGGTGTTACAGTTGGTATCAAAGGAAGTTTGGTAGAAAACTTGGAAACTAGATTTAGAAAATGTAGATTAGGGAAGAGTACCTAAGATAAGATTTGAGGATAAACAAGAAATAACATCCTGATATTTTGGTAAGGAATATATTATATGGATCTTTTAATCAATACATCCATGTATGGACATGAGCAGGTAGAGGCGGCTCTGGCATAGATGTATCTAGGGGTAAAACCTAAAAACACCATTTTGAGTTAGACTCAAATGGGAACTGGTACACGACAACAGGCCTTGTTGCACTCTTGGATATGACACTCCTGGGGGATATGCTTAGGATAATTCATATTTTCTTTAAAATCCTTTATGAAGGATTGAAATGAAAATTATTCCTTACAGAAACCATTTTTCTAATTATGGGATTAACCATGCGTAGGATCTTAAACTATGCTAAGTATTTTGTTAAGATTATACATTATGATTCATACCCTAATATAGTATGTTCCATTATTTAGAAATGGAGTATAATGGTAGAAGGGGAATCAATACTTGTGGGAAATGTTGGGATCTCCCCACTGAGAAAATCAACACAGTCAATGTTGGAGCAGATCAGATCATGAACATACTGGGACAACTTACTCAGGTTGGGACGAATAACCATTCCACACCTGTATTGGACCGTTTCATGTGGCAGAAGACCCCATATTTTTGCGGGACTACTAATCCAGTGGTTTCTGATCAATGGATCAAGTCCCTTGAAAAGATATTCATGGCATTAAGGTGCAATGAAAATGAAAAGGTAGTACTGGCAGTATATCGTCTTAAGGGTGACGCTGATCAATTATGTTCCTTGATTCAGAATACCACAAAGGAAGAAGAAACAAAAGATATGGAATAGAGGGATTTTAAGGACATTTTCTTCGAAAAATATTTCCCCCGTGAGCAAAGAACTAAAATTAAGAGGAAATTCCTTATCTTAAAACAAAGGGAAGAAGACAGTGTTGCAGATTATGAGGCTACTTTCACAAGGTTGGCCAGGTATGCCGTAGATTACGTATGTGACTCGGCAGACAAGATTGATCATTTATTTGAATGTATTAAGCCAAGTCTTCTAAGGGTACCGGATTCTCAATCATTTTCATAATATGATGAAATTGTATCATGTTCCATAAAAAAAGAGAAAAAATTTTCTAGATAAAATATTTTCAAAGGAAACTAAGATAAGAAGCGGTACTATGATAACAAAGGAAAAGGAGAAGAACCAAATAAGAGAAAGGGAACAAAGATATTCCCATTATGTGAGAACTGTGGAAAGAATCATCTCAGGAAATTCTTGAAAGGCATGGGAGTCTATTATAACTGTAGAGAAAAAGGTCATCAATCTGATGAATGCAATGGGAAGAAAAGATTCAACAATATTCAATGCTACAATTGTAGAGAGATGTGACACTATGAAAATGAGTTTCTTAAGTTCCAAGGAAACATGCCTCAAAAAAATCCAAGAGAACAAGGGAGAGCTTATGCGATTACAACCGCAGAGGTTGAAATTCCTAATAACGTGGTGTCGGGTACTTTAATTGTTTCCTCAAACTTAGCCAATGCTTTATTTGATTTTGTATCATCGCATTCATTTATATCTTCCCAGTTTTCCAAGAAAATTAGATATTTCCAATTTGACTTAATAAAGGAGTTGTCCATCCAAACTCCATAGGGATGTATCATTTCAACAAAGGAATGTCGACTAGTCCCCCTCCAGACACCAAAACGTTCTTTAGTTGATAAACGTATCATCATACCAATGACTGAATTTGAGATAATTCTTGGTATGGATTGGCTGTCAAATTACGATGAAAAAATTTATTGTAAGAAGAAGGAAGTTTCAATTTTTTAAAATGGTGTATAATCCCTTGTCTTTAGGGAATAAACATCACCACATGATTCTTTTCTAGAACCACCCCCAGTAGCTCTACTGAATTCAATACTTGGAGAGGAAGATAAACCAATATATATGGGAGAGGAAAGAAATATTCAAATTGACGATGTGCGCATAGTGCAAGAGTACATTGATGTATTTCCAGAGGATTTACCTAGACATCCTACAGAGCGGGAAGTTAAATTATTTATTGATTTAATTCCTAATTCAAGACCTATATCAAAGACTCCCTATAGAATGTACATTGTGGTATTAGTAGAGCTAAAGAAAAAACTATAGGATTTGAGTGAAAAGGGATTAATTCAACCTAGTGTTTCTCCATGGGGAGCCCCTATCCTCTTTGTCAAGAAGAAAGATGGACCCATGAGGGTTTGCATTGATTACCTGGAAATCAATGATATTAAAATAATGAATAGGTATCCAATCCCCCAGATTGATGATTTATTTTATCAACTTCATGGAGCTCAATACTTTTCAAAGATTGACCTTAGATCCGGATAACATCAGTTGCGTGTAATGAAGGAATATATTCCTAAGACAACATTACGGACCAGTTATGGTCATTACGAGTTTACAGTGATGCCTTTTGGACTGACAAATACAACCTCTATTTTCATGGATTTAATGAATATAGTTTTCAAGGAATATATTGATAAATTTTTTGTGGTATTCATCGATGATATCCTCATATACTTAAAAGTCTATGAAGACCATGAGAATCACTTGCGGGTTATTCTGAGAACTCTCAGAGGAAATAAATTATATGGTAAGTTTATAAAGTGAGAATTATGGATTCAATCAGTTTATTTTCTAGGCCATATTATCTCTAAGTATGGAATCTTATTTGATCCTATGAAGACAAAGGCAATCCATGATTGACCCATGCCAACAAACATAAATGAGGTACGCAGTTTTATTGGCTTAGTAGGTTACTATCAGTATTTTTTTAAGAATTCTGCCCAACTGGACAACCCGCTTACCAAGATCACAAGTAAAGGAGTTATGTTTTTGTGGACAAAGTAATGTATATAATGCTTCGAAGAATTCAAAAGAATATTGGTCAATGCTCCAATTTTGACTCTTCCATCTAGAAGTGATAGATTTGTAATATATAGTGATGCATCAAAGAATGGGTTGGGCTTCATTATTATGAAAAACAATAAATTTATTGCTTATGCATCAAGATAGTTGAAGACTCATGATAAAAATTATCCAACTCATGATATTGAGTTAGTAGCCGTAATCATTGCTCTGAAAATATGGAGGCATTATCTCAAAAGAGAGAGATGTGAAATTTATACGAACCACAAGAGTTTGAAATACATTTTCAAACAAAAATAAATCAACATGAGGAAAATAAGATGGCTCGAGTTACTCAAAGATTACAATTGTTCAATATACTACCACCCTGGATAGGCGAATAAGGTGGAAGATGGATTAATCAGGAATGATCATGGCCTTCTGACTCAAATGAGGATTGAAATAGATCCTATATTTAGGGATCTACTGAAGATGGATATGGGAATTGATAAGGAAGGGGAAACATATCTCCTCCTTCAAATGATTGATAAACCATATTTACTTGAGAATATAAAAAGCTCTCAATATGATGATGAGTATCTACACATGAAATTTAATACAGTTAAGGATGGGAGACTGGGTGACTTCATGTATGAAGAAGGAGTTTTGAAATTTGGGAAGAGGTTATGTGTTCCATCAGTACCTGAGCTAAAAAGGAAACTATTAGATGATTCTCATAGGTCAAATTTCTCTATACACCTAGGTAGAACCAAAATGTGTAGATACCTATAGGAATATTTTTGGTGGGATAATATGAAGCTGGAAATTTCTGACTATGTGTCAAGATGTCTAGTTTGTCAACAAGTGATGGTAGAGAGATAGCATCCCAAAGGAGTGATGCAACCTCTACCTATTCCTATGTGGAAGTGGGATAACATTATGATGTAATTTTTCATCAGACTACCAAGGACACCTAGAAGGAACGATGAAATATGGGTAATTGTTGATCATCTCACAAAAAGAGTACACTTCCTTCCTATAAGAGAGGATTTTCCACTTGAGCACTTGGAATGACTTTATATTAATGAAGTTGTAAGACTTCATGGTGCACCTCTATCTATTGTGTCTTATCAAGATCCCCAGTTTACATCAAAATTATGGAAAATTATCTTGAAGGATTATAATACAGAGCTTCGTATGAGTACTGTATATCACCCCCAAAATGACGGACAGTTTGAAAGAACTATTCAAACTCTAGAAGACATGTTGAGGTCATACTCTCATGACTTTCAAGGTATGTGGGATCAATACTTTACATTGGTGGAATTTTACTACAACAATAGTTTCCATTATAGTATCTAAATGGCTCCATATAAAGCATTATATGGAAAGAGATGTCAAACTCCAACTTGTTGGGATGAAGTTGGTGAGAGGAAAATTATAGGCCCAAAACTTATTGAAGATACCACGAAAAAGCTAAAGACAATTCAAGCCCATATTAAAGCATCCCAAAGTAGGCAGAAGAGTTATGCTGACAACCGAAGAAAGGATTTGGAATTCCATGTGTGAGATCATGTCTTTCTAAAACTATCTCCATGGAAAGGTGTATTAAGGTTCAGAAAGAAAGGGAAATTGAGCCCTAGGTACATCGGACCATTTGAAATTCTGGAAAGAATTAGATCTGTATCTTACCATTTATCAATGCTAAGAAATCTATCCAGAGTTCATAATGTATTCCACGTGTCATTGTTAGAGAAATACATGTCAGACCCAATGCATGTACTCACCTATTAAGAAATTGAACTGGAACCTGATTTTTCATACTGTGAAAAGCCTATCGGTATTCTTGACATAAGGGAGAAGGTATTGAGAAATTGGACAAATTTTCTAGTAAAGGTTCAAGGGAGAAACCATAATATAGAGAAAGCAACATGGGAACCTGAGGATGTTATGAAAAAGAATCACCCACATCTTTTTCTTGAGTTTCATACATAAAATTTCAAGGACGAAATTTCTAAAGGAGGGAATAATGTAGCACCCCAAACACTTCATGGTATGTTTATCTTAAATAAATTCATGTTATATCTTATATTTCATGAATCAATGAGCCTATATAGAACAAAACATGGTTACATAGAGGAGATATCCATAACCTAGCCACTAAACTTAAATTTTCCAACTCTATGATTTGAATTTTAAAAATATAACATACATGGTTGTGTTCAAGATGATATTCAGAGTCTGATAGAATTAACTTAATTTTTGGTGAATAGTAACCCACCCTTATGAATATTAATATGACTTTTTTAATGGTATCCATACCCTTGAGTGTATAAGTGAATTTAGAAACCTTAAAAATGAAGATGAATATTTTAAGTGTTTATATTTTTCGATTAAATAATGATTTTCATTAAATATTTAATTAATAATATTTAGGATATTATTTTATAAAAATGGACTTCATTTTTGGATTCTAAAAATCAAAAAAAAATTAGGGTTAATTTTGGGTATTTTTTTGAAATACTTGAATTTTTTATGAACAGTAAAATCCAATAATTCACAATAAATGCTAAATAATGGATTAATTGAGTCATTGATGATGATCTACTGATGTAAGACCAATTGATTCGGATTCACATAATAAAATTACTATTCTTGGTCTTGGAAGACTCATTATTCCTTGTCTTATGGAGAAATAATAAATTGATGAATTTTATATTAAGAAAACTCCTCTCTCCTCCACTATAAAACCCCCCTTCACTCCCTCTTCTCTTCACTACTCTCAAGCCTTGTGCCTTGAAAATATTCTTCCAAAATCTCTCCCCAAGATCCTCCCCCATGTCCAAAAGCTCATAGCCTCTTCAAAATACCAAAACCTCTCCCTTTAATAGGTTCTCAAAGGAGGAATTCTCAAGAGGTAAACTCCTCTTTCCAATTCCTTCATTTCTTTTAAGTTCGTTTCTTTTTGTTTCTTTCCTCAACCCCCTTCACCCAAATAGTATGATAACTCCAGTAACATAAATGTGCTGGAATTTTTTTATTATGAAGGTATATTTCATTATATTCTCTTCTTTCCACACCCTTTATTTGAAAGAAATGAAAGCACTGTTTGAGATGTGCTAATTTAGCACATTCAAGGACAACAGTTTATCAATTTCAATTATAATCTTTAATTCTGGTCATGAAACCATTTGTCGTATGGTTGATATAGATAATTTTTTATGTAATATATCCTATTTTTAGTTCTTTAATCCTTTTGTAAAAATGTTATTAAATTATAATGAAAAACATGTTCATTGTAATCAAACCCACAGATTAACCAAAACGGTTGTCACTAAGGTTTTATATATAATAATTCAACTTCACTCTAAGTAAAAAAATTAAATTTAAAAACATTTAATCTTCTGTATGTTCACTAATATCATATAACTTCATTTATGGAAAACCACATCCATATTTCATATTTATATGAACTTGAATATATGTGAACTGATCATTTAAAACCAAGTAAACAAACGAGTCCCAACAATGAAATTGAACCTTATAACTAATCAAAAAGGCCTTGAATGAACTAAAAAGGGTTATAATAAATCATTTAAATATAGAATAGGTTCTGGAATTATTAATTAATAATCATAGTTTGTTTACTAATGTCATAAATAATAAGTCAATAACACCTTCAACCATAAGGTAAGGGATTGCTTAACTCAATTTTCATTCTTTGGGTTAAACATCTATTTCATTGGTTACATTGTTCCAAGAATATGTGTGAATGACCTATGATTGTTTTATAATGTATATACCCTTATATTTTGTGGATTTTTATTTTTCACACATAAATATTTAATTGATTTATCGTCACTCTAATGACACAATATTTGTAAGGGATCCTCTCTCTCACTTTTGTTCAAGAATATCCCCTGTGTTGTGCCCTTTTATTTTTAATTCCTAGTGATGGGGTATGTTTTCACACCTAACCCATACTTCCATTATTACATATAAATAATGTAATACCCCTTTACCTCTCATTAATCCCTCGCAAGAACACTCGTTACCATGCCGAAATGTTTGTAAGGGGCTTCTCATCACACTTTCATTTCTGTGAGAGTTTAATTATTCGCCACTTATTTCTTGTATGTGGTATAGGTGTACTGCCATTTGATATATAATAACATGATTATCTTTATATTCATGTTACTCAATGATTCATTTTAGTTTTATTAAGTTATTGCCATATAATTCAACCGATTACATTGTGGTTAGAGACTTTGTTTCAACTACTATTGTTTTGTGACTAACTTTGTATTGTGCACCTAATAATCCTTATGTGATGTACCTACTGCCCATTTGAGATCAAATTTTATTTGAAATTATATTTATATTAAATATCCATAATCTCATATCATGGATATGTTGTTGTCTAAACCGTATACCATTTTACATATGGTGTTTATTGGGAAATTTATTTTAATTATGGAAATATTGATGAATCTGTATACTCTAATCTATACGGATATTGAAAAGGCATATTTATCTTATATTGAATCAATGTATAAAGAATTATTTGTACATTCATAGGTGGTTTGGGCCTACTATATCCCCTCGATGCATCGGTAGGTCTTATGAGACAAATAATTTTTTTGACAAACCCTTCGAGTTTGTTTCCAAAAATCAGACGGGTTTATACCCATAGAACTAAACCGTTTTTACGGTATTATGGTTCATGTGCCAGATACATGACATACAATTAATAAGCATTATATTTATTCATTATCATTTATCACTATCCATGAGGTTTTCACTATGAAAAAATTTATGGATGTAGTTTCATTCTCAGTTTATTAATGGTGTGAGTTTTTCATTTATTAACCATGTCATATTGATTATGTCAGATTGATTATGATTATCTTATTCTTGTATTCATGTTTCCACTATTTTCAACCCTTACAAAGCATTTGATCTCACCCCTTCATTGTTTACTTTCAAAAGGTGACAAAGAGGATATCATTTATTGAGTTCTTGTGGATGCAATTTATAGTTTTCATTATGTATTGTATTTTGTAAACTTTTCCAATATAATTTGAGTAACATCTATGTATCTAGTTTCTTCAATACTACTAAACTGATCATTCCTTCGGGATTTTCATTCCTTCTAACCATGCCAATATCACAAGTAATGCACCGGCTCCATTGTAGTGGGGTCGGGGTGTTACAATCTTATATAAATGGGTATGACCCTAGTGAAATACCCAAACATGTTTGCAACATAAGACCTAACAATGCCTCAATTGGCTATAAAGATAACCACACATCACCTAAAATTAGTAATCTATTTCATATTTAATGATTAATAGGTTTAGTTCTTAAAAAATAATTCTCATAAATAAATATCCATGTTGATTAAATAATACATAATATTTGGATTCCCCCAATCAATCATTTAACAAAACAACATATGTTTAAATGTAATATGTTTTAGGAACTATAAATATCTTTGATTTAATGATTATTCATATTTTTGATGAAAATAATGGAGATAATATGTTGAATAATTAAATAGAATGTTAATGACCACAAAATTACACAATAGATAATATATGACAATTAATTTCTAAAAAGTATATTTTTAGTCAAATCTCATCTTTTGGATGATTGATGAAAAGGAAATAAAATCATTGAGAATTAAATATTAATTTGATATATTTTTCTATTAAACAATTGAAATTATTTAAATAATTATAGAAATCATAAAACATTTTTATAGGTAGTAAATTCTAATAAATTCAAATTCATTAAAAATAAACATTCCTTTTGAGTTTTAGTAAAGAAATATTAAAATGAACCTTTAAGAAAACATTTGAAATATATATTTAAAAAATTATAATTATTCAATTATAACATAAAATATAATGAATATTTATTTTTAGTAAATGAAAAATATTTATAAAATAAATTTTGGATAATTTGGGCTAGGAAGTGAAATACAACCAATTAAAAATAGAAATTAGATCATCATTTTTTTAAACAGTTCAGTGAATGATTCAAGTTCCAATGATAAGAACTATTGAAAAAATAGTGATAATCCTTAAATACGTATAGAATATGAATTTATATTCTTTTTATGGGGGATAAATATATGATTTATTCAATCAGAGATATAAGTAAAAAATTAAAAATGATATTGTCAAATAAATCATTACATCATTAGTAACATTAAAATGGTTAACCCGTGAAGGAGTAAAAATAAATTTAAACATTAATCATCATGAATAAATATAAATTAATTATACATACATAAATGAGATATTTTATAGAACACATAAAATTAAATAGGATTATGATAATAAATATTCTTCAATAGTGTTGATATTTATAAAAAACCCCTTACAAAGATCATATCATTGAAGTGATTATTAATCCATGAAGTGATTGTGTTAGATAAATGAAAATAAAAAAAATAAAAACTAGAAATAAAAGATAGAAAATTATTTGAATTATCTAAAATATCTATGCAATATATATACATAATGATGTAGACGTATATCCCAATTAATGGTATTGGAGTCAAGAAACCCCTCACACCGAGAGTTAACTTTATTTATCATGATTATAAATTATTTATAATCGTTTTAAATGTGTTATTTATCTATACCATATCCATAATAATATTTATAATATCATATATAATCTAATTAATACCGTTTATCACCCATTTGATAAAAATCATTCAATATTATCCTTGATTCAATTGTAAAAATATTCATAATGTCATTTATATTTCACCATGGTTGTTCTGGTTATTATGAATATTACTAAAAATATATATTAACATTATAAATATAATTTTTATACATTATATAAATTATCAAAATCATTCTTTCTTACAAACATGACATGATTACCAGGTAACAAAAAACCTTATCCATAACTGACATGAACTAAAGGGAGTCCTCCATCCACATTGGATAGTGACTATAATATGACATCATTCATGTTTAAATATGGAACACATTTTCCACATTTACATTGTAACATAGAAGTCACAATTAAATGTGATATCACTCAAAAAAAGATTGTACATGAACCAAAATAGGTCCATCAAAACCCAAAATATTACATAAGTAAAGTACTCAACAGAAATAAAAACATCCCTAAGGAATCATCACTCTAATACCTAAAGGATATATAATATCCACCACCTCCAAATAGATAATTACCTTTTCTAAGACTTCTAAGATGTAAATCGAAAAATTCCTAATGGAAAAGTTTGGGTGTGAGATATAATGCATAGAGAGAAATAAGGAACACCGGTGCATAAATTCATTGTTTAAATTTTGTTCATTGTCTCAAATTGAACCACCAACCTTTAATAATTATATCAAAAAATCATAATTAATGAAAACTACAATAGGGAACACCGGTGCAGAAAAAGGAAACAAATATCACCATATCAAATCTAGAATCATGTATTAAGTAAATTATTTTTTGATCCATCCACAAAACTAGGATGTAACTCTATAAAAGGAGGAGAGAAATAGATAGAAATAGAAGACAGATGATATGAGATTCACTTACCCATAGGGGATCGATTGAGACTATCCATGCATCGATCAGCTGAGGAATGGGTTTAGGGAATCCAAAAAATGTTCTTGGGAACCTCGTTAAATGTATTTTATTTTTATAATGGTATGGATTGTTTTTTTCCAATTTTAAATCTTTTTTTATCATTTTAAACATGACCTTAATCTCAGGGGAGGTCTCAAGAAGTTATTGGGATTATTAAAAGCCTGGCGTTCTACAAATTAGAGTGGCTAACTAAGCCACATTATTAGTGCATAGATTGTGGTAGCTGTGAAAATCAACCATATCTTGTACCCTATTCTCAAGATATAAATAATTTTTTATCTTAAAAAAAATGTGACATGGGACGCATGACCATGTGAAATGTCTCAAACATGAAAAAAATGTATTTTTGTATGGGTTGAACATGGTGAGTCAAATGGTAAAGATAGACTGTGGGGGGGGGGTCATGGACAGTAGAGGTGGCTTGATTTGAAAAAGGATTGTCCAATCATAGGGAAAAACTATACAAACACTTATATAAGTTTTTATTATCACATTCCCTTAAATTATTTTTAAACACTCTAATATTTCTTCTTCATTCTCTTGTGCCTAACACCCCACTCTCTCCTCTCCCATGAAGCTCTTCACTATCTTTTATAGCTAGGAATAATGCTATCTCATCCATTAAAATGATTATTCTAGCTCCATTGGTCTTGTTGGATCCAAAAAGGTAAGATCCCTAATATTATCACTTCCATTCATCAATCATCATTCCCTATATTGTGCTTTTTAGGGTGATCTCAAATTCCCTATTTTCATGGAATTAGTGATTCCATCCATTTTCTTGTATTCTTCTAATAAAAGGATGATATCAGATGAGTGGTTATCTACGAACACAATTTTGGTGGTGAAATATTTTTTCCCTAAATTTTATAGGTGTTTTAATTGTATTTTACAATGTTCCACACACCATAAATTTTCCCTTAATTTCCTATTATGTGTTTTATCTCATATTTTATAGATTTGTTTAAATGACCAAATACCATCTACGGGTCATGTATTGGGCATAGTTTGCCTATGGGCCTTCGGTTCATGTATTGCGGGTTTGTCGGGCCTTGTGCCTTGGGCCTACGGGTCACGTACGGGTTCCCCTTCAACCCTTAAAAGGGGGATTATCCATAATAAAATAAAAAAAGAAGGCCTTCGGTCCATTCAGAAATAACATGTGTTACATAATTATAAACATGAATTATATAAATTGTGCACGTTTTTTTAGTTGTTATGATTGATTATAATGTATTAGTGGTAAATACTCAATGTTATTATTAATAATATTCCATGGTTATTGGATGATAAAAATGGTTGAGGAATCTATAGAGAATGGTAGCTCACACGAACTTACTTTTGGTTTTGGGAATGACATCTCACACTGTTATACTTTTATTTGGATGATGGTCAGGAGATTTCATGTTCCATGGTTCAGGTGTTAGGAATGAACAATAACCCCCCCCCCCTATCAAAGTGATAGGCATGATGTCTCTCATTAATATGAGATTCTATGGTTGTAGAACATTCTTCAGAATATAGTTTGATATAATGGTTAGAGATTCCTATGTTATGCCTTTTCTCTAGCTTGCGCATAGTATCCCCATATATGCCTATATGTTTCCTCACATATATAGTGCATACACATTTATATATATTAAATAAAAGTACATATATGTACATGTATATGAATTGACATGGTTACAAATTTTAAACACATAATGGAATATTCCATAGTTGGTTGTGTCTGATAGTTTTCCTTGTGCAAAAAGAGAGAACGGATATTTATTATTCAATATTTTAATATTATATGTGATACTTACACACTTTCATGTTATGTACACTGGATATATTATTCTAGACACCATTGGTGGTATCCCACTGAGTTAATCTCATACCATGCACATTCCACATTTGGTAAAATAATATACCTTAACGCTACATATTTGGATAAGGGAATCCTCCCATTAATTAATGCATGATTTTTTTCCTTCTAATCAATGAGAAAATTAGCAGAGGACCGACCTTATTCTTGTGAGTACACACCGGGTACTTATAATTACATGTCGTGTACTTGGTTGTCGTGGGTAGCTGTGTTTTGGACGTGTAACGGCCGAGCACATGGGCGTGTGTGGTGAACTGGAGACCACCTAAAGTGGGGTCTAGTTAAGGCAAGCAAACTCCATGTACTTCTAAAGTACATGTCGTATAATTTTTTTTCATTAAACAGATCAAGGTCACATATAATCGACAGAACCATATTATTCTACGCCAGTCTTGTCCATGAGCGACCGTACGACCCAAATCTTCACTGAGCCCCCGACTCACCATCTGTTCTCCAATTCGACTGTTGTCGATTGCATTGGAATCACCACGGTAAGCTCTTCCTTCTTCTAGAGCCTCATCTCTTGATTTCTCGTCTTTCACGAGTTAACCTCGGTTGAAAATTTTTAACTTTTTGTAGATCTCAAGAATTTTATGGAGATTAAAAGATTGAGGTTCATGTATATCGATCCCACGATGCCAAGTTAGGTGGTTTGTGACTTTCCTTAGTTTTTCTTTGAGTTATGTGTGCAAAAGTTCCCAATACCCTTTTTTGGTGTATTGCGTGTTAATGGTTTTTAACACTATTATTGCCTGAAATTCCTTGTGTTCTTGAGTAGAGGATTTATGTTTGTGAATAGAGTTATCATTTCCATTCTATAAATGTTTTTCCCATGCTTGTTGTTATAGACCGTTTAGTCTAGCTTTGCCTCTAAGGCTTCTGTGATTTCCATTCCTAGTATAGTTAGTATGGTGTGATTTTTATCTGATATGCAATGATATGTTGTAGAATGTTTAGCCAAGTAGTTCTTGTGGGTTACTTTGGCTGCCATATTTTTTTTTTGCACGATTGACTTACACAGGGCCATGAGAACCTAGTGTAGTAGACCATATGGAGAATGGATGTTGAGGTCTTCTCCTGAGTATCTGTTTACTTTACGTTGTGAGACCATTGGGGGGTTGGACTTTGTGCTCCATCAGAGTGTCTGTTGTTTCCTCATTACGAGACCACATGGGGAATTGGACATTGACTGCTTCCCCGGAGTGTCTATAGTTACCGATATAAGACCACATGGGGAATTGACAGTGAGTGCTTCCTCAGAGAGTCTTTGCTAAAGCCGAACCAGAGGGGTTATACTGTGTTTAATTCCAAGAGTTTTTCTTATGTTTTTTTTTTGGTTTAACCAGAGGGGTAAGGCTATGAGTACTTCCCAGAGGTTTGACTATTTTTGATTAGATGATTACTTGATATAAAAATTGAATGCAATTGAAACTGTATGATTTTTTACTTTTGAGTACTTCCTTGTTTACTGCTTCTTTTTTCTAATTTCCTACCATATATATTTAATTACTCTTAGGCACAAATAATTGGATGGATGCCTACTGGGATTTGTCTCTCACCCTATTTGGGTTATAATTTTGGTCCCAAACAGATTATATTGTTGCAAGTCTAGATAAGGTAAAGAACCATTCTACTTCAGGTAGTTGATTGCTGAGGAGCAAGAGAGTGTGGGACCATGTTGAGGCTTGAAATGTTGTGGAGTTATTTACTTGATTTTATTTTGTACTTTGTTTTAGTACTGTATTTCAGAATTTTAAGTTCTTTGGTTGCTTTCCTAAACATATGTTCCATGCATCATTTATATATGTGCTCCAGTTGTTTCTCAGTATTCTGATGTTTACTTGTTGCATGTTATTACTGATTCCACTATTGTTATCTGTTGTGTTACTCTACCAATGAGGGTGTAGTTTTCCCACTATCAAATCCAAGGCCTTTGCTTCTAGTCTTCATCCTATGGCATTTGGGGAAATTCATTTGAGGCCATGTGACCAATCAGGTACCGGGCGCCTCTAGGCGGCACCCAGAATCAGGACTTTACAATGTGGTATTAGAGGTGGGTTTATTTTCTTCTTGACTTACTGTTTGGACCCTATAGATAGGGATAGGAAGGATTATGTACTTTGTAATAAGTTGTGCCTGGGAGTAGCTAACCAGTGTATTGGGAAAAGCTAATTTACCTCGAATACTTTGAATCTTCTAGTTTTTCAATTTTACAGTAGATTTGATTTTCGTTGTTGGGTGATTCACATGTTTTGTGTTGTTATCATTGAAAATATTGAGGTTCTATTTTTGTTCCCACCCAATGAGATGATGGTGTTCCATCTCAAGAATCACATAGACACCTGTTAGAGATCACATGTCATGCATTCCTACCATTCCATTTAGGTTTCATTAGTGATTTCATGTTGTTTTGATTAATGCTTTTATAGATATGAATGTTGTTGTGATAGATACCTTGATATAATACCTACTTTTTATAGGGTATTTAATTGTGTATGGTTTTGTTTGAATGAGCACCAATATTTGGTTCTTGAGGTGTTATGGTCCCTCGTGGATTGGAATTTGGTGGATCATTACACTATTATGATTGTATATGACATTATAACATGATAAACTTTGATTTGTGGGGAGTATGGGAAATCACAGATCATAATTTGGAACTTTAATGTTTTTTCAGTGTTTTTCTGGGTTCTGGAGTAGTTTCTAAGGCTTACTCTCTAGAAAACCCCATAATACACGGCATGTAATATTGAATACACACCATGTATCATTCTGTTTGGGAAGGAACTATTTTTCTTAAGTACATGTCATGTACTTATGTACACGCCATGTAGTCTCTAACTGTGTCACTAGTTGTGTGGGCAGAGACATGAGGTTGGGAAATCTTTGGTGGGACATGTCGTGTACCGGATGTATAGTCCATGTTGTTTCAACCCATGTGACTAATGACACAGATGGATAAGAACATAGGTTATACACTATGTGTTAAGAGTGAACATGTTGTGTAGTGTAACCCATGTATCTGGATGTGTAACTAACAGCATAGGTCGGTGAAATCATTCTAGTACATGCCATGTCTAGCACAAACACGACATGTAGAGTCAACCGTGTCTCCGGCCGTGTGTCAAATGACACGGGCGGTTGAAACAAATGTTGTACACACCGTGTTCATGGAGAACACATTGTGTAGTCTTGTTTTAGGAGAACCGTGTGGGTTAGTCGTGTAGAAGAACTCAGGTAGGGGAACACGAATCAAGTACACGATGTGTGTTGGGAGAAAATGTTGTGTGTATGGAGTGTTACATGACCAGTTTTGGAATAAGTACATGCCCATGTGAAGTCTTAAGGGAACATGTCGTGTAGGTGTTATAAACTTTGTGTATCCGTGTTTTGAAAAACATGAATGTTTTTTTCTCTTTTCCCCTTTTTGAACTTCTATGTTTTATTCCATGTTAATCTTGATCTATGGTGTGTGCCTGACCTTGAAGATTCATGCCACCAAGATGTTCTCCGGTTTTCCTCCTGTTACAGGGCAGTGATTAGACACAAGACATAGTTGATCAGGGACTACTAGTTGATCCTCCTGTAGTGTCGTTCTTGGCACTAGCTATTATTCTGGACACAGGTGCTGACGCACAGTTCCAAGAGGGCTTTATGAGTTTATGCAGACCTTCCAAGGAGTACTACATCCTGCCTCGTCTATGGAATAATTGACAAGGGTTTTCCAATAGCTTCATCCTCTCACATACACAGGGTACGGAGGACATCAAGCTTAAGAGTCATGGTTAGAAGCCACGTTATCTATATTCGACCATCTCGAGACGACTCCAGAGAGGAGGGTGAAGCTCGCTACGTATATTATTCGGGATTCAACCAAGAGATGGTGGGATGTGATCTCACAGGCAGGACACCAGCAGGTCATGGCTTGGGATAAGTTCCAATGTGCCTTCTACGATTACTTATACCCGAAAACTATGAGGGTCGATCGGGCCCGAGATTTCATGATCCTGGTGTAGGGTACTCATTCAGTTATGGAGTATTCTTTTCACTTCACAGAGCTATAGTGCTTCACACCCATCCCAGGAAGTGATGAGTTATTCATGTCAAGGAAGTTTGAGGATGGTATTAGGCATGACATCTGATCTAAGGTGAACATCTTCAGGTTGACTTCCATCACATCTGTAGTAAACTGGGCACTAATCAAGGAGCTAAATATGAAGGATTATGTATTTTTGAGCTAAGGAGTCTTGGTATTTGGAGTTGGTATCCCTCATATTAACAGCCATAAGCACTGCAGGGAGTCTACGTGCAGAAATTTGAGGAGATGAGAGACATTATCTGTTAGCTAGGTGGTGAGATACCAGTGCGGGAAGAGCAAGAATATGAGGCCACATTGCCCGAGAGACCGAGTGGAGTGCTGGTCTTGCATTAAGATGGGTCACCTTTAGCATTTCTGTCTGTTTTTCTCACCAGTAGTTGGTCAAAGGGGTTCTTCTATGACCCCGAATTCAGAAGCAACTCCACCAGTTTCTCATCAGTCAGGGAACTGGAGTTCTTTCGGTCGTTCAAGCCAAGTTAGTGGTCATGGCCGTGGTAGCCAGTCACTAAGATTTCAGCGACAACAGGGTGGATTAGCTCAGGGTGGTCAGGTGGGGTCGCAGGGCTGTAGTGATAGTCAGACTATTGTAGTGGAGTAGACCCAGCAGGAGTAGGATCCTAGACCCTCTACAGTTCAAGGTACAATCCTAATTGGATCCGTTTTAGATTCTTCTCTTTTCGATACCAGGGCTTCCCATAGCTTTATATTTGTTTCTATTGTGGAGAACCTTGGGCTCTTTATCTTTTCTTCTTCTTATATCATGACGTTATACACTCTGTTGGGGACAAGAATGGGTAATGTAAGACAACACAATGAGTTCCCTCTAGAGGTTTGTGGGTGTCACTTCTTATGAGACATCTATTTCATAGAGATGACAGGAAATGATGTCATTCTCAGAATGAACTTTTTAGTTCCCTTCTAGGGTGTTGTCGACTGTTATCACTGTAGGGTGAGTTTCACATCACCATAGGATGGATCGTTTCTTTATAAGGGAGAATGGTTTGTTCAAGTGAGTAGAGCGGGACCTGAGCATCATGGGTTGGGAGTAAGGGTGTAATTTTGGCCCGGTGGCCCGGCCCGAAAGACCGAGCGGCCCGGCCCGAAAGCCCGAGCGGCCCGGCCCGGCAAACCCCGCATCGGGCCAGGCCGAGCTCGGGCCGTAGGTCACAACTAGAAAAAAAGGTATTTGCGACGGGGCATTTGTGACGGGATCCCGTCGCAAATGGCTTGTTGCGACGGGGGCCCGTCGCAAATAGCTCGTTGCTGAAAACGCCGTCGCAACTGCACTTATTTGCGACGGGCCCGTCGCTAAAGCCTTTTTTTGCGACAGCCATTCTCCCCGTCGCAAATAGTATTCCGTATTTTTGTAAAAAAACTTTTAAAATAGTTTTTGCGACGGGACCCGTCGCAAATACCTTTTGCGATGGTACCGTCGCAAAAACTATTTTTTAAAAAAAATAAAAAACTATTAATAATACTAGTATTGGCGACGGGCATAGTATCCCGTCGCAAATACTATTTTTTAAAAAAAATAAAAAACTATTAATAATACTAGTATTTGCGACGGGCATAGTATCCCGTCGCAAATACTATAAAAAAAATAAATTATTAATAAATTATTTTAATTAATATAATAATAGAATTATAATTCACAAATAAAAATAATAAATTATTAATAAATTATTTTAATTAATATGATAATAATAGAATTATAATTCAAAAATAAAAAATAATAGAATATTAATAAATGATTTAATTAATATAATAATATTATAATTATAATTCATAAATAAAAAAAATATTAATAAGTTATTTTAATTAATATAAAAATAATAGAATTATTTTACATTCAAATATTAAAATAATTCAAGTGTTACAAAAAATATAATTAAATTATAAAATTATAAAATTTTAATATATATATATAATTTAATATTATAAAATATAAATAATATTATTATTCATATTAATATTGTTATTTAAAAATATAATATTATTAATATTTTATAATGATACGGAAACTACGAATAGAAAAAAAAATATTTTGATTTCACAAATTTTATAACATAAATACAATCTCTAATCTGAAGGAGGGGGGGGAGGTGGGGGATCTGCAGATGGTGGTGGAGGAAACTCCATCCCTAAAGCATGAGTGAGTCGGTGCATGTACTTCATCTGCTCCTGATGCTGCTGCTGCCACCGACTCGCCTGCTCCTCGTACAGCTGCTGCTGGCGTCGACGCTCCTCCTCATGCTGCTGACGCATCTGCTCCTGCTCCTGTCGGAGACTCTCTATCTGTGCAGTCTGAGATCGCAACTGATTCTCATACTTTTTAGTAGAATAAGATGCATGAGCTCCTCTCGAGCTGGACGCCGACATCACAGCACTGCCATAATAATCTCCGGGAGTCAGTCGAGAGCCGATACCAACTACCCAGCCCTTCTCGAAGGCATACTGGGTGGCCTGCATCCATGCCGCTTCATCAAACTGACGGGCAGTGGTCTGATCTGATGACTCGGCCTGACTCTCAGGTCGGGCCTGTGACGCTGCGGCCTCATATGACTCCTATAGTTGCAATTTAAAATTAAAATTGTGAATATATTATATGCAGTTAATTTTTAAACTTGAAAAAAAATAATACTGACCACGATGTGATGCTGACGATCACCTCTGAGCTCCCCAGTAGCAGGATCACTATACATCCTCCGATATACGTCATACTCTGTAATATCGGGGTGCTCGACAGCCTATAAGAATAAAAAATAAACTATTAATATTTACAGTTATATAAAATATTTATAAATAATGTACGTACCAGATGCTGTCTATGAGTACTGAAAGAACGAATCCCAGCTCGATGAGTCACCTCCTTTCTCCCCCGATTCTGCCTCCCCACCGATGATCTCCTCTGAAAGGCACCACTAAACCAATGTGCACATAATCCATCCCATACATGGGATGAAATGTACTCTGGTCGGTGTGCTCTACATGACTCCTCAAAATCTGACACTCCTGCTTTCTTCATCGTAGCTTTTCTTAAATTGTGCAAAAACTGATGAAGGCAATCACGCATGGCCACCTCTCATGCCTCGTGGATGGCGTCACGCATGGTATCCTCGATCGGATACCATAAACCCTACAAATAAATAAAAATATCATGTTAGAAATGAAATAATTTTCAAAATAAAAATTATTTATTTACGTACGTACCAACCAATGGCCGAACATGGCCTGCTTCACATCAATGAGAATCTGCTCCCATGTGGTCCACGGCTGAGAGAAATAGTTGCGCAAAATAGCGCTGCCCTGTCCGACTGCTATATGCGGAAAACTGAAAAAATAATAAACATTTATTATGTGAATAGATTAATGAAATCTTAGTCAAATCCACAGGTTATCACACAGGTTATCACACCTCCGGGTGCGCGGATCAAACCCAAGACGTGGACGTCGCTCGGGGACGGGGTCAGGAATCATCAATCGTGCAAGACCGTGCCCCCTCCGCATACTCCCTGGAGCGCCTGCAGGCTGAGGATCATCTGCCAGCAACTCATCCGCATCGAAAGGCAGGTCAGCATCCGCCAACTCACGAAATGTGGCCTCGTCCATCTGAAACAGAAAATGTTAATGTTAGCAAATAATTTATAATTACTATTATATATACATATATACATATTATGATTGTATATAAATACCATGGAATGCTATCAGTGTTCATCTTCATCATCATCTTCATATATGTCAATTTCATCTTCATATTCCTCCTCAACATCATCGATATCCATTCGAGTTACAGTTGCTTCATCTCTTACCATTTCAAATTCATATGTGACATCATTAACATCATCGTCATCACTGACTCTTAAATGTGGGGTGTCGTCATCGATACTCATGTCTCTTTGTAAAAAATATTGATTTTGAGTACTCTCTTGAAAAACATCAATTCTTTGCACATCAGTGAAAGCACCTTCACTTTGACTAAACTGATTGTCTCGAATTTTGATTTTTATTACACTCCACCAATCAGTCAATTCTCTTGATGTTGCACAGTACTTCGCGTAATAAACATGATATGCCTGTTGAGCCAATAAGAATGGTTCATTTACTGCGAGAACACTTTTACATTTAATATAGATGATTCCATGAGTCGGATGAACACGCACGCCTCTCTCTATATCCAACCACCGACATTTGAACATGGTTATGTAATGTTTTCCAAGATAACAGAGTTCAATGATTTCATCAAGTATGCCATAAAAGTCAACTTCATTTTCTCGATGATGAGATCCTCTCAAGCTAACTCCACTGTTCATTGTTTTTTTCGATTCCCCATATGCATGTGTGTGGAATCGAAATCCATTCACCACATATGCATTATAAGTTTTAACAAGTTTGGAAGGTGGGTTACTCAATACACACAGTCGTTTGTCAATTTTATCAGCATGTCGAGACACCTGAAAATTTGTGAAATAATTATCAATATAGTAAACTATACATTGAATGAGTTTCTAAAAGATAAAGAATTTATGTTACCAGTTTTTGAAACCACTGAGAGAAATTTTTCAGTCGACGTTCTTCGAGAGCAGCTGCTGTAATTTGTGGAATTTGTTTCTTGATATGATTATCATACAACCTATAAAAACCAAAGTTATTTACTGTAACATAAATGATAGAATAAGTGATATAAACACTTACAGTACAACTGATGTCATCTCTTCACAGTTGAGCAGAACATACGTATGAGCTCTCTGATGTTCATCATCTGAAAGCCAGCGTTCATAAACTCCACCAAAACCAAGCTCTGACTGGTTGAAAACATATAATTGATTGTCGATTTCATCAATATTCCTCTCGTTCCGTCCCATTCGTTTGTGTTTTGAAGGATACTCAGATTCAAAATAATGGGATCAGAAAAAAGATATTTCCTCTTGCAAATAAGCTTCTGCAATAGATCCTTCAACAGATGCTTTGTTACGTACTTTTCTTTTAAATTTTTGCATGCATCTTTCAAATGGGTACATCCATCGAAACTATACCGGACCTCCACATTTGGCTTCATATGGCAAATGTAACATCAAATGTTCCATTGAGTCGAAGAAAGACGGCGGAAATATTTTTTCCAGTTTACATATAATTACAACAAAATCTTTTTCAAGTTTTCCTAGAGCATCATAATCTGCCTTTGCCGCACAAATTTCCCGAAAAAAAAAGAGACATGTCAGTTATGGAATCCCAAATCACAGAATTCAACAGACCTCTTAATCCAATGGGTAGAAGTCTCTCCATTATAACATGACAATCATGACTTTTTAATCCAGTAATATGACCATTCTTTACACATCTACCCAAATTGGAAGCACAGCCATCTGGAAGTCTCAAATCTGCAATCCACTGAAAAAATAATAAACGGTTTTCTTTAGACATTGTATAAGCTTCTTTTGGTTTCAGTAACCTTTCTATTCTGACATTCTCAAAGAGTTCCAATTCTGGACGCCTGCAAATTTGGGCAAGATCTAAACGTGCATTTACATTGTCTTTGCTCTTTCCTGGCGTATCCAAAACTGTATGAAACAAATTATCAAAATAGTTCTTCTCAATATGCATGACATCCAACATGTGGCGGATCAACAAATCAGACCAATATGGCAAATCCCAAAATATGCTACGTTTAATCCAATTGTGTTCTTTCCCAAATCCAGAAATTTTCTGTTGGTTTATTGTGGAACCAAAAGTGATGGGAGGTAATGAAAATACAAATGATTTTAACTCCGCACCTGATAGCATTTTTGGAGGTCCATCTATTTCAACTGTTCATTTTCTGAAATGAGATCTGTTTCTGCGAAAAGGATGATCAGCTGGAAGAAATCTGCGATGACAGTCAAAATAACAAGGTTTCTTTCCATGAATGAGCATAAATGCTTTGTTCTCTCCCATACAGTAAGGACATGATTTCTGACCATGTGTACTCCAGCCAGATAACATCCCATAAGCCGGGAAGTCACTTATTGTCCACATCAATGCTGCTCTCAGTATGAAATTCTGTTTCGTTGCAACATCATATGTACTGTGTAACGCCCCGACCCCAGCTACCCAGAGTCGGTGCATTACTTCGTAACATTGGCATGATCACAAAAGATCAAGTCTCGAAAGACCGATTAGTTTAGTAGCCTTGGAAACACTAGATACATTTGTAAACGTTACATTACATCATAAAGTAAACCAAAACAACAACAACATATTGTCTTCATATCCCCTCAGACTATCCCTGCAGGTCATTCATAATATACTTCTTCAAATCCTGGAAAACATTAAAACATTGAAAGGGGTGAGCTCAGATGCTCAGTAAGGATAACAATATTGCGGAAGCTTTCATAAATAAACATTAACATTTAAGGCAATGTATAACTAAAACAAAAGCCTTTTAAACTTGAACTTCAACATAATATGGCAAAAGTAAAATGAGATAATTCCATTCACTTCTTCACATGGATATTCTACTGGCCGAATAATCACATGCAATATCAATAACCACTTTCATAATGAGGGAATGTATAATGCCGGACATTCTGAAACATTTTGTCAAGGCCTCGGCCAAGACGTCTAAAATGATTAAGGCCTCGGCCAAAACCATAAATCAAATTGGGAAAGGGCCTCGGCCAATTCCACATCTAGTTGTCTCATGAGACCTACTGATGCATCGAGGAGCTATAGCGGGCTCCACCCGTCACTTATTAAGTCCAATGCATTCCTTATATGAATAGGTTTAAACATATCATAAACCATAACATAATCGTATCACATAAAACATGCATAAAGGAAACATAACATTTCCACATTTCAATCACAAGATATCAATACAACACATTGATATAATAAAATTCTTTCAAAACCATTTTCAATACCAAAATAAAAGAAAGTTAAAACTTTGTATTTATTTTTCATTAAAAAAATGATGGCTTGTAGAGGAAGCCGAAACTCAAATAATGGTCACGGCGGCGGAGAAGTCGTTGTCGCCGCATAAGTACGGAAAGAAAAACATTCCCTTTTGTCGTTTAGCAAAACGCTTCGTATAAAAAAGATTCCTTTTGAATAAACGTAAAAGTCAAAGGGGTTTATACATCGTATAAAAGAAGGTTGTGTATAAAACCAAATATGCCTCAATGAAAGGAGATTGAGACGAAGTCCTTAAAAAGATCATTTTTAAAATAAAATAGATCTATTATGTGTATTCACTATAGGTACACATAAAGAAAGTAAAAATACAAAATAGGACATAATAACATCATGACATAATTTGAAAGTAGGAGATTAACCCAAAGAATGGAAGTTGGGTTAAGAAATTCCCTTACCTCGTGTCCGACTTGACTCAACCGTTCTTTAACCTCCTGAATAATAAACTAGAGTTAATATATACCTTACTAAGAACCATTTTTAATTTCATTATCCTTTTTATATCACTTATTACAATGTTATGAACATTATGTAATTATTTAAGTTAATAACGGTCGTTTTGTCGATCTTTGTTACTTGAGTCAACAATAAATTTCTTATAATTACAAGTTGTTTATGTGGTGAAATATCCGTTATATCCAGAATTATATTCATGATTTAGATGTCATATATATCTTATATATCCAGTATATACATTCATTTATAATATTACGTAACATTTAGAGGTAAGAAATGAAATGCACCGTTCATGGAGACGGTAAGCCGTACGTACGCATGAACGCTACTTTCATTTCAATTTCATATTTAATGGAACTAAATCGTAATGATATAAATGTATAATATAATTCCAGTATAATATAGTGTATAATACCATTTACTCCATCCTTTATACATCCCACATATGGCATTAACGATTCAAATCACTTTGAGGGGGCGGTAGTCCGCACTTCCTAAAATGAAATTATCGCGTTTTACCCATAATGGAAATCATAAAGTAAGCCATAAATGAGAAATACAGAAGCATAAGTAAAACATAAAAACATTATATATCATATATAAATATAGTGACATCTTAATGGCCACCTTTGAAGGTGTTATATGAGTTTTGAACAATCATCGTTTCGTGAGGCAGAAATTCTCCATCCACAGAAACCGTATGTTCTTTAACCATTAGATGTAGGTGTGTGTAAGTGTAGCTCGGATCCTTCTTATAACAACATCCTAGTATATTGAGGATACTGGTGTTGTTACAAAAGAAATGAATAAAAAGAGTTTAGGGGGTTGGAGAAGAAAAATAAAACAAAACAACATTATAAAAGACATTACCTCAAAATCGGGTAACTCTTTTTGATTTGAGCTAAAGGCTTCCTTGGGAAGAGTTCTTCCCAAAGTGAGGCTTCTATGAGTAAGAGAGGGATGTTGGGAGAGTATTTGGGCAGAGGTTGGCCGAGCCAAATGGCTTGAATGTGTGAATAAGGTGGGAGAGGTGGGGGCCTTTTATAAGTGGAGAGGAGGGGCACTTTTGGAAAGATTGAAATGTTACATTATTTCACAATGCTTTTCGGATTCTAAAGGTCCCACACTTATATAATTCGAGGATAAGGTGATAAAGTTTCGAAATATCTTCATCCAATAGGCTTTGGACAAGTGTAAGCCTTGGATTTTTCATTATCTTCTCATTTTATTTAAATCGTTAAATAATGAGGTCATCGCCACATCATAATTATGTCATAAATAATTTAATTTATTTAATGTCTAAAAATTATAAAAAAAATACTATGATGTAGGAAATCTTTTTATCTTTCTAATGAATATTTATAGTCAAAATTTGGACTTGTGTAACCCTACTTAAAAATTGTTTTAGTAAAACAATTTATGTTAGTGTCATTTTCACTTTAACATTAAATAAAAAGTAATTTATGTTATTTCCCAACAAAAGTGGATCCATGGGGTCCCCAAGTTAGGCCATGGCTTGTCTTGGTCGGCCATTACTCAACCAATGAGGTTGGGACATGTTTCTAGGTCATTTCATATTATTAAAGTATTATTTATACCTTAAACTACACTAATCACCACTAATCGCGATTAAAACTTAATAAGTTACTATTCACCAAAAAATTATTTTTATCCCATTGAACCACATTTTACATACTAATGACAACCATGTATGTCGGATTTTAAAAATTCAATACACATTAGTGGTAAACTTTCATTTAACTGAAAATCAGTTTGCTTGATTACCACTTAGTGGTTTCACTATTCATCAAAAATTGAAGTTTTTCAGAATAAGACCAAAATTTCACCCTAAGCTATAATTGATATTCCAAATTCAAAAATGATGTCTATTTTACAAAATTCCAAACATATAAGTTGCATTAATTAATTTAATAATTAATTCCCGCTGTCACAACAAATAGCGTGTTTTTAAGAAACAATTTATATCAAAAGATTGGCAATTGTTTATGTCCATTTTCAATGTTAAATTAATTCTAATGACCACCATTGGATAAAATGGTAAAAATATATTCCAATTATACTTTAAAACCACTAAATAGTATAATTTATCACTATTAATTATTTTTATTAAAAAAGTTGTTTTTAAGTATTTTTCACTATTCATAAAAAATTAGAAGTTCTCAGAAAATTACAAAAAATTCAACATAGGCTAATTTAAATATTAGGAATACAAAAATAAAGTCCATTTTGAAATATAAAATTTCTATAATTTTAAAAAGTGGTTATTACTATTCATAACGGCTATTTTGATTAGTTGCGGTGTGTTAGAACTCGAACTTGCGTACAATGCAAGCTATTGCATTATTGAATGAGAAGCGTATCGTGGAAGCTCGGGGTGTTACATTCTCCCCTCCTTCAATAAATTGCGTCCTCGCAATTTGAAATTTTTCTTTGATAATAAAAGGCTGAAAATAGAAAATACCTTTGTGGAAAACCCACATCGGAAATAAGGTTAATAAATATATAACATTAAAAGAAAGAAGGATAAGTACAAAGGTCACCCGATATAGCCCATTCTAGGATTCTATGAAAATATGGATATGGAAGAAAAACAAACCATCAAGGTCTGATGGAGATTTATAGAAAACAGGATTAGGAGAATGTTTAACCATAAGAAAATCACAAACTTGTGATTGGTTAAACGGTCATTGAATCCCCAGTTGGAAAATTTAACCGACAACATTTTTGTTTTAAGTTACATTTTATAATGTTGAGGAATTTATTTATGAGATTTACTAAGAACGTAAGGGAATATACATACTTGTTATGTATACTTTCATTCGTTAATAAATTTTTACCACAAACCCAACTTTTACTCCAAATGGTAACGGAACTCAAAAATATTCTATTTATCCTAATTGTATAAGGTTCCAAATGTTAACACATACCATTTAGATCAGTAAAACTATTTTGTAATAACCAGGGACTTCCTGTAGGCTAGTGGTAGGAAATAAAGGCTTGTCGCACTATGGTTGTGGGTTCGATTCCTGCAGCTTTGTCTGACGCGACGGGTTATTCCCCACCCTGCAGGTTGTCCTTTTCCTAAAAATATAGTACTATACTATTCCAAAAAATAATCTTCATAAATGTTTTAACCTTAAACAATACTATCCAAAGTTCAACTTAATCCATTCCAACCTTAATAGTTATCCAAAATACTTCTGTCCAACTCACAGTCCAAATTTTATAAGGAAGGTAAACATAATGAAGATCCTTTATCCCACGTAACAACATGTGAACACCTTCATCATGTATTCTTTTTAAACATACTGAATTACCATGATCCCTTATTCCTTATAGAATACTAGATATACTCCTTCTATCCAAAAATGTATACAAAACATCAATCAGTTTCAAGGAAGTTAAGTATATCCAATATAATTTATCCAAATCAATCACGTCTTATTCCAAAATCACAATCTCAGTATCAAAACCATATTATGGTTTATCTTTCTCTCAACCATATATTTTCCAAAAATTTAACCTACTGTGGAGTCACTTTTCTTGGTTCCACACAATCTCAAGTCCTTGATGAAATAGTACTGCAGTACAATCCTTATATACTCCATAATTATTATAACCAGTACATCATTGATACAACACTCAAATTAAAAAAAAAATCTTTAATAACAACATAAGAACTCTAATCATTACTCCTCATCTGTGGTAGTATCATAACTTGATTATTATCCAATAACATCATTTGGGGCATGCTCTGATGATTTGGACATTGGTTTGCGTAGTGTCCCCAATCCTTGCAGAAGAAGCATTGTACATTTGAAACCATTTTCTTACCCTTGCAGTCACGCACTTTGTGTCCTTTTTCTCTACACTTATAACAAACTCCCATTCCCTTTAGGCAAGTTCCATGATGTTTCTTCCCACAATTACCACATATTGGAAAATTCTTCTTTCCCCTCATCCCTTTATCCATCATTCTCTCTTCCATCCCTTTCGTCTCTTGCTTCGCTTCAAAGCCATAGGACTCAGAGAATTCTTTACTTATCCTATTAACACATGATACTATTTCTTCATATGTTGAGAACACATGGGAGACTATTTCCCTTCGAAATGTTGGCTTAATACCGTGAAAGATACTATCCTTCTTACTCTTTGGATCATACGTACTGCTGGAGTTCACATTCCTTCTACTGGGCGCCATTTCTATACAACGGCATAAACTAGGTTAGTTTATGAATCAAAATACATAATTCCATACTTGTAAAACACTTTACATAAATTGAACTATTTATGGATATAATCCATAATCATAAAAATAAATGTTTTCTTTGAGTAAGTATGTACTCATAACCCTTCATAGTGGTTTGTAAGTAAAATGAGAATTATCCTAAGCATATCCCCCGGGAGTGTCATAACCAAGAGTGCAGCAAGGCCCGTTGTCGTGCACCAGTTCCCGTTCGAGTCTAGCTCAAAGCGGTGTTTTCGGGTTTTACCCCTAGGTACATCTGTGCCAGAGCCGCCTCTACCTGCTCGTATCCAGACAGGGATGTATTTCTCGGAAAACTCATAACATCTCTATAATACCAAAATTCTAGGAAGTTCTTCTATACTAATCCTCAAAGTCTATCTTTGGGCTATGTGCTCTAATCAGAGTTTATCTAAATCTAGCTTCCAAGGTTAGTACTAAACTGCCTCTGATAACAACTGTAACGCCCCGACCCCAGCTACCCAGAGTCGGTGCATTACTTCATAACATTGGCATGATCACAAAAGATCAAGTCTCGAAAGACCGATTAGTTTAGTAGCCTTGGAAACACTAGATACATTTGTAAACGTTACATTACATCATAAAGTAAACCAAAACAACAACAACATATTGTCTTCATATCCCCTCAGAATATCCCTGCAGGTCATTCATAATATACTTCTTCAAATCCTGGAAAACATTAAAACATTGAAAGGGGTGAGCTCAGATGCTCAGTAAGGATAACAATATTGCGGAAGCTTTCATAAATAAACATTAACATTTAAGGCAATGTATAACTAAAACAAAATCCTTTTAAACTTGAACTTCAACATAATATGGCAAAAGTAAAATGAGATAATGCCATTCACTTCTTCACATGGATATTCTACTGGCCGAATAATCACATGCAATATCAATAACCACTTTCATAATGAGGGAATGTATAATGCCGGACATTCTGAAACATTTTGTCAAGGCCTCGGCCAAGACGTCTAAAATGATTAAGGCCTCGGCCAAAACCATAAATCAAATTGGGAAAGGGCCTCGGCCAATTCCACATCTAGTTGTCTCATGAGACCTACTGATGCATCGAGGAGCTATAGCGGGCTCCACCCGTCACTTATTAAGTCCAATGCATTCCTCATATCAATAGGTTTAAACATATCATAAACCATAACATAATCGTATCACATAAAACATGCATAAAGGAAACATAACATTTCCACATTTCAATCACAAGATATCAATACAACACATTGATATAATAAAATTCTTTCAAAACCATTTTCAATACCAAAATAAAAGAAAGTTAAAACTTTGTATTTATTTTTCATTAAAAAAAATGATGGCTTGTAGAGGAAGCCGAAACTCAAATAATGGTCACGGCGGCGGAGAAGTCGTTGTCGCCGCATAAGTACGGAAAGAAAAACATTCCCTTTTGTCGTTTAGCAAAACGCTTCGTATAAAAAAGATTCCTTTTGAATAAACGTAAAAGTCAAAGGGGTTTATACATCGTATAAAAGAAGGTTGTGTATAAAACCAAATATGCCTCAATGAAAGGAGATTGAGACGAAGTCCTTAAAAAGATCATTTTTAAAATAAAATAGATCTATTATGTGTATTCACTATAGTTACACATAAAGAAAGTAAAAATACAAAATAGGACATAATAACATCATGACATAATTTGAAAGTAGGAGATTAACCCAAAGAATGGAAGTTGGGTTAAGAAATTCCCTTACCTCGTGTCCGACTTGACTCAACCGTTCTTTAACCTCCTGAATAATAAACTAGAGTTAATATATACCTTACTAAGAACAATTTTTAATTTCATTATCCTTTTTATATCACTTATTACAATGTTATGAACATTATGTAATTATTTAAGTTAATAACGGTCGTTTTGTCGATCTTTGTTACTTGAGTCAACAATAAATTTCTTATAATTACAAGTTGTTTATGTGGTGAAATATCCGTTATATCCAGAATTATATTCATGATTTAGATGTCATATATATCTTATATATCCAGTATATACATTCATTTATAATATTACGTAACATTTAGAGGTAAGAAATGAAATGCACCGTTCATGGAGACGGTAAGCCGTACGTACGCATGAACGCTACTTTCATTTCAATTTCATATTTAATGGAACTAAATCCTAATGATATAAATGTATAATATAATTCCAGTATAATATAGTGTATAATACCATTTACTCCATCCTTTATACATCCCACATATGGCATTAACGATTCAAATCACTTTGAGGGGGCGGTAGTCCGCACTTCCTAAAATGAAATTATCGCGTTTTACCCATAATGGAAATCATAAAGTAAGCCATAAATGAGAAATACAGAAGCATAAGTAAAACATAAACACATTATATATCATATATAAATATAGTGACATCTTAATGGCCACCTTTGAAGGTGTTATATGAGTTTTGAACAATCATCGTTTCGTGAGGCAGAAATTCGCCATCCACAGAAACCGTATGTTCTTTAACCATTAGATGTAGGTGTGTGTAAGTGTAGCTCGAATCCTTCTTATAACAACATCCTAGTATATTGAGGATACTGGTGTTGTTACAAAAGAAATTAATAAAAAGAGTTTAGGGGGTTGGAGAAGAAAAATAAAACAAAACAACATTATAAAAGACATTACCTCAAAATCGGGTAACTCTTTTTGATTTGAGCTAAAGGCTTCCTTGGGAAGAGTTCTGCCCAAAGTGAGGCTTCTATGAGTAAGAGAGGGATGTTGGGAGAGTATTTGGGCAGAGGTTGGCCGAGACAAATGGCTTGAATGTGTGAATAAGGTGGGAGAGGTGGGGGCCTTTTATAAGTGGAGAGGAGGGGCACTTTTGGAAAGATTGAAATGTTACATTATTTCACAATGCTTTTCGGATTCTAAAGGTCCCACACTTATATAATTCGAGGATAAGGTGATAAGGTTTTGAAATATCTTCATCCAATAGGCTTTGGACAAGTGTAAGCCTTGGATTTTTCATTATCTTCTCATTTTATTTAAATCGTTAAATAATGAGGTCATCGCCACATCATAATTATGTCATAAATAATTTAATTTATTTAATGTCTAAATATTATAAAAAAAATACTATGATGTAGGAAATCTTTTTAGATTTCTAATTAATATTTATAGTCAAAATTTGGACTTGTGTAACCCTACTTAAAAATTGTTTTAGTAAAACAATTTATGTTAGTGTCATTTTCACTTTAACATTAAATAAAAAGTAATTTATGTTATTTCCCAACAAAAGTGGATCCATGGGGTCCCCAAGTTAGGCCATGGCTTGTCTTGGTCGGCCATGACTCAACCAATGAGGTTGGGACATGTGTCTAGGTCATTTCATATTATTAAAGTATTATTTATACCTTAAACTACACTAATTACCACTAATCGCGATTAAAACTTAATAAGTTACTATTCACCAAAAAATTATTTTTATCCCATTGAACCACATTTTACATACTAATGACAACCATGTATGTCGGATTTTCAAAATTCAATACACATTAGTGGTAAACTTTCATTTAACTGAAAATCAGTTTGCTTGATTACCACTTAGTGGTTTCACTATTCATCAAAAATTGAAGTTTTTCAGAATAAGACCAAAATTTCACCCTAAGCTATAATTGATATTCCAAATTAAAAAATTATGTCTATTTTACAAAATTCCAAACATATAAGTTGCATTAATTAATTTAATAATTAATTCCCGCTGTCACAACAAATAGCGTGTTTTTAAGAAACAATTTATATCAAAAGATTGGCAATTGTTTATGTCCATTTTCAATGTTAAATTAATTCTAATGACCACCATTGGATAAAATGGTAAAAATATATTCCAATTATACTTTAAAACCACTAAATAGTATAATTTATCACTATTAATTATTTTTATTAAAAAAGTTGTTTTTAAGTATTTTTCACTATTCATAAAAAATTAGAAGTTCTCAGAAAATTACAAAAAATTCAACATAGGCTAATTTCAATATTAGGAATACAAAAATAAAGTCCATTTTGAAATATAAAATTTCTATAATTTTAAAAAGTGGTTATTACTATTCATAACGGCTATTTTGATTAGTTGCGGTGTGTTAGAACTCGAACTTGCGTACAATGCAAGCTATTGCATTATTGAATGAGAAGCGTATCGTGGAAGCTCGGGGTGTTACATACTGACACCAGTACTCCACAATAAATTTAATTCATCAATCAATGGCTTCAAATAAACATCAATATTTTTCTTCGGATGTCCTGGAATTAGTAAAGTCAAAAAGATATATGGCTCATTCATCAACATCCATGGAGGTAAATTGTACGGAGTTAAAAAAACAGGCCAACATGAATATTGACTACCATAAGATCCAAACGGACAGAAACCATCAGTGGAAAGGCCCAGTCGAACATTTCTAGCTTCTAAAGCAAAGGATGGATGCACTCTATCAAAATGTTTCCATGAATCACCATCGGCTGGATGATTCAAGCTTTTATCGGTTGAAATATTCTCTTTATGCCATGACATCATTGTCGCTGTATTCTTAGACATGAATAAATGCTGAAGTCTAGATGTAAGCGGAAAATATCTCAACTGTTTTACAGGAATCAAACCAGACTTCCCGTGTTGTCCTTCTTTATATCTCAGTTGCCCACATGTGGGACAACTATCCAACGACTCATTTTCCCCAGAATATAAAATGCAGTCATTTGAACATGCATGAATCTTCTGACAAGTAAGTCCCAAATTTCGAACCAGCCTCTTACTTTCATAATAATTTGCAGGTAAAACATTTCCTTTGGGTAAAAGTGTTTTCAGCAAAGAAAATATCTGGTCAAAACAGGTGTTTGACATTCCGTTATCTGATTTGATAGCCATAAATTTTGCAACTGCTTCTAATTTGCTCATCTTGCAGCCAGGATATAATGTATCCTCAGCAGACTTCAACAACTCATAAAATTCAGACGGTACCAACTCAGGATTTGAAGCTATATCAGCCGGAGTTTTTGTATGTTGAACAGATGAACCTGCAACATCATGTACTAAATCTTGAAATTGGGATGGATCCGGAATCAAGTTGGTATCACCTGCTCTGGAACTACGTTCACCATGTTGATACCAAAAAACATAATCTGCTTGAAAACCAAAATGCAAGAGATATTCCCCCACTTTGTCAAACGTGTCAAACGTTCTCAATGCACATTTTCTACAAGGGCATTTTATTTTTTCTTCTGAAACAAATTCTGGATTTGATGCCGCAAATGATAAAAAAATCTCCACACCCTCTATATATACTAGATTTAAACCAGAACCATTTGGATTTCTACGTTGATTTATCCATATGCGGTCATCTAATAATGACTGTTGACGACCTCATTGTTCCATATTTTTCTATCAAATATAAAAGCATTACTGATTTTGAATAATTTGTTAGAAAAAACACTCAAGCAAGGATTGAATATATTGAGAATAAAGCAAAACTTGTTACAAATATTGATAATTTTAATATTATATTGATTTTTTATTTTTTTTAATAATACTAATATAATTTTTTCATAAATATTAATTATATAATAATAACATTATTACATTATTAGTATATTTTATTATTAATATTAAAATAATATAATTTTCTATATTATATACAATTCTCCTTTCATCTGTGTGTTTAACATTCTGTCTCCACATGTAATATTGACATTCACTTTCACCTCTCCATTGGCGAGTAGGTTGATAATTTTGAAAAAGAATGCCAATATTACATGTGGAGACAGAAAACACGCAGAAAAAAAGAGAATTGTATATAATATAGAAAATTATATTATTTTAATATTAATAATAAAATATACAAATAATGTAATAATGTAATTATTCCTAATTATTACTAATTATTGGTAATTATTCATAATTATTACTAATTATTGGTAATTATTACTAATTATTCCTAATTATTGGTAATTATTACTAATTATTGGTAATTATTACTAATTATTCCTAATTATTAGTAATTATTGCTAATTATTGCTAATTATTACTCATTATTGCTAATTATTGCTAATTATTACTGATTACTGCTAATTATTGCTGATTATTGCTAATTATTGCTGATTATTGCTAATTATTGCTCATTATTGCTAATTATTGCTAATTATTGCTAATTATTGCTAATTATTGGCAATTATTGGTAATTATTGGTAATTATTGGTAATTATTGGTAATTATTGGTAATTATTGGTAATTATTGGTAATTATTGGTAATTATTGGTAATTATTGGTAATTAATACTAATTATTGGTAATTAATAATAATTATTACTAATTATTGGTAATTATTACTAATTATTCCTAATTATTCCTAATTATTCCTAATTATTACTAATTATTCCTAATTATTACTAATTATTGGTAACTATTACTAATTATTGGTAATTATTACTAATTATTGGTAATTATTACTAATTATTGGTAATTATTACTAATTATTCCTAATTATTCCTAATTATTGCTAATTATTCCTAATTATTGCTAATTATTCCTAATTATTGCTAATTATTACTAATTATTTCTAATTATTACTAATTATTTCTTATTATTAGTAATTATTTCTAATTATTACTAATTATTGCTAATTATTGCTAATTATTGCTAATTATTGCTAATTATTGCTAATTATTGCTAATTATTGCTAATTATTGCTAATTATTGCTAATTATTACTAATTATTGCTAATTATTGGTAATTAATACTAATTATTGCTAATTATTGGTAATTAATACTAATTATTGGTAATTAATACTAATTATTGGTAACTAATAATAATTATTACTAATTATTGGTAATTATTACTAATTATTCCTAATTAATACTAATTATTCCTAATTAATACTAATTATTCCTAATTATTGGTAATTTTTCCTAATTATTGGTAATTATTGGTAATTATTGGTAATTATTGGTAATTATTGGTAATTATTGGTAATTATTGGTAATTATTGGTAATTATTGGTAATTATTGGTAATTATTGGTAATTATTGGTAATTATTGGTAATTATTGGTAATTAATGGTAATTAATGGTAATTAATGGTAATTAATGGTAATTATTCCTAATTATTCCTAATTATTCCACTATTCCTAATTATTCCTAATTATTCCTAATTATTCCTAATTAGTACTAATTAGTACTAATTATTACTAATTATTACTAATTATTACTAATTATTACTAATTATTACTAATTATTACTAATTATTACTAATTATTACTAATTATTACTAATTATTCCTAATTATTCCTAATTATTCCTAATTATTACTAATTATTACTAATTATTACTAATTATTACTAATTATTACTAATTATTACTAATTATTATTAATTATTGGTAATTATTGATAATTATTACTAATTATTGTTAATTATTGGTAATTATTACTAATTATTGGTAATTATTACTACTTATTGGTAATTATTACTAATTATTGGTAATTATTACTACTTATTGGTAATTATTACTAATTATTGGTAATTATTACTAATTATTACTAATTAATACTAATTATTACTAATTATTGGTAATTATTACTAATTATTACCAATTATTCTTAATTATTTATAATTATTGATAATTGTTCCTAATTATTAGTAATTAAATGAATAATTATCAATAATTAGAAATAATTACCAATAATTACAAATAATAACATTATTAATATATTTTATTATTAATATTAAAATAATATAATTTTCTAATTTATATACAATTCTCCTTTCATCTGTGCGTTTTCTATCTCCACATACAAATAATACATGTGAAGACAGCAAACACACAGATGAAAAAAGAATTGTATATATATAAAAAATTATATTATTTTAATATTAATAATAAAATAAACTAATAATGTAATAATGTTATTATTCCTAATTATTGGTATTTATTACTAATTATTAATATTTATTCTTAATTATTAAAAATTATTACTAATTATTCCTAATTACCATTAACTATAAACAATACTAATAATTTAAATTTATTAAGTAATAAAACAATGTAAACATAATTAAATTACAACTAATTAATAATAATTGAAACTAATAAAAAATTAAAAATAAATAAAAAATTAAAATGAACATAAATACCTTGAAAATTGATCTGCTCTAATCGTTCTTCAAAACTTTAATATCAGCTCCGAAGAAAAAAATTAAACTGGAGAAAAACTGAACTCTAGAAATATAATCTTGAGAGAAGGAGAAGATAAGGAATGAGAATGAAATGAAAAAAACGGATGGGGGTATTTATAGGTTAGATTATTTGCAACGGGTGCAATTGCGACGGGATTCCCGTCGCAAATCGTATTATTTGCGACGGGTCCCGTCGCAAATACCTTAGCCGACATTTATTACGGTCAACCGGTAAATAGTTATTTGCGACGGGTCCCGTCGCAAATAACCACCTGCCGACATACTATTTGCGACGGGGGAATATACCCGTCGCAAATACCTTTTACCGCCGCCGGTTATTTGCGACGGGGGAATATTCCCGTCGCAAATAAGTTTCCCGCGATTTGGCGCGCAAACCGCGCCAGTCCTTTTGCGACGGGGAAAGCTGTCCCGTCGCAAAAGGCTACTTATTTGCGACGGGCAAATAACCCCGTCGCAAATAAGTTTTTCACGGGACTATTTGCGACGGGATTAAATCCCGTCGTAAATGCCCTTTTTTCCCGTAGTGGGTTCAGCGGGTCGAGACTGAGCCTTTTCAAGAAGGCCCGTGGGCCAGGCCAGGCCGACCCAAAAAAGCTCAGCCTGCTGGCCCGCGGGAAGCCCAGCTCGTGTGAAGCCCGCGCGCTGTAAAAATTTAACGGGGAATCTGCGGGTAGGGGGATTCAATCCCCCTACCACGAGCTCCCAAGGTTGCGCCTGGACCACTGTATATATATATGTATATATATATATATCTATATCTATATATATATATATATATGTATATATACATACATACATCTATATATATATATACATGTATCTTTATCTATATATGTATCTATATATATACATCTATATGTATATGTATATGTATATGTATATGTATATGTATATGATTTAATATAATATACATATATATATATAAACAAAGCTATATATATATATATATCAATGATTTAATATTATATATATATATAATAACTTGTTGTATATTAATAAAAAAATAACACACTCACCTAATGATGTTCATGCAAGTTCTTCAACTTCATTAATTTTTTTAAGTATGTTACAACATGCATATATTATATATACTATACATATATAAATTTATTTAGAAAAAAAATCAACCCACCCACTTCGACGCACCCCCCAACCCCTAATTATTATTTTTATAATTTTCTCATATTATATATATATAAATATCAATCATTTAACAATATATATATATAATAACTTCTTATATATTAATAAAAAAATAACACACTCGCCCAATGATGTTCGCGCACACCCCCAACTTCACTAATTTTTTTTAAATATGATGAAACATGCATATTATATATATATATATAAAAACAAATCTACTAATAATATATATATATATATATCAATAATATGATAATATATATATAAACAAATCCATTAATATTATATATAAAGCTATTAATAATATATATCAATTAAGTGGCTTTTAAAAATCCATTAATAATATATATATATATATATATATATATATATATATATATATATATATATATATATTGTGTATGTGTGTGTGTGTATGATTTAATATAATATATATATGTAAAAAAAGTTATTAATATATATATATATATATATCAATGATGTAATATTATATATATACAATAACTTGTTGTATATTAATAAAAAAATAACACACTCACCTAATGATGTTCGTGCAAGTCCATCAACTTCATTATTTTTTTTAAGTATGTTGCAACATGTATATATTATATATACTATAAATATATAAATCTATTTAGAAAAAAATTAACTCACCAACTGCAACCCACCCCCCAACCCTTGATTATTTTTTTTATAATCTTCTCATAATATATATATATATATATATATATCAATCATTTAGCATTATATATATATAATAACTTATTATATATTAATAAAAAAAATAACACAATCACCTAATGATATTCGCGTACACCCCCAACCTCACTATTTTTTTTAAATATGATGAAACTTGCATATTATATATATATGTATATATAAAAACAAATCTACTAATAATATATATATATATATATAAACAAAGTCATTAATATTATATATAAATCTATTAATAATATATATCAATTAAGTGTGGCTTTTCAAAATCCATTAATAATAATTGTGTGTGTGTGTGTGTCAATGATTTAATATTATATAATAACTTATTTTATATAAACAAAAAAAATAACACACTCAACTAATGATGTTCGTGCACGTCCCCCAACCTCATTAATTTTTTTAAATATGTTTCAACTTGCATATATTATATATAAATTTATTTAGAAAAAAAATTAATCCGCCCACTGCAGCGCACCCCCCAACCCCTAATTATTTTTTACAATTTTCTCATATTATATATATATATAAAATAACTTATTATATATTAACAAAAAAATAACTACTCACCAAATGATATTTGCACACCCCCAACCTCATTATTTTTTTTTTAAAAAAAATATGATAAAACTTGAATATATTATATATACTATATATACATATATAAATCTATTTAGAAAAAAATTAACACACTCACTGTTGCACACCCGTTAAGGGTGTAATTTCAGTTCAGACAGGGCCGAGTTGGGTCTGCCCTGCAAAAAAATTAAAAAGGTTTAAAAAATTGTTTTAAATTAAACAAACGCTTAAAAATACTTTTCATAAATAATTTAAAAAAATAAATGTAAAAAAACGATTTAAATAAATGATAAAAAAACGTTTAAATAACAACATTTTAAACCCACCACACCACCCACTACTGCGCACCCCCCCAATAACTCATTATTTTTTTTTAATTTGTACATAATATATATAAATTCACAGACATGTATAAATCTATTTAGAAAAAAATAACATATCCACCCACTGTAAAATATTTTTTCATAAAACGTGTAAAATGTTTAAAAAAATATATGTAAAAAATATGCGTTCAAAAAAATGTTTTAAAAAAGTGTTAAAATATGGTTTAAATAAATGTTTAAATGAAAATGTTTAAAAAAGTTTTTAAAACAAACATTTAAGTTAATTTTTTTAAAACAAATGCTTAAAAAACACTTTTTACATTAAAATATGAAAAAAGTTAATTTTTTTAAAAAATACTTGTAAAAAGCATGCATTTAAAATAATTCAAAAATGTTTTAAATTAATCATTTAAAAATAAATGTAAAAAACGTTTTAAACAGATGTTAAAAAACAGTTTAAATAAAAATGTTTAAATAAAAAATATTAACAAACGCTTAAAAAATTATAAATAAGTTAAAAAAAATAAATGTAAAAATGTTTTAAATAAATGTTAGAAAAACTTTTAAATAATAAGGTTTTAAACTCACTCACGGCAGCTGCGCACCCCTCGTTATTTTTTTTTTCAATTTTCAAATAATATATATATATATATATTCACAATATATAAATCTATTTAGACAAAAAAACACATCCACCCACTGTAAAATGTTAATAAAAAATAAAATTAACAATTTTACAAAAAAACATGCATTTAAAAATAAATGTAAAGAAATGTTTTAAAAAAATGTTAAAAAAATGTTTAAATAAAAAAATTTAAAGAGAATTATTTTGAAAATAATAAAATCTCACCATCGCCCGACTCGAAAAAGCTCGGTCCGACCCGAAAAAGCCTGGACCGACCCGATGGTTTGGGCCAGCCCGAGGCCAGGCTCGGGCCGCCTCATGGGGTTGTTCGGGCCGGTCCGGCCCGGCCCGAATAGTGGTCAGCGGCCTGACTCTTTGCATGGTAGGCCCGTCCCGGGCCGAAATTACACCCCTAGTTGGGAGGAGTTACAACCCATATTTCTAGTCTATATCTGGATGAACATGAGACCTCATAGTTGAACTTTCCTCCTATGGTGGATCATTTCAGGGAAGTCTTTGCAGAGGACTTTTCAGGTTTTCCACCGGAGTGAGAGGTGCACTTTTCTATTGAGCTTGTGACAGTAGAGACACTGGTTTCCAATCCTCCTTAAAGGATGGCTACACCAGAGTTACAGGAGCTCAATAATCAGTTGGAGGAGTTGCAGGTAAAGGGTTTCATCCGACCTAGTACTTCTCCTTGGGGTTATCATGTCCTGTTTATGATGAAAGCGAATAGTACCCTAAGACACTGTGTGGATTATTTGAAGTTGAACCAGTTTATAGTCATGAACTGGTATCCTTTGATGATGATTGATGATCACTTTGATCATCTTCGAGGAGATCGGGTGTTCTCAAAGATTTAATTGAGGTCCGGATACCATTAGTTGTGCGTTAGACCATATAATATACCTCTTACAGCCTTTAGGAGTAGTTATGGTCTATATGAGTATGTGGTTATGTCGTTTGGTCTCACGAATACACCTGCACTCTTCATGGCACTGATGAACCGAGTGTTCTATCCATTCTTGGATTCTTTCATGGTAGTCTTCATGGATGGTATCTTGGTATACTCTCACACTCGACAGGACCATGCTACCCATATTGATATCATTTTGAGTACACTGAGAGAGCATCAGTTATATGCTATGCTCTCAAAATTCCACTTTTGGATGGACTAAATCCACTTCATGGGTTATGTTATCTCAAATACAAGAGTATCAGTAGTCCCAGAGAATGTGAGAGAAATAGTTTCCTGGGAGAAGCCGAAGAACGTCATTGAGGTACTGAGTTTTCTAGGTCTTTCTGGATACTATAGACGTTTCATACTGGACTTTTCATGCTTATTAGTGCCACTAATGGGTCTAACTAAGAAGAGTGTGAAGTACTTGTGGTCAGATTCTTGTGAGTCAGCCTTTCAGGAGCTCAAAGGGAGGTTGACTTCAAAACTGATACTAGTATTTCCATAGCCAGGAAAGAGCTATTATGTGTACTGTGATGCATCATTTATCGGTCTGAGATATGTGCTTATGCAGGGGGGAGGAGTCGTTTCATATAGTTCTCATCAGTTGAGTCCACATGAGAGGAATTACCTGACACATGATCTCGAGCTGGCTACAATGGTTCATTTTTATGATGTTGGGGACATTATCTTCTAGGAGAACATTTTTTGGTTTTCACCAAACACAAAAGTCTCATGAATATCTTCAATTAGTGGGACCTGAATTTGAAACACCGAAGGTGGGTTGAGTACATTCAGTATTTTGATTTTGAACTTTCCTACATGTCTCGGAAAGCTAATGCAGTAGCTGATGTCTTGAACAGGAGGACTCAAATACTGGCAGTTCAGGAGGCCAGTAGTGAGTGGAAGCTTATGGATCTATTTTCTAAGATGAATTTGGAGGTTCACGATAGACAGTGGTAGACATTTCTATCTTCTTTAGTTGTTACCTATACTCTTCTTGATCGAGTGAGAATGGCGCAACTATCAGATTCAGAAGGACTAGTCCTACGAGAGAGTGTTCCAAGAGAGGACCCTATTCCGGGATGGATGTAGGCGAGGATGAGATCTTGTGTTTTCATGGGCATGTATGGGTGTCAGCAGACATACGTGGGTAACTAATGTGTGGATTTCATTCCTTGGTATGGGAAGTTCATCCTTGTGTCACCAAGATGTATCATGATCTACACTATCAATATTGGTGGCCAGGTATGAAGAGATATGTTTCTTGTTTTGTCATGAGGTATTCCAAATGTTATCAGGTGAAGGTGGAGCATCAGTGAACAACTAGTCTACTACAACAGTTACATATTATCGAGTGGAAATTTAATGATGTTGCGATGGATTTCATGGAAGGTTTGACGAGTCGCCTCGAGGTAATGATGTAGTATGGGTTGTCATTTATAAACTCGCGAAGGTTGGCCACATCTTTCCAATCATGGAGACCTTCGGTGTTGATGATATTGTGATTTTGTACATCCAAGAGATTTTTCATCTACATGGGGTTCCACACTCCATTGTTTCAGATGGGGACGCATGTTTTACTTCTCAGGTCTGGTAGGGACATCAGAGGGCTTTGGGTACACAGTTACCTCTGAGTACAACATACCATCCCTAGAGAGATTTCCAGTTTGAGCATACGATTCAGGTGCTTGAGGAAATTCTTCAAGCATTCATCTTGGATTTTAGAGGTTCTTGGGAGAAGAACATACCTCTTGCGGAGATTTCCTACAATAATAGTTTTCAAGAAACTATTCATATGGAACCTTATGTGGCCTTGTATAGTAGGTCATGCTGATAACCCTTATGATTGCTAGAGGTAGTAGAGGCAGCTATGCTGGGACCACGTCTTGTCCAGGAGACCACAGAGCATATAGATTTGATTCTGAAGATGATGGCTATTGCACAGTCATGACAGAAGTCTTATGATGATCGACGGAGATGAACTCTAGAGTTTGAGGTTAGAGATTAGGTTTTTTTTCTTTTCACACTAAGTTTGGGACACATGAGGACTAGGATATTGGGTAAGCTTCGCCGAGGTATGTGGGGTTGTTCAAGGTTTTGGAGATAGTTGGGTCGGTTGCCTATCGATTGTAGTTACCTCAGAGGTACCAGTCTATGCATGATGTCTTCCATGTTTCTTAGCTCCAACATTACTTCTCAGACATTTCTCTTGTTTTCCAACCCAAGGAGGTTGAGATAGAGGAGTATGCCTCGTTCAAGGAGAATCCTATTCGGATTTTTGATCGATGTTCCAAAGTTCTCCATGGTCGTTCTATTCCTCTGGTATAAGGGATATGGTAGCACAGGCAAGTACAGGACGAAACTTGGGAAAGGGAGGCTAATGTACGATCACAGTGGCCAGATATTTTTAAGGATTATTCTTCTATGCCACTTTTCTAGGAAAATTCGGGGACGAATTTTTTTAATGGGGGAAGTTTGTAAGAACCAAGATCTGGTTTTCAGGTATGTCTTTCATTTTTGGTTGTTTTTGAGGAAAAAGAGGAGTTTCTGGAAATTTCCAGAGTACATGCCGTGTACTTATAAGTATAAACTGTGTACTTATAAGTACACACCGTGTACTTGGTTTCCACGGGTAGCCGTGTGCAGGCCGTGTAATGGTCGAGCACAAGGTCGTGTGTGGTGACATGGAGACTGCCTAAAGCATGGGCTGGTTAAGGCAAGTATACATTGTGTACTACTAAAGTACACACCCTGTACTTTATTTTTTTCATTAAAAGGATCAGGGTCATGTCTAATTGACAGAACCATCATCTTCTTCACCCATCTCATCTAGGAGAGACTATACAACACAAATCTTCTCTGATCCCCCGACTCTCCATTCATTCTCTGATTCGACCACCGTCGATAGATTTGGAATCGCCACTGTAAGAACTTCCTTCTTCTAGAGCCTCATCTCTTGATTTCCCCTCTTTCAAAAGTTATCCTCAGTTGAACGTTTTTAAAATTTTTTAGATCTATGGAATTCTAGGGTGATTCAAGGCCTGAGGTTCACGTATATCAATCTCATGACACTGATGTTGGGGGTTTGTGCCTTTCCATAGTTATTCTTTGAGTTATGTGTGCAAAATATCCCAATGTCCTTGTTTGGGGTATTGCGTGTCTTGGTTTTTAGCACTGTTATTTCCTGTTATTGCCTTCAATGGGAGTAAAAATCCATTAGTAGCTGAGCAATGGATAAATTCATTAGAGAAAACATTTCATGCTTTGGGGAGTAGCGAAACGGAAAAAGTTTTCATGGCAGTTTATCACCTCATGGAAGATGCAGATCAATGGTGGTCATTGATTCAAACCACAAAGGAGGATGAAGAAGTATCAAGTATGGAATGGAGGGAGTTTAAAGATATTTTCTTAGAAAAATACTTTCCTCGTGACCATTGAGCGGATATGGAAAGGAAATTTCTAAGTCTGAGGCAAAAGGAGGATGAGAATGCCTCAAAGTATGAAGCCAACTTTAAAAAGTTAGCAAGGCATGCCGCATATTATATATGTAACCCAAGAAGTAAGATTTGTCATTTCTTTTATGGGTTAAAACCATTTCTACATCAATAATTAGTATCGTAATCATTTTCAACATACGAAGATATTGTCTCATGTGTTATCAAGACAGAAAAGGAATTCTCTAAGTCTTACGACTTTAAAGAAAAGTAAGATAAGAAGAGATCTGCTGAACACTCTGGGAAAGTAAATAAGGAAACAGGGAAGAAGGGAAGGGTTGAATTTCCACCCTATGATAATTGTTGAAGAAAGCACCCTGGTGCCTGTCTAAAAAAAGGAGTATGCTATAAATGTGGATAGAAAGGCCATCTTTCTGGTGATTGTAAGTGGAATAAAGAAGCTACCAATGTTCAATGCTACAATTGTAGGGAGATGGGACATTATGAAAATGAATGTCCAAAGCGTCAGGGAAACTTACCTCAGAAAAGGCCAAGGGATCAAGGCTAGGATTATGTGATCACTACTTCTAAGATTGAAGCTCTGAAAGATGTGGTGGAAGGTAATTTAATGGTTTCATCAAGTTTAGAAAATGATTTATTTTATTCTGGATCATCGCATTGTTTCATATCTTCATAGTTTTCTAAGAAAATTAGATATTTCTAATTTGATTTAACAAGGGAGTTGTCAGTCAAAACTCATAAGGTAAGTATGATTGCAACAAAGTTTTTTGAATCAGTTCCCATTAGGTCATATAAATGTTCTTTATCTGCTAATATCATTTTCATACCCGTGATTGAATTTTATATAATCCTCAGTATGGATTGGCTTTCAGACCATGATGTGAAAATTTATTGTAAGAAGAAGGAGGTTACAATTTTCGATGATGATAAGGAGTACCTTATCTTTAGAGTAGAAACATCACCATCTAATTCTTATCTAGATCCACCCCCAGTATGTCTACTAAATTCAATTATCGGGGAGAAAGAGAATGAAATAACTATGGGTGAGGAAAGGAATGTTAAAATAGAGGATATACCTATTGTGCAAGAATATGTTGATATGTTTCCAGAGGATTTACCTGGACATCCTTCAGAGCGATAAGTTGAGTTTTCCATTGATTTAATTCCTGGTTCAAGGCCCATATCGATGACCCCTTATAGAATGGCCATTGTGGAATTAGTGGAACTAAAGAAACAACTAGAGGAATTGAGTAATAAGGGATTTATAAGCCCTAGTGTTTCTCCATAGGGATCCCATATCCATTTTGTTAAGAATAAATATGGATCTATGAGGTTGTGCATTGAATATAGGGAGATCGATTCTATAACAATAAAGAACAAGTATCCCTTACCTCGCATTGATGATTTATTCGACCAACTTCATGGAGCTCAATATTTTTCAAAGATTGACCTTCGATCTAGATATCATCAGTTGTGTGTGAAAAAGGAAGACATTCCAAAGACATCATTTTGAACCAGGTACGAGCATTACGAGTTTACATTAATGCCTTTTGGACTGACTAATGCACCCTCTGTTTTCATGGATCTAATGAAAAGAGTTTTCAAGGAATATCTTGATGAATTTTTAGTGGTATTTATTGATGAAATCTTGGTATACTCTAAAATCTATGAAGATCATGAAAATCACTTGCGCACCATTCTGAAAACCCTCAGAAGAAATGAATTATAAGGGAAGTTTAGAAAGTGTGAATTCTGGATTCAGGAGATTTCTTTTCTTGTCCATATTGTCTCTAAGGATGGAATCTCCGTTGATCGTTCTAAGAAAAGATAAATACAAGAATGGCCAGCACCGATGATTATAACTGAGGTAAGTAGTTTTATTGGTTTAGCAAGTTATTATCGACGTTTCGTCCAAAAATTTTCCCGATTGGCTAACCCATTAACCAAGATCACACGTAAAGGGGTTAAATTTTTTTGGACAAAAGAGTGTGAAGAATGTTTCGAAGAACTAAAGAGAAGATTAGTCAATTCTCCTATCTTGACTCTACCATAGGGGAATGACGGGTTTGTTATTTATAGTGATGCATCAAAGAAAGGACTTGGTTGTGTCCTTATGTATAATGATAGAGTTATTGCCTATGCATCACGAAAGCGAAAAATTCATGAGCAAAACTATCTCACTCATGATCTTGAGTTAGCAGCTGTAATCTTTCCACTGAAAATATGGATACATTATCTCTATGGGGAAAAATGTGAGATATATACTGATCATAAGAGTTTGAAGTATATTTTCTCACAAAAAGAACTCAACATGAGTCAAAGGAGATGTCTTAAACTAACCAAGGATTATGATTTCATGATACACTACAACTCAGGGAAGGCAAATAAGGTGGAAGATGCTTTGAGCAGAAAGGATCATGGAGTTTTGAACAAGATGAGAGTTGAAAAGGATCATATATACATGGATCTAGTAAAGATGAATATGGGAATAATCATGGAAGGTGAAACATCAATACTTTTTCAAATGGTTTCAAAACCATATTTACTAGAAAGGATAAAAAGTTATCAGACTGATGATGAGGAATTTCTAAAGAAGATTAAATCTGTAAATTATGAGAGATTGATCGACTTCGTATATGAAGATGGAATTTTGAAATTTGGGAAGAGACTTTTTGTTCCTAATATACCTGATCTAAAAAGGGAATTATTGGATTATTCTCATAGCTCCAATTTCTCTATACACCCTGGGAGCACCAAGATGTATATAGATTTGAAGGAACATTTTTGGTGGGACAACATGAAGAGAGAGATTTTTGATTATGTGACAAGATTTATGGTTTTTCAACAAGTGAAAGCTGGAAGGAAACATCCTGGAGGAGTCATGTAACCTCTTCCCATACATAAGTGGAAATGGGATAATATTACGATGGACTTTGTCATGTTACTACCAAAGACTCCTAGAAGGAATGATGCAATATGAGTAATTATTGATCGTCTTACCAACTCAACATATTTTCTTGCTATAAGAGAAGATTTACCACTTGAACGTTTAGCAAAACCATATATTAATGAAGTTGTAAGACTTCATGGAGTACCCCTATCGATTGTTTCTGATTGTGATCCCCATTTTACATCAAGATTCTGGAAAAGTCTTCAGAAAGCCCTAGATATTGAACTTAGTTTGAGCACTGCCTACCACCCTCAAACTGATGGACAATCAGAACGGACTATTAAAACCTTAGAAGACATGTTGAGATCTTTATCACTTGAATTTCAAGGTATGTGGGATCAATATTTACCTCTCGTAGAATTTTCCTATAACAATATCTTCCATTTATGTATTCAGATATAACTATACGAAGCGTTATACGTAAAGAGATGTTTCACACCAACTTGTTAGGATGATGTTGGTGAAAGAATACTCATAGGCCAAGAACTTGTTGAGGAAACGATGGAAAGGTGAAGGTTATCCAAACCCACATCAAAGTAACTCAAAGTAGGCAGAAGAGATATGTCGATAACCGAAGAAAGGATTTGGAATTTATGGTTGGAGATCATGTTTTCTTGAAGGTATCTCCATGGAAGGGAGTTATACGATTCAGTAAGAAGGGTAAATTGAGTCCCAGGTACATCGGACCTTTCAAAATTCTAGAACAAATTGGGGTTGTAGCTCACCATTTGGCAATGCCGCCAAGTCTCTCCAAAGTTCACAATGTGTTCCACCATCACTGTTGAGAAAATACATGCCTGACCCAACGCATGTACTCGCCTATGAGGAATTAGAACTGGAACCCGATCTGTCTTATTGCGAAGATCCTGTTAAGATTCTTGATACCAGAGAACAACTGTTGAGAAATCGGACAACTCGTCTCGTAAAATTTTTATGGAGAAACCATAAGATGGAAGAGGCAACGTAGGAATCGAGGAACTTATGATGAAGAACCACCTGAATCTTTTTATGTGGTAGTATTCTAAAAATTTCTAAGAAGAAATTATTTGAAGGAGGGGAGAATGTAACACCCCAAGCTTCCACAGTACGTTTCCCTTTGAATAATGCAATAGCTTGCATTGTACGCAACTTCGAGATTCTAACACACCGTGACCAATCAAAGTAGCCGTTATGAATTGTAATACCCACTTTTTGAAATTTTATAAATTTTATCTTTCAAAATGGACTTCATTTTTGGATTTGGAATATCTAAATTAGATTTGGGTGAATTTTTGGTAGTTTTCTAATAACTTTCAAATTTTTATGAATAGTGAAAAATACTAAATTTTAATTAAAAACAACTTTTTTAAGAAAAATAATTTATAGTGTTAAATTATAATTTTGAGTGGTTTTAAAGTATAATTAGATTATATTTTTACCATTTAATCTAATTTTGGTCATTGGATGTAATTTCACATTTAAAATATACATAAACAATTATCAATCTTTTTATAATTATTATTTCTTAAAAACAGGCTTTTTGTTTTGACAGCAGGAATTAATTTTATATTAATTTCTGCCACTTATGTGTTTTGAATTTAGAAAAATGGATTCCATATTTGTAATCATTAGTTCTAAATTGTGTAAATAGGTAACTTTTATTTTTAGACATTTTAAATATTTACTTCAGTAAATATTTTATTTACCATGAGTAAAGGGTAAATATAATAAATAAGGGTAAAATATAGTATTATAATAATATTAGATTACCCTAACATGTGTTATAATCCTATTTGATGATAAATATCCGACCATGGGCATCCTTGGGTCGAATCTGGGACCTCATGGATCCACATGGGTGTGATAATGACATTTTATATTAATTAATTTAAAGTAAAGACAAAAATGGCATAAACAAATATTTTTTAGTAAATAAATTTTTACATGGGGTTATATAAGTTATCCTTTCTACTATAAATATTATTTGGAAAGATAAAAATATTTCCTACATAATTTTATTTTTTATATATTTTTTGGACATCAAATAAATTAAATTATTTATGAAACAATAATGATGCAATATTTACCTCATTAATAAATTATTTAAATAAATAAGATTATAAATATTAAAACAATATCCAAAACCTATCCAATTATTATTGTATTATTTTATTTCGACTATGATTCGTCTTAAATTTGATTTTAATGATTAGTTGACCTTTTGAAACCGAAGATGATTTTATAATAAAATAATTGTTTCAAACTTTCCTTAAGAGCCCCTCCTCTCCCTTATAAAAATCCTCACTTCCTACCCATTTCTCATACTTATCAAGCCTTTGCCTCATACAACCCCTGCCCAAATATCCTCTCAAAATCCCTCAATTCATTCTAGAGGCCTTACTTTATTCATAAAGCCAACCTAAGGATCCCTTTTGATCAAATCAAAAGGAAGAACCCGAAGAAGAGGTAATAATTTCACCACCCTCTTTCAAGTTCTTTTTTTCTTCCAGTTCCTCTTTCTTTGTTATTTCCATTCTAAAATAATAACTTTAGTATCATCTATATACTTTGATGTTATTATAAATATGGTACAGCCATATTCATTATTCTATCCATCCTATAAATGTCATGTCACCATACGTACGTATGTACGGCTCACCGTCTCCATGTCGTGGTGTAGTTGTTATTCAAATACACTATTATTTGGATGGGTATAATAATGATGTATAATTGATGTAAATAATAAATATAACATGTTAATTATTCTGTATATATGATATACCATCTATTTACATACGTTTTTAAATCAAAATAATGATATTTTCACTCGTGCATACGTACGGATTACCGTCTCTACGAACGCGATGAGATTCATTTCCCCATCATAACCATTCAAGAATAATTTTCATTTGGTTATTAAAAATAATGATTAATAACATAATATCATTATGGATATTAATCAAATAAATCCTATCCATAAACAACACGACTTATGTATCAAAACATATAATGGAAAACGAATCAATTAACACCTGAAACGATGATACTACTGAAATATCATTATCAAAGCAATATTAGAATATCATCTATGATATCATATTAATTTATATGGTTCTTGTATAATTTAATAACAATTATTTCACCATTATATAGAAGGTTAACCTACCCTAGACCAAGGAAAAGAACAAGGTAAGGGTTAATTCCACAATCTCTTTATTATATGAGGTTGTTTTTACGTAAGTATCTACTGGGACCTCTTTATCATCCATATCCGTTTTTTCTTAAAAATGTATTTCAAAAAAAATTTACTATTTAATATACTATGGGTTAAAGTCATTTATACCCTTATTTGACCTTATATGTTTTGAAAGGAATCTTTCTTTCATTTTCCAAACAAGGTACTTTATGACCTTTTCGACAAAATTAAGGTAAGAATGTCTTTTTTTAACTTATATGGCGGGTACGGTTATTCTCCGCCATTATAATATCGTTGAAGCTTCCCTTAAAATTTTATAAGAATATTTTCAAAATAATTGTTTTCTTTTATAATTATGTGAAATTAAATGATTTCAAAAATAAAGAGATATTTCTGTCAAATAGTTTTTATTTCATCTATGTAAACACCTTTTGATGGATTTTATACTTATTTGAAGACGATTCATTATGATACAAATCTTCCATATTTTATTGAAGGTTTTGTGATATGTTTGACTGTGGATGTGTTATTTTTATTCCATTCATGGTTTATGGTTGAAGTATTGACATTTCATATGCCAGTTTTAATAGGAATGTTTATGTTATATTTTGACCTTTTCATATGATTAATGTATTGGACTTAGTATGTGATAGGTGGAGCCCATTATAGCTCCTCAGTGTATTGGTAGGTATCATGATACAACTAGACGTGGAATTGGCCAAGGCCTTTCCCAATTTGATATATGGTTTTGGTCAAGGCCTTAATCATTTTTAGACGTCTTGGATGAGGCCTTGACAAGATGTTTTAGAATGTGTGGCATTATACATTCCCTCATTATGAAAATAATATTGATGGATCATGTGGTTATTCTACTAGTAGAATACCCATGACTATGTTTTATTATGGAATTATTTAATCATCTCATATTCCTGCCATAAAAGTGATCATGTTTATTATTTGTAAAGGCATGTGTTTTCAATTATTCACCATGCCTAATATTTATGTTATCTTCCGTTGTATTGCTTACCATTACTGAGTGTTTGAGATCACCCCTTTCTTATGTTTCATTTTTTCCAAGATATGAAGAAGTTAGTTATGAGTGACTTTCATGCATAATCTAGGAGGATTTGATATTTCTAATGGAATAAATTAGTTTTGTATTTCTTTTCAAGTTTTAAAGTTGAACTTATGTATGAATATTGTTTCCAATAATACTAAACTGATCAGTCTTTCGTGACATGATTTCCTTGTGATCATTCCAATGTTATATAATAATGCACCGACTCTGGGTAACTGGGGTCGAGGCGTTACAGTTGGTATCAGAAGAAGTTTAGTGAAAACCTTGGAAATTAGATTTAGATAAACTCTGATTAAAGCACATTACCCTAAGATAGACTTTGAGGATTAGTATACAAGAACTTCCTAGAGTTTTGGTAATGTAGATATTTTTTGAGTTTTCCAAGAAATACATCCTTGTCTAGATACGAGCAGGTAGAGGCGGCTCTGGCATAGATGTACCTAGGGGTAAAACCCAAAAACACCACTTTGAGCAAGACTTGAACGGGAACTGGTGCATGACAATGGGTCTTGCTGCATTCTTGGTTATAAAACTCTCAGGGGATATTCTTAGGATAATTCTAATTTTATTTACAAACCATTATGAAGGGTTTATGAGTATATACTTCCTCAAAGAAAACATTTTTATGATTATGGATAAGATCCATAAACTGTTCAATTTATGTTAAGTGTTTTACAGGTTTGGAATTATGTATTTAGATTCATAAACTAATCTAGTTTATGCCATTGTTTATAAATGGTGCCTATTGGAAGTAATGGAAACCATATAAATACACGTAATTAATGTAGAGATTTCCCTCCTACTCAAGATAATTATAGCAGAGCTGGTCATGCAACTGGTGCTGATCATCTTATCCCCATACTGGGATAACTCACTCAGGTTATGAATGATAACCTTACCCATATGGAACTACCTGATCCACAACATGGAGGATAAATGTTAGATCGCTTCATGAGGCAACAAACACCAACATTCAATGGGATTACAAATCCATTAGTAGCTGAGAAATGGATAAATTCCTTAGAGAAAATATTTCATGCTTTGGGGAGTAGCGAAAGGGAAAAAGTTTTCGTGGCAGTTTATCGCCGCATGGGAGATGCATATCAGTGGTGGTCATTGATTCAAAACAAAAAGGAGGATGAAGAAGTATCAAGTATGTAATGGAGGGAGTTTAAAGATATTTTCTTAGAAAAATACTTTCCTCGTGACCATCGAGCGGATATAGAAAGGAAATTTCTAAGTCTGAGGCAAAAGGAGGATAAGAATGTCGCAAAGTATGAAGCCAACTTTACAAGGTTATCAAGGTATGCTGCAGATTATATATGGAACCCAAGAAGTAAGATTGGTTGTTTCTTTGATGGTTTAAAACCATTTCTCCGTTGAGAATTATTATCACAATCCTTTTCAAAGTACGAAGATATTTTCTCATGTGTTATCAAGACAAAAAAGTAATTCTCTAAGTCTTATGACTTTAAAGCAAGGAAAGAGAAGAAAAGATCTGCTGAAAACTGTGGGAAAGGAAATAAGGAAACAGGGAAGAAGGGAAGTTCTGAATTTCCACCCTGTGATAATTTTGGAAAAAAGCACCCTGGTGCCTGTCTAAAAGGAAAAGGAGTATACTACAAATGGGGACAGAAAGTCCATCTTGCTGGTGATTTTAAGGGGAAGAAAGAAGATACCAATGTTCAATGATACAATTTTAGGGAGATGGGACATTATGCAAATGAATTTCCAAAGTGTCAGGGAAAATAACCTCAGAAAAGGACAAGGGATCAAGGCCAGGCTTATGAGATCACTACTGCTGAGGTTGAAGCTCTGAAAGACGTTGTGGAAGGTAATTTAATGGTTTCATCAAGTTTAGAAAATGATTTATTTGATTCTGGATCATCTCATTGTTTCATATCTTCCCAGTTTTCTAAGAAAATTAGATATTTCCAATTTGATTTAACAAGGGATTTGTTGGTCAAAACTCCTAAGGGAAGTATCATTGCAACAAAGTTTTGTGAATCAGTTCCCATTAGGACATATAAATATTCTTTATCTGTTGATCTCATAATCATAACCGTGGTTGAATTTGATATAATCCTTGGTATGGATTGACTTTCGGACCATTATGTAAAAATTTATTGTAAGAAGAAGGAGGTTACAATTTTCGATGATGATAAAGAGTACCTTATCTTTAGAGCAGAAACGTCACCATCTGATTCTTATCTAGATCCACCTCCAGTAGCTCTAATAAATTCAATTATCAGGGAGGAATAGAATGAAATAACTATGAGTGAGGAAACGAATGTTAAAATAGAGGATGTACCTATTGTGCAAGAATATGTTGATATGTTTCCATAGGATTTACCTGGACATCCTCCAGAGCGAGAATTTGAGTTTTCCATTGATTTAATTCCTGGTTCAAGGCTCACATCGAAGACCCCTTATATAATGGACATTGTGGAATTAGTGGAACTAAATAAATAACTAGAGGAACTGAGTAATAAGTGATTTACATGCCCTAGTTTTTCTCCATGGTGAGCCACTGTCATTTTTGTTAAGAAGAAAGACGGATCTATGAGGTTGTGCATTGACTATAGGGAGATCAATGCTATAACAATAAAGAACAAGTATCCCTTACCTCGCATTGATAATTTATTCAACCAACTTCATGGAGCTCAATATTTTTTAAATATTGACCTTCGATCTGGATATCATCAATTGTGTGTGAAAAAGAAGACATTCCAAAGACAGTATTTCAAACCAGGTACTTGCATTACGAGTTTACAGTAATGCCTTTTGGGATGACTAATGCACCCTCTATTTTCATGGATCTAATGAATAGATTTTTCCAGGAATATCTCGATGACTTTTTAGTGGTATTTATTGATGATATTTTGGTATACTCCAAAAGCTATGAAGATCATGAAAATCACTTGTGCACCATTCTGAAACCCCTTAGAAGAAATGAATTATACAGGAAGTTTAGCAAGTGTGAATTTTGGCTTCAGGAGATTTCTTTTCTTGGCCATATTGTCTCTAAGGATGGAATCTCCGTTGATCCTTCTAAGATAAGAGTAATCCAAGAATGGCTGGCACCAATGAGTATAACTGAGGTACGCAGTTTTATTGGTTTAGCAGGTTATTATTGACGTTTCGTCCAAAAAATTTCCCGATTGGCTAACCCATTAACCAAGATCACACGTAAAGGGGTTAAATTTGTTTGAAAAAAAAAGTGGAAATAATGTTTCGAAGAATTGAAGAGAAGATTAGTCAATGCTCCTATCTTGACTCTAACATCAGGGAATGATGAGTTTTTTATTTATAATGATGCATCAAAGAAAGAACTTGGTTGTATCCTTATGCAGAATGATATAGTTATTGCCTATGCATCACGACAGCTAAAAATTCATGAGCAAAACTATCTCACTCGTGATCTTTAGTTAGAAGCTGTAATCTTTGATATGAAAATATGGAGAAATTATCTCTATGGTGAAAAATGTGAGATATATACCGATCACAAGAGTTTGAAGTATATTTTATCACAGAAAGAACTCAACATGAGGCAAAGGAGATGGTTTGAACTACTCAAGGATTATGATTGCATGATACACTACCACCTGGGGAAGGAAAATAATGTGGCAGATGATTTAATCAGAAAGGATCATGGATTTTTAAACAAGATGAGAGTTGAAAAGGATCCTATATACATGGATATAGTAAAGATGGATATAGGCATAACCATGGAAGGTAAAACATCAATACTTTTTCAAATGGTTGAAAAACCATCTTTACTATATATGATAAAAAGTTATCAGACTGATGATGAGGAATTTCTAAAGAAGATTAAATCTGTGAACGATGGGAGATTGATCGACTTCATATATGAAGATGGAATTTTGAAATTTGGGAAGAGAATTTGTGATCCTAATATACCTGATCTAAAAAGGGAGTTATTGGATGATGCTCATAGATCCAATTTCTCTATACACCCTGGGAGCACAAAGATGTATAGATATTTGAAGGAACATTTTTTGTGGGACAACATGAAGAGAGAGATTGGTAATTATGTGACAAGATGTATGGTTTTTCAAAAAGTGAAAGCTGGAAGGCAACTTCCTAGAGGAGTCATGCAACCTATTCTCATACCTGAGTGGAAATGGGATAATATTATAATGGAATTTGTCATGGGACTACCAAAGACTCCTAGAAGGAATGATGCAATATCGGTCATTGTTGATATTCTTACCAAGTCATCACATTTTCTTTCTATAAGAGAAGATTTACCACTTGAAAGTTTAGAAAGACTATATATTAATGAAGTTGTAAGACTTCATGGAGTACCCCTGTCGATTGTTTCTAATCGTGATCCCTGTTTTACATTAAGATTCTAGAAAAGTCTTCAGAAAGCCTTGGATACTGAACTTCGTTTGAGCACTTCCTACCACCCTCAAACTGATGGAAAATCAGAATGAACTATTCAAACCTTAGAAGACATGTTGAGATCTTGCTCACTCGACTTTCAAGGTATGTGGGGTCAATATTTACCTCTCATAGAATTTTCCTATAACAATATCTTTCATTCAAGTATTCAGATGGAACCATATGAAGTGTTATACGGAAAGAGATGTCGCACTCTAACTTGTTGGGATGATGTTTGTGAAAGAAAACTCATAGGCCTATAACTTGTTGAGGAAATGATGGAAAAGGTGAAGTTTATCCAAACCCACATCAAAGTAGCTCAAAGTAAGCAGAAGAGCTATGCCGATAACCAAATATAGGATTTGAAATTTCTGGTTGGAGATCATGTTTTCTTGAAGGTATCTCCATGGAAGGGAGTTATACGATTCGGTAAGAAAATACATGTCTGGCCCAACGCATGTACTCACCTATGAGGAATTAGAACTGAAACCTGATCTATCTTATTGCGAAGAGCCTCTCAATATTCTTGATACTAGAGAATAAGTGTTGAGAAACCGTACAACTCATCTGGTAAAAGTTCTATAGAGAAACCATAAGATGGAAGAGGCAACATGGGAACCCGAGGAACTTATGATAAAGAACCACCCGAATCTTTTTATGTGGTAGTATTCTATAAATTTCAAGGATGAAATTATTTGAAGGAGGGGAGAATGTAACACCCCAAACTTTCATGGTACTTTTCCCTTTGAATAATGAAATAGCTTGTATTATACGAAACTTCGAGATTCTAACACACCGCAACCAATCAAAGTAGTCGTTATGAATAGTAATACCCACTTTTTGAAATTTTATAAATTTTATATTTCAAAATGGGATTTATTTTTGGATTCATAATATTTAAATTAGCTTAGGGTGAATTTTTGGCACTTTTTTGATAACTTTCATATTTTTATGAATAGTGAAAAATACTAAATTTTAATTAAAAACATTTTTTTTAATCCAGATAATTTATAGTGTTAAATTATAATTTTGAGTAGTTTTAAAGTATAATTAGATTATATTTTTACCATTTAATCTAATTTTGGTCATTGGATGTAATTTCACATTTAAACTATACATAAATAAGTGTCAGTCTTTTGATAGTTATTATTTCTTAAAAACACGCTTTTTGTTTTGACAGCGTGAATTAATTTTAAATTAATTTCTTCCACTTCTGTGTTTTGAATTTAGAAAAATGGATTCAATATTTGGAATAAATTGGTACAAATTGTGTAAATAGGTAACTTTTATTTTTATACATTTTAAATATTTACTTCAGTAAATATTTTATTTACCATGAGTAAAGGATAAATATAATAAATAAGGGTAAAATATAGTATTATAATAATATTAAATTACCCTAACACGTGTTCTAATCCTATTGTATGATAAATATCCTACCATGGGCATCCTTGGGTCGAATTTGGGACCCCATGTAGCCACATGGGTGTGATAATGACATTTTATATTAATTAATTTAAAGTAAAGACAAAAATGGCATAAACAAATACTTTTTAGAAAATCAATTTTTACATGGGGTTATATAAGTTATCTTTTCAACTATAAATATTATTTGGAAATCTAAAAAAATTCCTACATCATGGTATTTTTTTTATATTTTTTGGACCTCAAATAAATTAAATTATTTATGACACAATAATTATGCAATATTTACCTCATTAATAAATGATTTAAATAAATAAGATTATAAATATTAAAACAATATCCAAAACCTGTCCAATTATTATTGGATTATTTTATTTTGACCATGAGTCATCTTAACTTCGATTTTAACAATTATTTGACCTTTTTAAACCTAATATGAGTTTATAATAAAATAATTGTTTCAAACATTCCTAAAGAGCCCCTCCTCTCCCTTATAAAAAGCCTCACTTTTTACCCATTTCTCACACTTATCAAGCCTTTGTCTTGTACAAACCCTGCCCAAATATCCTTCCAACATCCCTCAATTCATTCTAGAGGCCTTAATTTAGTCATAAAGTCAACGTAAGGAGCCCTTTTGATCAAATGAAAAGGAAGAACCTGAAGAAAAGGTAATAATTTCACCACCCTCTTTCATGTTCTTTTCTTCTTCCACTTCCTCTTTCTTTTTTGTATCCATTATAAAATAATAACTCCAGTATCTTCTATATACTGTGATATTATTATAAGTATAGTACAATCATATTCATTATTCTATCCATCCTATGAATGACATGTCACCATACATGCGTATGTACGGCTTACTGTCTCCACGTCGTGGTGTAGTTGTTATTCAAATAAACTATTATTTGAATGGGTATAATAATGATGTATAATTGATGTAAATAATAAATGTAACATGTTAATGATTTTGTATATATGATATATCATCTATTTACATACATTTTTAAATCAAAATAATGATATTTTCGGTCGTGCGTACGTACGGATTACTGTCTCCGTGAACGCGATGAGATTCATTTCCCCATCATAACCATTCAAGAATAATTTTCATTTAATTATTAAAAATAATGATTAAGAACATAATATCATTCTAGATATGAATTAAATACATTATATCCATAAAAAATATGACTTATGTATCAAAACATATAATGGAAAACGAATCAGTTGACACCCAAAACGACGATACTACTGAAATATCATTATCAAAGCAATATTAGAAGATCATATATGATATCATATTAATGTATATGGTTCTTGTATAATTTAATAACAATGATTTAACAATTATACAGGAGGTTAACCTACCCTCGACCAAGGAAAAGAACAAGTTAAGGGTTAATTCCACAGTCTCTTTATTATCCGAGGTTGTTTTTACGTAAGTATCTACTGGGACCTCTTTATCATCAACATTCGTGTGTTCTTAAAATTGTATTTCAAAACATTTTTACTATTTACTAGACTATGGTTTAGAGTAATTTATACCCTTATTTGACCTTATATGTTTTGAAAGGAATCTTTCCATCATTTTCCAAACTAGGTACTTTATGACCTTTTCGACAAAATTAAGGTAAGAATGCCTTTTTTTAACTTATACGGCGGGTACGGTTATTCTCCCCCATTATAACATCGTCGAATCTTCCCTTACAAGCTTATAAGAATATTTTCAAAATAATTTTTTTATTTTATAATTATGTGACATTAAATTATTTCAAAAAGAAAGAGATATTTATGTCCAATAGTTTTGATTTCATCTATGTCAACACCTTTTGATGGATTTTATACTTATTTGAAGTCAATTCATTATGATACAAATATTCCATATTTTATTGAAGGTTTTGTGATATGTTTGACTATGGAGGTGTTATTTTTATATCATTCATGGTTTATGGTTAAAGTATTGACATTTCGTATGCTAGTTTTAATACAAATGTTTATGTTATGTTTCAACCTTTTCATATAAGGAATGTATTGGACTTAGTATGTGACGGGTGGAGCCCGCTATAGCTCCTCAGTACATAGGTAGGTCTCATGAGACAACTAGACGTGGAATTGGTCGAGTCCTTTCCCAATTTGATATATGGTTTTGGCCGAGGCCTTAATCATTTTTAGACGTCTTGGATGAGGCCTTGACAAGATGTTTTAGAATGTCTGGCATTATACATTCCCTAATTATGAAAATAATATTGATGGATCATGTGGTTATTCGACTAGTAGAATACCCATAACTATATTTTGTTATGGCATTATTCACTCAGCTCATATTTCTTCCATAAAAGTGTTAATGTTTATTATTTGTAAAGGCATGTGTTTTCAATTATTCACCATGCCTAATATTTATGTTATCTTTCGCTGTATTGCTTACCCTTACTGAACGTTTGAGCTCACCCCTTTCTTATGTTTCATTTTTTCCAAGATATGAAGAAGTTAGTTATGACTGACTTTCAGGCATAATCTAGGAGGCTTGAATGTTTCTAATGGAATAAATTAGTGTTGTATTTCTTTTCAAGTTGTAAAGTTGAACTTATGTATGAATCTTGTTTCCAATAATACTAAACTGATCAGTCTTTTGGGACATGATTTCCTTGTGATCATGTCAATATTATGTAATAACGCACTAACTTTGGGTAACTGGAGTCGGGGCGTTACACTGCTGGCCTGTGCGAAGCATTTCTGCTGTAAAAAAATATAACAGGAAACTGCGGGTTGGGAGATTCGATCCCCCTACCCCAAGCTTCCAAGGCTGTGCCTGGACCACTACGTCTGTTATATTATCACCAGACTATATATATATATTTATAGATATATCGACGATATATGTATATATATCATTATATATTAACATATATATATATAATGTATACATATACATATTATTATTAATATATATAATTATAATGTGTGTGTGTAATGATATATAATTATATATATATATATAATAATGTATGTATATAAACAAAGCCATTAATAATATATATCAATTAAGTGTGACTTTTAAAAATCCATTAATAATATATATATATATATATGATTTAATATAATATATATATATATAAACAAAGTTATTAATATATATATATATATCAATGATTTAATATTATATATATATATAATAACTCGTTGTATATTAATAAAAAAATAACACACTCACCTAATGATGTTTTTGCACGCCCCCCAGCCTCATTAATTTTTTTAAGTATGTTGCACCTTGCATATATTATACATATGATACATACATAAATCTATGTAGGAAAAAATAACCCATCCACTTTGGCGCACCCCCCAACCCCTAATTATTATTTTTACAATTTTCTCAAATTATATATATTTATATATATCAATAATTTAACATTATATATATATATATATAATAACTTATTATACATTAACAAAAAAAATAACACACTCACCCAGTGAAGTTTGCACACAACCTCAACCTCATTAATTTTTTTAAATATGGTGAAACTTGCATATTATATATATGTATATATATATATTTACTTATTTATTTAAACAAATCTATTAATAATACATATATCAATGATATGATTCCATATATATATCAACAAAGTCATTAATAATATGTATATATATATAAAGCTATTAATAATATATATCAATTAAGTGTTTCTTTTAAAAATCCATTAATAATATATATATATATATATAAACAAAGATATTAACAATATATATATATATATCAATGATTTAATATTATATATATAATAACTTATTGTATATTAGTAAAAAAAATAACACACTCACCGAATGATGTTGATGCATTCCCCTCACCTCATTAATTTCTTTTTAATTATGTTGCAAATTACATATATTATATATAAATCTATTTAGAAAAAAAAATTAACCCGCCCACGGCGACGCACCTCTCAACCCCTAATTATTTTTGTTACCATTTTCTCATAATATATATGTATATATATATATATATATCAATCATTTCACATTATATATATATATATATAATAACTTATTATATATTAACAAAAAAATAACTACTCACCCAATGATGTTCACACGCCCCCCAACCTCATTAATTTTTTTAAATATGATAAAACTTGCATATATTATATATACTATATATACATATATAAATCTATTTACAAAAAAAAAGAACTCATCCACTCCTCCGCACCCCACCTCCAACCTCTCATTATTTATTTGCAAATAATATATATAGATTCACATATATAAATCTGTTTAGAAAAAAAAAACATATCCTCCCACTGTAAAATATCAATAAAATAGAAAATAAATGTTCAAACAAAAAAATGTTTAATGTTTACTAAAAATACATGTAAAAAACATGCGTTTAAAAAAAATTAAAAATCGTTTAAAAAAAAGTTTTTAATTAAACAAACACTTAAAAATATTTTTTTTATAAACATGTTAAAAAAATAAATGTAAAAAAAGTTTTAAATAAATGATAAAAAAAGTTTAAATAACAACGCTTTAAACCCACCCATTGCTGCGTACCCCCCAATTTCTCGTTATTTTTTTTTCAATTTGCACATAATATATATAAATTTACACACATATATAAATCTATTTAGAAAAAAAATAACATATCCACCAACTGTAAAATGTTAATAATTTTTTTACATAAAACATGATAAATGTTTAAACAAAATAGATGTAAAAAACATGCATTAAAAAAACGTTTTAAATTAAACGTCTAAAAATAAATGTAAAAAATGTTTTAAAAAAATGTTAAAAACTGTTTAAATAAAAATATTTTAAACCAATATTTAAAAAAGTTTTTAAATCAAACATTTAAATTATTATTTTTTAAACAAACACTTAAAAAAAATTTACAATAAAATTTAAAAAAAAAGTTAAATGTTTTAAAAAAATACAAATAAAAAGCACGTGTTTAAAAAAAATTAAAAAACATTTTAAATTAATCATTTAAAGATAAATGTAAAAAATGTTTTAAATAGATGTTAAAAAATGGTTTAAATAAAAAAACTATTTAATGATTAAAAAATTATATATAAGTTAAAAAATGTTTTAAATAAATGTTAAAAAATGTTTAAATAACAATGTTTTAAACTCGCCCAATGCTGATGCGCATCCCCCAACCCCTCATTTTTTTTACAATTTCCACATAATTTATATATATTCAATATGTAAATCTATTTAGACAAAAAAATAACATATCGACCCACTGTAAAATGTTAATAAAAAATAAAATAAATGTTTTTACAAAAAAACATGTTAAACATTTAAAAAAAATACATCTAAAAACATGCATTTAAAAAAATGTTAAAAAAATGTTTAAATAAAAACATTTAATTTTTTTAAAAAACAAAAATTTCTTTTGAAAATAATAAAATCCCACTATGGCCCTACATGAAAAAGCACAACCCGTCCCAAAAAATATCTGCCCGGCTCGATGGTTTGGGGGGGCCCGAGGCCGGGCTCGGGCCGCCTCATGGGGTTGTTCGGGTCAGGTCGGGATTTGTCGACCCGGGCCGCGCTTTTTCAATTCGGGTCATGGTGGGATTTTATTATTTTCAAAAGAAATGTTTTCCTTAAAAATAATTAAATGTTTTTATTGAAGCATTTTTTTAACATTTATTTTTAAATGAATGTTTTTTATATATATTTTTTTAAATGTTTACCATGTTTTTTGTAAAAATATTTATTTTATTTTTTATAAACAATTTACAGTCGGTGGATGTGTTATTTTTTGTCTAAATAGATTTATATTTGTGAATCTATATATATTATGTTCAAATTGTAAAAAAAAATTAATGAGGGGTTGGGGGATGCGCAGCAGTAATGGGTGAGTTTAAAACATTGTTATTTAAATGTTTTTCTAACATTTTTTAAAACATTTGTTTAATTTATTTATAATTTTTAAGCGTTAAATTATTTTTTTGTTTAAATTGTTTTTTAACATCTGTTTAAAACATTTTTTTACATTTATCTTTAAATTATTAATTTAAAATGTTTTTTTAATTTTTTTTAAATTCATGCTTTTTACAAGTATTTTTTTAATATATTTAACTTTTAAAAAAAATTATTGTAAAAAGTTTTTTTAAGTGTTCGTTTAAAAAATAATAATTTACATGTTTGTTTTAAAAACATTTTTTAAACATTTGTTTAAAATATTTTTATTGAAACCATTTTTTAACATTTGTTTAAAACATTTTTTAGATTTATTTTTAGATGTTTAATTTAAAATTTTTTTTTGAATGCATGTTTTTTACATGTATTTTGTTTAAACATTTATCATGTTTTATGTAAAAAAATTATTAACATTTTATAGTGGGTGGATATGTTATTTTTTTCTAAATAGATTTATATATGTGTATAAATATATATATATTATGTGTAAATTGAAAAAAAAATGAGGAATTGAGGGGTGTGCACCAGTTGGTGGGTTTAAAGCGTTGTTATATAAAATTTTTTTATCATTTATTTAAAACTTTTTTTACATTTATTTTTTCAACATGTTTATAAAAAATATTTTTTATTCGATTGTTTAATTTAAAACATTTTTTTAAACAATTTATAATATTTTTTAAACACACGTTTTTTACATTTATTTTTATTAAACATTAAACATTTTTTGTAAGAACGTTTATTTTATATTTTATTGATATTTTGCAGTGGGCGGATATGTTAGTTTTTCTAAATAGATTTATATATGTGAATCTATGTATATTATGTGCAAATAAATAATGAGAGGTTGGGGGTGGGGTGCGCAGTAGTGGGTGAGTTAATTTTTTTGTAAATAGATTTATATATGTATATATAGTATATATAATATATGAAAGTTTCATCATATTTAAAAAAATTAATGAGGTTGGTGGTGTGTGAACATCATTGGGTGAGTAGTTATTTATGTTGTTAATATATAATAAGTTATTATATATATATAATGTTAAATGATTGATATATATATATATACATATATAATAAGAGAAAATTGTAAAAAATAATTAGAGGTTGGGTGGTGCGTCGCCATGGGCGGGTTAATTTTTTTCTAAATAGATATGTATATAATATATGTAAGTTGTAACATAATTAAAAAAAATTAATGCGGTGATGGGCGTGAATCCACATCATTAGGTGAGTGTATTATTTTTTTGCTAATATACAATAAGTTATTATATATATAATATTAAATCATTGATATATATATATATATATACATATTATTAATAGTTTTGTTTATATATATATTATTAATGGATTTTTAAAAGACACACTTAATTGATATATTTTATTAATAGCTTTATATATATATATATATATATATATTATTAATGACTTTGTATATATATACATATATATAATATGCAAGTTTCATCATATTTAAAAAAATTAATGATGTTGGGAGTGTGTGTGAACATCAACGATATATGTATATATATCATTATATATTAACAAATATATATATAATAATGTATACATATTATTATTATTATTATATATAATTATAATGTGTGTGTGTGTATATATATATAAACGATATATAATTATATATATATAATAATGTATGTATATAAACAAATCCATTAATAATATATATCAATTAAGTGCGCCTTTTAAAAATCCATTAATAATATATATATATATATATAAATGATTTAATATAATATATATATATAAACAAAGTTATCAATGTATATATATATATATATATCAATGATTTAATATTATATATATATATAATAATTCGTTGTATATTAATAAAAAAATAACACACTCACCTAATGATGTTCGTGCACACCCCCCAACCTCATTAATTTTTTTAAGTATGTTGCAACTTGCAGATACTATACATTCTATATATATAAATCTATATAGAAAAAAAATAACTCACCCATTATGGCGCACCCCCCAACCCCTAATTATTATTTTTACAATTTTCTCAAATTATATATATTTATATATATCAATCATTTAACAATATATATATACAATAACTTATTATACATTAACAAAAAAAATAACACACTCACCAAGTGATGTTCGCACACAACCTCAAACTCATTAATTTTTTTAAATATGATGAAACTTGCATATTATATATATGTATATATATATTTAAACAAATCTATTAATAATACATATATCAATGATATGATACAATATATATATATAAATAAAGTCATTAATAATATATATATATATATATATATATAAAACTATTAATAATATATATCAATTAAGTGTGTCTTTTAAAAATCCATTAATAATATATATATATATATAAACAAATCTATTAATAATATATATATATATCAATGATTTAATATTATATATATAATAACTTATTGTATATTAGTAAAAAAAATAACACACTCACCAAATGATGTTGATGCACGCCCCTCACCTCATTAATTTTTTTTAATTATGTTGAAAATTACATATAGTATATATAAATCTATTTAGAAAAAAGATTAACCTGCCCACGACGACACACCTCTCAACCCCTTTTTTTTTTTTTGCAATTTTCTCATATTATATTTGTATATATATGTCAATCATTTAACATTATATATCTATATATAATAACTTATTATATATTAAGAAAAACATAACTACTCACTCAATGATGTTTGCACACCCCCAACCTCATTATTATTTTTAAATATGATGAAACTTGCATATATTATATATACTATATATACATATATAAATCTATTTACAAAAAAATGAACTCAGTTACTACTGCACTCCCCCCAACCTCTCATTATTTATTTGCACATAATATATATAGATTTACATATATAAATATGTTTAGAAAAAAAACATATCCTCCCACTGTAAAATATCAATAAAATATAAAATAAACATTCTTGCAAAAAAAATGTTTAATGTTTAATAAAAATACATGTAAAAAACATGTGTTTAAAAAAAATTAAAAACGTTTAAAAAAATGTTTTAAATTAAAAAAACGCTTAAAAGTATTTTTTTATAAACATGTTAAAAAAATAAATGTAAAAAATGTTTTAAATAAATGATAAAAAATGTTTAAATAACAACGCTTTAAACCCACCCATCGTTGTGCACCCCTCAATTCCTCGTTATTTTTTTTTTCAATTTGCACATAATATATATAAATTCACACACATATATAAATCTATTTAGAAAAAAATAACATATTCACCCACTCTAAAATGATAATAATTCTTTTTACATAAAACATGATAAATGTTTAAACAAAATAGGTGTAAAAAACATGCATTCAAAAAAATATTTTAAATTAAACATCTAAAAATAAATGTAAAAAATGTTTTAAGTAAATTTTAAAAAACGGTTTAAATAAAAATATTTTAAACCAATGTTTAAAAAAAGTTTTTAAATCAAACATCTAAATTATTATTTTTTAAACAAACACTTAAAAAATCATTTTACAATAAAATTTTAAAAAAAAGCTAAATGTTTTAAAAAAATACATATAAAAATCACTCGTTTAAAAAAATTAAAAAAACATTTTAAATTAATCATTTAAAGATAAATGGAAAAATCGTTTTAAATAGATGTTAAAAAATGGTTTAAATAAAAAAACTATTTAATGCTTAGAAAATTATATATAAGATAAAAAAATGTTTTAAAAAAATGTTAAAAAAAGTTTAAAAAACAATGTTTTAAACTCACCCACTGTTGTTGTGCATCCCCCAACCCCTCATTATTTTTTTTACAATTTGCACATAATATATATATATTCACATATATAAGTCTATTTAGAAACCAAATAACATATCCACCCACTGTAAAATGTTAATAAAAAATAAAATAAATGTTTTTACAAAAAACATGTTAAACATTTAAAAAAATACATATAAAAACATGCATTTAAAAATAAATGTTAAAAAATCTTTAAATAAAAACGTTTAATTTTTTTTAAAACAAAAATTTCTTTTGAAAATAATAAAAGCCCACCATGGCCCGACTTGAAAAAGTCCGGCCCGACCCAAAAAAGATCAGCCCGGCCGATGTTTTGGGCTGGCCCGATGCCGGGCTCGGGCCACCTCATGGGGTTGTTCGGGCCGGGCTGAGATTTTTTGACCCAGGCCGAACTTTTTCAAGTCAGGCCATGGTGGGATTTTATTATTTTCAAAAGAAATGTTTGTTTTAAAAAAAATTAAACATTTTTATTTAAACATTTTTTAAAAAAAAATAATGAGGGGTTGGTGGATGCGCAGTAGTAGTGGATGAGTTTTAAACATTGTTATTTTAACATTTTTTTAACATTTTTTTAAAATAATTTTTTAACTTGTATATAATTTTTTAAGCATTAAATAATTTTTTTTGTTTAAACCATTTTTTAACATCTCTTTAAAACATTTTTTTACATTTATCTTTAAAGGATTAATTTAAAATGTTTTTTAATTTTTTTAATGCATGCCTCTTATAAGTATTTTTTTAAAATATTTAATTTTTTTAAAAAATTTATTGTAAAAAGTTTTTTTAAGTGTTCTTTTAAAAAATAATAATTTAAATGTTTGTTTTAATTTTTTTTAAACATTTTTTTAAATTATTTTTCTTTAAACTATTTTTTAACATTTGTTTAAAACTTTTTTTACATTTATTTTTAGACGTTTAATTTAAAAGGTTTTTTTGAATACATGTTTTTTACATATATTTCGTTTAAACATTTATCATGTTTTATGTAAAAAAAATATTAACATTTTATAGTGGGTGAATATGTTATCTTTCTCTAAATAGATTTATATATATGTGTGAATTTATATATATTATGTGCAAACTGAAAAAAATAATGAGGAATTGGGGGGTGCGCAAAAGTTGGTGGGTTTAAATCGTTGTTATTTAAACTTTTATTATCAATTATTTAAAACGTTTCACATTTATTTTTTTAACATGTTTATAAAAAAATATTTTTAAGCGTTTTTTTAATTTAAAACATTTTTTAAAACAATTTTTAATTTATTTTTAAACGCATGTTTTTTACATGTATTTTTATTAAACATTAAACATTTTTTGAAAGAACGTTTATTTTCTATTTTATTAATATTTTACAGTGGGAGGATATGTTATTTTTTTTCTAAATAGATTTATATATGTGAATATATATATATTATGTGCAAATAAATAATGAGAGGTTGGGGGTGGGGTGCACGGTAGTGATTGAGTTAATTTTTTTGTAAATAGATTTATATATGTATATATAGTATATATAATATAAGCAAGTTTCATCATATTTAAAAAAAATTAATAAGGTTGGGGGTGTGCGAACATCATTGGGTGAATAGTTATTTTTTGTTAATATATAATAAGTTATTATATATATATACATATATAATATGAGAAAATTGTAAAAAATGAATTAGGGGTTGGGTGGTGCCTCGCCGTGGGCGGGTTAATTTTTTTTCTAAATAGATTTATATATAATATATGTAAGTTGCAATATAATTAAAAAAATTAATGCGGTGAGGGGCGTGCATCAATATCATTAGGTGAGTGTGTTATTTTTTTGCTAATATACAATAAGTTATTATATATATAATATTAAATTATTGATATATATATATATCATTATTAATAGCTTTGTTTATATATATATTATTAATGGATTTTTAAAAGACACACTTAATTGATATATATTATTAATAGCTTTATATATATATATATATATTATTAATGACTTTGTTTATATATATATATTGTATCATATCATTGATATATGTATTATTAATAGATTTATTTATATTTATATATATATACATATATATAATATGCAAGTTTCATCATATTTAAAAAAATTAATGATGTTGGGAGTGTATGCAAACATCAACGATATATATATATATATATCATTATATATTAACAAATATATATATATATATATATATAATAATGTATACATATTATTATTATTATATATAATTATAATGTGTGTGTGTATATATATATAAAACGATATATAATTATATATATATAATAATGTATGTATATAAACAAAGCCGTTAATTATATATATCAATTAAGTGTGGCTTTTAAAAATCCATTAATAATATATATATATATAAATGATTTAATAATATATATATATATATAAATCTATTAATATATATATATATCAATGATTTAATATTTTGTATATATAATAACTCGTTGTATATTAATAAAAAAAATAACACACTCACCTAATGATGTTCGTGCACGCCCCTCAATCTCATTAATTTTTTTAAGTATGTTGCAGCTTGCATATATTATACATACTATACATATATAAATCTATGTCAAAAAAAATAACTCACCCACTATGGCGCACCCCCCAACACCTAATTATCATTTTTACAATTTTCTCAAATTATATATATTTATATATATCAATCATTTAACATTATATATATATATATATATAATAACTTATTATATATTAACAAAAAAAATAACACACTATGTTCGCACACAACCCCAACCTCATTAATTTTTTTAAATATGATGAAACTTGCATATTATATATATGTATATATATATATATATATATATTAATAATACATATATCAATGATATGATACAATATATATATATATATACATAAAGTCATTAATAATATATATATATATATATAAAGCTATTAATAATATATATCAATTAAGTGTGTCTTTTAAAAATCCATTAATAATATATATAAACAAATCTATTAATAATATATATATATATATATCAATGATTTAATATTATATATATAATAACTTATTGTATATTAGCAAAAACAATAACACACTCACCTAATGATGTCGATGCACGCCCCTCACCTCATTAATTTTTTTAATTATGTTGCAACTTACATATATTATATATAAATCTATTTAGAAAAAAAAGTTAACTCGCCCGCGACACGACACACCTCTCAACCTCTAATTATTATTTTTTTTTACAATTTTCTCATATTATATATGTTTATATATATATCAATCATTTAACATTATATATATATATATATATATATATAATAAATTATTATATATTAATAAAAAAATAACTACCCACCCAATGATGTTCGCACACCCCTAACCTCATTAATTTTTTTTAAATACGATGAAACTTTCATATATTATATATACTATATATACATATATAAATCTATTTACGAAAAAATTAACTCACTCACTGCTACGCACCCCCCAACCTCTAATTATTTGTTTATATATAATATATATAGATTCACATATATAAATCTGTTTAGAAAAAAAATAACATATCCTCCCACTGTAAAATATTAATAAAATAAAAAATAAACGTTCTTACAAAAATATGTTTAATGATTATAAAAATAAATGTAAAAACAAATGTTTAAAAAAAATTAAAAATTGTTTAAAAAATGTTTTAAATTAAACAAATGCTTAAAAATATTTTTTTATAAACATGTTAAAAAAATAAATGTAAAAAACGTTTTAAATAAATGATAAAAAAACTTTTAAATAACGACGCTTTAAACCCACCCACTACTGCGCACCCCCCAATTCCTCATTTTTTTCAATTTGCACATAATATATATAAATTCACACACATATATAAATCTATTTAGAAAAAAATAACATATCCACCCACGGTAAAATGTTAATAAATTTTTTTACATAAAACATAATAAATGTTTAAACAAAATACATGTAAAAAACATGCATTTAAAAAAATGTTAAAATTTTTTTTAAATAAAAATATTTCAAACAAATGTTTAACAAAAGTTTTTAAAACAAACATTTAAATTATTATTTTTTAAACAAACACTTAAAAAAACTTTTTACAATAATTTTTTTAAAAAAAAATTAATTTTTTTGAAAAAATACTTGTAAAAATCATGCTTTAAAAAAAAATAAAAATACATTTTAAATTAATCATTTAAAGATAAATGTAAAAAAATGTTTTAAACAGATGTTAAAAAACAGTTTAAATAAAAAAATTATTTAATGCTTAAAAAATTATTTAACGCTTAAAAAATTATATATAAGTTAAAAAAATGTTTTAAAAAAATGTTAAAAAACTTTTAAATATCAATATTTTAAACTCACCCACTACTGATGCGCATCCCCCAACCCATCATTATTTTTTTTTACAATTTTCACATAATATATATAGATTCACATATATAAATCTATTTAGACAAAAAAAATAACATATCCACCCACTGTAAAATGTTAATAAAAAATAAAATAAATTTTTTTACAAAAAAATGTTAAACATTTAAAAAAATACATCTAAAAAACATGCATTTAAAAATAAATGTTAAAAAATGTTTAAATAAAAACGTTTATTTTTTTTTAAACAAGCATTTCTTTTGAAAATAATAAATTCTCACCATTTCCCGACTTGAAAAAGCCCAGTCCGACCCGATGGTTTGGGCCAGCCCAAGGCCGGGCTCGGGCCATCTCATATGGTTGTTCGGGCCGGCCCAACCCGACCTGAATAGTGGTCAGTAGCCCGAATTTTTGGAGGGAAAGCCCGGACCGGGCCGAAATTACACCCTTAAGTGCATGTGACAATATAATAAACAAGGAATTAATTTTTAAATTAATGCATAACACCAATTAACCCACTGACCCCTGAGCTCTGGGTTGACACCCTTGTTAGCCAAACCTTCTTTGATACAATGCTAGATATATCTATCCATTGGTGGATTCTCCTACCTAGAACGCATCACCCATGCTACTAGAGGATTCTCTTGTCGAGGATGAATTTTCTCTATCATAAATCAAGAATAACGTATCTTTCCCTCAGGTATAAAGCAATCAAGCATCTTTCACACAGACAATAAGTATCAGTGCATTTAGTCCTCAGGCGATATATACCCATGCATCTATCCCTCAGGTGGAATGCACTCATGCATCAATCCCTTAGGTAGTAAGTAACCATGAATCTAGCCCTCATGTAGTACATGTCCATGCATCTATCCCTCAAACGATATGTAACCATGCACCTAGCCCTCATGTGGTACATAACCATGAATCTATCCCCCATGCATCAAATTTAATCAAGAGTCATGATAAGATAATATACCAAGAAAGTCATGTATAATACCGACACCAAAAATTCCAAACATGATGTCAAAAAGCCTTATTAGTCAATTCATCAAATAACCAACTATCATGCCATTTATTTCATTTATAAATTCATGCCAACAACCAAATTCAATCCAATTATCAATTTAGGCCATGTTACCAATTATCTCAATAATTGTAACTATCTCCATTTCACTTATAATTTAATAACATTTACCAATACACATATCATCATATCTAAATTTCATTTTTCCTTTATACCAATTCTAATCACATGCCAATTTACACCTTTAAAGCCATGTAATTCATTCTCAAGCCTATTATCATAATTAGAAAATTATGCTTGAATGTGTTCTACACTTGACCTTAAGGTCCTGGAATATGAAATTAGACTCATTAATAATTTAATTAAAAACCTATTAGACAATTATATAGTTTATTATAATTTTATTAATCTCGTTTATGGTCTTTTTGATAACTTATAAGATTGAATTTTGTCGTTCTGAAGTGTTCGTTTCCTTAATTTTCATGATCGGTTCGTTTAATTATAAATAACGGAGTTCATGTAAAATGGGTATAAATATCCAGTATTGGAATTTCATGTTATTAATAAACAAAAAAAAGTTTTATTGGTATTATTTGTTATTTTGTTTTCATATATGAGGATGAATCATTAGATAACATGTTAATGATAATCGTATAGCTTAATTTTAGCAGTTTTTCGATCACAATGAACTATTTTTGTTATATTATTTAATATAATGTATATATAATGGTTTCAAAACATTACATAAGATATACTACATATTTTATAATTTGTTTCAACCATAAAAATGGTTTTATGACTGGTCTTGTAGGATAAATTGAAGGACAAAAGTTCATTGTCTACTAAGTCGTTTTTAAAATAAAATAGAGCGAGAGTAAGGAGATTGATAATGGATATTCCATTAACATGATATAATTATAGAATATAGATGATACTGTAGTTATCATGATCATTTGGACAGAGGATTTTAGGATATAATAAGGAATGAAAATAAATTGAATTGAAATTAAAAGAAAAGGAAAAGGGTTTACCTCTTGAATTATCCTCATTGAGAACCACCTTAGGGAAATGGGTTTTGGTCTTTTGGTAATACCAAGAACTCATTAACATGGGGGATATTCTAGGGAAGCATATTTTGGTATAATTTTTACAAGCTTCAAGGTTTAGAGTTGTAAGGAGAAGAGGGGGTGAGGGGTGGTATTTATAGTGGAGGAGAGAGGTGATTTCTCATTATTTTATTCACTATTTAATTATTTTTCTCAAGACAAGCAATAGTGTTGATTATTATGACTAAATACAATAATAAGTTCATATGATTTCAAACCAAAGGTTATTACATCATTCATGATGTTAGTGATAGTGAATTTAACCTATAATCTATAAATACCGAAAATTACCGTATTCCACTATTCCCAAAAAATCAACTATTTTAGAAAAATACCAAAAAATCACTCTAACCATTTTTCGAAGTATAGAATCCAAAAATGAACTCCATTTAATAAAAATAATTTTATAAATATGAGAAGTTTAATTTTCAATAAAAATCATAATTTACTTGAAAAATACATATTTTAAAATTATAAATGATTTATAACACCTTGAAAAATTAAATAAAGTATCTTAACATTATCTCATAATCATGAGACAAAAACATATTAACTTGTGAATTCATTTTATGAAAATACATATTATTTTAAATAATTATATTAATTATAAAATTGGAGTTAAATATTTACGACTTACAAAAATTATAAACAATTAAATAAAAAAATTTAAAATATTTATTTACTTATATAATGATATAATTATATTATACTATCACTTATAAGATACCTAAATTGTATTAATACTTTTATAGGTGATGTTACTATTCTATTGTTTATATTATTATTCATAATGGTAACATTACTATTCCAAAGGGTTAATTTACTATTTCATCTGTATATGTTTCTTAACCTATAGAAATACCTCTATTTCTTTTATTCTTCATTTATAATGTTTTTATTGTGTTATATAAGTGATTTTATGTGATCTATACTATATGAAATAAACATAGGAAGGGAAAATATCATCGATAGAATTCTGGGTCGTTACAATAATCATGTCATTATAAGTTTTTATTAATAATTAAACATATAGTCACCTAGGTGATGATTTGATGTTATTATTACACATTATAGGTACAAAGGAGTGGGTTGAACAAGATGAAAATACAACATTAGCAATTCTTGATTGGATGATTACTGTTCCTCGCTCTACATCATTTTTGGAACCCACTTCAATAGTTTTGGTTGCATAGGATTTCCCTTGTTCCCTTGGTCTTGGAAATTTATAATGCTTATCATATTTTCTATCCCTTGGATTAGGGAATTGACTTAGATAATTCCCATGTTTCCTACATTTCATACATTTAACTAGTAGTGTACCATAGGATAAACATTATTTCCCACCATTGTGTTAATTGAACTCTTCCTTTTTTCTTGAGATTCTATTGCTCGATGCCCTCTTTTACCACAAATAAAACATCTTCCAGTTCCTTTGAGACATTCTCATAGGTGTTTCTTCCTACATTTTTGACACGAATGATATTTAACCTTATTTCCTTCATCATATTCATTGCCTGAACTTCCATGAGACTATGTCCTTCTCTTCATTAGTGCATTTGAAAACTCAACTAATTTCACATTGTTAATCATAATTTTTGATAGTTGAGTAATCATAACCATAAGATATCTCACTCCATATCTTATCCCATTAGGTTGCTTGTTGGGAAAATCTTGACGTTGTCCATGACATCCATTGTTAACTTGGTTCCTTTGGATTTTAGACATTACTAAAACCAAAAGGGGTTAATGTGAGTAGTTAATAATTGACATTATAAGAGAATTATCATAAATAATATCATGGAAAACTCCACCTTTAAATGTCATACTCTTTGACACAATCATGTTAGATTTTAGTTCAACTTAAATCACCCTCAGTTCAATCTAGTTTTCTCTAGATTGGGTTCTCTCATACTCATTGACTCAATTATTTAACATAATAAATTATTCATAATAACTCATAAAGAGAATGTAATTGACCAAAGAATATCCCCTGAGAGTGTCTAATCAGAAGTAAAGTCTTAGACCCACTTATAGTGCACCATGTAGTGAACTAGCCTGGGTCATCCATTTGAAGGATGTCTGAACCATCCCTCCACTAGACCGAAGGGCATTCTCGATGCACATAGGCTAACAACTAGTGTTTAGACATCACAATAACACACTTGGGAACAATTTCACCCAATAATCGGAGTAAAAAATAGTAGTAGAGAACTAGTGAAAGTGATCATGATTTGTCCATATATCATACATCTGTGCAAAATAAGAGATCAGAAAATAAACAAAGTAGTAAATAAATCAGTAAAGGAAAGTAAAAAAACAATCCCTCCACTCACCCTCAGTCCCCCTCTCCTAAAATACATAGACGCAAAAAAATCCACCTCCAGATATCTTTGCTTCACCAACCAATAGATATCATTACCCCCATCCAAGGAAAGCAATAAAAGATCCTACTTGGGTGATGTAAAAAAGGAAACCAAAAATAGAACTGACATACCTCAGTTAATCAATGCTCTTAAGATAATCCAAGAACTAAACTAGGAACTTATAATAGAAACCGATTCAAAGCCCCCACATTTTATAAAAAAACTTTCCATTTAGAAAACTACCAAAAATAAACACATTTCCAAAAAGAGGCCTTACGTGCCTCACTTTATACCAAAATGAATTTTCTGCAAAACCCACTTTTCACACACACAAGATAAGTTTTTCAATAATCACAGACTCCCTTAATTTACTCTCATCACTATAAATCACTTAAGGGAACCCTAAATGTCAAGCTAAACCAAATGGAGATCCATGCGTGACTTGGTACGAGCCTGTGCTAGTCATGCATTGTCCTCTAAAGCATTTGAAATCAATCCTTATAACTCAAATACATTCTTCCTTTCCATTTTTATATTTTAAAATTATGAAAATTAAATTAATAAAATTAAATAGATATATTAAATTTAAAATAATAGTTCTATCTGATGAGAAATAAATTATAATAAAAATTGTTTCACTGGTCATCTGGAATAAAGGGATGGATATTTTAAAATTGAAAGTTAAATTATGATCCTAAAAATAAGGTAAAATGACATCGTAGGACCAAAAAACATGGTTTATTATAGTTTGGGACAAAAAAACATGATAAATACCATTTAAGGACCAAAAATATTATTTTTTTCAATTAAAATATGATTTTAATTTGATCTAAAAACATGGAGGTCCTTAATGGGAATTAGGGGTTTGTTTTGATCCTTAAATGTCATTCCCCTATAATGGAAACCTGAATCATAGAAAGTTTCTTTGAATCATGAAACATAGTGGAATCGATAGATAGGGAAAGTATGGTGGCCCCTAAGCCAATTGTCGAGTCACTCTCCAAAGAAGGTGTGAAAGCAGGGAAAGGCAGTCGACGGAGAAGTTTGGGCCATCTCCTCCATACAAATCATGCAAAACTCCTCCCTTACCACTGTCACTTCAACAAATTCACCCACCTCCTCTTCCCTCATCACCATTGCCGCTTCAACAAACACCCCCACCTCCTCTTTCCTTATCGTCGTCACCGTCATCGATGGATCCACCCACCACACATACTCCATATACTGTGTGATCTCCACAATCATCCCATTGGTGTCAGCACCAGGATTTGGTGTGGGTTGGCGTTGGAGATTTTGATGATGATATCGACGGACCCGTGGGTCCTCTTCTGAAACTCATCCTCTAGTAGTTCCATAGAAGGGAGGATCTAAGCCTCTGGTCATTTATAAGAGCGGTCGTGGGTGGGAGCCAATGAGGAAAGATTTTGACATCCACCAAAAAGATCCTATAAGATACACAACATTTCTATTATAAAATTTAATTTAATTTATAAAATAAACTTTTTAAAAAAGAACTTTTTTGACTCTATTACACACTCTTTATTTTCTTGACTTTTTTATGTCTTTTCATTATGATTATATGTCCACATTTCCTTCAATAAATATCACAATCCGCGATCAATGATGAATTTTTGGTTTCAAAATACGTAGTGGTTCTAATTGGTGTTTCGATCTCATTTCATAACTCGTTATCATCATGAGTTGTGTTGTATTAAACATGTTTGTATTAATAGATAATTTTTACTTTTCATTATCAATAAATTGGTTTCCATTCTAAAATCATTGAATATATATAAGTATAGTGTTTTTTCTTCTTATTAAATAACAAAGTATTCATTCACCATTAACTAATAAAGGGTAATATTGAAACTTGATCAAATATATCATCTTCATTCCTTAAATCAAATGTGATTGTACTAAAAATTGACTACTGAAAATATGGCCTTTATCAATGCTAGAAAAGTCCATTTACAGTTCTAAAAAATGCACTATTAATTGAGGCGCTGATAAAGTCCCTTTTTATCAATGATAAAAAAAGTTCTGATAAAAGTGGTCTTTTATCAGCGCTAAAAAAAGCGATGCTAAATGGGTCCTTTATCAGTGTTTTTAGCACTGATAAAAGTTAGAAAACATTACAAAAAATAAAAGAAAATTCTGCAATTCGGGGAGGGGCTTCAACAATGCTTGAGGCCCCCTTCAACAGCCCCCCCCCCAGCCTGCACACCCCTGCCACCCCCCATCACACACACCCCAACAACCACCCCACCCCAGCCTTTAACAATGCTTATCCCCATTTCCACATGTGTGCGTGCTCTACCTCCCTTGGATTCAAACACAGAACCTCTTGCATGTGAACCTAAACCTTTACCACTCCATCATAATGCTTTGCTCTCTATTTAATAATATATCTATTTATTTATAAATATATATTTAGTTATATTTACTTGTATATTAATATATATTTATATTAACATATATATATATATATTTAGTTATATTAATATATATCCATATATTAATATACATATAGTTATATTTATATATTAATATATTTATTTTTATATTAATATATATATATATATAAGATCAGTTTTAAATACATTTATAAAATGTGATTTTTTGTGTGTGTTTATAAATAAATAAATACATATATACAACACACACACACACACATATATATTATATGTGTACCTGTAAGTATAATTATACATATTTATATATATTTACCAATATTATATATTAATATGTATATACATATGTTTAGAATATATAGATAATATATATATTAGTTTTTCAATATAGACACACACAAATATATATATATATATATACACGTACACACACACACACACACACACACACATATATATATATATATACAGGCACTGATAAAGGCCATATTTGTAGTAATGAGTTATGGTCGTTTGAAGTTTGAGTTACATTTTCAACTTATTTTAGATATTTTATTTATTTTTTGATTTTTTGTGTCTTAAAATTGTTATTAAATGATTATTAGTCAATGATAATCAACAAATTATTAATTAATAATTTTTAAGATATTTTATAAGTTATTTTCACTACATATCTTATATATTAAGTCCAAATGTTTATTTATACTTATCTAAAACATATTTAAAATATATATTCTATTTATATCAATATCAATATACTTATATATTTATATATCAATATATTATTTTTTTATGAAATATAATTTTTTTGACATATACACTTTATTAACGCTAGGAAAAAAAGAGCTGATAAAGCCCCCTATCAGCGCTACTAAAAAAAGTGTTGATAAAGGGGGTCACTTTAATAGTGCTAAAAAATCACTGATAAAGGGGGTACCATTATCAGCGCTAAAAAAAGTGCTAATAAAGGGGCACTTTTAACAGTTCTTTTTTAGCGCTGTTAAAAGGTGGTGCTGCGGAAACCCAGTTTTGTGGTAGTGATCATGGAAAAATTTAACCTAGTTGTGAAAATATTAAGTTATAACACCTAATGTAAAGAGGAAAGGACACAACTAAAAGTGGTTGAAAGACGAAAACTCATGATCAGAGAAAGAAAAGCATGAAAAAAGTGAATGTTTTTCACACATCTAAACATTTTATTAAACTTTATCAATAATCACTTAAAAGAAAAGTGAAAAGTGTTGAAGTTAACTGTTATGATATCATGAATTTGACATATTGAGTTTCTTTGTAAAACTTAAATGCATTGATCATAATAAAGATGTATAAAATACTCATGATGGAGATGTTTTCTTGTTTTTGTAATGTTTTTCAATAAATATCCTATATTTTATTTCTCTTCCCTTTTATTTTATTCTTATATTTATCACTACAAAAAAAGGGTAGTAGCGGTGGTTATTTTTGTGAACTGACGACGATTTAAACCGCCGCTTAATAATATAGTGGCGGTTACCAAAACCGCTGAGTATTTCACAGACTCTAGTCATTTAGAGACAATTTTGGTATGTGTCATTTTTGGATCATTTATCAATGGTTTCGTTTTTATTTAGCAGTGGTTTTTTTAAAAAAAATCTTGGGGAAAAAAATAAATTACATAAAACTAACCACCATTAAATATATTAGTGGTAGTTTCCTGTAGCGGCGATTACCCTTAACCACTGCTAAATAAAATTTTAATTAATCTACTTAGTCGCAGTTACTAAAAACCACTGTTAAATATTACAATTATATATTTTTTAATATTTAATAAAAAACTATATATATAAAAAAACTAACATGAAATAAACTAAAACATAAATATATTATAGACTCATCATACATACATCATACATCCATAGTCATATATACAAACATGCACAGTCAGCATAACCTCGGTCTCAATCAACCCATACACCAATCAACCAATAGCTCAATCATCAATATATACATATAAAATATGTCCAAAAATAACTCATAGCCAATATATTCCCACTTCACGACCATCACTGCATCTATATACCTCCACATCATCTCATCAACTGAAACCAACTACATCATCTCAACAAAAAAGAAAACATAAATTAAAACTTATCATAATAAATCTGAATTACAGTAGAATAATTGATAAAATTTTAACATAACATGTAAACTAAGAACCATCACGAATACCTTTTGAAGAATTTCATGGATCAGAATGGTCAACCTCCTACCTTTTATAGACATTTTTCACCTACAATGAAAACCAAAACATTTAAGAAAAGAAATGAAAAAGAGAAAATGCACAGAATATATTCAAAATGTTGCACATAAATTAAGTTATTTTGTTAATAAAACATAAGACCTTTTAAAATTAAACAAATAATATATCATGAAAAACACTTTGAAAACATAAAATTACCTATTTAAGATATGATTCAACACTTGAAACTGAAAAGAGATAAGTAAATATTCTAATTAATTTTTAAATCGACGTGCGATGCGCTTGAGATTTACTTAATAAAAAAAACTTAAAGGATTTGATATCACATCATGTCCTATATTTTAAAAATAACACAATGGTGGTTTTACCATGATTCCACATCAATATAAGGTCGTTTTATATGGTTTTGACCATTCCACGCTGGTTTTAGTGTTTTAAAACATTAAAGACATGTTTATAGTAATCCTGGGAAAACTGTAACTCGGAATGACGTACCATCAGTTTCTAAATTTAACAATTCAATATAAAATCTTTTTCCTTTGATTTTAGAGAAATTAAACGTTGTTTACCTAGTTTTGACCACCCAACACATGTTTTTAAAGGCTTTTGTACCTTTAAGAACTATTTACCGAGAAAAGAACTGTTTACTGAGTCATTCCGACCACACCGCGCGTCGGATTGACGTGTTTTTTGGGTTTAAATTTTAAAAATAACACAAAAATTGTTTTTTCATGATTCCACATGAATATTATATCATTTTATTTGGTTTTGACCATTCCACACATGTTTTAGTGTTTTAAAAAACTAAAAATGCATTTACAATCATCTTGGGAAAACCATAATTCAGAATGATGTGCCACAGGTTCCTATATTTCACAATTCAATCTAAAGTCATGTTTCTATGATTTTAGGGAAATTTGATGTTGTTTTCCTAGCTTTGACCCTCTGACACATGTTTTTAATGACTTTTGTACCTTTAAGAAGTTTTTTATGAGTCATTCCAACCACACCGCACATCAGATTGATGTTTTGTATATGCTTACACATAAAAAATAACATAACAGTGGTTTTAAAATTATTACATATCAATATGATGTCGTTTTCTATGGTTTTGACCATTTCACCCATGTTTTAGTGTTTTAAAATACTAAAAACACATTTACGGTCATCCTAAGAAAACTATAACTTGGAATGATGTTTCATCGGTCACTAAATTTAAAATTTTAATATACCGTCTTTATCCTCTAATTTTTTTATAATACAATGTCATTTTCCTAGTTTTGACCCTCGAACACATGTTTTTAAAAGCTTTTGTACCTTTAAGAAGTATTTATTGAGTCATTTTAACCACACCGCACGTCAGATTGACATTTTTTCTATGCGTACACATCCAAAAATAATAAAAATATGGTTTTCCCATGATTCCATGTCAATATAAAAATTTTTTATATGGTTTTGATCGTTCCACACACGTTTTATCATTTTAAATCACTAAAAACACGTTTACGATTATCCCGTGGAAACCATAACTTGGAATGACATTCCATCAGTCCCTACATTTTAAAATTAAATATACGGTTGTTTTCCTTAGATTTCAAGGAAATATGATATCATTTTCCTGGTTTTGAACCTCTGATATGTGTTTTTAAAAGATTTTGTACATTTAAGAAGTGTTTGTTGAGTCATTCCGACCACACCACATGTCATATTGACATGTTTTCTACACGTACATGTCAAAAATAACTCAATGGTGGTTTTCCCAAGATTCCATGTCAATATAATGTCATTTTATATGTTTTTAACTATTCTATGCACGTTTTAGTGTTTTAAAACACTAAAAACTCGTTTGCATCCATCCTGGGAAAACCGTAACTCAGAATGACATGTCTTCAATTCCTACATTTCACAAATCAATATATGGTCTTTGTTTTCACATCTATGATTTTTTGAGGTATTTTTATGGTTTATTTTGGTCTTATCTTGATTCCTTAGCTTTCCCAAGAGTTTTTGGCAGAAAATGGGAATTTTGGACCTGACATCAGGTGGCGCACGATTGACACATGATCAGTAGAAACCATGCATCATCCCAAGAGAGACCATGAAACCTAGAAAGTGGCACTGTCTAGGCCAAACATCCCATCATACGAGCATGCAGCTAACTGTGTGTATAGACTACTGTCTGTGGTGCACAGTCTATCGCACGGGTGTGCGACCTTCCCCAGGAAATCTCACAACCTCATTCCTCTTGGACAAATAGGGATGCACGAGTGCCATATAGTTTAGAAAACCATGCGGGAAAACCATGTGACCTATCCAGGTCATTAAAAATCTCGAAATTACCATTTTTTTCATCTTTGAATTTAACCCCAATTCCACCATTTCTTCCCCCATTTAGGAATTGCAGCACTAGATGCCTCCTCCTCTATTTCTTTCTCATTTGGACCTCCAAAGTTGGGGTGGTTTTGGTGTGGATATTCAAGAAATAATCAAGTAAGCCCCCCTATTTATCATTTCTTCCTTCCTCTTGGGTTATTCCTTCTTCTTTCATGGGTTCTTCTCTCTCTAGATGGTTGTTTTCCCTAAAGTAGGTTGAACTATAGTTCTTTGGGTTTAATCTTGGTTTTTATTGTTTGATCTTGCATTTATAGGGTCTCCTTGAGGTGCAGTTATGGTTTTCCACCAGTTTTTGAAATTTTCTAAGATTGAGGTAGGTGATTCCATAGTTTTACATTATTAAGTGACTTTAGTATTCTTTATATGCTCCTTAAATGTTTTATATGGATTATGTGTGTGGTGTGAAATGTTTTTTCAAAGGGTTTTGAGTTGCGTATAGATTAAAAAATGTTTTTTCAAGTGAAATTTGTTGGATTTCATGTATTATTCCATGTCGTGCTTTCAAATGTGTTTGATGAATTGTGAAAGTGATGCGAAACATGTTTTAAAATGTATTTGGTGTGTGTATTGTATTGAAAGAAGTTTTTCTTATGAAAAGTGGTGGGATTTTGGGTGTATTCATATTACTTGATATGTGTATGTGAAAGTTGTGTTCTATGTGACATGTGGAATGGAATTGAGGTCAAAGGGAATCATGGGTATCTAGGTGTGTGGATTAGGACTAGTATGCTAGTTGGAGCGATGGGGATGATGCCCGGTTTATTCTAGTAGTATTGATGATACAATACTAACTATACTATGATGATGATGGGAGACCATTAGAATGTTGGATTGATTCCTCTCTAGTGGATCGTGCACAAGGATATTGTGGGTAATGGTTTCTATACCATTATTATCGAGATACCAGGTTCCTAGGGTCCCACTAGTGGTAGTACCTTGGGGATTACCCATGGTCTTGGGATGTGGTGCTTACCATTGATATACGGTGGACCTTGATTTCATTTTAGATTCAAAGTATTCTTTCCTTGAAAATGTTCTCCTTAAAATGTTTTCAATTCCTTTCTTAAAACTTGCATGTTAATTTGTATTATAATGTTATGGCATGAAATATTTTTTGGGTTGAATCCTACTATGATTTGGATCACATGCTACATACACCCTCGGGTGTATGTAGATCTTATTATGTTTGACCCAGGTAAAGGAAAGATGTATCATGGCGGTGATGGTGGATCTGGTTTCTAGTATTTATCTTATTGCAGGTGTTGGTGGTGGTGGCATGAGGGTGTTGGACCTCTTGTTGCATGGAGGACATGTTTTATAGTTGATACCCCTCCCCTTTTTGGTTTTTGGTTAAATTTTTAAGATGTTTAACTTGAAATTTTTGTATCTCTTTTGGTTACGGTTATTGCTCTTAGTGTGATGTTTAATACTTTTGAATGGTTTATAGTAATTTATTATTGGATAAATCATTACCAAAAGTGTGACATTAATACCCAAGCACTAGTTTTCATACCATTGGGACTAGGAACACCCTTCGGGCCATGTCACGGGCTGGGTTGGGTGTCGGGTCAGAAGGAATCCTGGACCGGTTCAGGAAAAAATGGTATTAGAGACAGGTTTCACCCTTTTCTTTGGGTCATGTTAGTTGGGAGAGTGTGGATAAAGAGGATCTAGGAATGTTGGGGCTTGAGGTTCAAGTTGTGAGTGGTGTTTCTGGTCAACACACCTTGAAATGGGCCTTGAGTCATGATGGGATGTCGGGATTTGGTTTAACTTCTCCTCTGAGTGAGACGTACAGGCTGCAGACTATGCATGGAAACTAGGAGGGTGAAGTGGTCGGACTTGTGATTGTACTTTTTTTGGATATAGTTTATATTTATAGAGATATTTAAAATATAATGTCAATGATTTTTTTTCAGAATGTTGTGTTGATTATTTTTTCTTCTGTTTTTTAATTGATGTAGTAATATGCCCCCCCGAAGACTTATTGTGAAACCGTAGGAGGATGAAAAGTGTACTCCCTCACTAATTGAATAGAGAATATTGGGAGAAATGGTTTGGGTTTTCCAAGCCTTAGGGGAGACACCTAGCCCTTATCATGTTAGGAAAACCAAACTAGGTCCTAGAAAGGAAAAAGATCAGTAGTTCCTCAAGAACAAGACTTCTACCTTCCAGGGTAGCATAGATCCCCAAGAGGTGGAGGAGTGGATCGAGAAGATCGAGAGGATTTTTGGATTTCTTGAAACTCCTGAGATAGTTAGGATAAAGTGTGATTTGTTCCTATTGGAAGGTCCCAGTCATAGGTGGTGGGACTTAGTATTTCAAGCCAGGAAGCATGAGCATATGGTTTGGAAGGATTTCAAGGTTGTTTTTAATGAGAAATATTGACCTGAAACCTTGGCCTTTGCCAAGACCCAGAAGTTTATGGATCTCCGTTAGGGGGATTAGAACGTGATGGAGTATTCCAACCATTTTTCCAAATTGGTTTGGTTCACACTAGAGGTACTCTCCAATGAGAAGCTAAAGGCTCAATGGTTTGAAATGGGGCTGGGATCGGAGATTCGATCCCAGGTCTTATTGTTCAAGTTGAAGAACTATACCGAGGTTGTTGATTGTGCTTTGATGGTGGATATTGACCGCTCTGAAAAGTCTGGTTTTTCTAGATTGGTTTTAGTAGTGTGATAGGTAAGTGGTAATTTATTTGATAAGAATAGGAATAAGGATGATCAAGAGAATAAGGTAGGTGGTAGTTCAGTCCATCCTTTCTGACATCCTTCATTTGTGGCTTTGGGTGTTGGATCAATTATGTGCCATCAGTGTGGGAAGGAAGGTCATGGGAAATCATACCTGGAATCGGAATTGTATGGTCTATAACATATTTCTTTTGATGGTGAAGGCTCCCACAAGCAAGATAATACTCATACATGCCTTGGAACAAAGAAATTCCAAAAACTAGGTCAAACTAGAACCCTATGCTTCGGCTAATTTGTGTGTGGGGGGGGGATCGACTAGGGGGTTTTGTCCTAGGGTTTCTATGATGAGGGGAGTGATAAGTCACTACTGGATTCTCTTATAAGGTAAGGTAGAGGATGGGAATGCCAATAGTGGGGGGAGTTTCATGAAGAAGAGGGGGATCTTGGCCTAAGGGTCACAATGCACAGTGAGGAAAATGGAGGAGAGAAAAGGGGGGAATAAATAAGAATAAAAATAATAAAAACAAAAATTTAATTCCTAGGTATAGCACACTATATACCAAATCATGTGATAATCATTCCACCCTTACTGGACAAGCACCAAACACTTCACAATGTTACCCCTAGTCACTTGCACTTTTTAATAAACCTTGTGTAGACCATGCCAAAAATCCTATCTAAGACAAACCCAAAATGCACAGGCATTGTACAGTTTTATAACTATTCTAACTAACTGTATTCCCATTTTAAACCTTTAAAATTTTAAAATTTCAGGCCCAAAATCACTAAAACTCAAAATAGACTAGAAATAATATTAAATAAACAATTAAATAAAATTCAATAACATTGTGAGTGTAATAATTCTCCCCACTGTAACGCTTTCTGCCCCTAGAAATCCTTTTCCAAGGATGGAAGAAAACAAGACACTAAAACTCTAACACCTCAAGAAAAAGGTGTGATCAATTAAGAAATTAAGATAGATCTTAATAGGGGAGTGGGTCAATAATACACACACTCCCAAGGAGACACAACACTAAGAAATCATTCTTCTATAAGACACCCCAAGGGAAGAAACGAATTCCTTGATCGACCATACCAACCAAAAGAGGAGAAAATCCAAAAATTCTTGAACCACCATGAGGATCAACGTCCATCAATGATCTAAACCAATGCCTCAAAGAAATAGGCATCCCACAACCAATCCATGCCAAAACCAGTATAGGTCTAACCCAGGTCACCATGCCGTCACCAGAACCAACTAGGATGTAATGCCCCGACACCAGTTACCCAGAGTCAGTGCATTATTACATAACATTGGCATGATACAAGGAATCATGACTCGAAATACTAATCAGTTTAGTAGCCTTGGAGGTACTATATACATTCATAAGTTTTACATTACATCATGAAATAAAAACATCAAAAACATTTTCCCCTTTCTAAACACACTTATATCCTTATTCTATCCCTACAGGTCAACCATAAAATACTTCTTCACATCCTAAGAAAAATAAAACATAGAAAAGGGTGAGCTTAGATGCTCAGTAAGGGTAACAATATAGCGGAAAATTTCATAAATAAGAATAAACATTTAAGGCAATGTATAAGACTAAAACAAAAGATTTTTAAACTTAAAATTCAGTATAATATGGAAAATATAAAATAAAATAATTACATTTACTTATTAACATGGATATTCTACTAGTCAAATAATCACATGCAATATCAATAGCCACTTTCATAATGATGGAATGCATAATTCCATACTTCATAACCACATAGTTAAGTCCTTGTGCCAAGACTAAAAATAATATTTTGTCAAGGCCTTGTTCCAAGACACTAGTTTGTCTCATGAGACCTACCGAAGCATCGAGGATCTATAGCGGGCTCCATCAGTCACTTACTAAGTCCAATGCATTCCTCATATGAAAAAGTTTAAACATAACATAAACATTCATATTAAAACTAGAATACGAAATGTCAATACTTTATCCATAAACCATGAATGGTGTAAAAATAATACATCCACAGTCAAAAATATCACAAAACCTTCAATAAAATATGGAAGCTTTGTATCATAATAAATTAACTTCAAACAAGCTTAAAATCCATCAAAGGATGTTGACATAGATGAAATCAAAACTTTTTTAGAGAAATATCTCTTTCTATTTTGAAATCATTTAAAAGTCATATAATTATAAAAGAAAACATTTATTTTGAAAATATTCTTATAAGATTGTATAGGAAGCTTCGACGATGTTATAATGGCATAAAATAGCCTCACCCACTGAATAAGTTAAAAAAATACATTCTTACCTTAATTTTGTCGAAAAGGTCATAAAGTACCTTGTTTGGAAAACGACGAAAAGATTCCTTTCAAAACATATAAGGTAAAATAAGGATATAAATTAATTTAACACATTGTATAGTTAAACCATTGTCTAGTAAATATTAAAAATGTTTTGAAATAAATTTTTAAGAAAATACGGATATGGGTGATAAAGAGGTCCCAATAGATACTTATGTATTAACAACCTCAGATAAGTAAAGAGATTGTAGAATTAACCCTTACCTTGTAATTTTCCTTAGTCTATGGTATGTTAAACTCCTTTATAATAGTTAAAAAATTGTTATTAAATTATACAAGAACTATATACATAAATATGATATCATATATGATCTTATAATACTACTTAATAATATTTTAGTAGTATCATCGTTTCGCGTGTTAACTGATTCGTTTTCCTTTATATGCTTGGTTACATAATCCATTTTTGTTATGGATAATATGAATTTGATTCATATAAAGAATGATATTATGTTCATAAAAATTATTTTTAATCATAAAATGAAAATTATTCTTTAATGATTACGGTGGGGAATGAATCTCATCGCGTTCGTGTGGAGACAGTAATCCGTACGTATGCACGAGCGACAATATGATTATATTGATGGAAAAATCGTATGTAATTGGATGTTATATCATATATAAAGAATAATTAACATGTTATATTTATTATTTACATCTTTTATACTCATTATTATACCCATCCAAATAATAAAGTGTTTCAATAACAAACTACACCATAATGTGGAGACGGTAATCTGTACATACACACGTATGGTGACTTTGTCATTCATATGATGGATTGAATAATGAATATGGTTATAAAATTTTTATAATAACATCATAGTATATATAAGATACTGCATTTATTATTTTAGAATTTAAACAACAATGAAAGAGGAAGTGGAAGAAGAAAATAACTTGAAATAGGTGATGAAATATTTACCTCTTCTTCGAGTTCTTCCTTTTGATTTGATAAAAATGGATCCTTAGGTTTGATTTCTGACTAAAGGGAGTCCTATATGATGAAGGGGGAAAGTTTGGAGGATATTTTTTAAGGGTTTTTCTGAGCCAAAAGGATTTGGAGGTGTGAAATTAAGAGAAGGGTAAGTTCCCTTTTATAAGAGAGGTGAGGGTCACTTTAGGAAAATCTTGAAATATTATTTTATAATAAAATAATATTTGGTTTCTAATGGATCAAAAATGAATTATTTAGAGGATAATGTGGGTATGGATATAAAACCTCTCAACCAATAGGTTTTAGATATTTTTAGGTCATCATATTAACCTTATCTTTTAGATTTAACTCTTAGTTAAATAGTTTGTCATTTACCAAGTCTCTTTGTATTTTTATATTATACGGTTAATAAACTTATTATAAAAATCCAATAGAACCACATGTGGTTCATTATTAATATATAAAACCTTATATAAGTACTTTTGCTGAACCTTATATTTTTAGAAATATTATATCAATTAATAATATAGTATTTTTTTTAAAACTCAATTATGTCAATTTTGACACTATTTAGTATTTTATTTTTTTAAAAGCCATAAAAACTTTATCACTTCAAATAAAATTTATTTAACCAACCCTAAAATGTCATATTAAACTTTAAAATTAGTGTAAATCATCATAAGTCTCAATTTACATTTATTTGGATATTTATAATATCAATTATTTTAATATTTCATTAATAAGGTAATTACTACATCATCATTGTGTGATAAATAAATTAAGTTATTTAATGTCTAAAAATTATAAATAAAATACCATTATGTAGGAAATCTTTTTATATTTCTAATGAATATTTATAGTCTAATTTATATTGTTTTTAACCCTATATTAAAAATGGTTTAGTTATTAAACTTTGAATTTAACTCTTTTAACTCTTCTTTATAAATAAAATAATAATAAATGTCCTAATCTAATCCAAGTGGACCAAGGAGGATCATATTTTATTCCTAAGGTTTTTTTGGTCTAATTATACTTATCCAATAGAATTATGACATGTGTTAGGGTAATTATGATATCATTTTTACCCTTAACTGCCCTATTTACTTTTAACCGTGGTAAATAAAAGTCAAAAGTTACTATTCACCAAAAATTATTTTCATCTTATTGAACCAAATTTTACTTACTGATATTAACCGTATCTCTTGGATTTTTAAAATTAAACTCACAGAAGTGGTAAAATTAAGTTTTATGCAAATTTTCAAATGCTCCTAGGAGGTGGGTAAAAGATGGTAAAAAGTTCGATAATATTTTATATATCTAAACTTATTATAAAATGACTCCAATGAATTAAATTGAACATATATAGATATTATGTATCTATTTTGACCTAAAATAAATTAAAATAAAATAACTAATTATTTAAATAAAAAGTCGGTTTTAACCAATAACACAGTGTTTTTTACTATTCATCAAAAATTGAAAGTTTTCAGAAAAATACCAAAAATTTACCCTAAGCTCATTTCGATATTCCAAATTCAAAAATGAAGTCCATTCTGAAAAATAAAATTTATAAAATTTCAAAAATTGGGTATTACTATTTATAACGACTAGTTTGATTGGTCGTGGTGTGTTAGAATCTCAAAGTTGCGTACAATGCAAGCTATTGCATTGTTCAAAGGGAAACATACTGTGGAAGCTTGGGGTGTTACATTCTTCCCTACTTCAAATAATTTTGTCCTCAAAATTTCTAGAATACTACCGAACAAAAATATTTGGGTGGTTCTTCATCATAAGTTTCTCCGGTTCCCATGTTGCATTTTCCATCTTATGGTTTCTCCATAGAACTTTTACCAGACAAGTCATTCGGTTTCTCAACACTTGTTCTCTGGTATCAAGAATCTTGAGAGGCTCTTCAAAATAAGACATATCAAGTTCCAATTCAATTTCCTCATAGGTGAGTACATGCATTGGGTCAGGCATGTATTTTATCAATAGTGATACGTGGAACACATTGTGAACTTTGGAGAGACTTGGCGGCATTGCAAAACGGTAAGCTATAGCCTCAATTAATTCTAGAATTTTGAAAGGTCCAATGTACCTGAGACTCAATTTACTCTTTTTACCGAAATATATAACACCCTTCCATGAAGATACCTTAAAAAAACATGGTCTCCTACTTGAAATTACAAATCCTTCCTTCGGTTATCGGCATAGATCTTCTACCTACTTTGAGCTACTTTGATGTGGGTTTGGATAACATTCACCTTTTCCATCATTTCCTCAATAAGTTCTGCGCCTATGAGTTTTCTTTCACCAACATTATCCCAAAAAGTTGGTGTGAGACATATCTTTCCATATAACTCTTCATATGGTGCCATCTGAATACTTGAATAGAAGCTATTATTATAGGAAAATTCTACCAGAGGTAAATATTGATCCCACATACCTTGAAAATCAATTGATCAAGATCTCAACATGTCTTATAAGGTTTGAATAGTCCGTTCTGATTGTCCATTGGTTTGAGGGTGGTAGGCAATGCTCAAACAAAGTTCAGTATCCATGGATTTCTGAATACTTTTCCAGAATCTTGATGTAAAATAGGGATCATGATAAGAAACAATCGATAGGGGTACTCCATGAAGTCTTACAACTTCATTAATATACAGTCTTACTAAACGTTCAAGTGGTAAATATTCTCTTATAGCAAGAAAATATGTTGACTTGTTAATATGATCAACAATGACCCATATTGCATCATTCCTTCTAGAGTATTTGGTAGTACCATGACAAAATCCATCGTAATATCATCCCATTTCCACTCAGGTATGGGAAGAGGTTGCATGACTCCTCTTGGATGTTTTCTTCTAGCTTTCACTTGTTGAAAAACCATACATCTTGACACAAAATCAGCAATCTCCCTCTTCATGTTGTCCCACCAAAAATATTCCTTCAAATCTATATACATCTTGGTGCTCCTAGGGTGTATAGAGAAATTGGATCTATGAGCATCATCCAACAATTCACATTTTATATCAGGTATAACGGGAACACAAAGTCTCTTCCCAAATTTCAAAATTCCATCTTCATATATGAAGTCACTCAATCTCCCATCATTAACAACTTTAATCTTCTTTTGAAACTCCTTATCATCAGTTTAAGAACTATTTATCCTTTTTAGTAAAGATGGTTTGGAAACCATTTGAAAATGTATTGATGTTTCACCTTCCATGGTTATTCCCATATCCATATTTACTAGATCCCTGAAAATAGGATCCCTTTCAACTCTCATCTTGTTCAAAACTCCATGATCCTTTCTACTCAAAGCATCTTCCACCTTATTTTCCTTACCCAAGTGGTAGTGCATTGTGAAATCGTAATCCTTTAGTAGTTCAATCCATCTCCTTTGCCTCATGTTGAGTTCTTTTTGCAAGAAAATATACATCAAACTCTTGTTATCGGTATAAATCTCACATTTTCACCATAGAGATAGTGTCTCCATATATTCAGAGAAAATATTACAGCTTCTAACTCAAGATCATGAGTGTGATAGTTTTTCTCATGAATTTTTAGCTTTCGTGATGCATAGGAAATAACTCTATCATTCTACATAAGGATACAACTAAGTCCTTTCTTTGAAGCATCACTATAAATAACAAACCCATCATTCCCCTATGGTAGAGTCAAGATAGGAGCATTAACTAATATTCTATTCAGTTCTTCAAAACATTCTTCACACTCTTTTGTCCAAACAAATTTAACCCCTTTACGAGTGAGCTTGGTTAATGGGTTAGCCAACTGAGCAAAATTCTGGACAAAACGTCAATAATAACCTGCTAAACCAATAAAACTGCGTACCACAATTATACTTGTCGGTGTTGGCCATTCATGGATTGCCTTTGTCTTAGAAGGATCAACAGAGATTCCATCCTTAGAGACAATATGGAAAAGAAAAGAAATACCCTGAAACCAGAATTCATACTTGCTAAATTTTCCATATAATTCATTTCTTCTAAGAGTCCTTAGGACAATGCCCAAGTGATTTTCATGGTATTCATAACTTTTTTAGTATACCAAAATATCATCAATAAATACCACTAAAAAGTCATCAATATATTCCTTGAAAACTCTATTCATTAGATCCATGAAGATAGAGGGTACATTAGTCAATCTAAAAGGCATTATTGTAAACTCGTAAACCTCGTACCTGGTTTGAAATGTTATTTTCAGAATGTCTTCCTTCTTCACACACAACTGATGATATACAGATCTAAGGTCAATCTTTGAAAAATATTGAGCTCCATGAAGTTGGTCGAATAAATCATCAATACGAGGTAGGGGATACTTGTTCTTTATTGTTATAGCATTGATCTCCTTGTAGTCAATGCACAACCTCATAGATCCGTCTTTCTTTTTAACAAAAAGGATAGAGGATCCCCATTGAGAATCACTAGGGCAAATAAATACCTTGTTACTCAATTACTCTAGTTGTTTCTTTAGTTCCACTAATTCCATAGTGGCCATTATATAAGGGGTCTTCAATATGGGCCTTGAACTAGGAATTAAATCAATGGAAAACTCAATTTCTCATTCTGGAGGATGTCCAGGTAAATCCTCTGGAAACACATCAACAAATTCTTACACAATAGGTACATCCTCTATTCGAACATTATTTTCCTCACCCATAGTTATTTAATTCTTTTCTTCCCCAATAATTGAATTTAGTAGAGCTACTGGGGACATATCTAGATAAGAATCAGGTGGCAACATCTCTGCTCTAAAGATAAGGTACTCCTTATCATCGTCGAAAATTGTAACCTCCTTCTTCTTACAATAAATTTTCGCATCATGGTCCGAAAACCAATCCATTTCGAGGATTATATCAACTTCAATCATGGGTATGATGATGAGATTAGTAGATAAAGAACATTTATATGCTCTAATGGGAACTAATTCACAAAAATTTGTTGTGATGATACTTCCCTTAGGAGTTTTGACTGAAAACTCCCTTTTTAAGTCAAATTTAAAATATCTAATTTTCTTAGAAAACTGGGAAGATATGAAACAATGCAATGATCCAGAATCAAATAAAGCATTGGCTAAACTTGAGGAAACCATTAAATTACCTACCACTACATCTTTCAAAGCTTCAACCTTAGCAGTAGTGATCACATAAGCTTGGCCTTGCTCCCTTAGCCTTTTCTGAGGTAATTTCCCTTGGCACATAGAACATTCAATTTCATAATTCCCCTTTTATCTATAATTTTAGCATTCAACATTGACAACCTCTTTCTTACCCTTGCAATCACAAGCTTGGTGTCCTTTTTCACTGCACTTGTAAGACTCCCATTCCCTTTAGGAAAGTACCGGGGTGTTTCTTTCCACATTTACCATAGGATGGATATTCAACTTTTCCTTTCTTCCCCTTATTTCCATTTCCAGAGTGTTTAGTATATATCTTTTTCTCTTGATTTTCTGTAAAGTCGTAAGACTTAGAGATTTCATTTTCTGTCTTAATAGCGCATGAGACTATATCTTCATGCGATGATAAGGATTGTGAGACTAATGATCTATGGATAAATGGTTTTAACCCATCAAAGAATTGATAAATCTTACTCCTTGGGTTACGTATATAATCTGTTGCATGCCTTTCTAACCTTATAAAGTTAGCCTCATATTTTGTGACATTCTCATCCTCCTTTTGCCTCAGACTCGGAAATTTTATTTCCATATCCGCTTGATGGTCATGAGGAAAGTATTTTTCTAAGAAAAACTCTTTGAACTCCCTCTATTCCATACTTGATACTTCTTCATCCTCCTTTGTGTTTTGAATGAATGACCACCATTGATCTGCATCTCCCGTGAGGCGATAAACTAACATGACAACTTTTTCCCTTTCACTACTCCCCAAAGCATGAAATATTTTCTCTAAGTAATTTAGCCATTGATCATCTACTAATGTATTTTTACTCCCATTGAATGTTGGTGGTTGTTTCCTCATGAAGCAGTCTAACATTGATCCCCCACGTTGTGGATCAGGGTGCTCCATACGGGTATGGTCATTATTCATAACCTGAGTGAGTTGTCCCAGTATGGTGATAAGATGATCAACACCAGTTGCTTCACCAGCTCTATTATAATTATCTTGATTATGAGGAAAATTCCTACATGCATTACGTACGTTGATATGGTTTCCATTCCTTCCACTAGGTGTCGTTTCTAAATAATGGCATACACTAGATTAGTTTATGAATCGAAATACATAATTCCAAACTTGTAAAACACTTAACATAAATTGAAAAGTTTATGGATATAATCCATAATCATAAAAAAAATCTTTAAGGGTGTATATACTCATAAATAATTCATAATGGATTGTAAAGAAAATGAGAATTATCCTAAGCATATCCCCTGGGAGTGTCGTAACCAAGAGTGAAGCAAGGACCGTTGTCGTGCACCAGTTCCTGTTCAAGTCTAGCTCAAAGAGATGTTTTCAGATTTTACACCTAGGTACATCTGTGCCAAAGCCGCCTCTATCTACTTGTATCCAGACAGGGATGTATTTCTTGGAAAACCCACAAAATCTCTACAGTACCAAAATTCTAGGAAGTTATTCTATACTAATCCTCAAAGTCTATCTTAGGTTAATGTTCATTAATCAGAGTTTTTCTAAATCTAGCTTCCAAGGTTTGTACTAAACTTCCTCTGATACCAACTATAATGACCCGACCTCGGTTACCCAAAGTCATTTCATTATTACATAACATTTTCATGATATGAGTAATCATGTCCCAAAATACTGATCAGTTTAGTAGCCTTAGAAGTACTAGATACATTCATAAGTTTTACATTACACCATGAAATAAAAACATCAACAATTTTTTCCCCTTTTTAAACACACTTATATCCTTTGAATATCCCTTAAGATCAACCATAAAATACTTCTTCACATCCTAGGAAAAATAAAACATAGAAAGGGGTGAGATCAGATGCTCATTAAGGGTAACAATATAGCGGGAACTTTCATAAATAAGAATAAACATTTAAGGCAATGTATAATACTAAAACAAAATCCTTTTAAACTTAAACTTCAACATAATATGGAAAATATAAAATCAAATAATTCCAATTACTTATTCACATGGATATTCTACTAGTCGAATAATCACATACAATATCAATAGCCACTTTCATAATGATGGAATGCATAATGTTGGACTTCATAACCACATAGTAAAGGCCTTGTGCCAAGACTACAAATAAGATTTTTTCAAGGCCTTGTGTCAAGAAACTAGTTTGTATCATGAAACCTAACGATTCATCGAGGATCTATAGTGGTCTCCACCCGTCACTTACTAAGTCTAATGCATTCCTCACAAGAAAATGTTTAAACATAACATAAACATTCGTATTAAAACTAGCATACGAAATATCAATACTTTATCCATAAACCATGAATGGTGTAAAAATAACACATCCACAGTCAAACATATCAAAAAACCTTCAATACAATATGGAAGTTTTGTATCATAATAAATCAACTTCAAACAAACTTAAAATCCATCAAAGGATGTTGACATAGATGAAATAAAAACATTTGTAGAGAAATATCTCTTTCTATTTTCAAATCATTTAAAAGTTATATAATTATAAAAGAAAACATTTATTTTGAAAATACTCTTATAAGATTTTATGGTAATCTTTGATGATGTTATAACGACAGAAAATAGTTTCACCCGTCGTATAAGTTAAAAAAAGACATTCTTACCACAATTTTGTCGAAAAGGTCATAAAGTACCTTGTTTGGAAAACGAAGGAAAGATTCCTCTCAAAACATATAAGGTAAAATAAGGGTATAAATGACTTTAAACTATTGTCTATTAAATAGTAAAAATGTTTTGAAATGCATTTTTAAGAAAACACGGATGTGGATGATAAAGAGGTCCCAGTAGATACTTATGTATTAACAACCTCAGATAAGTAAAGAGATTGTAGAATTAACTCTTACCTTGTACTTTTCCTTAGTCGGTGGTAGTTTAACCTCATATATAATAGTTAAAACATTGTTATTAAATTATAAAATAACTATATACATAAATATGATATCATATATGATCTTATAATATTGCTTTGTTAATAATATTTTAGTAGTATCATCGTTTCGGGTGTTAACTGATTAGTTTTCCTTTATATGCTTGGTTAAATAAGACATGTTTTTTATGGATATTATTCATTTGATTCATATAAAAGAATTATATTATGTTCATAAAAATTATTTTTAATCATAAAATGAAAATTATTCTTGAATGATTACGATGGGGAATGAATCTCATCGCGTTCGTGGAGACGGTAATCTGTATGTACGCACGAGCGACAATATCATTATATTGATGGCCAAATAATATTTAATTGGATGATATATCATATATAAATAATCATTAACATGTTATATTTATTATTTAAATAATTTATACTCATTATTATATCCATCCAAATAATGAAGTGTTTGAATAACAAACTACACCATGATGTGGAGACAGTAAGCCATACGTACGCACGTATGGTGACTTTGTCATTAATATGATGGATTGAATATTGAATATGGTTGTACCATTTTTATAATAACATCAAATTATATAGAAGATACTGGAGTTATTATTTTATAATGGAAACAACAAAGAAATAGGAAGTTGAAGGAGAAAAGAACTTGAAATAGGTGATGAAATATTTACCTCTTCTTCGGGTTCTTCCTTTTGATTTGATCAAAAGGAATCCTTAGTTTGGCTTTCTAACCAAAGTAAGTCCTCTAGGATGAAGTGAGGAAAGTTGGGAGGATATTTGGGAAGGTATTGGACGATCAAAAAGGCTTTTGAGGTGTGAAATTAAGATAAGGGGAAGTGCCCTTTTATAAGATAGGTGAGGGTCACTTTAGGAAAAGCTTGAAATATTATTTTATAATAAAATAATTTTAGGTTTCTAATGGATAATAAATGAATTATATAGAGGATAAGGTGGGTATGAGTCTAAAACCTCTCAACCAGTAGGTTTTATATTGGTTTAGGTCATCATATTAACCTTATCTTTTAGATTTAACTCTTAGTTAAATAGTTTGTCATTTACCACATCTCTTTGTATTTTTATATTATATGGTTAATAAACTTACTATAATAAGACAAGAAAACCCCATGTGGTTAATTATTAATATATATAACCTTATATAAGTCCTTTGGACGAAACTTATATTTTTAGGAATATTATATCAATTAATAATATAGTATTTGTTTTAAAAACTCAATTATGTCATTTTTGACACTATTTAGTATTTGATTTTTTTTGAAAGCCATAAAACTTTATCACTTCAAATAAAATTTATTTAAACAACCATAAAATGTCATATTAACCTAGAAAATTATTTGAAATCATCAAAAGTCTCAATTTACATTTATTTGGATATTTATAATATCAATTATTTTAATATTTCATTAATAACGTAATTACCGCATCATCATTGTGTCATAAATAAATTAAATTATTTAATGTCTAAAAATTATACATAAAATACCATTATTTAGGAATTATTTTCATCTTTATAATGAATATTTATAGTCTAATTTATATTGTGTTTAACCCAATATTAAAAATGGTTTAGTTATTAAACTTTGAATTTAACTCTTTTAACTCTTCTTTAAATAAAATAATAATAAATGTCCTAATCTAATCCAAGTTGAACAAATAGGGTCATATTTTATTCCTAAGGTTTTTTTTTGTCTAATTATACTTATCCAGTAGAATTAGGACATTTTTTAGGGTAATTATGATATCATTTTTACCCTTAATTACCCTATTTACTTTTAACCGTGGTAAATAAAAGTCAAAAGTTACTATTCACCAAAAAATCATCTTATTGAACCAAATTTTACTTATTGATATTAACTATGTTTCATGGATTTTTTAAATTCAACTCATATAAGCGGTAAAATTAAGTTTTATGCAAATTTGCAAATGCTCCTAGGAGGTGGGTAAAAGACGGTAAAAAGTTCGATAAAAGTTTATATATCTAAACTTATTATAAAATGACTCCAATGAATTACGCTGAACATATTTAGGTATTATGTATCTATTTTGACTAAAATAAATTAAAATAAAATAACTAATTATTTAAATAAAAATTCAGTTTTAACCAATAACGCAGTGTTTTTAACTATTCATCAAAAATTGAAAGTTTTCAGAAAAATACCAAAAAATCACCCTAAGCTCATTTCGATATTATGAATTCAAAAATGAAGTCCATTTTGAAAAATAAAATTTATAAAATTTCAAAAAGTGGGTATTACTATTCATAACAGCTAGTTTAATTGGTCGCGGTGTGTTAGAATCTCGAAGTTGCATACAATGCAAGCTATTACATTATTCAAAGGGAAAAATATCGTGGAAGCTTGAGGTGTTACATAGGACATCAACCACACGAGCACCGTCCCATGAAAACCCACTAAAGAATTAACACCCTCAGGTACATATTTCTAGAACATAAGTATTATCCATTTGATTTGAGGGTTTTTTTTTGAAAAACTCAATCAATAATTTTATCCCCAAGAGAAATAAAATATAGTAGTCTCTGGATTGTCTCTCAAAAAGGTTTCAATTTGAGTTGCAAATATGTCACTTTTGTTTTGTTTATTTTCGCAAAAAGATAAGTTTGGGGATTTTATTAAAAATTATAAAAAATAATATAAATATAAACTAAAGTGAAATAAAATTCAAGAACAAGATATAAAATTGACTGGAAATAAAATGGTTTTGAAATCAGAATTAAAACAGTGGTTTCGTACAAGCTTAAACCTCTCAAACACTCCCCTATTCCTTGTTTAAAATGTTTTCCTAATTGAATCTCTCAATGACTACCCAAATAAATCTAGATAAACACCTTATTTTTCAAGGATATCATATCAATACCTCAATATGATTGTTTACCCTCCTATATAAGTGATTCAATTACTTGAAGACCTCCAAGCAATCAAACCTAATTGAAATCACTATGCTTAATAGCATAACCCCACCAAATAAATTTAAATAGTAAAATCAACTATTTTACTTCATAGATTGAGAAAAAATCCAAAATAAACAAGTTGAAAATATATTCAAGAAATAAAAAAAATTATTGTCATTCAAGAAATATAAGTTCAAGAGATATTCAACAGAGATTACACATGAAGATCAAAACTTATAAGAGAGTATTTGTTGACTATCATTATCCACAACCACTTAGTGTTTATCCTCACATAACTTGAACATCCCAAATATTCTCCATTATAGAAAGAGTGTAAAACATATTCATCAAGATCTCTATCATCAACCTCATCTTTTCTCTCTCAATCCAACCACCCTTGAAATGAAAGAAGATATGGGAATACAAAGGGAAGGAGTCCTAGAAAACCTGCTGTCCAAAATCCATTCCTTCAAAGTTTTCACGTTTGTTTGAAACCTAATTGATGAATATTCCTTTGGAATATTCTAAAGAGTTGTTATAAATTAACTCTTATATCTACCCTTAAAATTTCATAATATTTTGACACATGATGAAAATGATATTAATTTATTACTAAAGAAAACGGTTTTTTCCCGAAGAGACCCTTCATCTCCCACTTGTTTAACTTGATCAAAGAGTTCCTTAAAAAGAGAAAATTTTACTTTAAAAATATCATTCACACGTAACATTGAGTCCTCACTCATATCTAGTTAGAATAAATGCTTTTGGAAACCTATAGCCAGAGTTATACCTCATTTAATGGGGGTGGGGTCCATTCTGCTGGCTAGAACAACTTTCTACAAAAACTGGTTTTTTAGGCCTCTAGAAGGAAGAATCAAGACTTTTCCTAGTTGAAAAATATATATCCCACAAACATATAAATCCTAAAAAAATTATCACTCAATTTGGATCAATATAGAAAAAGATATACCCGAAATATAGAAGCTATTGAAAATAGTTAAAATTCCAAAATTGTGCAATTTTTAATTTCAAGCTCCAAACATCCCTAAAATTAAAAAAAAATTAGTTCAAAATGTTAATATTTTGGGGTTTATATAATTTAATTATACATTAAAAATAGTGGAAATTTTATCTCTATCAATTCCCCCACAATTAGCACTTGGACTTCTGGACAAGTGAGCATCAAAATCAAATCAAGGAAATTTCAAAACACATACCAATAAAGTTCACCAATTTATCACTAAGAATAAAAAGATATCATGCCTCATCAAAAAAAAAAATATTTCAATTTCTTAATTCATCTCATTCAATCCATTTCCAATTATTTTCTCTCCCATGCACACAACACACTTACCTCACATTAATTTTCTCTCGATACACAAATATGGATTTTCAACAAGCCTTTTCTCATCCAAACTCATGAAATAATCACCATAGGCTTGAAAAATTTCTACATCTCTACCCTATGTGAGCCAAGAACATGTGATAATCATGATTACTTTTTAAGTTTTTTCTATGGCTTAAGGTTGGTAGGTTTCAAATGTGAAAAAAATCTAAGGCTGAATAAAGAGGGTTTGGCTCTTTTTGAAGAAGAAATGCATGATTATAATTTTCAATCAAGTATGGTATCCTCCTTAATCTTCTCCAAAGAAAATAGGCTTTGAGAATCTCTGATAATCTATTTTCCATCTCATTCCATCAATATTTCATCAGAAAAAGTGATATTTTTCTTCTCTCTTTTTTGGAAATCTCTAGATAGGGCACAATTTTCTTCCATTAAGAGCTCCAGATAGGCACAAATCTATTTCATTTGAGAGATACATATGGGAACAGATCTTAGAAAAATATTTTCCAGTAGTAAAAACATATCTTCAAAGTTTGAATCTTAAACCAGAGAAACAAAAAATGAGATATAACACCACAAGTAACCTCTCCCCACACTTAAGTTAAACTAGATCATACATTTTCACTTCTAGAGTAGGTTGGAAAGGAAAAATGTATTGTAATGTGTCTAACCTAACCGGTTGTACATGCCTACTAAGGGCTCAAGAAAGATAAAATGTATAAGGAAGGCCAAATTAAAGGGGATTAACTTGAAAAGGGGGCTTCAAAATCTAAATAAATTCCTCAATAATTTTAATCACAAGTACCCCAGCCCTTAGGTTTTGAAAAAAATAAATCAAGTTCTGGTTCAAAAAATCATGGATTGGTTCTCTCAAGAAATGAGGTGAAAGTAAAAAATATACAAAAATGGTTCATAATCCTCAAGGGTAAGTGAATTTCAATGATTAAGACAATGATATGTGGAATGAGATTCAAAAATTAGATTTCTTTTCAAGAAATTTATAAATTTTTAAACTTGAAACAATTTCATTTTCAACATTCATTTATGTTTTGTTTCAAGGGATCAATTGGTTTATTCATTGACATGACTTTAAAAGGTGAAAAAGATCATCATTTGAGCTCAAAAGTTTTTTTACACAAAAATTAAAATAAAATACACAAAATTTGAAAAAGAAGAAAAAAAAAGAAACACACCAAAAACTGAATGAAAAACTAAAAACCAAAAATTTGAAAGGAAAGGATACAAAATCCTAATATACCCATAATGTTTCTCCCTCATAATTATTTTTTGGAATGTCCCCATTGTAAAAAAAATTATGTGAGAATGAAATTCATGAAATTAAATACATAACAAAAAATAAGTGAGAAGTATAAACACAACTTGGATTCAATTATATTCAGCTCCATGAAAATGGATCTCCTCCCCTAGAGGATCTAGAAAATTCTCTCTAAAAAGCTTAAAATTGTTCCCATTAACTATTAATGGTTTCTATTTGTCTGGTTCTTTTATCTAGATTGCACCAAAAGGAAAAACATGAGTTACAATGAAAGGGCCAAACAATTTGGAATGAAATTTTCCCAAGAACAGCGTTAATCTCAAATCAAACAGTGACACTTTGTCTCCTTAAATTTTTTATTGAGAATAATCCCATAATTAAATGATTTGGTTCTTTCCTTTTATAAACCGTACCTTTCATATTCATTATTTTTTATCTCCTATATCTCCTGCAAATAAAGTTTTCTTTCTTTTCTAGCAGAAAACATATTTATGTTACATGTTTTGATAGCTCAAAAATATTTGTGCTCCAAATCAACCGGCATGTGGAAAGCCTTTCTGTAGACTATTCTAAATGGTGACATGCCAATTGGGGTTTTGAATGTAGTCCTATAGGTCCAAAATGCATTATCATGTCTCAAACTCCAATCCTTTCTATTTGGGTGAACATTTTTTCCAGATTTTGTTTGATTCATCTATTTGACAACTCAGTCATTCAATTTATTTGAGTATAATATGGATTAGATACCATATGACGAACTCTATATTTCTTCAAAATAGATCCCAATGTCCTATTAAAAAAGTGGGTTTCTTGATCCGTAATCAAGAACATTGGAAATCCAAATCTTGAAAACAAATTTTCTTTCACAAACTTGGACACAGTTTTGGCATTATCAGATCTCATGGGAATAGTCTCTACCCACTTAGAGACATAATAAACAACAAGAAAGATGTAAAGATATCCAAGAGAATTGGGAAAAGTAACCATGGAATCCATACCCCATACATCAAATACATCACAAAAAAAGAGGTTGTTGTGAAATATCATTTATTTTAGAAATGTTCCCTTGAAATTGAATTTTTTTACAGGTTATACAAAATTCAAAAGCATCTCTAAAAATGGTGGGATAATAAAAACCATAATCAAGCACTTTTATTGCAGTTATTTGAGGCCCAAAGTGACATCTATAGCTCAAAGTGTGACAAAAATTTAAGACAGATTAAAATTCAGAATTTGGAATGCATCTACTAATCATTTGATCGCTACCAACATGCCACAAGTAAGGATCATACCAAATGTAATTCTTTGAATCATTAACAAGTTTAGAAATTTTTTTCTCAGAAAATCAGTGGGGAACTTCATCAGTATCCAAATAATTCACAATACCATCAAACCATGGTCCTTCAATCAAATAAGCATACAAATCCTTATCTAAAAAGGCTTCTTTAATTGGTGTACATATCTGAAGTTTCCCATTCAAAATAAATGGTCTCCTGCTCAAATAATCAGTAAAAATATTCTTACTTCCTTTTTTATCCTTTATTTCAAAATCAAACTCCAATAACAGCAAGATCCATCTCAAAAGTCTTGGTTTTTCATCATGTTTCTTCATCAAAAATCTGATTGCAGAATGATTTGTGAAAACAATCACCTTGGATCCCAGTAGATAACATCTAAATTTTTCCAAAGAAAATATAACAACCGATAGTTCCTTCTTAGTTGTTGTGTACTTTTATTGGTCATGATCTAATGATCTAGAGGCACAGACAATCACATGATATTTCTTTTCCAAAATTTGACTTAACACTACCCTAAGAGAATAGTCAGATGCATCAGTCATGATTTCCAAAGGAAAGTCCCATTTGGGAGGTTGAACAATGGGAGGGGTTATCAGTTTTTGCTTCAGCTTCCAAAAGGCTTGTTTAAAATTATCATCAAAGACAAATGGGGTGTATTTTTGGAGCAATCCTGACAATGGAAATGTAACCTTACTAAAATCCTTAATGAATCTCCTATAAAAACTATCATGACCAAGGAAGGATCACACATCTCTTTCTATTTTTGGGTATGGAAATGAAGAAATGACCTCAACTTTGGATTTATCAAATTAAATTCCATCTAGAGACACAACATGACCAAGAACAATCCCTTTACCCACCATGAAATGGAATTTTTCATAATTGAGAACAAGATTCTTATCAATGTAAGTTTCAATAACATGAGCCAAACTTTTCAAACAACTTTCAAATGATGATACATAAACAGTGAATTAATCCATAAATACTTCTATGAAAGTTTCTATAAATTCATAGAAAATGATCATCATACACCTTTGAAAAGTTCCTGGAGTATTACAAAAAATGAAGGGCATTCTCTTATAAGCAAAGGTTCCAAAGGGGAACGTGAAGGTGGTTTTCTCTTGATCCACCAGTGTAATGTGAATTTGGAAATAACCAAATAATATATCAAGAAAACAATAGTGGGTTTGCCCAAATAATCTTTCAAGGACTTGATCAAGGAATGGTAATGGTAAGTGGTCTTTCCTTATAACAAAATTGTTCTTCCTGTAATCAATGCATGTTATCTATTTATTTGGAAGCCTAATAGGGACAATCTCACCAAATTCATTCCTTGATATTGTAAAGCCACCTCTTTTGGAACAACATGGATAGGACTCGCCCATTGACTATTAGAGATGGGAAAAATAATTTCAGCTGTCAACGAGGTGGTGACTTCCTTCTTGACAACCTCTAAATGTTTTGGGTTCAATATCCTTTGAAATTGTCTCACTGGTTTAGCATTTTCCACCAAAAAAATTATATGCATTCACACTGAGGGACTAATTCCAGTTAAATCAGATAGAGTCCATCCTATGGATTTCTTGTGGGTTTTGAGGACTCCTAACAGTTGGTTCTCCTAGTTCCTTGATGGGTCTTTTGAAATGATGATAGGGAATTGTTCATTCTCACCTAAGAAAGCATATTTGAGGTTCTCAGGAAGTGGTTTCAAATCTAACTCAGGTGGGGTATTTTGATTGATCAAGGGACACTGCTCACAGGTGTGATTGTTCAAAGGAGCTCTAGATTTTAAAGGACATTCATCATGATAATCACTTTCCATGTTCTTAGGATATGTTTCATGTGAAAAATTTGCAACTTCTCCCGGGAGACCACTACCAGGTTCAAGTGTTTCTAGAAATTCATCCTCAACAATTCTAAGATCAACAAACTCTTATAAAGAAGTCTCAACATTCCAAGACTCATCACAAGCTTCCTTTTCCCTCTCTTGTTGATCAAATTCAGCAACAAACAAATTTTCATCTTCTAAGACAACAATTGGTTGTTCATCACAGAAAAAATTAGGGAACATCTTAGTGGAAAACCAATCAATCATGTTTACTTGGGGGATGAACACTACGGGAAAAATGTTCATTTGCGACAGGTCAGGGGACCGTCGCAAATAACCCGTCGAAAGGGGTTATTTGCAATGGGGGGGGGGGGTAAGGACTCGTCGCAAAAGGTTTGGCGCGAAATACACGCCAAACCACAAGCAAGGGCATTTGCGATGGGTTCCTATTCCCGTCGCAAATGCCCGACGACAGTTTTTATCATTTGCGACAGGATACTTGTCTCGTCGCAAATGCTCTGTTAGCAGGTACTCATTTGTGACGGGCCACGTCGCAAATAACTTTTTAACGGCCCAATGTAATTAATACGGGCGGAGGGCATTTGCGACGGGGCTCGTCGCAAATAAGCTCATCGCAAATAATTTAACATATATATACCCTCATCTATTTTTCCTCTCATTCTATTTCTTTCTCAACTTCTCTCTCTATCTCTTCTAGAAAATTTTCTTTTAAAATTTTTCATAGTTTAAACTTTTAAATCGGAGCATAATCTGCGACTTTTATACTCTGAAAGCTTCAATTTCAAGGTATTTATCTATTTTTTTATTGTTTTGTTAATTTATTTTATTTTAAATTATTTATAATTTTTGTTAATTAGATGTAATTCAATTAAATTAGAATTAGATATTTGTTTTTCATTATTTATTTTTATGAATAATTGTATCTAAGTGTTAATTAGTAATAAATTGAAATAATTAGTAATAAATTGAAATAATTAGAAATAAATTGAAATAATTCGTAATAATTAGTAATAAATTGTAATAATTAGTAATAAATTGCAATAATTAGTAATAAATTGTAATAATTAGTAATATATTATAATAATTAGTAATAATTATAAATAATTAGGATTAATTAGTAATAATTAGAAATAATTTGTAATAATTAGGATTAATTAAGATTAATTTGTAATAATTAGAAATAATTAGTAGTTTTTAGTATAAATTAGTATTAATTAGTAACTAGTATTAATTAGTATTAATTAGTAACCATTAGTAGTAATTATTATTAATTAGTATTAATTAGTGGTGATTAGTATTAATTAGTAGTAATTAGTAGCGATTAGTATTAATTAGTAGTAATTAGTATTAATTAGTAGTAATTAGTAGTAATTAGTAGTAATTAGTAGTGGTTAGTAGTAATTAGTATTAATTAGTATTAATTAGTAATAATTAGTAATAATTAGTATTAATTAGTATTAATTAGTATTAATTAGTAATAATTATTAATAATTAGTGATAATTAGTAATAATTAGTAATAAATTGTAATAATTAGTAATAAATTGTAATAATTAGTAATATATTGTAATAATTAGTAATAAACTGTAATAATTAGAAATAAATTGTAATAAATTGTAATAATTAGTAATAATTTGTAATAATTTGTAATAATTAGAAATAATTAGTAATAATTACAAATAATTAGTAATAATTAGTAATAATTAGAAATAATTTGTAATAATTAGAAATAATTAATAATAATTAGTAATAATTAGTAATAATTAGGATTAATTAGTAATAATTATCAATAATTAGTATTAATTATCAATAATTTTCAATAATTAGTAATAATTATTAATAATTAAGAATAATTAGTAATAATTACCAATAATTAGTAATAAATTATAATAATTAGTAATAAATTTAAAAAACTGTAATAATTGGTAATAATTAGTAATAATTAATAATAATTAGGATTAATTAGTAATAATTAGGATTAATTAGAAATAATTTGTATTAATTAGTAATAAACGTAATAATATTAATTAGTAATAATTATCAATAATTATCAATAATTAGTAATAAATTTTAATAATTAGTAATGGTTAGGATTAATTGGTAATAATTAGGATTAATTAGAAATAATTTATGATAATTACTAATAATTTTAATAATTATTAATAATTTGTAATAATTTGTAATAATTTGTAATAATTTGTAATAATTTGTAATAATTTGTAATAATTAGAAATAATTAGAAATAATTAGAAATAATTAGAAATAATTAGAAATAATTAGTAATAATTAGTAATAATTAGTAATAATTAGTAATAATTCGTAATAATTCGTAATAATTAGTAATAATTAGGATTAATTATCAATAATTAGTAATAATTAGAAATAAATTTTAATAATTAGAAATAATTAGTAATAATTTGTAATAATTAAGATTAATTAGTAATAATTAGGATTAATTAGTAATAATTGGGATCAATTAGTAATAATTAGGATTAATTAGTAATAATTAGGATTAATTAGTAATAATTAGGATTAATTAGAAATAATTTGTAATATTTAGTAATAATTAGGATTAGTTATAAATAATTAGTAATAATTAAGATTAATTAGAAATAATTCGTAATAATTAGGATTAATTAGAAATAACTGGTAATAATTAGGATTAGTTATAAATAATTTGTAATACTTATAAATAATTAGTAATAATTAAGATTTATTAGAAATAATTAGTAATAATTTGGATTAATTAAAAATAATTAGTAATAATTACTAATACATTATAATAAATTTGAGTACATTGATAAACTGTCACAATTTCTAGAAGATTGGTTGTATCCATTTTGATAGACACCTGAGCTCCTTGCAACTTTCTCCCACTAAAATTAGTATGAAAAATTTGCTCGGACATACGTCGGAGCAGATTTTTCATAGTGATTTAAGGCGGAGAAAGTTGCAAGGCGGTGAGCCGTCAGACAAAAGAGGCTCTTTTTCTTGATGACTCATCCCCTTGCAACTTTCTGTGACTGAAATCACTTTAAAAATTCTACTCCGACTTATGAATATCCATTTTCTATGCATAAGCATAGAGAGTAGCGCAGCGATGCCTCCCTGCTCTCCATCCTCATGCATATGAAAATGGATATTTATATGTTGGAGAAGACTTTTCATAGTGATTTTAAGTTGTAGAAACTTGCAAGGGGATGATTCATTGGGAAAAAGAACTATCGTCAATTCGTTGGAAATTGTGTAGTTGATAATTAAGAATAATTAGTAAAAATACCTAAAATTAATAATAATTAGTGGTAATTAGTATAGATTTTTATAAATGAGTGTAGATTAGTATAAAAGATTAAAAAATAGTGTAAATAAATATAAAATAATAGAAATTATTATAAATTTATAGAAAATATAATTTAATTGTCTTCTATTTTTTGGATAGTGTTTATCTTATATCTAATTATACAAAATAACTAATTATTTCATGTTTTTCAGAAAAATATGAAGCAATAAAGTCAACAACAATCATTATTAGATAATCATGCTTAGATAAATCAGTACAGGAATCCAAACAGTTATGGTTTAAATCCTCTATATATTGAGGGTGTTCAAGATTTCTTATCATTTATATCATCAAAACCAAAATTTGTTTCAGAAGGGATAATTAAGTTCCTTGTAAAAAAATGTGCTTTGAGGACGTGTGCCACATTTTACAATGTTGGAGGTGATTTATTGCATTTTGGTTTTCAACCAGATTGTGTTTTTTGGTATCAACATGGTGAATGCAATTTTAGAGAAGATACTAAAAATTTAGTTCTGGATCCAGCATGGTTTCAAAATTTAGTACATGATCTAGTAGGTCTATCTATTCAACAAACAGAAACTCAGGATGATATTGATTTAACTCTTGAGTTGAAATCATCTCATCTATATGAGTTGTTGAGGTCTGCTGAGGATGTCTTATATCCTGGTTGTAAGATAAGAAAGTTTGAAGCAATTGCTAAATTTATGGTAATTAAATCAGATAATGGAATGTCAAATAGTTGTTTTGATCAGATATTGTCTTTGTTAAAAACACTGTAACCTAAAGTAAATGTGCTGCCTACAAATTTCTATAAGATAAAGAGGTTGGTTCGTAATCTAGGTCTTGGTTATTAGGAGTTTCATGCATGTTCAAATGACTGCATCTTATATTATGGTGAAAATGAGTCATTGGATAGTTTTCCTACATGTGGACAATCAAGGTATAAAGAAGCTCAACCAAGGAAGTCTGGATTTATTCTTGTAAAACAATTGTGATATTTCCCACTCACACCCAGATTATAGCATTTATTTATGTCTCAAAACACAACATCATTGATGTCATGGAACAAAATCAACATTTCAACTAGTAAAAACTTAAATCATCTCTCTAAGAGTGATTCATGGAAACATTTTGATCAAGTGCATGCATATTTTTCTTCAGAAGCCTGAAATGTGTGATTAGGTCTTTCTACTGATAGTTTATGTCCATTTGGTTCTTACGATAGTCAATATTCATGTTGGCCTATCTTTATAACTCTATAAAATTTACCTCTATGGATGTTGATGAAGGATCCATATATCTTTTTGACCTTATTAATTCTAGGTCATCTGAAAAAGAATATTGATTTTTATTTGAAACCATTTATTGATGAGTTAAATTCACTATGGATTAATGGTTTCAGTACATATGATGTTTCTACGAAACAAAACTTCCTACTGAAAGATGCATTGATGTGAACAATTAGTGACTTCCCAACATATGGAATGTTATCTGGCTGGAGTACACATGGTCCAAAATCATGTATGTACTGTATGAGATACAAAAAACTGTTTATGATCATCAATAAAAAACCTTATTTTTCAACTGTCATCGCATATTTCTTTCAACCAATCATCCTTTTTGAAAAAACAAATTTCATTTTAGAAAAAGAACAGTTGAAAATGATGGGCCTCCAAAAATGATATTAGGTATAGACTTTAAAAAAAATTGTATCTTCATTACCTTCCATCACATTTGGACCAACAATAAACCAACAGAAAATTGATGGATTTGTAAAAGATCACAATTGGATAAAACGGAGCATTTTTTGGTATTTTTCAAATTAGTCTGATTTTTTGGTCCATCACATGTTGGATGTGATGTATATTGAGAAGAAATGTTTTGATAATTTATTTCATACAGTTCTAGATACACCAGTTAAGATCAAAGATAATGTAAAGTTATGATTAGATCTTGCCCAAATTTTCAAGTGACCAGAACTTGAACTATTTGAAAATTTCAGATCACCGAAGTTAATGAAGTAAAAATCAGATTATACACTGTCTAAAGAGAGTCACTTATTATTTTGTTAGTGGATTAAAGATTTTATACTTATAGATGGTTATTCTTCTAATTTGGGAAGATGTGTTAGAAATGGTCATATTAACAGATTGAAAAGTCATGACTGTCATGTTTTAAAGGAAAGACTTCAGCTGATTGGATTAAGAGGGTTTTTAAATCCTATAATTTGGGATGCACTAACAAACATGTCATATTTTTTTGAGACATTTTTTCATCAACAAAAATATACAATACAATAATAAAACTACAAGAATATGTTGTTTTAATTTTATATAAAGTGGAAAAAAATATTCCAACAAATTTTGTTTGACTCAATGGAACATTTGATATTACATTTGCTGCATGAAACCAAATATGGAGGTCTAATATAGTTCCGATGGATGTACCCATTTGAGAGATTCATATAGAAATTAAAAAAAATTACGTAACAAAGCATCAATTGAATGCCCAATTATAGAAGATTATTTTCAAGAGGAAATTTCTTTTTTATAATATCATTACTTTCAATTTGAATATCTCTCAAAATACAACCGCATGAGTTGTAACGAGGGAAATGTTAACAATAACATGAGAAATCAATTATCATTTTTCAATCAGCTTGAACTTGGATTCAGTGGTGTTCATGAATGATGAATTTCAGATAATGAAAATTATAGAACTCATATATATATTCTGCTCGACTATGAAGAAATGACACCATTTGTACTATGAGTGCTCCTATAACTTATTCTATAATTTCTGTAATAGTACATTAATCTTATTTTATTTGTAGGTTATATGATAATCATATCAAGAAATATTTTCCACAAATTATAGTAGCTGCTCTTGAAGAACTTCGTCAAAAAAATCCTAATGGTTCCAAAAACTAGTACCATAAATTATTTTTTATTTCACATAAAAAATCAATTTAATACTTATTATAGTAATAATTGTTTTACAAATTTTTAGGTATCTTAACATGCTTATAAAATTGATAATTGATTGTGTGTATTGAGTAACCCACCATCCAAAATGGTTAAATATTATAATGCACATGTGGTGAATGATTTTTGATTTCATACATGTGCATATGGGGAATCAAAAAATAATAATGAATAGTGGTGTTTTCTTAAGAGGATCTCATCATAGAGAAACTAAAGTTTACTTTTACAGCATGCTGGAAGAAATCATCGAATTATGTTATCTGGAACAACATTACATAATGATGTTTAAATATCAGTTGTTGGATACCAAGAGAGGCTTGCATGTTCATTTGATCCATGAAATCATTGATATTAAATATAAAAGTCTTATTGTAGTAAATGGACCATTTTTATTAGATCATCAGTCACATAAAATTTATTATGTAAATTACTTTTCTACTTCAAGGGAGTTGAGAGATTGGTGGAGCATAATAAAAATTAAATCTCAAGAGAATCAGTTTACTAAAAGTGAATGTGGTTCTGCTGAAGTACAAAGAATTGAAATTTTTGAAGATACTGCTCAGAATCCATATTTTTTATGAAGAGAGACAAATATCATTGATGAAAACCCATAGTTAAGGGCTGATGGTGACTATGATGTTAATGATGTTACAACTGAATTTGAAATGACGAGAGATGATGAAACTAAAACTAATATGGAAATTAATGATGCTGAGGAGGAAGATGAATACATTGACATTGATATCTATGAAGATGAGGATGAAGATGAAAATTGACACAGTTAAATGATGGTTATAATCATATATAATATATATCTATGTATAATAGTTATTTTCAACTGTTTGCTAACAACAATTATTTCGTGTTTCATATGGATGAGGATTTATATCATCTATTGCAGGAGGCTGATCTACCTTTAGACGAGTAGGATTTTGGATCATCTAACCCTTAGACTACTATTGGTTCAGGAGGCACTCGGAGGGGGTTTGGTCTTGCCCGACTAATGATTCTCGATCGTATCCTCAAGCGATGTCCACATCTTGGGTTCAATCCATGAACGCAAAGGTATGTTTACCTGTATATTTTAATTAGTTTTCATTAATTTATTTATATTCTAATTATTTTATTAATTTTTCTTTTTTAATATCTTTATGCATATAGTTGTTGGATAGGGGAATACTATATTGCACAACTATTTTTCTAATGCATGGGTGTCATGGGATCATATTCTCGTTGATGTACAACACCATATGTTTGATAATTGGATGGTACGTAAATAAATAATATTTATTTTGAAATTAATTTAATTAATAACTTTATATAATAAATTATTTGTAGGTTTTATGGTATCCCATTGATGTAGCATGTGTGAGGCTATCTGGAAGGCATGGCAGGGAGCTATGTGTCCGCCTTGCACTCAATTTTTTCACAATTTAAAAAGGAAAGAAATGGAGAAATCATGAGTAATAGAGTTTGATGAGAAATTCCATGTCCACCGACTTGATTATATTTTATCTCGGGTTTGGGATGGATTATGTACACACTGGTTGAGTAAGCGTTTTGAGAGAAAATCATCAGTAGGTTGGCAAAATCGGTGGAGACAGGAGGTGACACATCAACACTACTGTGAAATAAGACTTTACCAATGGTTTCAAACCATTGGTAAAGGCCTCAAAATCATTGGGATAATCCATCCCAATGGTTTTATGAACCTTTGGTGTGTGCGGATTTGGGATTGCCCTATACCAACAGTTCAACTGAAACCGTTGGGATAGGTTGCCTGGATTTTCCAAATACCAACGGTTTAGTTTTAACCATTGGAAATTGTCTCTAACAATAGTTTTGAACCATTGGAATAGAACTAGTTTTTAAATTTCCCAATGGTTATCTATCTATTGGTATACACCTATGGAAACGGTTCTATTTGAGCCGTTGGGATGGACTCCTGGTTTACAAATTTTCCAATGGTTATCAACCCATTAGTATAAACTTATTGAAACGATTTAGTTTGAACCATTGGGATAGGGTCTGATATTCAACATATTTTCCAATGGTTATCAAACTGACTGTTGGAAAATAACCCCTCCCTGCTACAACAAAAACCAGAAGCCTACCCACTGCACACAAAACACAGAACCTGCAGGAAACAAGAATCAGCATTCCCAATGCAGACAAAACCTCCAACAAACAACATACATAATTCACACACCAAAGGATAATCATGTTATTGAAAATATTTTTCAAGAAATATAGCCTAATAAATTAGATTCACATAGTTAATATAATGGTAGTTTAATGGTAACCCCAACAAATATAACATGGATGATTTGACTCATGTTTTCCTCTTCCTCTTACTGCAATATCATAGTAGTTTAATGGTAACCACAATAAAAATAACATGGAAATACTCAGATTCATCTCCATAATTTTGTAGGGATTGTAAATAGAGAGGTTTCTATGAGAATATATGTCTTTTGGTGGGAGACACTATTGATAGTGTATTGTTATACCATTGTGAGATCAATCCATGATTTTGTGTGTGCAGAAGTTATGGTTTGGTGTTGTTCTTCATGTGAGGGTAAAAGACCTGTATCAGTATGAATTCATAAACCATGTCTAGGATACTAGGAAAAATTATAAACAACAATAATGGATCATTGGATATAGTTAATTTCATTTTGGTTATTATAGGTTTGTATAGTGCTTAGTCTCGTGCTTGATAATTGGGTATGAACAAATAGTCACACTTAGTCATTTCATTTAGAGATGGACTAGTTTGGGTCTAAAATACTTATAGAATCCCTGAAAGGAGAAAATAAGGATAATTATATGATGGGATCCATAGATATGGTCATAATTTAATGAACCTCTTGTAAGAAGGGTCACGGTACTGTGTAAGACTAACCATTGAACGGTCGTGGTGACTCTAGAAGATCAATGTGTAAAAGACCTGAGATTATCTGGGTTCAGGATGAATTACTATTATTTTATTTATATGTAGAAATGGATAGATAATAGATATTTGTTTTATACTCAGGGTGAAATAAGTTCATACCAAGAGGGATTCATATCATTGGTGAATTATCACAATGTTCAAAGCCTTGCGGATGGTGTAAGTGTTTGGTGAACCAACCAGAGAAATTTAATTGATGTAAGTTTGGAATTTGGTAAGGATGTTTGATCAATTTAATGATACCTTTGAGTCTAAAAGCATCATTATTGGTAAATTAATGGAGTGTTGGTTTTTGGGGCTAGTCACCTTTATAGAAAGATGGATAGAAAAGTACTAATTGTTGTTTTCCATGTGAACCTGAATGTGATGGGAAGGAACCATATTGATCTCATTGTATCGAGTATGAAAGATGAATTTAAAAATTTAATGAGGAATTTCTATAAATTTTTGAATTTTTAGGTATTATTAGTCCAGGAATACTTGTTGGTTCGACTCAGAACAAATAATGAGGTTTGGGTATTGACTTATAAGCTGTGATTTGTTTGATCAAGCCTGACGGAACTGAACTACACCAAGCATGTATTTTGACTATCAGAATCCTATTATGTATGGAAATTCATATATAGGGGAGAACCTTGATGCTTTGGTATAAAGTGGTTGAGGAAAATATGATGTTTTGAGGTAAAAAGATGCAGTGATCATGGTCTTGATGTTAGAGAATAGTGATCTTTTGGCTCAGCTTCTCGTGTTTTGTGCTTAAAGTAATTTAGAGGGAGCATGATGGGCCTTTGAGAGTGAGCATAGCCTGGAGGTGATGTATTTGCATTCGAGGAAGGAATATATAGAAATATATGTGTATAAATATTGAGGTAGATCATAATGAATGATTCATATGATTCCACAACTTCTCAAGGATTACAAGTAATATGGTGAAGATATTGTAATGACCTGCATCATTATGGGTTGTGAATTTCAAAGGGAACCAAAAAATTTCATCGAGTGGATGGATCATATAGATAATTGAATATGGAAATAAGATTTTTCCCTTTTGAACATATTAAATATGATTTTATAGACTTTAATGTAGGCTCATAAGGGGATCAAAGATCGGGTTTTTAGTGGAGGAGGCCCAGAGCATCCATGGATAATTCTGAATCCATCACCTAGACAATGGGGTGGTAAGAAGACTTTCCACCTAGCATAGATCATTGGATAACCAATGGGTTAGGAAGAATTCCTGCTACCCAGAAGGACTCATTATCCAATCGATAGACCCCAACTGGATAGCAAGTGAAGTGCGCTGGGTAGTAGTTTATTGAGGGTGTTTTTGGTCTTTTGGTCAATGATTCCCCCTACAGCCCCCCCCCCCCCACTACACATCCCCCCTTACATCCCCCTCACACTACACCCCCCCCCCACAACCACCCCACCCTCTCACTACACACCCCCTCCCACTACACATCCCCCCTCCCACTACACCCCTCTTACAACCATCCCACCTCCCATTTCATAGCCCCAACCTCCCACTGCACACCACCCACCCCTCCTAGACAGCCCCCACCCCCTGGACAACCCCCCCCCCCCACAGCCCCCACCCCCCCACAACCCCCACCCCCCTAGACAACACCCCACCCCCTGTACACCCCCACCCCCTGTATTTCCCCCCCACCTCCCCTTGGACAGACCCCCACCCCCCCCTCCACACCCACCCCCTGAAAATCCCCCTAGACATCCCCCCCCCCAATACACCCCACCCCACCTAGACAGCCCACCCCCCCTCCCCACCTGTACAACCCCCCCCCCACCCCCCCCGGACAGCCCCCACCCCCTACAGACCCCCACCCCTGGATATCCCCCCACTTGAATCGGGTCATACAATGGATCAATTTCAAGGTATATAGCCTAATTTAAGTATGTTGGATTGTCCAAATCCTATGGGAAATGGGTATACCACTATGAATCCTCTCTGATGTGATGATTTGACTCATTCGAAACATGGATTGGTATCAGAAATCACGCATGGAAGTGAGATATAAAAGTATATTGTTATGAAAGCTTCTAAGAAGGATGTTTCTAATGAGTATGGATCTGTGAGTATCATGTAGATCCCTTTTTTTCCTAAGAATATAGACTACTGAGATTATTATATCTAGTGATGCAATGGATTATTCAAGATCTGGTTTGGTCTTTGTACCTACTCATGATAGGGAATTAAATCCTACTACTGTTAAACCAATCACCCCAAGGATGAACAGTGCTGAAAGGGATGGATCTCCAATTAGTGTCATGTGGATTTCATCCTCTCAAATCATTAGTGATTCAAATTTTCTATAGGGATCTATTTTGGTGGTACTTCCCACCCAGTGTAGGAAGAAAATTTTTATTTATTTCTTTCCCTTAGCCTCAGGATTAGATAGTGTTAAAGGGAATGGGGATACAATTTTGGCCTATCTTGGAAAGGAAAATGATGGTGAAAAATATGGTTTTAACAAGGTTTATCTTGGGGATTCACATTTGTAGAATTCCAAGAATGGACCAAAGATATAATTTTTCATTATGGGATTTAATGCTCTTTAACCTATGGTGTAAAATAGGGTTTTAATAGGGTTTATCCTGCACCCCCCTGGACAGCCCCCCCTGTATACCCCCACCCCCTACAGACCCCCACCCCTGGACATCCCCCCACCTCCCCCTGGACAGCCCCTCTACAGACCCCCACCCCCTATACACCCCCACCCCCTGGACAACCCCCCCACTAGACAGACGCCCAACCCCCCTCCACACCCCCACCCCCTGGATAGGCCCCCACCCCCTGCACACCCCCACCCCACCTGGACAGCCCACACCCCCCCCTCTCCCTAGACAACCCACACCCCCCTCTCTCTGGACAGCATACCCCCCTCCCAACCTGCACACCCCCTCCCCACCTGCACAACCCACACCCCCCTCCATCAAAAATGAAATCAAATACGTTGATAGTTTTCACTCTATCAAAAATTAAATCAAATACAAATCTATCACATGCCATTAAATCCATTTCAAAAGGTCTCAATGATATTTAATAAATTCTTAAATATAAATATATTCAATTTCAAACATGAAAACTTGAATTTCAAAAGAGAAACCCTTTATTCTAATCTCAAAACACATTTAAATATGTCTATATCTCTATGATTGAACCCTCTATATGCGAACTATGTGGTTACTCCTAACTGTGTGGGTAAACTATGAAACACCCCAAAAAACTCCAAAACTATAATATTCCAATCCAAATATCACTAGTTCTTGGAATGACCTAACATATAATAAATTAAAATAAGATAATCACTAAAATGATGCTAACCAAAGGAGAGATGTCACATTAGTGGGATAGATGGTACATTAGTGGGAGGTGCATGGTCTAATCAGGTATGCCGACTAGATCGTCTAGCTCTCATACCACCCTCGTACGTACCACCGACCTGCAAATTGTGACCACTACTAGGCTCCTTGTCAAATAACTATCACCTGAGCGGTCGATCCTGAAAAAACATTCAAAACAAAATTAATTAAAGACATTATATTTTATTAAAATATATATATATGAAATAAAATACTCACAATAGGCACTAGTGGAGGAACTCCCATCTCAGCCATGCGGCGGTTGTTGTCCGTCATCTTTTTTCGTTGCATCTCTTCAATCGATTTCATTTCCTGCATTCGAAAACAAATATGTAAGTAATTAGAAAATGATAAATAATGTGTAACCCAAAAAAATATAAGAGAGGGGATAGGGGGATTTATGGGTTCTGGGGTCAAGAATCTATGGTCAACAAAACATTGAAATGTTCACCAAGTCAGAAATGTTGGTTTCCTAGGTTTGAATACAGTTCAATTCCAAATTATAAAATGCAATTCAAATAAAACTACAACCAAATATTGAAAATTCACATTAAGGTCAAGTCAATTACAACATATTTGTAATCAATATTAAATCAATTTTAATAGTACCAGCCTTAACAACCAGAGTTGATCTAAACCAAAAGAATTGAGAACATGGATGGATGATTCTATATATTTTCCATCACAAATTCAAGTTCACAGTCAACTCTGACAATTGAGATATTGAAGTCATCAAAATTAATGAATGGATCCGTTCTAATGGTATTAGGAATGGTTTCAATTCTATCATCATCATCATCAAAAATATGTCTTGTAATTACTTCAATAATGACACCAAATTCCGGTATAAGATAGTCTTTGACATAAAAAACTTGTTTTTCCATTGATGACAATACATATGGTTCATCAGTATCAAGAGTGCGAGTCATATCAATTACTAAAAATCCACAATAATCAATAAATGTGCCCTGCCTCATCATCAAATCAAACCACTGTAATTTCATCATAGTGACTCATCAATGAGAGTAATAATCTGATATTATTTTTTTTCAACAACTCCATAATAACCAACATTTTCAAATCAAGGTCTACTATCTGATTCACTGGAATAACAATCTATTGTGGAAATAACCATAACACCATCATGTAGTGTTCTCATGTTCTTTTCTTGTTTAGTGATAATAAATCTATACCCATTGATAACAATTTATTTACAGTCACGAACCATGATATTAGGACCAAAATCCAAAGCTCTTATTTCCTCAGAGACAGAGTCAGCAGGAAAACTAAATACCTGAAATATAAAATAATATTAAAATTAATTAAATGTTGATTTAATTATTTTAAATAGTAATATTTTTACCTTCAATTTTAACCAAGCAGAAAACTCATTGCTATGCAAAGTCTCTCTCTTTCTCAAAGATAAAGAACGATGCTTTATATTTATCATTGCTTTATGTTCCCTGTAGATAAAAATAGGAATAGTTTAATAGATATGCAAGATATAAATATTCAATTTACTTACCTGATGTAGTGATCAAACAAATAACAATTGAACAAAACTGTGTAAAGTGCCATATCCCACTCTTCAAGGCTTAATGTCGTCAATGTATATGATCCAGGAATTCCTCCTGTTTGAGGAAGTGATGGAAAACTGGGTTCAATTTTCTCATATTGTTCTTCTTAATTTCTCATTGGTTTATTCATTCTTGTAGTGAGATCAGACAAATACATAAAGCATAAATCCATACATTCTTGAGCCAAGTAACCATTCACGATAGAACCTTCAGGATGATTTCTGTTTCGAACATAAGACTTTAATCTGTACATATTTCATTCATTTGGATACATCCAATGAAAATAAATAGGTCCTCTGAGAATTATTTCAATTAGAATATGGATAGTCAGATACAGCATGCATGTGAAAAATGATGGAGGAAATATTTTCTCTAACTCACAAAAAATTAATGGGGCATCTGCCAACATTTTTTTCAAGAAATACTTGAATAACTTCTTAGCATAAAGATCTCTAAAAAAATGGCACAACCGAATAACGTCCACCCTTACATTATTGGAAAAAAGATGATAGATTGTTAATGGAATCAACTCATGCAGAAAAACATGATAATCATGAGTCTTCAAAGATTTTAGCTTCAACTCTCTTTTGTTGACCCGTTTAGATATGTTGCTTGAATAGCCATTAGGAACTTTAATAGTCTCTAGTACTTACAAAAATTTCTTTTTTTCTGTAGGTTTCATCACATAAGAAGCACATGGAACTTGCCATTTATTTTCACTAATACGCACAGGATTCAATTTCGGTTTGATGCCCCAATCCACCAAGTCACACCGAGATTGTAAATCACATTTTGACTTTATCTTAACATTTAGAATAATTGAAAGAAACATTTCACGTATATTATTTTCAATGTGTATTACATCTAAGAAATGACATAACGATTTGGTTGACCAATAAGGAAAATCAAAGAAGATACTCCTCTTCTTCCAATTGTAATATGTTTTAGTGGAAACATTCTTTCTCTTTCCAGATTTAATTTGACCCTTCCCGAATGAAAAACTGAAATCTTTAAATTCATTAAGCACATTAGTTCTAGACATACATTGAGGTGGATCATCGGTCTCCATGGTATTTTTAAATCTTCGATGATTATTTATATATGGATGGTCCATTGGAAAGAATCTTTGATGTCCTATAAAACTGAAACTACATTGATTTTTTAGTCTTCTGGATCGTGTTTTCTTCATAAAAATAGGACATTATAGTTTTCTTTTCGTGATCTATCCAAACATCATTGCATAAGTAGAAAAATCATTGATCATCCATAAAAGCGCAGCACACATCTGAAATATGTCTTTTGAACATGAATTTTATGTGTGCACACCCACATCCCAAAGAAGTTTCAACTCTTTTATTAAAGGTTTCATGTATACGTCTATATCATTAGTGGGAATAGAAGGTCCAGATATGAGTATACTCATGAAAGTGAAAGGTTTTTTCATACAAAATCATGAGGGAAGGTTATAAATGTGTATAAAAACTGGACATGTGTTGTGCGAAGTAAGAATCTTCCCAAATGGATTAAAACCATCACATAAAAGACTCAACCTCACATTACGCACGTCAACTGCAAAATTATGATATCAAGCATCAAATCTCTGCCATGAAAATCTATCTATAGGGTGAACCAACTCATCATTAGTCTTCTTTCTCTTGGTATCATTCCATCACATTTTTATTGCTATTTCATCAGACATAAAAAGATTCTGGAGTCTAGGGATCAATGGAAAGTGCCACATTACTTTCAGTAGCACACGGGATGGTGTTCCATCAGCTTCTGGCTTCTAGCGGGATGTGTCCATTTTATACAATCATTTCTTTCAACAGTTTCCTCCCAGAATAAACTACAATCTTTCATGAAAGCATGAATTTTGTTTCTTGAAAATCCAAGTTCCTCAACTAACTTCCATTACATATAGTGTTTTGAGGTAATATCTACATCATCTAGAAGTAATTCCTTCAAGAAGGTAAGAATATAATTGATGGAAGTATTATAAATCTCATGCACAGTTTTCCCATGAAATAATCAGATTAAAAATTCCATCTTTTTCATTTTACCACATTGTTGATATACTGTAGTAATGACATCATCATACAATTTTTTCACCCTAACAACATCATCATTTTCATTAGATGCATCATGTGTGCTCATATCAAAGTATTCTTAGGTCAGAATCCTTTCCTTTTCATGATGATGAATAAATAGAAACTGGTCATATAGAAAATCATACAATCCAATCCTCTCATTTGGATCATTAGCATTTTGATATTTCATTTTCTCCCCATTGTGATACCACACATAGTAGTTTGCTTGAAAACCATATTTGGTTATGTGGTAGCTGACTTATTCACGACTCAACCAAGGTCTTCCAACACAATTGTAACATGGGAAGTGTATGTGACCACTATCTGAAGCATTGTGAAATGAAAAATCTAAAAATATCTCAAAATTGTTTTGAAAATTTCTTGAGATCCAATCAGTTTCATACATCCAACTTCTATCCATTCTATAAAAAAAATTGTTATAAGTCATTTCATCAAAAGAAATTCAATAATATTGAAGTTTAATCGAAAATATATTTAATTAAATGAGAATTTTTCACTTTATATCAAACCATAACTGTCACACTACTCTATATGAGAATCATAATATAAAAGAAAAAAAATACTATATTTATAAAAAAATACTATAAATTAATATAAATCCATGATATTGACTTCAATTATAAATATAATACCATGATAGTTGTTCATATTGAGAGAACATATATAATCTATGGGAGAATTTTGAGAGTCATATACATCTTGTGTCAAAGAGAAGGAGAGATTTAGAATCCATGAGCCTTTGAAAGAGAAAAATCCCATTACTCTCAAGTATTCAATGAACTAGGTAATAACTTGATCACCTGAGATCTGGAGGGTGTTTTGAGACAAAAAATAATGTTCAAGGAAGGTTTTGAATATCTTTTAAGAACTATACATGAGTGTACAAGATCATGTACACTTGTGGAGGAGAATTATTTATGAGTTGAGTAAATTTTAGATCGAAGAAATTTTATATTTTACCAGATTATTTGAGTGATATTCATAATATCTATTCTGAATAAATGGGAAACATAATATGAAAATGATGGTAAAAATTTCCTCAGGGATTGAAACATCATGGTCATACATGTGGAACATGATCCAAGAAACATTAAATGGAACTAAGAGGAGTTTGATGTCATAAGATGAAGGTTTTACGGGGAAAAGAAGCATGATTCCACGTACATGGAGATTTTGAATGAGTTTAAAGAAGTGTATTTCTTAGGATTAAAATAAGGAAACACCTGATTCTTTGGGTGAATTTAATGAGAATACAAAACCAGGATTCAAGGAAGAATATTTCAATAATATTTTTTGAAGATTTAAAATAGAAAATATTACCTGCTACCAAAGATCATAGAGAATCCAAATTTTGAATATGGAATATTTTACTCAGATGATATTTTGTGTTAATTTATTATGCAAATTGAAAAAGGTGAAAGTAGTGGATTTTGAAAGAACTTGCATAAACTATGTTAGAATTCTGAGAGATCAATACATCATATATCAAATAAAGAGAGATATTTTAAAGTCGAGAGATATTAAAGGATAAGAAGCATGTTGTTCTCGAGTATTCATAGATTTGAGGAAGAACTATACCACTTGAGATATTTTATGTATAGTGTATTCAATTCAAAATTCAATACATACAGAATTGAATTCTGTATAACATATACATAATTGAATTCAGAATTTAAAAGTTAATTAGGTATGAAGATTGACTAATACTCTTCCTATGATTATGGGCTCTATCTCAGCTATCCATATCCTCTATATGATGTCTAGACATGGGAAGTGAACTAAATAATATTTTTTATAAACCTAAATGATGTGGTTTGTAACTGCATCAAGCTCAACCTATCAAGTATGACTAAGTTGTGTAATAATAATCTAGTTTCTTTCAAGGAAGTTCATCTTATTCAAGTTTCATTTGTTGGTAGTGAGTCATTGGTTGAGCTCAAAACTAGGAATGAGGTTTCGGTATTGAAAATTCACTTGTGTCTTTCATTGATAATGTGCGATGGAACTGAATAGAACTGGGAATTCTATTGGAGTTATAGAATCTTGTCCCATATAATGATTCCTATGGTGGGGAGCTCCATGATTCTTTAGGAGGAATCGGTTTAGGACACTATGGTGTGTTCAGTTAGACAATTGTAATTATTGTGGTATTGAATTTGGGTGACATTGAGCTTTTGGATCATCTTATGGTGTTCATGCTTGGACTCGTCTTATGGTGTTCCTCAGGTGCACCTCCACAGACCTCAAATACTACCAACTAGAAGTGACATACTAAATCATACATTGGGTATACCATGCCATCATTATTATAACCATTAATAACAACTTATTAAACAAATTCATCAGTGATAGATAATCAAAGATCACTAATGAAGTGTAGAACAAAAAACAGAAAATAAATCAAAGTGCACTTATTGGGTATACCATGCCACAGACCGCACCGACCTATTGTTTAGGCCAAATCAAAACAAAAAACAAAAAAAATAGATGCAGAACATTAAAACTAAGGTATCACTTACAAATTTTAATTGTAGAACTAAAAAAATCACTTGATTGAGGATGGATCTATTGGGTGGAAGGAGCTTCGCAGCCTAGGGTAAAGAGAGAGCTTCGGGAGAGATTCGGTTTAGGGATGTAATCGCACAGACGAGGAACTGGATCTATTCTGGATTTGGGGGAAAACTTTCCCAATGATTTTAAAAACCCGTTGGGAAATATAGTCTTTACCAATGGTTTTTTTAAACCGCTGGTATATATTACAAATATGGAGGCTTTCCCAACAATTTAGTCAAATTGTTGGGATAGATTGTCTTAGTACTCCTATACCAACGGTTTTATAAAATAGTTGGTATAAAAGTGTTGGTATAGCCTCTTTTTCCACCAGTGAAAGTTGGTAGTCGTATATTCAGTACACATAGGGAGCATATGGTAAGTACATTTTTTTAAAATATTGTATATAACTTTAAATGTAAACGGTTTATTTTATATTCATATAGGTAGTCGCACAACCCGATATTATGGCGTACGATGTTTATAGGAGGATGTATAGTGATTCCACCACTAGAGAGATTAGACGTGTTCGCCAGTGTCAGATTATGGTTAGTATAACTTCTTTTTGAGTTTTAAATTTAACTACAAATAATATTTTAACTACTTTAATTTTAAATTGCAATCGAAGGAGTCATAAGAGGCCATGGAATCTCATACACTTGGTGAGAGTCAGGTTGAGACTGATAGTTAGACTAGTGCCCCTCGATTTGAAGTGGCAACATGGATGCAGGTGACCCAGTATGCCTTTGAGAAATGCCGAGTTATTGGTATCGGATCTCGATTGACCCCTGGGGGTTTTTATGGAACCTCTGCGATGTCGGCGTCCATCTTGAGAGGAGCTCGTAAAGATTCATCATCATCTCATGCACAGTATGAAGAGCAACTATGAGCTCAGAGTGAGTTTATAGAGACTATGCATATGGAGTAGGAGTAGATGCGTTAGTGGCAGTAGCAGTAGCAGGAAGAGTTCCTGCGACAACAACAACAATAGCAGGAGATGTAGGATGAGATGTGTTGATGACGACATCAGCAGGAGTAGGAGTAGATTGAGTACATGCGATATTTGACTCGCATTTTAGGGATGGAGTTCCCTCCACCATCTCCTCCATCTCATCCAGACGACCCTCCCCATCATTGATGTATTTTTATTTTATAATGAAACATTTGAATGCAATTTTTTTGTAATATTAACTATTTAAAGTTTTAAATAGTGCATTTTTTATATTGTCTTAAATATTATGGTTATTATTATTTATTTAATTTTTTATTATATTTATTATTTTATTAATTAATATATTTTTATATTTTTTGTCAATAATGAGGTTTTTATTATATTATTAATATTATTATTATTATTTCATTAATATTAATAATAATATTATAATATTATTTAATTATTATTTAATTAATTTTATTTTATGAATATTAATATTAATATTTCATTTATATTAATAATATATTATTATAATTATTAATATTATTTTATAAATAATTTTTTTGTACTAATATTAATATTATGATTTCATTTATATTATTATTATATTATTATTATTATTTAATTTAGTTTATTTATTTATTATTTTTTAAACTATTTTTGACGGGCCTATCACAAATACTAATTGCGGCGGTCTGTTGCAATTTTTTTTTAAAATTCGGGAAAACTATTTGCGATGGGTAGCCAGCCCGTCGCAAATAGTATTTTAAAAAACCGTCGAACCTATTTGTGATGGAGTCACTGCCTGTCACAAATAATAACTTTTTGTGAAGGTCCATCGCAAAAGGTAATATTTACAACGCCCTTTTCCGCAACAGGTCATTGGCGACGGGACCCCGTCGCAAAAGAGCATTTACGACGGGATCCCGTCGCAAATAGCCCATTGTAAAAAGACCTAAATGATCTTCAATGGGTGTTTCATGGACTGAAAAATATTTAAATGAATAACATCTCCTCCAAATTCTAGTGAAAGTGTTACTTTGTGAACATTGTTGATTTCTTTTACAGTTTTTAGGAACAGTCTCCCTAGAATGAGAGGTTCATGCGCACTAAACTGATCATCCTCCATATCTAAGACATAAAAATCCATAGGAAAAATCACGACTCTCACCTGAATGAGGACATCCTCTACAAATCCAGCAGGCTTGGTAGTACTTCAGTTGGCAATTTGAATAATAATTCCAAGGGGTTTCAATTCTCCATTCTGAAGGGATGAGTAAAAAGAATGTGGCATAACATTGATGGAAGCTTCTAGATCAAGCATGACATCCTTTAATTCAGATTTCCCAATGGTATAGGGAATGGTAAAGATTCTTGGGTCTTTACATTTGATAGAAAAAAACATACTGAATCATGGATTAAACATTCCTCCCTAAGCTGACCTTTTCACCTACTTTGAATTTCCTCTTGTGGGTACACATCCCTTTCAAAAACTTAGCATACCTTGTAATTTGTTTCACAACATCAAAAAAAGGTATGTTGAATTGAACTTTCTTAAAAGTCTCCAAAACCTCCTTATTCAACTCTTTTTTAGCACTCAACTTCACCGGTGGTTCACTCCTAGGATAAGGTAGTGGTGGTTTGAATGTTTATGGGCTATTCTGAGCACTGCTTTGAGAAAAAAAGGACTAAACATCCTTTTCCAATCCTTCATTGTTCTTTCAAACAAAATTTCTTCTCTTCACTTTGTGTTTACATTCAAATCAAATTCAAAATTTCCATCATTTCCATCAGTGGTGGGGTTCTCATTAACAGTTTCAACGACCATTTTGAGTTTCTCAGTTTGAAGGTTATTCAACCTTGTGCCACTCCTAAGTTTAATAGCACTCACATTTTCCTTCCCTTTATCAATTGAATTCACTTGAGGCTGTGAGGGTAAAGCTCTACTCATTTGATTTTTCATGCAACTAAGATCAGAGGCAAGTTGTCCCATTTGAGTCATCATGGTATTCATCATGTTATTTTGTTGTTTTGAGGATTCTTGTTGTTATCTCATTGCTTCTTGTTGTTGCCTCATTGCCTCTTGTTGTTGCCTCATTACCTCTTCAAGGTTACTCTCAGACTTTTGAGTGTGAGTGGCAGGCTAAAATTTTCTTCTAGAATGAGCACTAGCTTGCTCATTGAAATATCTTGGTTGAAAATTACTTGATTGTCCTTGGAATAAGCTTCTAGGTTGTTCGGGATGCTGAAATCTTTCATTATAGTGGTTTTTTCAACCCTGATTGAAATTTTGGTTGGTTTGAAATGGTATTTGTTGGTTTGATTGAAAGGGTTTTCCTGGAAAAACAACATTGCAGTTCTCAAAAGGCTCTTGTATTTGTGGGCATTGGTCACTAAAATGATCATTTGAAGCACAAATTCCATATTGGACTTGCATTTGAAAAGTTTCCTCAGGTTTGGGTGGTGTTGGTGGGTTGTTGGACAACATCATTGACCTCTCCATGGTGGTAAGATCAGAAATTTGACTCACAATCATGTTGTTTTTTGGACTAGAAGTGGGGAATTCTTGGGAAAATTTCACATGAAGAAGGCATCTTGTTCCAAATTGTTAAGCATTTTAGGACATGTTTGTAATTAATGTCCTAGAAGTAGTTGTTGTTTCGTCAACTAAATCACCTCCCACAGTAGCATCAATCATGCTTCTATCAGTAAGACACAATCCCTCATAAAAATATTGAATCAAAAGTTAGTCACTAATTTGATGGTGGGGGCAACTAAAATAGAGTATTTTGAATTGTTCACAGTACTCATGCAATGTTTCTCCTTGAGTTTGCCTAATTCCATGAATCTCCTTTCGAATGGAAGCAATTCTAGAAGTAGGGGAAAAATCAAGGAAAATTTTCTTCAATTCATTCCAATATCTAATCGATGTTGAATGTGAATAGAAAAATCATTCTTTGGAAACTCCTTTTAAAGGAAAAGGAGGTTGCAATTTGAGTTGCAAAACTGTCACTTTTGTTTTGTTTATTTTTATAAGAGAACTTTGGAGATTTGATTAAAAATTCTAAAACAAAATATAAATATAAACTAAAGTTAATGAAAATTAAAGAACAATACATAAAATTGAAAAGAAATAATGGTTTTGAAATCAGAATCAAAACAGTGGTTGCAGACAAGCTTAAACCTCTCAGACACTCCCCTCTTCCTTGTTTAAAATGATTTCCCAATTGAATCTCTCAGTGTATGCCCAAACACCTCTGGATAAACACCTTATTTTACAAGGATTTCATATCAATACCTCAATATTGTTGTCTCCCCTCCTATATAAATGATTCAATTATTTGAAGACCTCCAAGCAATCAAACCTAATTGAAATCACTATGCTCAACAACAAGACCTCACCGAAGAAATTTAAATAGTGAAATCAGTTATTTTACTTCATAGATTGGGAAACCATCCAAACCAAATGAGTTGAAAATATATTCAAGAAAGAAAACAACCGTTTTCATTCAAGAAATATAAGTTCAAGAGAGATTCAATAGAGATTTCACATGAAGATCAAAACTTGTAAGAGAGTGTTCATCGGTTGTCGTCATCCACAACCACTTGGTGCTTAGCCTCACATCACTTTAGTAGCCCACATCTTCTCCATTCCAGCAAGAGTGCATAGAATATTCATCAAGATCTCTATCTTTAACCTCACATTTTCTCTCTCAAACCAACCACCCTTGAAATGAAAGAGGATATGAGAATACAAAGGGGAGGAGGGTTGGAAAATCTGTTGTCCAAAATCTGTTTCCCCAAAGTTTGCTCGATTTTATCCACCCTCCCAACCGAATATGCCTCTGGACTCTTCCAAAGAGTTGTTCTAAATTAACTCCTTTGTCGACCCTTTAATTTTCATAAGATTTTGACAGGTGGTGAAAAAGATATGAATTCATTACTAAAGAAAACTGTTTCTGCTCGAGGCGACCCTTCATCTCCCACTTGGTTGACTTGATCAAAGAGTGTCTTAACGGGTGATTTTTTCCTTGAAAACCATCATGCACATGATTATTTGAGTCGTCTCTCATATCCAGTTGGAATCAATGATTTTGGAAAGTTGTAGGTGTAGTTATACCTCATTTAATGGGGTGGGTCCATTCTGTTGGCCAAAACAACTTTCTACAAAAAAAACTATTTTTTTGCCTCCAGAAAGCTGAATCAATACTTTTCCATGTTGAGAAATATGTAGACCCCCAACATATAAATCCTAAAAAAAGTATCACTCGATTTGGATCAATATAGAAAAAGATATACTCAAAATACAGAAGCTATTGAAAATAGTTAAAATTTCAGAATTGTGCAATTTTTAATTTGAAACTCAAAACATCCCTAAAATAAAAAACAATTCAATTTAGCTCAAAATGTTAATTTGGTGGGGTTTAAATAATTGAATTAGACGTGAAAAAAAGTGGAAATGTTAATTCTATCACCATCAGAACATGGATCCTAAGAAACCACAACACACCCAAACTTGGAAAAATCAACTCATGGGCACACATAACCTCCCAAAATGTGGTCTCCAATCAAGACTCACAAGGTGAAAACACAACTTACCAAAAAACCACAAAAAGTGTAAGCAACCAACGTCTCGCAAGTGCCAAAACACAACTTCTCGCACTCAACCGGATAAGAAATACCTCAAAGGCTCTTATCAAACCCAGGTCCATTAAAGAACCACAAGGAAGAAGATCGTCTGAAACCAAATCCCAAATGACACACTCACCTCATAAACCCCAAACACCTCAAAAAGAAACACACCGACTCTAGGATTCTTGAGTAGGGTTCAAGATCAAGAGAGATCTTGGTCTTATCACTCGATTACAAGTCTAGGTGGGACCATCATTAAGAAGGAACCACACCTAAGAGGCCAAGAGTATCACCTTATGGTTCATCCCTTGAAACCGACATCCCATCCCTTTTCCAGGACTTTCCTGAGCGACATGATACGAATAGCACGAAACATGAATTTAACTCATTCATGTCCCCTATATATAACCTAGCAATCACACCGCAACTACGGGACAAAACCAAAATCAATAAACAAATAAAACATAGCACGCCATTCACATCACAAAACTCTCATTTTCTTTTAAAGTCGACAACACACCTCAAAGGGTTTAAAACTCACTCTCCCAAAACACGCTCTTGAAATCAACTTTTAATAAAAGCACCTCCAGATTTCAAAACACTGCCCCTTTTAAAAATCATACATTTTAACAAACCTTTCATACAAATATGTAAAATCTCTGTTTTAAACACCCAATAAAACTGGTTCAAAGCCCCCACATTTTATTAAAAAAATCTTTCCATTTAGAAAAATAACCAAAAGAAACAAATTTCCAAAAACAAGCCTTCTGGGCCTCACTTTAAACCAAAATGCAATTTCCGCAAAACCCACTTTCCATTTTTGCAATTACCACAAAAAAAACTAATCACAATCTCCCTTAATTCACTCTCGTCACTATAAATCATTTAAGGATAGCCTAAATATCGAGCTCAACAGAATGGAGAGCGACTTGGCCGCCAGGTTAATCATGCGTGACTCAAATCCTTTCTTCCATTCCTTTTTTATATCATAAAATTCTGAAAATAAAATTAACAAAATGAAATAGATATATTAAATTTAAAACTCATGAGAAAGAAATAATAGTAAAATTTGATCCTAAAAATAAAGGGACGGATATTTTAAAATTGAAAATTGAATTATGATCCTAAATATAATGGAAACCCGAATCAGAAAAAGATAGTTGGAATCATGAAACCTAGTGGAATCGGCAGATGGGGCAAGTCCGGTGGCCCCTGAACCAATCGCGGAGGCAGTCTCCATGGAAGGTGTGCGCGCACGGCAAGGCAGTCGAGGGAGAACCTTGGGCCATCTCCTCCATACAAATCACGCACAACCTCCCCTCCCCCGCCGTCGTCACCGTCGTCGATGCCTCCACCCACCGCACGTGCTCCGTCCACTGCGTGATCGCCACGATCAGCCCGTTGGCGCCGGAATCAGCACCGAGGGCTCCCGTTAACACCTCCCAGGCGTATTGGTCCAGCAGGGGCTCCAAATCGGGATCGAAGTTATAGATCATGGCGCGGAGGCCCTCCACTGCGGCGGCGAGGTCGGTGAAAACGCGGCTGCGGTCCAGGTTCTCGTGTATGGCGGGCGTGCCTCTGTGCTCTTCGCTGCGGAGGAGGGTGCGGATTTCCCATCCCGCGCCGCTGGGCGCCACGTCGAACCAGTCGTGGATGTGGAGGCTGCGGAACTCGATGCGCATCGGCGGCGCCGGCGCCGGAATTTGGCGTGGGTTGGCGTTGGAGCCTTCGATGATGATGTCGGCGGACCCGCGGGTCCGTCCCTGAAACTCATCTTCTCGCAGTTCCATGGAAGGGCGGATCTAAGCCTCTGATCATTTATAGGAGCGGCCGGGGGGAAAGATTTTGAACTCCATCGAAACGAACATTTAAATTAGAAAAATATAATTTAATTTATGAAATAAACTTTTAAAAATATGAAAATTAGAAAGTTGATTTAAAAAACAATAAAATTGGATTTCATGATCTCATGATTTTGGGAAGTTTCCAAACTTTTATGCTCCTAATTTCATATTCTAAACGTTACGTTTGATATAAAAGGTGGGAATTAATTTAGACGTATTGATATTATCATGTATCTTAGATATATATGTGGAGATATGACAATGAAAAACAACTTTTTGACTATATTAACCTCTCTTCATTTTCATGACATTTTTTGGCATTTGCATTATGATTATATGTCTCCACCTTCAATCCATATCACAACCAGTCCGCAATCAACAATGAATTTCTGGTTTTGAAATAGTCAGCAGTTCCAATCGGTGTTTCAATCTCGTTTCCTAACTCATTATCATCATAAGTTATGTTGCACTAAAAAGGTTTGTATTAATGGGTAAGTTTTACTTTCCATTACGAATAAACTCGGTTTTCATTCTAAAATCATTGAATATATAAACTGTGTTTTTTCTTCTTATTAAATAACAAAATGTTTTTTCACCATTGACTACCGAAGAGTAATCTTGAAACGTGAATAAATATATCGCCTTCATTCCTCAAAGAAAATGTGATTGTACTCGAAACTGTGGTAAAAGTCAACCTGATTATGCAAATATTAAGTTATAACACCTAACGTAAAGAGGGAAGGACATCATCAGAAGATGAAAACTCACACTCAAAAAAACCAACCCATGACAAAAGTAAATGTTGTGCATCTAAACATTTTATTGAACTTTATCAACAATCAATTAAAATAAAAGTGAAAATGTTGAATCAAACTTTTATGATATCATGAATTTGACATCTTTTTGTTAACCTTAAAGGCATTGAGCATAATAAAAATGTATAAAATAATCATGATGGATATGTTTTTTTTGTATTGTTTTTTAATAAATATCGTATATTTTATTTCCTTTCCCTTTTATTTTATTCTTACATGTATATTTCATTTTCTTTTATTAAACATGGATGAAAATATTGAATTGAGTATTCCTGTTATAGGTTTTGAGGACACCATCAACCCCGGTCAAACAATTTTATTACATTCCTAGAAGTGAATGCGAATATTTATTTAAAAATTTTTATTTCATTCCCCAAAGTGAATGTAATTATTTTTAAAATTAATGTTGTGGTGAATATGAAGTATTGTGTCCCTGAAGGACAATAAAAAAATAATGCCTTTTACATTATGAAAAGTATATTAGTATTTATCAAAATTTTCTCCTATAGTATCAATATTAAAAAATAAAGTTTTATTATTATGGCCTTATGGATTAACGATATTATCTCATGTAATCGAATCGATATCATCCTTCAATGTGGACGTTATTTTCTTAGAGTTTATGGTTGTAATGACTCTGTTTTTTGTGATTTAACCCTTTAGATGTTATTAAGTATATTTTTTGAGATTAGTCATTGAGTCGGCGTAAGGATGCGACCGTTACATAGGCCCAATATTAGTATATCAAAAATAATATTTTATTTTATTGCTCACATGCACGCATAGTCATGAATTATGTTGTATCTCTTGAATGGAGTCTTGGATGCGGAAACTGAGACCACAAATGAGTCCAGGTCGTGAGTTTTACCATAGTCGTGACATAAGCTTCATTTCCATCGAGCACTGTGGTAGTGGGATGTCGTTGGTGGGTTAAAAATGGTTTAATTAATTAAATAAATAAATAAAATTATATTGTTAGCCTTGACCTAATTAATTGTAACATCCCTGACCTCATGCTCCCTCATGTGATCAGGTCAGATCATTACCAAACCTTGGGCGCACCTCTCTGTACGTCAATGGTTGCCGACTAGTAGTGAGAGTGTAAGAGATATAGTAGAGAGACTATATCATCTAGTACAGATTTGCAATAACAACAGAAATAAGATAAAGGAAACATTGAAATCAAATAGTACATACCACTACTACATAAACAGATTTTAAATACATTTATAAAATATGTTTTGTGTGTGTGTGTTTATAAATAAATAAATAAATACAAACATATATACAACATACATACATATATTATATATATATGTATGTATCTATAAATATAATTATACATATTTTTATTTATTTACATATATTATATATTAATATTTGTATACATATATTAGAATATATAGATAATATATATCAGTTTGTTAATATAGACAGACAGACACACACACACTATATAGGTATATAAATATTCATATATTTTTATTTTAAATAAAATGGATATTATTTTTTATTTAGATATGGTTTATATATTTATTAAGATATTTTATATGTAAATATGTTTACATATTTATTTATAAAATTTAATTTTTATGTGTAAATATATACAAATATGTATATATGTGTATATACTTAATTATAAATAATAGTAAATTATGAAAAATGACAAAATTTGAACATCATAATATCCTTATGAGTATAAGACGTGAAAATAAATTGAGTCTCCATAAAAAAATGATAATAATACCCCTTTAAACGAGGCTGAAAATCCATCGAATGTTAAAAAATTGAGGTGCCCCGACTAAAAACAATGTTTTGGAGGCTTTCTAGATCTTTTTTCGCCTCAAAATACACAACCAGGATCCCCTCAATTTTCAGGGCGTAGATCTCGCCGCAAACTTTGATTTGAAAAGTGGAAGAACCCAAACAGACACCCGGATCAAAAGTTATGGTCGTTTGAAGTTCGAGTTATGTTTTCAACTTATTTTAGTTCTTTTATTATTTTTTTTGATTTTTTTATTTTCAAGTTGTTATTAAATGACTATTACTAGATAATAATTAGAAAATTATTAATTAAAAATATTTTTAAAAATATTTTATAAGCCATTTTCACTAAATATCTTATATATTAAGTGTAAATGCCTATTTAGCCTTATATAAAACATATATTATATTTATATCATTTTTTTTGAAATACACCATTTATGAGCGCTAGTAAAAAAGTGATGATAAAGGCAGGGGGTCTTTATCAGCGCTTCTAAAAAAGTACTAATATATGGGGTACTTTTAACAATGCTAAAAGCAGTGCTAATAAAGAAGGTATCTTTATGAGCGGTTTTTTTAGCACTGTTAAAAGGTGACACTACGTAAACCCATTTTTTGTGGTAGTATAAGAAGACATAACCAACTCAACCCAAACATACATAAATAACCAACTATCCCAATAAATAATAATAAACCATGTCATGCCATGTTGTATGTCAATCTAGATGTCATGCTGAAGTCACACAAGTCAAAGACTAACATACTCATAATAAAAGAATCTTAATCCCTGGTCTGAAACCCCATGTCTGGTCCTATCTCCATGCTCTAGTCCCATCCAACCAAGCAATCAATCAAGTGTAAGGCCCCTATCCATTTTCTATACCTACATCCACAAAGTTTGGTCGGGTACCAAACGGTGCCCGAACTGGGTGTGACTACAACTCAGTTGGCCGACACCCACAGTGTCTAAACAGTCTAGTTTGAATATATAGTGCATGCAACAATACAATACACAAGACATTAATTCATAAATGAATGCAAAACACCAATTAACCCACCGACCAACGAGCTCTGAGTTGACACTCGAGTCATCCAAACCTTCTTCAGTACAATGCCAGATATATCTGTCCATTAGTGGATTCTACTACCTAGAACGCATCACCCATGCTACTAGAGGATTCTCTTATCGAGGATGAATTGTCCCTACCATAAATCAAGAACAACATATCTTCCCCTTTGGCATCAAGTAATCAAGCATCTTTCCCTCAAGAAACAAGTATTAGTTCATTTATCCCTTAAGCGGTATATACCCATGCATTTATCCCTCAGGTGGAATGCACCCATGCATCAAGCCCTCAGGCAGTAAGTAACCATGCATCTAGCCCTCATGCGGTACATGTCCATGCATCTAGCCCTCAAATGGTATGTAATCATGCACCTAGCCCTCATGCAGTACCTAACCATTCATCTATCCCCCATGCATCAAATTTAATCAAGATTTGTGATAAGATAATATACCAAGAAAGTCATAAATAATACCAACACCAAACATTCCAAACATGATGTCCAAAAGCCTTATTGGTTAATTCATCAAATAACGAATTATCATGCCATCTATTCCATTTATCAATTCATACCAACAACCAAATTCAATCCAATTGTCAATTTAAGCCATGTTACCAATTATCCCAATAATTGTAACCATTCCCATTTCACTTATCATTTAAGAACATTTACCAATACACATATCATCATTTCCAAATTTCATTATGCCTTTATAAAAATTCTAATTACATGCCAATTTACCCCTTTCAGTCCATGTAATTCATTCTCAAGCCTATTATCACAATTAGCAAGTTATGCCAATTCCATGTTAAGCCAAATTATTAATTCACATGTTAAACCAAATCACATTATTAATCCAAAACATAATCAAATTCCAATTTATCAGGGGGATCTTGGTTCATTCCATTCAAATTCCAACATAGAGTCAAAGGTTGGAAACCCCTTGGGTGGCCGCGAGTCTTGGTCTCAATGCCAATGGATCCAAAAAATCCAAGGGAGGTCAAAGAATAAGGTTTTATCAAAACAACAGGTTACCATCTAGGATAGGTTGCATTCATGGCATGTCGGCGTGATCACACACATTGAACATACTAGAAAAATTAAAACATTCTTTAAGGAGTTTTTTTAAATCACCCACCTCAAAAATTCTCAACATGAAGAAATTTCTTAGAAAGCAAGGTAGAACTAGGTTCCACCTCCCTCCCCTTCAATGATTTCAAAAGAATATTTTTCAACACAAGTCATTAATCCTAGATATGTGCATGAAAGTCCTAATATAGGGTTCTCCCTAAGGTAAAACTAGTGATGTTAAAAGGAGAAGAATAACCAAGAGGCTGACCATCAATTTCTAGGTCTGGTACACCAAGATCCAACAAAATCTACCTTTGGTTCGAAGAGAACACCCAAAATCTCCTAAAAGAGGGATGTAGTTTAAGAGAAAAGTGACCTAGGATAGGGAGAATCACAAGGATTAATAATTAAGTAAAACTATTAGAAACAACCTCATTCAAGAGTTAAATTAGGTGTTTCATGCCATGGATATTTGAGTTTCCATATACACCAAAAACAAGTCGCCTCAGCTTGAAACCTTGAAAACCAATTCATGTCATGAATGGAATCACACATAATGAATTGATTCTACCCAGAAAACCTTTTACACCCTGAATGAGATTCATGGTAACCCCCCTAGAATCATTCATATCATGAATACCCATTCAGGGTGTGAATTAGTTAATGTAGTCGGTTTTCCTTCTCTCTTCTCTTTTCCCCTATGAACACATCCTGTAATTCATCCCATCTAGGAACAACAGATCATTTATGAAAAAAATAGTCTCATACAAAACTTAAAGATGTATGTACCTAGGTTAAAGATGAGATCTTACAACCTCCCCACCATATAATAGCTCATACCAAATATGTTCTCCCAAGAATCACTGTGGGGTAACTGTCAAAAACTTAGACCATTATACCCACATATCAGACTCTCTCTACCAAGTCTCATCTTGAACTTTCCCATGTTTCCATTGCACTCAAACTGGAGGCACTATATTCCCTCGAATATTTTTCTCACCACAGTCCATGATACAAATTAAATTCTCCTTAAACGATGCATCAAAATCAATTTCAACCTCATCAACATCAATAACATGAGTGGGTTCAGGGTGATATCTCTAAAGTTATGACCCATGGAACACATCGTGCATGAAGATATAGTGTTGTAGAAGATCCAATCAGTACACCACTGGTCTGATCCTCTACACTATCACAAATAGCTAGATGAACATGGGTGATATATTTCCCTGTTTCTAGATTCATTGTTTTCCTATACTCGGTGACACCAGAAGAAAAACCTGGCAACTGACCTAGAACTCCAGAGTTCATCTTCATTGGTTAGCGTATATTTTTTTCTAGCTTAGCATAGTCACCAACCACTTCCTAATCAAATAAACCTTCTCAGATGTTACCTACATGAGACTAGATCCAACGAGCGTTGACTCACCTTCCTCTATCCAACATAGAGTTTAATGACACAACCTCCCATAAAAGGCCTCCAAAGGAGCCTCTTGGATCAATGTTTAGAAGTTTTTATTTTCAGAGAACTCCAAGAGTGTCAGATGATGCTTCTAAAAATCACTGAAATCCAAAACACAGCCTTGTAACATATAATCTAGAATTTTTATCATCCGTTCAAATTTTTCATCATTCTGAGGATGGTAGGCTATACTCAAAATAACATGTGATCCCAATGACTTTTGAAGGCCCTAGATCATCAATGATGAAGGTATCCCTAATTATCAAGAAGTGGTCTATCTTCATCATTCGGTCCACGATCACCCATAATGCATCATTCTTCCAAGGTGTCCTAGGTAATCCTATCACAATATCTATGGTGACATCACCCCACTTTCATTCTGGAATGGGAAAAGGATACAGTAGCCCATCATGCCTATAATGATCAACCTTTACCTATTAACAGGTTAAAAATTATTCCACAAATCTCACTCTATCCTTCTTTATCCCTAGAAACCAGTATTTCCTATCAAGATCATGATACATATTTGTTAGAAGTTGATATACCACCCATTTATAATTATGGAATTCCCTCATCAACTCCCACTGTGCATGCCTGTAGGAACCCAAACACGTCCATGGATAAAAATAATATCATCGCTACCAAGAAAAACCCCTATATTGGATCCCCTCTATATACGTTGTCCCTCATAGATAATACCTATGAATCAGATAACTTATCTCTCTTAATCCAATCTAGAACCATGTGTATAATAGACGCCAAAGTCATATTTTCTCCTCTATAGTATTATGAAAATCAAGATGCATCTCTACAATGAGCACCATCAGCAGAGACTCTTCATAAGATTCTTGTACTACCTCTATCTACATCTTCCTACTCAAGGAATCAGTAATGATGTTTCCCTTTCATAGAGTATAGGACAACTCAAAGTTGAAAGACTACAAATAATTGACCCACCTCATATGTTGAATGTTTAGGTACCACTACTAAAATATATACATGAATATCTTATGATCTATGTATACTAAAAACTTCTCACCCAAAAGATAATTACTCTAACATCCCAAGGCATGTATCACTATAGCCAAATCTAGATCATGTGTAAGATAATTTCTCTCATTAAACCTCAACTGTCTAGATACATAAGTAACCTGATTAGCCACTAAATGAGGCTAATAATCATTGTTAATATATATAATATTCATGTACTTTATTATTCATAAACACCATTTTAGTGCATTTTACACTTTGAACATCATTCCACATTATGATTGTAATACCTTCTTAAAATGCACTATTATGTGGTACATTTTTGAACATCATTTAAAGTACCAAATGATTCATATGATTTAAAGGAATTTAATTATCCATATTTTAATTTTATATTTTTGGAAATTGATCTACACTTAAATATGAACATGTTTCATTCAGGGATCAATGGATAATTCATGGAAGAATATGGGGATATGTTTTGATGAAAGGAATCAATTTTAGAGAAGGCAGATTGGACACCAGCCCACTGATTCGAATTTGGGTCCCACCATACAGTCCCAATGAATCCCAAATTTCGTGGTATGCTAGAAGACATATAGAGTAACATATCATTATACAGGATACAGTGCTAATTAGGCCTCCATTGTGGTTATTTAGGCGGTCCAAGTTAGAGATAAAATTCTGGGCCAGATTCTGCGGCCCAGAAAAAAATCCCACTAATATAATCATATCTCCGAATATACAACTCCAAATTGGCCCAAATTTTACAGAAAGTTAGAAGTCATCTGGGGATCCATTTTGTTTCTCTATGTCCCACTCTGATTAGGTCATATATAAGGACTTCCAAGCGCGTCTATTCGGTTTATGAAAGCTGTCTACCACCTCGGGTCAAGGGTGGAAAATCAACTCTCCCTCAACTTTCCACCCACCTATGGCCTACCACAATTAATTGATAAGACTTGGACTATTGGAGGCTCGACCCAAGGCTTCAAAAATTCCTATTTAAGGTAGTGGTGGTGGAGGAGTTGAGAATCTTGGATGCTTTGTTCAATTGTAATGTTATGCTGCGATTTTGTTGTCTCAAGTTTGTCTTTCACTTGTAAGTTGTTCAATTCACTTTAGTTTCTTAATAAAAGTTCTTCTTCTACTCTTATTCTATTGTTATTCATATCACTTTGATACCGTTGGATCAAGGTGTGAATTTATTCACACCAAACCTTGTGAAATTATTCACACAACGGTGGAGTGATCATTTTATTTTTGTTGTTTTCTTTACTTCTCCATTTCCTCCCACATGAGTCTACTTTCCGCTTCCATTGAAACCATGGGATCAATGGAGGGATAACCCACTTATGGGTTGATCCAAGGGAGTAGGAAGGGGCTGGATTGGATGTTATTTATCACCCCATTAATGTATAATCACTTCTTTAATTGAGATTTTTATTTGATTATTTTTAAACTCCATCATCCTTGTTGAATTTAAGGCCACACACTTCAAGTGATAATACGAAACTTTACCTTGAAGTGCTCAAAAAATTGATCCTTCAAGTGTATAGGTGATTAGTATTAAAGGGTTTAAGCCTTAAACCAGTAAGTTATGATGTTGTTTTATCTCCTTAAATGAACCCATCTCAAATATAAGAAATTGAAATCATTAAAAAATAAATACGTCCAATCCACCCCGAGCGATAACCTAGGATAAACTCATTATTTTAAACTGAATTCACTTAAATCTGTTATTTATACTTTAAACCCACATAAATCAACCCAATTTGGCCACTTCATAGCCAAAAATAGTCCATAGAATGTACGTGTCTATAGGTTACTTCTTAGGTCTCTGAGGATTTGACAACCCAAGCTAAACTACAAGGAGCGTCCTACCTTCTTCTCTTGGGTAAATTTGAGCGAGAATCAAATTTTGGCACCGTTTCCGAGGACTTAAGTAATTTATATTAGACACTATAGTCCTTTTTTTTCATCCCTCTTCTCTATTCTCACCCCTCACTCCTATAGAAATCAATTTTGAACAAGCCCAAACATGGGGAACCTCTCCCTACATTGATCACCCCACACCAAGTGTGATGTACAATGACCATCCTAGTTTCTACTGGTGGGATAACCAACAAACAATTGAGACATAATGTTTTAACTCCTATTCTCCACAAAACAATCCAAAATATAATGAGTTTCAAACCCCACAAAGCCAATTTGAACATTCTCCTATAGAATTCCAACAACATAATTATCCTCCTGGAATAGACCATCTGTCTCAACCCCTTATCCATCCTAATTCACACCCATTACTTGAAAAATTGTGTCAACAAATGGAGATAATGAATTTTGAGGTTTAATAATTGAGGTTAGAACTACAAAGCATTAAAAATTGCGAGGAACCCATCCCTACACAAATTGTCCCTTCCATAACCTTATGTGAAGTGTCTAGTTTCCCACAAACCTCTCATGAATTTACTGAAGAGAAAACCTTTAGATTTAGGGAAGATGAAGAGGATCAAGGAATTGTTGATGGTTTTTTAAATCAAGAGGAAACTGATTTTTTGTATTCACAAGAGGGAAATTTGACATCATGGATTGAGTCTCATGAATATAACTCCATTGATGATTTTTCAAAAACACAAATCACTGAACCATTAAGAGAAATCACAAACTTTGAGTCCATACCCATTCCTGAAACTGATCTTTCCAATTTGGTGGATGAATCTTCTATTCAAAAGGAACCAATTCTGTTGAGCAATTTTGAAAATGAAAATGAGTTCAATTCAAAGTCCCAACCTATGTTTGAAAGTTTTAGCCTACCTGAAATTGAACAAAAGGACTTTCCATCCACCCTCAAGTTTCCATTCATTGGGGATAGCCAAAAACTTCCATTTGTCACCATTTCTTATCTTGAAACCACTAAAGATGTGATTATTCATAATGTCTTAGAAAATACTACAAAAGAAATTGAATCCATCATTTATGATATTCCTTGGATTTACCTGCTTATTTTAGAACAGAGGTTTGTACATGAAACCTTGTAGATGTGGTGAAACATGTGGTCCTTAAAATGTTGAAATTTGGTATTGGATAAGTTGGGGGGTTCAAGTCGAGATAATGACGTTAAACAAAGCGCTGCATGGGAGGAAACCCATGGTTTTCAAGTTTCCTATCATTTTGTTGTTTTAATCAACTTTATATTTTAAATAAGATTAATTAAACTTTTTTTTATATTTAAAAAAATAGACTGTTGAACTTTTCTTCTATTATGAGTATGGATGGGTATGAAAGGGGAGCACCATATTCATCTGTGTCACGTAGTGTGATCCTTGAGTAAAACCTTACCCAGAAATATAAAAAGAAGACAATGTATCATCAGTTTATATATATACTTATATATATACTTTTTTTATTATATATATATATATTGTTTTCTTTTCTTTTCTTTTGTTTTGTTTTTCTTTCTTTCTTTTTTCCTTTTTCTACTAGGGAACTCTACAAGTGACATGGATATCAAAGGACTAAATTGGAGCAACACGAACTTCAACTTCAACCACTAGGTGACTTCATTCCATGATCCTCATTTTCAATTTCCTTTTTGAACTTTCATTCTCTACATCTACCCCCTTCTAAATTTTCTTTTCTTTAAACACTGGGGACATTGTTGTTTTAAGTAGGGGGGGGGATAAAATAAAATAAAAAATGCTTTTGTGTCAGAAAAAAAATGAATGATTTGAAAAAAAATGTGTAAATGGAAGGAAAATTCCAATAACTTTGAACATGGTAATACACATTGCACACTTTGAAACTAAATATCAAATAATTTATCATACCCTGATTCTGATTTTAATCCTTGTATAATTTCATGAGCATAGATTTTGGAAAGTGTGGCTGTCCAATGTGATATTTCATCGTTTATATTTTCATCCAAATAAAAAAAAGATCACAATGCACGTCCTCTGTATAGTGGGGAATTAGTTTGAGTTCATGGGGTCCCCCAAATAAATATCATAGGTTTGGTGATCATTTTAGTTTAATTTGAGTATTCTTAAAAAAAAAAATTGCGCGTAGAGCAATGAAATGACCTAATGCGTGGCTTTCGGCACTTGGGGATCGTGACTCCATAGCTGTCTGGCCCAGAGTTAGTAATTTTATCTCTATTTTTGGTAATTTGAATTTGTTTTTGACTGAGTTAACTTGAGATGATGCCCGAGTATGTGGGATTCACTTGGTTCCCTAAGGTCTTTGAGCCTGGGAGTCATCGGCAAAGTCTCGCTACAGGGGTTGACTCTTTTGAGTGCAACTTCAATTACCATGGAAAAATTGGAAAAACAAAAAAAAAATAATAATACAATAAAAAAAATGAATACTCATCTTAATATTGAAATGTGATTCCACCTAGAGCTTCCATCATTTCCCCCTTGAATAAAAATGAACCCCCATGTCTATTGTGATGCACAACACATCCTCATACTTAATTGATATTGGATGAAATATGGCAATGAATTTGAACAAAGGAATGGGCTTGGGCTTGGGATTTGATTATGAAAAAATCTTGTATTAAAATATTTTGATGGGTTTCATGATTTTTTGGTATAAGGGTTTCTGGTGATCATTGTGTATTAAAATATTTTTGGAAAAGGGAATTCGAATTTCATATTGTTGAGATATATTTTGCTCGGGACTAGCAAAACTCAAGTTGGGGGGTGTGATTAGCCACTAAATGAGGATAATAATCATTGTTAATATATATAATATTCATTTAATTTATTATTCATAAACACCATTTTAGCGCATTTTACACTTTGAACATCATTCTACATTATGATTGTAATACCTTCTTAAAATGCACTATTATGTGGTACATTTTTTAACATCATTTAAAGTACCTAATGATTCATCTAATTTTAAGGAATGTAATTATCCATATTTTAATTTTATATTTTGGGAAATTTATCTACACTTCAATATGAACATATTTCATTCAGGGATCAATGGATAATTCATGGAAGAAGATGAGGATATTTTGTGATGAAAGGAAGTAATTTTAGAGAAGGAATATTGGATACCAGCCCACTGATTCGAATGTGGGGCCCACCATACAGTCCTAATGAATCCAAAATTTCGTGTGATGCTATAAGACATATAAAGGAACATATCATTCTTCAGGAGACAGTGCAAATTAGTCCTCCATTGTGGTTATTTAGGCGGCCCAAGTTAGAGATAAAATTATGGGCCAGATTCTGGTGCCCAGAAAAACAGACCACTAATATAATCATATCTCAGAATCTAAAACTCCAAATTGGCCCAAAGTTTACAGAAGGTTATAAGTCATCCTGGGATACATTTTCTTCTTCTATGGACAACTCTGATTCGGCCATCTAGAAGGTCTTCCAAGTGCGTCTATTCGGTGGATGAAAGCTGGCTGCCACCTCGGGTCAAGGGTGGAAAATCAACTCTCCCTCAACTTTCCACCCACCTATGGATTGCCACAATTAATTGAGAAGACTTGTACTATTGGAGGCTCGACCCAAGGCTTCAAAAATTCCTATTTAAGGCAGTGGTGGTGGACTAGTTGAGAATCTTGGATGCTTTGTTCAATTGTAATGTTATGCTGTGATTTTGTTGTCTCAAGTTTGTCTTTCACTTGTAAGTTGTTCAATTCACTTTAGTTTCTTAATAAAAGTTCTTCATATACTCTTATTATATTGTTCTTAATATCAATTTGATACCGTTGTATCAAGGTGTGAATTTATTCACACCAAACCTTGTGAAATTATTCACACAACAGTGGAGTGATCATTTTATTTTTTGTTGTTTTCTTTACTTCTCCATTTCCTCCCTCATGAGTCTACTTTCCGCTTCCATTGAAACCATGGGATCAATGGAGGGCTAACCCACTTATGGGTTGATCCAAGGGAGTATAAAGGGGCAGTATTGGATGTTATTTATCAGCCCATTAATGTATAATCACTTCTTTAATTGAGATTTTTATTTGATGATTTGTAAACTCCATCATCCTTGTTGAATTTAAGGCCACACACTTCAAGTGCTAATACGAACTTTTACCTTGAAGTTCTCAAAACATTGATACTTCAAGTGTATAGGTGATTAGTATTAAAGGGTGTAGGCATTAAACCAGTAAGTGATGATGTTGTTTTATCTCCTTAAATGAACCCATCTCAAATATAAGAAATTGAAATTATTAAAAAGAAAATACGTCCAATCCACCCCGAGCGATAACCTAGGATCAACTCATTAGTTTAAACTAAATTAACTTAAATATGTTAGTTATACTTTAATCCCACATAAATCAACCTAAGTTGTCCACTTCATAGCCAAAAAAAATCCATAGAATGTACGTGTCTATAGGTTACTTCTTAGGTCTCTGAGGATTCGACAACCCAAGCTAAACTACAAGGACCGTCCTACCTTTTTCTCTTGGGTAAATTTGAGCGAGAATCATAACCACTCGATCCTGTTACATGATAACTGCTCTGAGTCTGACTCTAGATGCACCACATTACACGATATATTCCTTATTCAGCTCAGGCAAGGTGAGGATTGGTGAAAAGGTAAACCTTCTCTTCAATACCTAGAAATCCTCCTTACAAGAATTTGACCAGATAAAATTCACCCCTTTCTTGATTAGCCCAGACATCAGTGCTCTCATATGGGAGAATTCCTGGATGAAATTCCGATAATATCTCACTAAACTCAAAATGCTTTGAATCTAAAATATATTCTTGGGATGCTCCCAAGATACCATGGATGATACCATATCTGGTTCCATTGGCACTCCGGCCTCTAAGATAACATGATCCAAGAAGTACACTCTACCAATCCAGAAGTGACATTTAGATATCTTGGTGTAAAGACTATAATATATCAATGTACTTAGGATGATGTCAAGATATTGGGCACTATCATCTACCGACTGGGATCACACCAACTTTTCATCAATTAAAACCACCACAAACTGATCCAGGAATGAATGGAAGATCCAATTCATTAGGTCCATGAATACCACTGGTGCATTCGTCAGACCAAATAGTATCACCATGAACCCACACAATCTATACCAACTTTTGAAAGTAGTTTGAGGTATGCCAAATTCTCTCACTCTCAAATGATGGTGCCTTGATCTCAAGTCAATCTTGTACAAGATCTAAGAACCTCTCATTATATCAAAGAGATCGTTGATGAAAATAAGGGGATACTGATTCTTGATTATTATTTGGTTCAATATCTAATAATCCACACATAGTGCAATGTCCCATAAGCCTTCTTAGTGAACAACATAAGATAACCCCATGGTGAAGTATCAGTGACAAAGCAAATTTACATGCATATTTTTGATCAAATAATGAGTATTTTTTAATTTTTTTCAATGATAAAACCCATTTAGTTCATTTTTTTATTAGAATAATGGGTAATTTGAATTTTAGAATGAAAATGAGCAAAATTGTGAAAAATGCATAATTCTGGGTTTTGGACAGATTTTGACCACAATGGTATTTTTTTCATTTCTTAAAAAATATAATTCCAAACTTTGTGATTAAAATTTTGTTACAATAATGATTTTATTTCTCCAATTTTGTCTTCTGGACTAGGAGCTGATTCGGCCATCTAAAGGTCCTAAAAATTCATTGAAGTTGGAAATTTGTTCGGGCGGACATCATGAATCCCACCACCGTAACGAATGCACAATTTGATCTCCACAGCTAAAATTTCGGCAATTCCACCTGGATATGGAAAATGACTCATAGGCGCGCTCACCCATTAAATTCCATGTAGTTTTTCATCCATTAAGCTGGATATTGATCGTTATACATTTGAAGGAAGCTTCCTAGAAATTTCGGCTAAAAAAGTCATATTAAATGAAAATTCCATAAATCCTACATCCGGTGGATAAATTTGCTGATATTTTTAGGGGAGACATCCAATAAATTTATGAACATCTTTTATGAAGGAGGTAACGTGAAAAAATTTCATTTAATGGGTCATCAATTCCCCAACTTTCGGGGGACAGAAATCTGCCTATAAAAGGAGGCCCTCGCCTCCTTCTCAAATCATCAGCTCGACACCCAAAGCCAAGGAGGGATCCCACCGGGGCATGGGCTTCTGATGATCCTCTATTACCCCCTCATTTCTTATTTTTATTTTATTTTCATTTTAGTTTTTTTTCTTTTAGTTTCATTTTAAATTGTAATTTATTTTTTTAGTTTTATTAATTCATGCCTTTGTGTTTCTCCACCCACTTTTCTTTATTTCTTTCTCTCTCTTTCTCTCTCTCTCTATATATATATATTCCTCTGCCCACTCCATCAAGTAATCTCATACTCTCATAAATTAGAGGCTAATCACGAGACTTGGCTCGGGGTGAGGTCAAGGTTTTCATGAATTTTCTTTAAAGTTTAATTAAGTTTGTGGTAGAATTGAGTAGCATGCTTGGGTGAGGCGAATGTCTCCGATTGGGTGACAAACCCCAATGACATGAGACTCAAACTACTTATATTATGGAAAATAATAGTGATTCAAATATGATATTTCATGTTTTAATTATCAAAATAAATCAAACACATGTAGGAAAATAATGATTGAATCCAAGACTGAACCCCAAAACCAAGTCCTTTCTTCCTAACATCATTCTGTTTAGACTTGCATCTAAGTATAAATTTTGAATTCTTACTTTTCATTTAATTGTTTTAAATAATTAAAAAAACAAAAAAAGATATATTTTAGGTGTATTAGAATAAAGTAAGTGAACCAAATTGAAAGGCTCCTCAAGAGAGACAACCCTGGTCTACCACTGTGCTGCACTAGGAAAAACATAATTGTTTTTGTCCACACCCTGTGATAGGCATGCATCAATCAGGTTTAATGAAAACCTTATCTTTTATATCTTCCAACTCCCAAATCTCCAATGGTTCCATCCTATAAGGTGGGATAGATCTGGTTTATCTCCCAACACTAACTCGAAAATGAACTTAAACTCCCACTTGGGTGGTAAACCTAAGAAATATTTAGGAAATACATCCTGAAAATAGTCCACTACTAAAGGAAAATTACTCTATTATGACTCACCACCATCCATAACAAGGCTTGTTATTTGAGCTATTAGAAAATTCAATCTACACTGAATTGGTCCACCATGACTAGAACAAATATCTTGTTATCCCTAATGGATACAGATCCCCCCTTTTAGAGATTGAAAATTCACTTTCACATGATAACAATCAGTATGATCATGGTATAGAACTATCCAATCCACACCCAAAATCAAATCAAACTCTTCCATTTCTAACCAAAACAGCACCCAAAAGAAAAATATGCCTTCAATTTTAAGAGAACACTTTTTTTAGTGCTTAATACTCTATGATTGCACCCCTAATGGTGTGTTGATGGTCATAACACCATCTGAGCTTGCTATAGAAAAACCCAAGACATTGGAAAAAAATTAGATATAAAGGAATGTGATGATTCTATATTAAACAAAACACATGCAAGGGCAGATGAAACTAGAATCATACTTTTGATGGTGGAAGGTCCTATATCCAGAATGGTATGAGTATACTATATATAATGTATTTGGATAACCTGTCTACCATGGGCTCTAGCCTAAATCCCCCACGATGCTACCTTAGTATGATAATGTTGCTCTTATACTGGGGAACCACATTTCCTACCCTAGCTCGAGCATCCAGTGGAACTCCAGCTACCTATCTACCGATGGGTAGCCAAGTCCTTCTTAGATTCAAGTACCTTCCTTTATCCTCTTCCACCACTTGACTGCTGAGTTCCCCTATAGAAAATATATAGGTGGATCATTGTACCACAAGAGAAACACTCCAATATCAGGTAAGGACATTATGTATTCTTATGAAAAACCCTTACACACTAAAAAAAATACACTTGACTATGGTCTTGAGACAAATTCCCACTTCCTTGGATACAATTCCCATTACTGACTTGGTTGTAACTGTCATAACATCACTTATTTCCACCTAAAGAAGAGCTCCTTAATCCATATATTTAGATTTTCTTCCCACTACTTGAGGCCTCTATCAGGTTCCCTTCCATGATGAGAGCCTGGTTCATCACATAAGTGATGTTACTCAGGAAGATGACGTTAACTTTTGACTTGATCTCATAATGAAGCCTATCTTGGAAGCGCTTTTCCCAGGTGATTTCATTAACTTCCAAGGATGGTGAAAAACACTATGGGTTGGTAAAACATCCAGTATAGTCTATCACTGACATTCTACCCTACATTAGGTGAATGAACTCCTGATCTTTTTCATCCCTCAACTTCTCTGGATAGAATTGACACCAGAACGTCACCTCAATTTCCTTCCAGGTTTTCTACTCTCAATGTCCAGCTTTCTCTAAGTTTTCCCACCAGCATTTGGCTAGTCCCAATAGCATCTAAGTAGAAAGATTTACCGTCCTGAATATGGGTGTCTGAAGGTTCTTAAAGATCATATGGACTGACTCGATCCAGAACTTAGGTGCATAGGGGAATCATCCCCAGTGAACATGGGTGGATACTACAGCTGGAACTCTTTGATTAGATTAGACATAAAATATATGATATGAGTAGTCTCCCATTCCAAGGATCACATAACCTAAAGGAAACTGTCATGAAGTTGAAAATACATATGGTTCCCCAAAGCTGTAGGATTTTCTAGATCAACTACATTAGGTGTGTGATTAATACCACTCTCCTAACGCTCAACTCAAAGATAATGCGAAATCATTTTCTCTACAAGGGTCAACAAACTCCTTAGAACATAGGATACACAACAAGATCAAACTCAGGAGGTCAAGTTAATAATAGAGAACCACTAACACAAGGTTACTCCACAACATAGATTAACAATTGAATTGGCATGTCATAAAAATTTCATTTATTAATTTTTCATCATATATATCAATGGAGTACTTTTCAGATGTGATAAAAATGTCCCTAACATGAAAAATGAATGTCAACATATTTCCCTATGTGCTAACCATGATGAATTCATACTCACCTCATGCCTTACCAGCCCATCAGTAAAATATTAATAAACAGTACCATCACACAACAAGTGATGAACCAGTTTCTCTTCATAAGAAAGGTTCTCTTCCAGATGAACTTTTTATGGGATCAATACATGTGATGAATTTGGAACATACTTCCTCAACATTGAAACATGAAAAACATTGTGTACCTGAGACAAACTTGGAGGCAAAGCTACTCGGTATGCAATTGTTCCAACTTTCTCCAGGATTTCAAAAGCACCCATGAACCACAAAATTAGCTTTCCTTTCTTACCGAAACACATCACACTTTTTCAAGGAGAGATTTTAAGGAAAACATGGTCACATACCTCAAATGAGAAGTCTTTCCTTATATTATCTGCATAACTTTTCTACCTTCTCTGATCTATCCTCATGTTCTGCTGGATTATCTTTACTTTTTCAGCCACTTCTTCTACTAATTATGGCCCCATAAACTTTCTTTCACTGACTTCATCTCAAAACACTGGAGTCCGACACTGATTTAATTACAATGACTCAAAAGGTGCCATCTATATAATGGAATGAAAACTTTTATTATAAGAAAACTCAACTAAAGAAAGATGATGATCCCAAATTCCTTAGTAGTCCATTGAACAAGCTCAAAGAATATCCTCCAAAGTCTGAATCGTTCATTCTGATTGCCTATCTGATTGAGGATGAAAAGATATACTGAAATTTAACTCTATGCCCAACGACTTTTGAAGTCCCTTCCAAAAGTTAGAAGTGAACCTGGGATCCTGGTCAGATACAATGGAAAGAGGAAATTTATGTAGCCTGAAAATATCTTTGAGGTACAGTTGAGAAAGTTGATCCAAAGATATTGTATCTCGAATAGAAAGAAAATGTGGAGATTTTGTTAGCCAATAAATAATAAACCAAATTGCATTGTTACCTCGAGATGTCTTAGGTAGTCCCACCATGATGTCCATGGATATATTCTCCCATTTCCACTCTGTAACTAAAAAATGTTGAAGCATCCCCTTCAAAAACTTCTGCTCTGCTTTAACCTGTTGACATGTTAAGCATTTCATAGTAAAATCAGCAATATCTCTTTTCATTCCATCCCACCAATAATACTCTCAAAGGTCTCTGTACATCTTAGTACTTTCAGTATGAAAAAAAAATGGAGAACTATGAGCTTCACACAATAAATATTTCTTCAATTGAGAATCACAAGGCGCACATAACCTTTTTCCAAATCTTAAAACACAATATTTATTGAGGTTAAATTCTGGAAACTTACCCATTTTAACCAATTTTACCTTTTTCTGTAGCTCATGGTCTTCCTTCTGCGCTTTCTTAATTATGTCTGATAACGATGACTACACTGAAACCTAAGACAAAATAGAGGTATTTTCTACACCAACAACTTCTAATCCAAAATTCATAAAATCATCAATCAAGGGATCATTTTCCAAACATAACATTATTAATGATGCATGATGTTTTGGACTCAAGGAATCCACCACTTTGTTTACTTTTATGAGATGGTAATTGATCGTGCAATAATAATCCTTTATCAGTTCACACTACTGGAAAATGGTTTTAAACCATTGGTAAAGCCTATATAACCATTGTGAAATCTTATACCAACGATTTATACAATTGTGGGCAAGCAAGCCATGGGGATAGGCTTTTACCAACATGTTATAAAATAACCATTGGAAAAAGCCATCGGAAATCATATTATCTTTCCCAATGGTTTAGAAACCGTTGCAATAGATCTTTACCAATGGTTTATGAAAACCGTTATTAAATATCAAGAATAACATTCATTTACCAATGGTTTCTGAAACCATTGGTAAAGATTGAACTGAGACATTTACCAACAGTTGTAAACCATTGGTAAAGAGTGGGTTTTGTTAATTCTATACCAACGGTTTTGAAAACCATTGGTATAGAGCCTGCAATTTTTCCAGAGGCAAGCAGCTTCCCTATGCTTGCAATTTTTCCAAAAGCAAGCAACTTCCCTTCCCTATGCATTTACCTGTAGAATAATACAGAGTTCAGAATACAAAATACCTATCATTATATACCACTGGTCTATAAATGAACTTGAGGTTTATAATGATCTAACCCATTCAAAACCATAAAATATAATATTATGTATTATGATTTAATTTTATAATTTGTGTGTTGAGTTGACTACAGACTATATCTTTATGATGGATCTGTTATACAACCCCTAATTTGAGTTATTTCAAAATGGTATCACATGTTTAGTTTATTAATGTATAGCCTTTATGTCTTGGTTAATTCTCTCTTATTTTCTATGTTATCCCACATAGTTTTATTTTATATGTTACCCCATATAGATATAAAGTACATTAACCAAAGTCTCTTAAGTAATTTGTTTGTGAAACTTTCATTCTCTCAAAAGGTGATGTAGGATGTAATTTTGAGTAAAATAGGGGCAAGATGGTATCTTTTAGAGAAGTTAAATGAAATGAGAAGATACCAAGATATCATTTGTATTTATTATCAATAATGTGGAAAAATATACAAACATATTGGTGTAAGAGTTGTTTGTTGGTATTGTAAAACAAATAAAAAGGGGGACATTGATGTTCTTATAGTTTGGATTGTATTTTTTATCAATGATTTTTGGCATGATATAGTATTGAGGAGTGAAATAAGATATTGATGTCAAGGGGGGGGGGGATATCCAAGGGGTTGGGGGTTCTGTCCAAGGGGGTAGGGGATGTATAGGGGGTGGGGGATATCCAGGCGATTGGGGTAGTGATTACACAGTGATTCACTATTCAAATCCACCCTTACACTGCTGTTTTAAACTGGTTTTGTAATGAATATTCCAAATATAATAATAAATTTAACTTTATGTTTTAATCAATTAATTAATGTTAATAACTATTAATATTGGCAATGTCACTTGTTTTTATTATTTCAATGTAGGAGGAGATGATTTGGAGGGGCCCTTGATGAAGTGGAAGAAAAATGGGCCAAAACTGCATGGATCCATGAGGACCTGTCCACTTTTTTTCCTATTTATAAAATTACGTGCATCCAAATGGGCTCATATTTTTTATGATGGTCCAAAATTTAATGGGATAAATTTCATATTAAGGAACCAAAGCCTCATTCTTGCCTCTAAAATTCCATACGAACTGATCTGTCCAAGGAATTAAATCTGAAAAAAGTTAGATGCAGTGTTATGTATTTTATCAATATCTCGAGATTTATGTATCCAAAGGTGCCAAAACTTCGGTGGAGATATTAAATAGGTGGGTATATAACCTTTTTATTTTATCCAAAGTGAGATAATTCTGTCTGGAGGCTGAAAAAAGTGTTACAAGTGGGTTGAAGAAATCTGTGTGCCTTAAACCACCTTCCCACTTTGCCTATAAATTGGCACCTTGGGCACCCCATTTGGGAGTTGGAACCAGAGGCAAGGTGCTGCCATTTTGGAGTCCCAAAGAGGTATTTTCATCATCACTAGAAGTTCTGGAGGCTATGTGAAGTTCTACTTCAACATCTTCTTCTTCCTCCCCTCCCATGGATTTCTAAACCCCTTGTGATCACCCGAGGAGGAACATGATGTAAATCACAAGCTTCATGTTTGTAATATTTGAATGATATTTTTAATTCCAGGTTGTTGTGTTGTTTTTAATCATCCTCTATTCTTATTTTATTGAGTTATGTACTGGCATCTCATGCTCAACTCATATGATCATGTTTGAGGATACCCATTCATGTGATGTTTCACACACCGTTCACCACTTCCTTTTCCCCCTTTCAATTGTGGTGTTTGTGTGGTTCATATTGGTCAATTGAACTCAAATAAGAACTGTCAAGGTCATGCACATTTATGTCATGGTATCACAATGAAATAACATACAAACCTGGACAACACATCAAGTTCTTCATGTGTTTCCTTGGTGAGTTTCAGTTATGATGTCGAACACAAATCACCCAATCATCGACGGTGTCCAGTGAATCATTGTGTGTTTTTGACTGAACCCTAGGAGGTATCCTAGTATAAACTTAGTAACATTCTGGTTCTAGGTGTTACAAACTAGGTATTAAAAGATCATAACCCTATATCATGAAGCGGTGAAGGATGAACATCATGAGAGTACCCCGGGTTGATCACACTTAATTAATTCTGTTAATTTCTACTTTGTTTTATCAATTTCATTTTCTATTTTCATATTAAATCATCAAACCCCAAATTTTTATAAAATATAATTCACCTTCTACTTTAATAATCAAAACCCTCTTTTAAATTAATGATCTAAGGCTCCGTCGAGAGACGACCTAGGGTTGCTTCCATACTGCAGAAATTCTAGTCAAAATTAAACAACTAATTTGACGTGCTCAACAACGTGATCAGGTTGGTGTCCAAGGCGGTAGGGCGTGTCTAGGGGGGGTGGGGTGGGCGGGCTGTCCACGGGGGTGGGGGGGGGGGGGTTGTCCAGGGGGTACGGGATGTCCAGGGGGGTGGGGGGTCGCCAAGGGGGTTGGGTGAGGGAGGTTGTCCAAGGTGGGGGGGGGGGGTCCAGGGGGGGTGGGGGCATCCAGGGGGTGGGGGGGGGGGGGTTTCCAGGTGGTGGGGTGATGTATAGGGGGTGGGGGGGAATCCAAGGGGGGTGGGGGGCTGTCCATGGGGGTGGGGGTTTCTAGGGGGTGGGGGTGTCCAGGGGGGAGGGGGGCGTTCCAGGGGGTTGGGGGCTGTCCAGGGGGGTAGGAGGGCTGTCCCTAGGGGTAGGGGGTGTTTGGGGGGTGGGCGGGCTCTCCATAGGGGTGAGGGGGTGGGGGGGGGGGTGGGATGTCCAGGGGGTACGGGGTGTCCAGGGGGTGGGGGCTATCCACGAGGTTAGTGGGGCTCTCCAGGGGTGTACAGGGTGTCCAGGGGGGGTGGGTGAGCTTTCCACGGGGGTGGCGGGGCTGTCTAGGGGGGTAGGTGGTGTCTAGGGGGGTGGGTGGGCTGTCCACAAGGGTGGGTGGGGGGTGTCGAGGGGGGTGTCTATGGGGGTGGGAGGGCTGTCCATGGGGGTGGCAGGGCTGTCTAGAGGGGTAGGGGAGTCCACGAGGGTGGGCGAGTAGTCCACGGGGGTGGTGGGGCTGTCCATGGGGGGTACAAAGTTTCCAGGGGGGGGGGGCGAGCTGTCCACGGGGGGTGGTGAGGCTGTCCAGGGGGTAGGGGGTGTCTATGGGGTGGGCGGGCTATCCACGGGGGTGGGGGCTATCCAGGGGGTAGGGGGTGTCCATGGGGGTGGGGGGGGGGAGGGTGTCCAGGGGGTGGGGTGGTGTCCAGGGGGGTGGGGGCGGTCCAGGGGGTTGGGGGGGATATCCAAGGGGGGTGGGGGCTGTCTAGGGGGGTGGGGGTGGTCCATGGGGGTGGCAGGGCTGTCCATGGGGTAGGGGGTGTCCGGGGGGGGGGGGGGGGGGGGGGGGCTATCCACGGGGGTGGGGGATTTCCAGGGGGTAGGGGGGTGTCCACGGGGGTGGGTGGGGCTATCTAGGGGGGTACGGGGTGCCCAGGGGGTGGGTGGGCTATCCATGTGGGTGGTCGAGCTGTCCAGGGGTAGGGGGTGTCTGGGGGGGGGGGGGCTGTTCACAGGGGAGGGGATGTCCGGGGCGGTGGTCGAGCTATCCGCAAGGTGGTTGGGCTGTCCAGGGGGTAGGGGTGTCTAGGGGGTGGGTGGGCTATCCAATGGGGGTGGGGGTGTCCAGGGGGGTGGACAGGCTATCCAAAGGGGGGGGGGGGGGGTTGTCCATGGGGGGGAGGGGTGTCCGGTGGGGTGGGAGGGCTGTCCACAGGGGTGGTCGGGCTGTCCAGGGGGGTGGTCGGGCTGTCCACAGGGGTGACCGGGCTGTCCAGGGGGTAGGGGGTGTCCAGTGGGGGGTGGTGGGCTGTCCACAGGGGTGGGTGGGGCTGTCTAGGGGGTACGGGGTGTCCAGGAGGGTGGCTGGGCTATCCACATGGGTGACCAGGTTGTCCAGGGGGTAGGGGGTGTCCAGGGGTGGTGGGAGGACTGTCCAGGGGGTAGGGGGTGTTCAGGGGGTGGGGGTGGGCGGGCTGTCCACGGGGGGGAGGGGGTGTCGAGAGGGGTGGGTGGGCTATCCATGGGGGTGTTCAGGGTGTCTAGGGGGGTGGGTGGGCTCTCCCCGGTGGTTAGGGGTGTCGAGGGGGTGGGAGGGCTATCCACGGGGGTGGTGGTGGTGGGGGGGGGGGGGGGCTATCCACGGGGGTGACTAGGCTGTCCAAGGGGGTACGGGGTGTCCAGGGTGGTGGGCGGGCTGTCCACGTGGGTGACCGGGCTGTCTAGGGGGATAGGGGGTGTCCAGGGGGGGTGGGCGGGCTCTCCATGGTTGTGGGGGGGGGGGGGGTGGCTATCCACAGGGGGGAGGGGGGTGTCCAGGGGGGTGGCCGGGCTATCCACGGGGGTGGTCGGGCTGTCCAGGGTGTAGGGGGTGTCCCGGGGATGGTTGGGCTGTCCACGGGGGTAGGGGTGTCCAAGGGTATGGGCAGGCTATCCACGGGGGTCGGGGGCTATCCAGGGGGGTACGGGGTGTCTAGGGGGTGGGCGGTGTGTCCACAGGGGGTGGAGGTGTCCACAGGGGGTGGGTGGGGGTATCTAGGGGGTTGGGGCTGTCCAGGGGGTGGGCGGGCTATCCACGGGGGGTGGGTGGGCTGTCCATGGGGGTGGGCGGTTGTCCAGGGGGTAAGGGTTTCCCATGGGGGTGGTGGGGTTTTATAGGGGCAGGGGGTGTCCAGGAGGTGGGAGGGGTGTCCACGGGGGTGGGTGGGCTGTCCAGGGGGTACGGGGTATCCAGGGGGGTGGGCGGGCTGTCCACGTGGGTGGCTGGGCTGTCCAGGGGGTATGAGGGTTTCCATGGGGGGTGGGCGGGCTATCCATAGGGGTAGGGGGTGTCCAGGGGGGTGGGTGGGCTGTCCCGGGTGAGGGATGTCACTCTTTTCCTTCCAGATCTTGGAATCATTAGAAATATACAAGAGTTCATGTGGAATGATTTAGACCTTCTTGGTTTTGCAGCCACATCCTCATCCTAGATTAAAAGATTTGTCTTCTCTCTAATGATCTATGTTAATATAAATGGTTTTTTTTCAAGGTTATCTACATGGGAAGATAGGTTTGAGGCAAGGGTAAGCTCTATCTCCTCTCATTTTTGTGATTTTCATACAGGACTTTTGTCACATTCTGGAGTCTCAAATCTCTGTTTGATGCTCATTCAAGTTCTATTAGAATTGTGGTAAGAATTCCATCTCCCATATTTTTTTTATGAATTATATTTTATTGCTCCCATTTGTAAATATATATTATTTATCATTATTGAAATATGACATATATTTATTCTCATCCTTTTCTGGATTGACTATTAATCTTTCCAAAGCCATGATGTTCTTGGATGGAAATTATTATAATATCTGGGATAGTTTTGATGATTCTATGGTTATTAAGGGAGGATCCCTTAATCTTTTATACCTTGGGGTTCCCCTTATTACTTCTAAGATTAGATCCATATACTGTATGGTTTTTGAGGAGAGAATTTTTAGAAGAATTAATGTTTGGTCAAATAATTTTTTCCTTTGCTGGACTATTACAACTTGTTCAATCTATTTTACTTAGGATGAAATATTATTGGTGTCATCACTTCATGTGACCAAATAAATTTTTTAATTCCATTAATGCCAATCATTAGATAATTCTTTCAAAATTCCATTATCTTGTTACTTCTAGGGATCAAGTGGATTTGGAATTGATGAATCATACCAAGGAGGAGGGAATGCTTAGGTATTAAGTGGGATGAGCACTGGAATAAGTCTTCCCTGGTTAAAAATGTTTGGGGTCTTTTTAATCCTTATTTTTCATCATTTTTGATTGACTAGGATTACATTTTCCTACTTTGTCGCTCCAAGTTTTGGGTGGAAAAGCCCAATGGAATTTTTCATGGACATGGAGGAAAGTGTTGGGGCTGTGAGATCTCCATAGAGACTAACTTCATTTTGGTAGGGAATATATCTTTTATTTTCTTATGTTTTGATTCTTGGATTCCTAGGGGACCTATTTTCTTCTCTATTGATGACAACATAATATATGATTCAAAGTTATCAATGTTTCCCTCAGTTGTGGAAATTATCTCTAATGGATCATGGAATCCACAAATTGTTGTTTCTACTAATCTCATGGATATCTGACTGGAGATCCTTTATTTTTGTGAGCATGGAGGAGATTATGAAAGGATTCAATGGAATGGATATGATGGGTTCTCTATTCTCATGGTTTGGGATGATCCTAGGTAGAAATTTGTTTTGGTACCATGGAGATCTTTGGTTTGGAATCATTTCTCCCCACCCAGGGGGTGGGCGGGGCTGTCCAGGGGAGTGGGCGGGGCGGTCCAGGGGGGTGGGCGGGGCTATCCAGGGGGGTGGGCATGGCTGTCCAGGGGGTACGGGGGTGTCCAGGGGGTGGGCAGGCTGTCCACGGGGGGGGGGGGGGGGGGGCTGTCCACAGGGGTGGGCGGGCTGTCCATGGGGGTGGGGGGAGTGCTGTCCACGAGGGGAGGGGCTGTTCAGGGGGTGGGCACGTTGTCCACGGGAGTGGGGGGGCTGTCCACGGTGGGAGGGACTGTCCAGGGGGTGGGCAGGCTGTCTACGAGGTGGGTGGGCTATCCACGGGGGTGGCGGGGCTATCCAGGGGGGGTACGGGGTGTCCAGGGGGTGGGCGGGCTGTCCACAAGGGTTAGTGGATGTTTATGCAAAGTCTCCCTCCTTCTCAAAGATAAAGAACAATTATTTTTATTTATAATCACTTTATGTTTCCTATAGATAAAAATAGGAATAGATTAAAAGAGATATATATATATATATATATATATAATATACATATTGAATTTAATTACAAGATGTAGTCATCGAACAAATCACAGTTGAAAAAAACTGTGCGATGTGTCATCTCCCGCTCTTCAAGGCTTAATGCCATCTATGTATATGATATAGGAATTCCTCCTATTTGAGGAAGTGATGGAAAATTGGGTTCAATTTTCTCATACTTTTCTTCTTCGTTTCTCATTGGTCTATTCATTCTTCTAGTAAGATCAGACAAATACATAGAGCAGAAATCCATACATTCTTGAGACAAATAGCTGTTCATGATAGAACCCTCGGGATGATTCCTATTATAGACATAAGTCTTTAATGTGTACATATTTATTTCAGTAGGATACATCCAAAAAAAAGAAATAGGTCCTCCGAGAAGTATTTCACTTGGAATATGGATAGTCAGATGCAGCCATCATGTGAAAAATGATGGAGGAAATATTTTCTCTAACTCACAAAACATTAATGGGGCATCTACCAAAATTTTTTGAAAGAAGGACTTGGACAACTTATTAGCACAAAGATCTCTAAATAAATGGCACAACCGAATAACATCTACCCTTACATTATTGGAAAGAAGATGAAGAATTTCTATTGGAATCAACTCATGGAGAAGGATGCGATAATCACGAGTCTTCAAAGATTTTAACTTCAACTCTCTTCTGTTGACCCATTTGGATATGCTACTTGAATAGCCATCAGGAAATTTAATAGTCTCTAGTACTTCCAGAAATTTCTTTTTTTTTCTGTAGGTGTCATCACATAAGAAGTACATGGAACTTGCCATTTATTTTCACTAATACGCACAGGTTACAATTCTGGTCTGATTCCCCAATCCACGAAGTCACGTCGAGGACCGTAAATCATCTTTTTTATTTCCCTTAACACTTAGAAGAATCAAAAGCAACATTTCACATATATTTTTTTCAATGTTCATTACGTCTAAGTAATGATGTAACAAATTGGTTGACCAATAAGGAAAATCAAATAAGATACTTCTCTTTTTCCAATTGTAACAGTTTTTAGTGGAAACATTCTTTCTCTTTCTAGATTTCATTTGACCCTTCCCAAATGAAAAACTAAAATATTTCAATTCATTAAGCACATCAGTTCCATACATACACTAAGGTGGATCATCGGTCTCCATGGTATTTTCAAATATTCAACGATTATTTATTTATGGATGGTCCATTGGAAAGAATCGTCGATGTCCATAAAACTGAAACTACAACAATGTTTCAGTCTTCTGGATCATGTATTCTTCTTACAATAGGACATGATAGTTTTCCCTTCGTGCTCCATCCATATATCATTATATAAGCAGGAAAATCATTGATCGTCCACATAAGTGTAACACACATCTTAAATATGTCTTTAGAACATGCATCGTATGTGCGCACACCAACATCCCAAAGAAGTTTTAACTCTTTTATTAAAGGTTGCATGTATACATCTATATCATTGTCAGGATTAGAAGGGATAAACATGAGTATACTCATGAAAGTGAAAGGTTTTTTCATACACAACCATGGGGGAAGATTATAAATGTGTATAAAATTGGCCATGTGTTGTGCGACGTAAGCATCTGCCCAAACAGATTAAAACCATCACATGAAATACCCAACCTCACGTTATTCACATCAGCTGCAAAATCAAGATACCGAGCATCAAATCTCTTCCATGCAAATCGATATGTAGGGTGAACCAAATCATCATTAGTCTTCTTTCTCTCGTATCATTCCATCACATTTTTATTGATATTTCATCAGACAAAAAATGATTATGAAGTCTGGGGATCAATGGAAAGTGCCACATTACTTTTTGTGGCACACGGGATGGTGTTCCATTATCTTTTGTCTTCTAGTGGGATGTGCCACATTTTATACAATCATTTCATTCAGCATTTTCCTCCCAGAATAAACTGCAATCTTTTGGGCAAGCATGAATTTTGTTTCTTGAAAATCCAAGTTTCTCAACTAACTTTCATGCCATATAGTGGTTTGAGAAAATATCTGTATCATCTGGAAGTAAGTCCTTCAAGAAGGTAATAATTTAATCTATGGAAGTATTATAAATCCCACACATAGTTTCCCATGAAAACAATCGGATTAAAAATTATAGCCTTTTCATTTTACCGCATTGTTGATATACTGGAGTCGTGGCAGCATCATTCAATTTTTTCACCCTGACAACATCATCATTTTTATTAGAAACATCATGTGTGCTCATATCAAAATATTCTTGGGTCGGAATCCTTTATTTTTCTTGATGACAAATAAATGGAAACCGGTCATATAACAAATTC